>CM028137.1:437535000-438735000 GCA_016271365.2 Neoceratodus forsteri | reverse complement strand
AGCTCCTGGTAGGAACCTGTCTTCCCTTACTTCTTAACTTTCTCTGTCTTCTGTAGCCTGAGTCTGCTTGTAAGTCCTGAAGGGCATCCTCATATCTCTAACCTTTTTATCCACTTCCCCAGGGAACCAAAGTGGCTTACCTTCTTCTCTTTCCTTTTTTTAGCTCTTTGACAAGAGTTTTGTTGTATTCTGTATGGCTGCCTTAATTGTTTTCCACTGCTCCCCACTTGTGACTTACCTGTGATTCCTCCTAGGGCAGCCCTCATGAAATCTCTCATTTTGACATAGTCCAGTCTTCTAAAGTCTAGGGTTTCTGTCCTTCAGGGGTTTGTTTCATGCTTAGCTAGTGCCTCAAACCACACTGTCTACCACAAGTGGCTTCATATCTGGCATCCTTTGTCCCTTTTTATTTATTTATTTATTTAAGAGATTTACCAGGAAAGCATACTGAGCAGAGCACCGCTCGATTCCAGATGCGCCCTGGGATTTCTTCTTGTGTTATACAGAGGCACATGGGTACTGCACTTGCACATAAGTGGCAGACAAATGTGGAGCTGCAGATGAATGTTAGAACCCTCACTCCTTCTCTTTTTCTCCCCACCCCTTGTTTATATAGTGGTGTAGTGATGACTGCCTCAGAATACATACTGTATTTCCGATGGTGTCTTGTTGACATCAACATCATTGATTTCATTTTATCATTTCAGATGGAGCTTCTAAGAATTAGCCTAAGAAAAGAACAATCAAAAGACAAATGTGTGGATTCCTAAAGTGGAAATTGTGTTGATGTTGGTGTTGGATTGGAAGTAAATTTATCAGTTTCATCAGCAAATACTTCTATTAATAGAGAGAGTTCAAAAAGACGATCTAATAAGAAATTCATGAGACAGTACTGGGCATGGATAAAGGTTGATCCTGAAGCATTTAAACTGTTCTGCTAGGCTGAAAATGATGGTACTACACTGCATACAATGTCAATGGCTGAAGAAAAAAAAATTACAGTACAAGGAAAAGGCAAAGATTCGAATGTGAAACTACTGTGCAAGGAAAAGAGCAAATCAAGAAGGCAATGGAAGTAGAAAGCAGACAAGGGCAGAAATAGAAAAACTGAGGGCTCAATGGAGAGAACAAAAAAAGAACAGAGAAAAAATTAACCAGTCTGAAAAGAAGAATCAATGAATGATGACGAGTGTAGTATTCCTTGAAGAAATTGGTGAGCACAGTAATAAATAATTGTACCCAAATAAAAACATAGAAACATAGACTTCGATGGCAGATAAGAACTGCTATGCCTACCCTGTCTGCCCACGTTCCTACCTACTGGACAAGCTGCAGATCCAAGTTAACCAATAGCCTACTTCCTCCTACCCTCCACTAGAATTGCCTTATGTCTGTTCTATGCATTCTTAAATTCCCCCACTGTTTTTGACCCCATAACCTCCTCAGGAAGGCCATTCCATGTGTCCATCATCCTTTCTGTGCAAAAATATTTCCTCACATTGCCCCATAGCTGTTCCCCTTCTATCTTCAAAATGTGCCCCCTTGTTCTTGCACATCTCTTTTTCTGAAAGATGCTACCTTCTAGGACTTTGTTGATTCCCTTGAGGTATTTTAAAGTTTATATCATGTCCCCCTACTCCCTCCTTTCCTCGAGGGTATACCTATTAAGCTCTTTTAGTCTCTGTTCATGGCTCCTGGTGTAGATCATGCTCCATTTTAGTTGCCTACCTCTGGACTGCCTCCATCCTGTCTCTGTCCTTGCAGCGATGTGGTCTCCAGAACTGCACATAATACTCCAGATGCCATCTCATCAACTGTCTGTACAGAGGGATAACAACTTCCTGTTTTCTATTGGTGATGCCTCTCTCTATGCATCCCAGTATCCCACAGCCCTCCTTACTGCCATCTCACATTGCTTGTCTACCTTTAGGTCATCTGATATGACTACTCCCACGTCCCTTTCCATTTTTGTTGCTGTTAGTACTTCCTCCCCCATTATGTACTCTTCCCTTGGGGTTTTGTTTCCCAGGTGCATTGCTTTGCACTTATATGCATTGAATCTAATCTGCAATACTTTTGACCATTCCTCCAACCTTGCCAAATCTCTTCTCATTCTTTCCACCCCCCCCTTTGTGTATTAACCCTGTTGCAAATCTTTGTGTCATCTGCAAAGATGCATACTTTTCCTTCCAGTCCCTCTGCAATGTCCCCTATAAAGATATTAAAGAGGACTGGTCCCTGTTCTGAACCCTGTGATAGTCCACTAGTACCCCCCTTTCTTCAGAGCAGACTCCACTTACTATTACCCTCTGCGTCCTGTTGTCCAGTCAATTTTTGACCCAGGTTACCACCCTGTGGCCCGCTTCCAGGCTGGCTAACTTGTTTATTAATCTTTTATATGGAACTATGTCAAATGCCTAGCTAAAGTCTAGGTAGTCCATGTTGACAGCCCCTCTCTGGTCTACTACTTTGGTCACCCAGTCAAAGAAATCTATTAGATTTGTCTGACATGACCTTACTGCTGAGAATCCATGTTGCCTTGGGTTCTATGCCATACTGGCCTCTAGGTACTCAACAATTCTGTCTTTCAGAAGTGATTCCATCATTTTTCATACCACTGAGGTCAAACTAACAAGTCTGTAGTCCCCTGCCTCTGTCTTGCTTCCACTTTTGTGAAGGGGAATCAAATCTACCCTCCTCCAGTCCTCAGGCACCATACCATCCTCCCATGATTTTTAAAAAAAGGGTAGCCAGTGGTGTCACTAGTTCTGCCATTAGTTCTTTCAGTAGTCTGGGTTGAATCCCATCAGGACCCATTGCTTTGTCCACCTTCAGTTTTAGGAGTTCTTTCAGGACCCTTTCTTCTGTGAATGAACTGGTATCGACCCATCTATCCAGGGTGCTTCTATTGTTTGGTTTAGGTAACTCCCCTCCTCTTCTTTTTTAACACTGAGCAGAAGTATTTGTTCAATATCATTGCTTTTTCACTGTCACCATCTGCCCACCCATCCTCCCCTTTATTAAGCCTCATTATCCCTCCTTTGGTCTTTTTTCACTCCCTAATGTACCTATAAAAGGTGTTATCCCCCCTTCTTAACTGAGTTGGCCATCTTTTCCTTGGTTTGGGCCTTTGCTATCCTGCCTGCCTTTCCCATTTCCTTCTGTTTTAACTGGTACAGTTCTCTGTCCTGCTCCTTCTGTGTTTCCTTATACTTCCTGAATGCTATATTTTTTTTCCTTCCTGCCACCTCTTTAGAGAACCATAGTGGTTTTTATTTCTTCATTTTGTTTTGTTCATTTGCTTCACACAAAGGCTTGTTGCCTCTGTGATGGCAGTTAACATTTTTCCTCATTGTTCTTCCACCCCTCCTTCTTAACCATTTCCTAGTACTTTTCTGAGGCACTCTCCCATTTTGACAAAGTCAGCTCTCCTAAAGTCCAATACCCTCTCTTTTGAATGGCTTGACTCTTTGACTGTGTTCATCGTTAACCACACTGTTTGGTGGTCGCTTGTTCCCAGATGGCTATCCGCTTCTAAATCTGAGATCCTCTCTCCATCCCTGTTTGAGAGTACCAGGTCTAAGACTGCCCCCTCCAGAGTGGGTTTGAACTCTAGCTATCAGAGGCATGGCCCCTGTAGGGCATCGAGAATTACCCTGCTCTTGGATGTGGCTGCATTAAAGGTGACACAGTTAACATCTGCCATATTCAGGTCCCCTATCAACAGTATCTCCCCTTTTTCTGCTGTTCTAAGGATGCCTTCTATCATTTCCTTGTCCAGTTCCTCCCCCTGAGATGGGGGTTTGTATGTGATGCCATTACCTGTCTCCAGGGTGACACACAGTCCCTCGTCTCCTCCCTGTTTACCTTTTAGTTGTGTTGCTTTGATCTCTTCTCTTACATAGAGAGCTACTCCAACTCCTCTTTTACCCTCCCTGTCCCTCCTGTAGATTATTTACGGGCAACCTCTTCCCTTAGACCAGAGAGGTGCCTGCAAATAGGGCAGCATTGAAGCCTCTAGAACATCTCCTAGAAGGCATTGATGTCTCCAACACCGACACTGCTTATAATTTGCCAACAGCCTCGATGACTCCGAATAACACTATGCAGGTCACTATTGTCACACAAACACCATATAGCACTAAAGTGGCACAAAGAAAAGCTGTGACATGATCACTGAGAGCCATGCATAGAAGTCCACATAAGTTTGTAGAGGTTGTATCATCAATAATATCAAACATGATTCCATGACGAAAGAAGACATTGTTAGAGAAAGGCATCCTTGCACCGTCAACAAAGAAACACTTAGATTTCTGTGAAGAAACAAGAGTCAAAACAATACTCGAACCCATCAAAATGTCTTGGAAGAAGGACGATGTACGACTGGAAAGACTGTTACATAAATCTGTTCAAATCAAAAAGAAATTTAAAAAATTACAGCTGGGAGACTTCTGGTTCTGCCCCAGTGATGGCAGCCTAGAGACAGAACCTGCGTCTTCCCCGAGCTGAAAAACTCCACTTCAGCTGCAATTTTCAGCACTTCAGACAAAGATTATATATTAAAGAATCAGCGGAGAGTGTAGAGTATCAAGGAGACTGAATTAGGCAGTGAAGGACCACAGTATGGAGGAGATAGCTGATGGATCTGAATCGGAGGCCTCAGTTGCATCAGACAACTGCGACTCTACAGATCTCAAATGGGGCCTGATTAAATCTATGTAGAAACAACCAAAAGCTAAGGTGAAGAAGGCAAAGCTAGACTTAATTTACTAAGAGATATTTACTTTCTGAGCAAAAATTAAAGAAATGTACAGTGAGCTACGAAGAGATGTGATACAATTGGAGCAAAGGGTAGATGATCAAGAGAGAACGGTGACAGTGACTGAGAAGAGGGTAGACAAGCTTGATCAAATGGTACAGCAGTTGAAAGAAATGCAAGAGCAAATAATTGATCACCAAGAAGATTTTGAGAACAGAGCACATAGCAAAAACATCAGAATTTACTGTTTGCCAGAGGATTCAGAGGGGGCTAACATTAAGGACTTTATTGAAGCTCTTCTACATACAGCCTTAGAGTTGCCAAAAGCTTTCAACTTACAACTAGAAAGAGTGCACTGGGCATTGGTGCTAAAACCAACTTCTGCCAGCTTGCCACCAAGGTCAGTAATTATTCGTTTCAATAGTTATGCAACAAAAGAACACATCCTGCTTACAGCTTGGTGGTGCCAGAAAGTTCATGGCCCAACGCGCATATACCTTGATCATGAGTATGCACCAAAAACTACTCAGTTGCGACATGCTTATCTACCCCAGCTTTCAGTACTTAAAGCAGCAGGACATAAATTGACTACCTCATTCCCAGCTCATCTAATAGTTCATCTGCCTTCTGGAAAGAAGGAGTTTTCCACGGCTCAAGAGGCAAAGGAAGAACTTACTAAAATGGGACTACACTTTCCCGATTGTGGCCTGGGAGGCACAAATCTAGAAAAACGTCCAGCTGGCTGTCAGACTAGCTTGAACAGATGAAGGGGAAAACAGCAAGACTTGGGAACAATTAAATCTGCCTTAGCAGTTTATCAGAGGGAGGCAAACAGTGATAGTACCTGAACTTTGACTTACTGAAAAATCTTGGTTGGCTTAGTGAGCAGAGTTAGAGGAGGGTTGATGCACTGCATCAATGAGGGTTTGAAAATTTGTACTGCACCATTTTGTATTTGGGCATGAAGTGTGCTCTCTATATCAGTGAGACACTCTGAGCCTGGAACAGGCGGTTGCACTCTGAAGAGACACTACCCTTCATGAAACGCTGACTAAGCAGCAGCTAGTATAATTAAATAATCTAATCACCTCTCAGTTATTGGACTAAAAGCTACAGCATTAGCTAATTGAAAGCGCAGTTAGCTTGTTCTTTTTCTTCTTCTTCTCTTAATATCTACTGCAAATAAAAATTCAGAGAGCTCGGGGAACAGGGAAAGGGGCAGATTTTGAGCTCTATCCTGCTTCCGGGGGATATCCCTACATGTTTTTTTTTTGCAGTTATCTACTCTCCTCTGTTGATTTTACCTTAATTAAAGGGGAACAGTTTACTGCTTCCTCGAAGGCCCCTGACAATAATGTTAAGGAACTCCCTTCACCTTTAGGGAGAGTTCAGAGACTCCAGGAGCATATTCTACTGGGAATCTGGAGATTTTCATTTTTCTCCCCATATCTGGAAGTCCTAAGATTACTACGGTATAGATTATTACTAATAGTAATACTGTTATTTAAATATGTTTACTATTCATTACTAACTACTACTGGGAAGCTATTTACTCAGATAAGTGGTTATACCACTCATACCTGGATATTAAGGTGGCAAACTATTGCTGTGTTTGAGATAATAAGTTACATATGTGTTTTATGGGACAGTAGGGAAATTTCATTTAAAATGCAAAGAATCCGACAGGTAACAGGGCAACAAAAATATAGAAGGAAAACTTTCATGGAACTATTGTTAGGACAGCAATAGGCTTTTCTGAATATTTGATGAAGTTGATGGGGAGTCTTTGAAGGGGGAAATGGAATTGATCAGGGATACTATACCAAATGAAAACCAAATATGGTGTTAGAAACAACTAAGATACTGTCATTGAATATTAATGGCAATAACCATCCTATAAAAAGGGCTAGGTTACAACAGTATCTGCGGAAGCAGAAAGTAGATTGTATCTATTTATAGGAGACACAATTGACACAGAGGGAACATGCTAAGCTTGCTGCAGATGGCAGATACTCTGTTTTTTCTTCCTCCAGTAAGTCTGGAAAAAGGCAGGGGGTGGCAATTTTGATCCCTACAACTACCACATTCACTAAGGGGGAGGTATATTCAGACAATAATAGGCATTTTTTAATAGTACAAGGGCGTATGCACAAGACCGAAGTAACACTGGCAAATGTGTATCTGCTACCAGGGGCATCTCCCTCATTACTGAGACAGTTTTTCAGCAGACTGCTGGAAAAGCAAAGATGAATAATGTTGATAGGGGGTGATTTGAATCTAATAATGTCCTAGCAGAAAGACTCTACTTCTAAACAGCACAGATTTACTCCCACTCAAAAAATTTTTAAAACCCAAATACCTAAGCTGGGTCTCACAGATATATGGTGTCATTTCTACCCTTCTCTGGAAGGACACACATTTGTCTTCCCTAGATACCATACATCAGCTAGAATGGATTATTTTTTTACCTCAACAGAACACCTAGACAGGGTTCAGGATATTTCTCTGGAAGCTTGCCTCCTCTCAGATCACATACCTCTTTTAATCAAGGTAGGGTTAAACAAAACTCATAAAAGAACTTTGTGGAGACTGAATCTTTCCCTTTTGAAGGATCCAGTGTTTAAAGCTAAAATAGCAGACTGTATCACACAAATCCTCAAGGAGAATGCAGAACCATCTATATCAGATACCGTACTTTGGGATACTTTGAAGGCATTGATAAGAGGAGAGATTATTTTGTACTCCTCCAGACAAAATAAACAGAGAGAATCCAGATACAAATTATTGCAAGTTAAGTTGCAAGAATTACAGAAGATGAGAGACAGAGGAACAAGTTGTACAGACTGAGCTTAGACAAATTCAATCAGAATTACAATCCATTTTAGACTATAAGGCACAAATGTCTTTGTTGTATCTTAAAAGATTTTACTATGAGGGAGGCCCAAAAGGGGCCAGGAACCTGGCTAGGCATACTAGAGGATTTAAAGCAGGCCGCAACTATTACAAAGATCTGAGACCCCCAAACAGGTGGCATTTTTAATAAAACTTCTACAGTTATGAATGCATTCCAGCAATATTATGTAGCTCTATATTCTGATCCCACACCCCCTCCCCAGAAGATATACAACATTTTTTGTCCCCCCTTAATTTCCCCTTAGTTATCTGAATCTCAGCGAGCTTCACTCCTGAGCCCTATCTCCACTATAGAGATTCAGAGGGTAGTTAAACATTCTAAAACTTTAAAAAGCCCTGGCCCAGATGGCTTTGGGGCTGAATGGTATAAAACATTTCTCTCAAAATTGCTCCAGCCGATGCTGCATACTTTCTTGGAGGTGCAGAATGGATGTGTCCCCCCACCCTCGTGGTCCAATGCAGCTATATCAGCTATCTTGAAACCAGGTAAAGACCCATTAAACTTGGATTCATATAGACCCATCTCGGTATTAAACAATGATTACAAGTTGTACATGGCGATATGGGTACACAGGTTGGAAACCATATTACCTACCCTGATACACCCAGATCAGGCGCAATTTCTCTGTATGCACCAGACTGCAGATAACGTACAAAGAACAATTCATTTGATTGATTGTATGGCTAAATCAGCTACCTCTCAGCTTTAGTAAGCTTAGATGCTTATAAAGCTTTCGATAGGGTGTCCTGGAGATTTCTATGGGGAGTTCTAACATCATTTGGCTTTCCAGGGGAGTTTGTGAAATGGCTGGAGCAGTTATACCTTGAACCAAGGGCATACATAAAACTTAACAGAAATATTACACCCTCTATTATGTTACAGCAAGGCACTAGACAGGGATGCCCCTTGTCCCCTTTGCTATTCACTATATATATATTGAGCCTCTGGCTATGATGCTTAGAAAATCAGGGAGGATTTTAGGTATTCAGGTGTGCAATCAATCTTGGAAATTAGCTTTATATGCAGATGACATTTTACTATCAGTGGCGGATCTAGAATCCTCTATTCCAGCAATATGGGAAGTATTTGAGCAATTTGATCAGTTCTCTGGATATAAAATAAATTCCTCCAAAACAGAGGTTCTCCCTTTCAACTTCTCCCCCTCACAAACATTGAAGGGCAGACTACCTTTACTCTGGAACAGCATCAAGATAAAATATCTAGTAATAAATTTACCAAACTACTTAGTGCATCTCACTATGGTAAATTATGAACCTCTCATACAAAAAATAGTCAGATATGCATCAGTGGTCCCAGCTTCATTTATCATTATATTCTAAAGTTGACCATATCAGGATGAATATCCTTCCATGGTTGTTATATCTTTTTCAGACCATACCAGATAGAATGTACTTTCCATCTTGGAATAAATCTTTGGCAGGATTTGTCTGGGCTGGAAAAAAAAAACATGAATTAAGTGGTCTACATTAATGCTTCCAAAAAATAAGGGAGGTCTAAATCTGCCTGATCTTCAGAAGTATGCATATTCTACAGTGATAGCTAGAGTTTTTAATTGGAATAATCCAACGTATGATATACCCTGTAAGAATTTGGAGTTTACCCTAAATGGGGTAAAGGAGGGCTGTGATCTTCTACACTCCATATATCTCCCAGCTAACAAGAAACCTAGACATATTTATAGTACAAACTCTACCTTAGTGACCTGGAAGAGACTCATCCACTCTAGGGAGCTGGAACCAGTGGGCACCTATTTTAATTTACTAAATTTTGGAATCCAATGTTCTTCTCTAGAACAAGAACATACTATAGCTCAATGGAGACAAAAAGGTGTAAAATGTATATTTCACATAGTAGACTCCAAAGGAGTTCTCCCATTTATTAAACTTCAAGAAATCTATAATATTACACAACAAGACTTTTCAATATACACACATCTAAGAGAAAATATTGAACAAAGGGGACCAGCCTGTAGCAGGCTTCTTGATACCCCCCCTCTATTGCTTACCCTAGCTATGACCACAGGGAGAGGACAGCTCTGGCCGTACAGTATAGGGCTAATATATAAGGGTATACAAGAGTTATCTAAAAACTTGACTCAGGGGATTCTGACTGCATGGAATAAGGAACTTCCAGTCCCGGTATCAAAGGATAACTGGGGAAAAATATACTAATTTCTCGATGGGAATTTTATGAGCCCCCTATTGGTGGGAACTTGCCTGGAAATCTAGAAATAGGTTTTTTTACACACCAGCAAAGCTGGCTAAGTTCTCGTCGGGAACACCAAGTTATTGCTGGAAGGATTGTGGAGAAGAGTTTACAGATCAGCTTCATGTTTTTTGGGCATGCCTACAATTAGCAGGTTATTGGAAAGATATCTCTGAGGCATTACTAGATTTGGTGGATATGGAAGCAGTCTTGACTCCTGAGCTAGTTCTGGTTTCAATTCCACCAGAGGATCTCTCTATATCCAGAGGGTCACTGTTAGTTACTTACATACTGGCAGCTAAAAATTGGGGAAAGAAGATGCCCTCTGCTATTCAGAGCTGGCAGGGAATAATGGGAGACATTTATATATTAGAGAGATTAATAGCCAAAAGTGTAGATAAATGGTCTATCTTTGAGCTTAAGTGGAGGAAATGGATTTTATATCTTTCATCCTTAGATCCTACTTTTGTACCTTAGGAATGTATTTGTCCTGATAGTAGTTTCTGCAAATGATACAGTACTTATTATATCAATCAATCAATCAATCAATCAATCAAAATCTTTATTTATTCAGGCAGACATCATTGAGCGAAGCTCATCTACAAGATGGACCTGATAGGTCAAGATCAAAATAAAGTATAGTAGCATACATAAACAAATACAGAGAAAAAGACAAAGATTTTAATATAAATAAACAGGTACAATAATAAAAAAAAATTTATACAAGCAAGGTAGCTAATGGTTTTGGACAACAAAACAAAATAAGTCAGACAGTTTGACTCAAGTGACTGTAAGGTATTGAGATTGTGAAACTGGTCAGGTGTGTTGTAATTGGATCGTTACTTAAGCAAATAGAGATGGGGGATAAAAAAGGAAATGGCAATGGATTGTAGGGGATATTGTAGCTAAGTTTAGAAAAGCATATAAAAGGAGATAGAAAGAAAAAAGAAAGGGGGTAAAGGGTAAGAAGGACTAGCTTAGTGAAAGCAGTTGCATATCTCAGGAAAGAGACTTGTGAAGAGCTTTTAAAGGATGCTATAGGTATGAAGGTGTTCAACTTTAGGGTCTTCTGCAGAGAATTCAGGTAGATGCTAAAAAGTAGCTGATTGCAGATCTCCCATGCCGGTACAGACTTTAGGTATCTTCAAGGTGATAAGGCTATTGCTTCTTAGGGCATATGATCTAGGTGTAGCCAGAGTAAAGCAATCAGAAATATAAGGTGGAAGTTTGTTTGACAGAGCTTTGTAAATCCATAAAGCAGCATTTTATTCCTCCTAAGGTGTAGGGAT
The DNA here is from genome assembly GCA_016271365.2 of Neoceratodus forsteri. Classification (NCBI taxonomy): domain Eukaryota; kingdom Metazoa; phylum Chordata; order Ceratodontiformes; family Ceratodontidae; genus Neoceratodus; species Neoceratodus forsteri. The sequence continues at coordinate 438,723,812 of CM028137.1, read as the reverse complement.
GTCCAGCCAACAGCAGTATAGAGAGAGCAGTGATGAGTGTTGAAAGGAAGATCTGTGATGAATCTTAGAGCTCTGTGGTACAAGGTATCCAGTTTACTTAAATAGGACATAGTAGTGGCCATATAGGAAATCTGCATAATCAATGAGAGAAAGAAATAGGCCTGTATTAGTCTCTGTTTTGACTCTCTGGTTAGGTAATGTTTGATTCTGAAGAATAGGCTGCCTCTGTCTGAGTTTTTTAGGAGCTCCTCAACATGATGAGTGTAATCAAGTCTGTTATCAATCCATACCCTAAATATTTGAATTTATCCACATAATCAAGGTTTTCCAAGGATGGTGGATAATTGGGAAGAGTGTTTGGTGAGAGAGTGGTAGAATATATATTGGTGGAAAAGAACATAGCCTTTGTCTTCTTGGCATTTAATAGTAGTTTCTTTTCAAGTAGTTGGTGTTGCAGCAGGAGAATTCTGATTGTAATAACTCACTGGCCTTTGATGGTGAGGATTACTGACATACAAGACAGTATCATCAGCAAAAGGTGAACATTGGCAACAGTGAGGTTGGAATCAATGTTGTTGATGTAGATAGCAAAAAGGATAGGACCCAGGATGGATCCTTGCGGTACTCCCCTTAGAAGTGGTTTTGAGGAGGATAGGACACCTTCATTTTTCACCTGCTGTATTCTATCAGTGAGGTAACATCTGAACCACCCAAGAGAGGTTGAATCCAGGCCTAAGGAGTGCAGTGAGGAAATTAGCAGCTCATGGTCCACTGTATCACAGGCTTTGCTTAGGTCTAGAAATACAACACAGATGCTGTTTTTTTTTGTCTGACTCAGTTTGCCAATCATTTGTTACTTTTGCTAATGCAGAAATGGTACTGTGTCTGGTCCTAAACCCAGATTGAACAGGGTTAAGGAGATTATTAGCATTGAGGTAGTCTCTTAGTTGGATACTCACTAGTTTTTCAAACATTTTAGACAGCACCGGTAGGATGGATATAGGTCTATAATTGTTGAGATCCATGGTGTCCCTGATTTGAGGAGGAAACACTTGTGCTGTCTTCTACAATGAAGGAACAGAACCAATGGATAAGGACAGATTAAAAAGATGAGTTAGGGAACTGCAATGGCATGTAGAGCAATTTTTAGAAAGTAGGGGTCCAGAGAGTCTGCACCTGCACTTTTCTTGGTGTCTAGATGCAGCAGTAGGTCTTCCACTTGTTTTAATAAAATTGACTTGAAGGAGAATGAAGAAGCAGCCTTCTGTCCATCGATAGACTGGAATTTAAGTTGTGACCGTAATAGACTTGCTGGGGAGGAGTCAAAGGCTAGGCCAGCCATAGTGAAATGATTATTGAATGCATCTAAAATTTCACGCTTGTCAGTGATAACAGCATTGTTAAGGTGCACTTGTGATGGCAAGGAAGTGCTAGAATCCTGCCCTAGGATCCCCTTGATGGTGCCCCAGAATCTGGCTGGGTCAAGGTAGGAGGCATCAAGCTCAGGTGTATAGAAGGCAGCCTTGGCTTCTCTCACTGTTTTGGTGCAGCTGTTTCTGGTTTTTCTGAACTGCAGCCAGTCAAACGGATCCTTGGTCTTTCTTGCCCTTTTCCAGAGTTTATCTCTAGCAAGCAATGCAGATTTAAGATCGGCAGAAAACCAGCGGCAGGATTTGCATTTTTATTCTAACGCTAGTGAAAGGTGCATGAGTATTGAGGGCACCTATGATAATGTCATTTAACACCTTAAGTGCTGCTTCCACAGAAGCTGTGTGGTAGAATTCTTGCCAGCGTACAGAGTGATAAAAATCATGGAGATATCCTTTGATGTTAAGGTTTTTTTTAGACCTTCTTGTGAGGAATTTTGCAGGGTTGGTTGGCTTGATTGATGATCTTATCCCTGCTATAAGACAGTGATCACTTATATCACTGAATAGCACTCCAGCATGTGAAAACAGGTGCGGTTTGTTTACCAACATAATGTCAAGTAGGGTGCTGTTACTTTTGCTTTTTGAGTTAATTCCTGTCGGTTCATCTATTAATTGAGTGAACCCATATGTGTCACAAAAAGATACTAGGGGTGCAGATGCATTGGAGAGCCAGTTTAAGTTCAGGTCACCTAAAATGATGGTGTCTTCGGGGCCTAGTTTAATTTTATTTCCCAAATGGGTTAGGAGTTGAAGGCCAGCAGAGGGGGGCCTGTAGCAGCCAACCAATTGAAAAGCTGTCATATTGGGGAGAGCTATATTAAGGGATAAACATTTGAATTCTTTGGGCAGTGATGTTATACTAAGGCAAGATGCAGAAATATTTGATTTAACATAGATAGCCACTCCACTGCCCCTTGCCAGGCGGTCCGATATGAATAGCTGGTAGTTGGGTAGATTTATTTCCTTGTCATGTGTAGCAGGTTTAAGCCATGTCTCAGAAATTACCAGAAAGTCTGGCAAGGTGTGGGCAACCCAGGCCTGGATTAATGAGATCTTTTTTAGGAGGCTGCATGTATTGATGTGAAGGAAGCTTAAACCTTTAATGGAGGCTAGGTCTGATGGGGAGGTAAAGTCTTCTGGGGGTCCTGGATTAATTTCAACATTGCCAGCGCAGACCAACAAGAAGAATAATAGTTTAATAAGGGCTTCAAGTGATAGCAGGAGGGACCAGAAAGAGGGCTTTCTTCTTGCTCGGGGTCCAATCTATAGAGATGGTCCAGGATGGATTAAGGCTTAATAGCTTGTCACAGAGTACCAGCTTGATGGACAGGTACAAGGGGGCACTATAGAGCCAAGACTTGAGCATGGGGCGTAGGAGATACATGACTGGTTGTGACCCTTTTTGAGGGCTACCCCATGGATTACAATGAAGCAAACTATATGAACTGCCTTGTGACTTATTCAAGATGTCCCGATATCTTTAGCTAATGTATTTTAAAGCACTTGACTGCTGTAATTTTATGCTGTCTTAATTTATGCAATGTAAAAACTGTCCTCTGTTTTTGAAATAGAAAATATAATAAATATAAAGTATATATAAAAAAGAATTATAGCTGCACCAGGAGTTCAGATTTAGCTGGAACTTACTCAGTGACAACTCAATTTTTGATGAAAACTAATGAAACAGAAAAAAAAGTGATTCGGTACCACTGTCAACTACTGCAACTGTAAACAAATTGTATCAAAGGGGTGATGTGTCAAGAGAACTGCCATATTCCACAGTTTCTGGTAAAGAAGGAATGCTTCCAAAAAGGAACTTGAATCATTGTTACAAGCAACATATGAACAATTCAAAGACAAACATCCTGATGTGGTAATCGGGTGCAGCAAGTTTGTGAAAATGCATCCTAAGAAATTCAGCCCAGTGTTGAAACATAAATTGTTTCAGTGTTTGTGTGAATATTGTCTTAATATTGAACTAAAGCTGAAAAGCATTGCTACAAAATGTACTCAGTTCAAAATTCTGGAGTCAGCCTTCATAAACAAATTTGAGGCATCTTCTCTTACACTTTGTCCCAAGGAAGTAGAAGTCTACAAATTTAAGTGCATAGACAGATAATGTAAGAATTGTCATGTCAATGGCATTAGAAGAAAACTGCTGCCATTATTAAGTGATCATATGGATTTTACAGTGATATGGTGAAAATGGCAGTTGGAGGATGTGTCAAACAGAAAGGAGGGGAATGTAGAAGAACATAAACCTAAAACAACATACTGGAACAATTTGCAAATTAGTCCAAGAACTAGAAGAAGAACTGGAAAACTTTGCAAAGCATCTTTTCAATTCCAAATGGCAGGCCAAGCAGTTTGATTATATCAGAAGAAATGTTCCTGATGGATGGCTTGCATATTGCTTGGATTTTGGTGATAACTAAAATTGCCATTTCCAAAATGAGGCACAGAGTACACACTGGGCTTACAATCAAGCCCCAATTCACCCAGTCATTGCTTACTACAGGAGTACACAACCAGGCTGTGGGATGGTAATGCATAATGCGCTGATGTTTATCAGTGATGACCGTAAGCACGCCATTCATACGTTTCACCACTGCAAACATCTAGCAACAAAATATCTGAAAAATCAGGGAATAAAGATATCAAATGTCATTCATTTTTCAGATGGTGCCCCAATTCAGTACAAAAGTAAGGGGAACTTCACTGACGCATCATTTGGAGTGACAGACTTTGGATTTCTAACAGAGAAGCACTTCTTTGGAAGTCAGCTCGGAAAGAGTCCATGTGATGGAGAAATTGGTGTGCTCAAAATGAGTGCTAACACAGCTGTAACAGCAATACACATGGTTATTAGCAATGCACACAACTTATTTATGTACTGAAAATCAAATTTGACTTGTCCAAAGTCAGAGGATGAGCACATGCATGCTCGAAGAACATTCTTCTTCATTAAAGGAAGGGAAATCAATCATAAATGTACACAAAGAAGCAATGTTAAAACTTTATGTAATATGCACATGATGCACTGTGAGCTGTATGTAATCTATGCAAAGTAAAGGAGTTGCTTCTGTGCCAGCTGCATATTCAGTGATGGACAATGTGAAAATGCAACATTAACCAGAGATTGGACAATGTATTGTTTAAAATCTGGGAAAGAGATGGTTATATCAGCACCAGATTCAAGACGATAAACACCACCCCTGCCCTCACCACCACTGCCAACACCACCACCGCCATCACCTCCATTGCCAACACCACCATGACTCTCACCACCATCGCCAACACCACCACTGCCCTCACCACCATTACCAACACCACTGCCACCCTCACCTCCACCAGCAGGAGCGTGTTCAAGTTCAGAAACTGTACCAATGTCACAAACACTAACACAGTCATCAAAGAAGAATATAATGAAGCTTAAAGGCATACCAGTGGCACATGTAAGGTCAAGTAGAGCGAAACAAACTCCAAAATCAACCCTCATGTCTAAGTCACCGAAATGGTAAGTGTTAATCATACATTTTTTCCTGCTGTGATTGAGGGAAGGTTTATGGGATTGAGGGGATGGGTCTTGCTGGAATGAGATTTTTTCAGTACCAACAATCATTTTTTTGCAGGTACCTTGATGCAGGGAGCTTTGTTAGTGTTACTTTTTTGATGGGGAAAAACATTATTGCTGTTTACCTTGGTGAGGTGATGTCATCCACCACTACAGAAGTCACAGTCCAATACCTGTTGAGGCTCAGAGGCAACACATACAGTTAAGCCAATGAAGACGTGGTTGAGTATTCATCACAACAATTGGATGACATTGTATGGAAATTCAGTGAGCTCGTGAAATCAGACTATAAAAACTTGTCATTTTCCAATGACGACTTCAGGCAATTAATTTCTACAATGTCGGAATATATAATATTGTTCAGATGATGAATAACTATTTAACCTGTCACTGTGGTTAACATGTGTACTGGACAATGCTAGTAATACTGTATACAATTACAGTATGTTATGACGTGTTTGTTTTTTTCATGGCTATTAAGTACTAACATAATAGGCATGATATTGTCTCAGGGTGTTGGAATCGGGTGAAAATGCATAGCAGCATGGTTTTATGCACCTTTGCCCTTTGGTGACCGATTTAAGGGCTTTTCTGGAGTATGTCTCCTGGAACTGCCTTTCTATGCATTGATACTTCTCTATCTGGCCCATTGTTCTCTGTGTTCTATTTACAGATTCTAAGCATAACTAACATGGTGTATGGCAAAAGGTTGTTGTGCATGGAAATTGATACAAAATCAAAATGCTGTTCTGCAGTAGTGACATAGCTACTAATGCAGAATGACTTTTCATTCTGTGTTAGTAGCAAAGACACAATGTAACCACACCCAACAGTGCTGTTCAGAGGGAATGGTCAATGCCCAGTGTCTGCAAGTGGGCAGATGGACATGGAATGTTGGTTCCTGGGGACAAACTCTGACAGGAAAAAACAATCAAAGTAAGCAACCTTGTTTTTTTGGCACCATACACTACATAGAAAAGTGTATGCAAGCCCAAATACACAACCAAGCTATTATCATACCTTGTGGTTTTGCTCTCAAGGTTCCTTTTGTCATGGAAACTTCTTGATATGAAAATAGCATGGCTGTGAATGGGCCTCGATACACTCTCTTATTTTCTGAAATTTAATTAAACTGTGTTCTAAGAGAAATAAATGGTGTTCTTTGTAAAAGTAAATGCATGGCTTGCATTAACCCCCTACTGAAGTCCCCAAATGGGATTTTTTTTTTTTTAGGATTTTGAAGCACAAACATACAACCTCTAGCCAGAGTGAATATGGCTGTGGTGAGCTACCAAATGACCAAAGTTACATGCGTGTGTAGAAAATTCTGAATTACCTGGTGTAAGTAGAGCTGTTTCTCCAAATTTTCAACATGGCCTTTTTGGGACCCCACCTCATGAAGAGTGCCACTGTCATTTCTTTCACTTGTCCTGAATGATGATTTTGCAGTGAGACTGCACCATTCTGTGCCACAGGTGCAAAAACATATTTTGGGTAGGCTATGAAAAACGACAGCTGCACTGTTAATAAGGAGGTGTGCAAAAATGGAAATGTTAAAAATCGGGAGTGAAAATATAAAAACTTGGTGAAGTTAGGAGCATGTGTAGAAACTGCACAATGTACTCTCATAACGCAGTCATTTTTTGGAATTTTTTCACCAAATCTTGCAAAATGAGCTTTTTGTGACCACACCTCAAGAACAATGGCACTGTTGTTTCATTAATCAGTCCTGAAAGGTGATTACATGCAGCGACTGTGAAATCACCTTTCTGAACTGAGTAATGAAATGACAGTGACAGTGTTCATGAAGTGGGGTCCCAAGACACCCATGTTGGAAATTTGGGATTAAAATTCCTAAAAATGGCAGCTATATCAACATAAGTTGAAAACCCCATTGACTGCCATTATACCATGCTTACCTTTGATTCTTCAGTTTGTGGTTTGGATTTGAAGGGTGTAGACATGTCCCAGTCCAGAGAAGATGACAGCAACAACCTCCAGAGGTAAGTATGGGGTAAGGCTAAAAGGGAGGTGGGTGCTCAGTGGGAGGGTGGGGATGGGGAGGGGACTGCGATGAAGATAGGAGATCATTTTTTTTCCAGATATAGAAAGATGTTGGGGAATATTTTCTTTATTTACAGGGAAACAAAACAAAAAAGCATACATTTGGGCACACTGGGGTGGGGTCCCAGTGTGCCACATGAGTTGGGTGGTACATGATGCCGACATGGGGATTGGGCACCCCGATGTTGGCGCAAGGAAAAAAAAACAACATAAATTTGGGCACACTGGTGTGGGCTCCCAGTGTGTCACATGAGTTGTGGGGTTACATGTTGCTGACATAGGGATTGAGCACCCCGATGTTGGCGTGGGGGTAGGGAATGGAGGAAGTGGGGAGGACAGCATCAATGGGAGCAGGAGGTTTTTATTTGATTCCAGTGCTGAGAGGGAACTGAGGGAGCATGGAGGACAGAAGCAGTGTGAGGGTGCGAGAGGAGTGCCATCTGCAATATGGCAGTGGTGACGCAAATGCGCATGCATAGTATTCATGCATGCATAGTTGCGGTGAGTGGCATTCTGCCACTCACAAAATGGCAGCACCAGCAGAACTGCACATGCGTGCGAGACGTGAATGTGCAGTTCTTGTCCTGGAATATGGAAGTAACAGTGGAAATAGTGTGGCTGTTACTCTGTAGCTGCTGATCGTGTTGAAGTGTTACAAGCTCCATTATACTTTCTGAAGGATACTTCCAAAAGTCCAATGGAAGGTGCCATGATCTGCCGTTTTAAGGCTATGATCGCAAAACTGCTGTAGGCCCCACCCACAGCCATAAAAAGCAGTGTTTCAGCAATGACCCTGTATATTGAAAGGTTTTTGTTATTTAGTTTTTATATTTAGTTTTTGTTGACCGGGTAAGTGCACTAGACAAATCCTGCCTATTTTCAGGCATGACCCAGGAGAGGGGGATACAGATGAATGCTAACTGACCTTGAACCAGATTAAGCTGTTGGTGGTATTTTTTTTTTAATGACAGATATCCTTGGAAGAAAAGGTTTTGAATAATGTTGTGCAAAGCCAATCCAGAAATTTATGAACCCAAGATTTTTTTGGTCTGACCACCAACATTTGAAGCAGAGGGTCAAACTGACCCCTACTTTACTAGTGCTAGTGCATGCCCTGTAAATATCCCAAAATAAAATTATTTAAACAATTTAACCAATGCATTCACCACTGGCATGGTACTTATCAATCTGTTTGGCGGTTTGGTTGTTAATAAGCCATTGCTAAAAGTAATACCCGGTATATCACATGTTGCATTACTGCTGCAGTGTCTGCGTTACCCACAGTAGTAGTATGAGACAAAGATGGTCGCATAATAAATCAAGTGCAACCAAGTAATTTGTTCATGTTTATCTTTCTGCTTATGGTCCTGCTTAACTGTGAAAGGCGTATAGACTGAGCATAAACCGTATAAGCATGAAGTAACAAAGCTTTGACAAGATCTTATTTGTATTTTTAGTGCTGTCTAAGTTGGAGGATAAATAGTGACTCATAGGTATGGAAGATCATCTAATCATTAAATATTGTAAACTAATACACTAAATAGAAGACAGAGGTACTGCATTTGAAAATGTAATTTGTTACTAGAAATGGGACATAATGCATAATGAACACCAAGTTACGCACTAAAGAAATTTCCATGTCATAACTAACTGTGCCATTTTTCTAAACTTAGAAATACAGAACTATCTTTATATTTTGAATTATGCAACTACCACATACTGTATACACATTAAAATTAAGGCTGAGTCATGACAAATTATAAAACTTTTTTTGAGTGTATGAATGTCACACAAGTCTCTCTAATACTGTCCACACAGATAGATATATATACATATACATATATATATATATATATTTAGAAAATGGACTTAAAATTAAAAAAAAACTGATTGGCTGGCATGGGGTACATTAACTTAGAGTGAGAGCCCTGTAAGTTAAAAGTACCAGCCATGCCAACCTTGCCAGTCTCAAATTTAGTATTGTAGTTCCCAGCCTCAATCATCATTGGCTGAAGCAGTGGAAAACAATTTTCAAATACTGCCATTTTGTCTCTCTCTTAGCAACATATTCAGGCCCCAGTACTTTACAAGCTGCCTGCCTAATGATGTAAGCAAGTAATAATTCCATAACTCACATGATACTTATTTTCCCCTCCCTTACCAGGCAGTCTATGTCCCCCAAACAGAAAGTTACCTGCAAACCACAGTCATGTAACAAAAAATCCTTCTTCCACACTGCTGCCTAGAAGCCCGCTTTCCTGTAGCCACTACCTGACACCACGCTCGCCTGCTTCCCAAAGCCAGCACCCGATACCACGCTCTTTAAGTAGCAAGACTCTGTCATGGAGACTATCCATGCTGTACCCTTCTGATCACAACTCATCATTTTAAAAAAACAACATTCTCTCCACATACAAATAGACAAACGACAACTCAAGGCACAGAAGGAGGGCTGCGTCTCATTGCATTAACCCTGCACTGCTGTTCCCAATAAAAAACTACAACTCCCATTAAACCATGATTGCTGGCTAAGTATTGAAGCACTGGGACTATTTAACAACAAAAGTGTTTATTTTTTATTTTTCTTTACATTTATTATACTTTTTTTTATAACTTTGTATTTAATTTTCATAATCTTACTTGTACCCATTTTCTAAGCGTATTAATACCCCTCCAGGATGGGGATATGGGCAATACTGGACCTTCCAGGGGCTATAAGGCCACCTCACTACTCCCTGGTGGGTCAGTATTGCCTAATACTGCCTACCCTGTCGGGTATTATTATTTGCATATATATATATATATATATATATATATATATATATATATATATATATATTCATTACAAAAACTGTGTTAATGCATCAGTTAGGGAAGAAGTGACAAAAGTAAGGAAATGAGATGTTAGGGTTGACATCCTTACACCTCCCCCACCTGACTACCCCACCCCCACTGTCCACAGACCAACAGGTGATGGGGTGTGCCTTGGGGTTGTCTGCCTTAACTCTCACCCCATTCCATGTATAGGAAAGCTGTCATGGTACAGTATAGGAGAATGGGATGAGAGTTAGGCATGATGACTGCAAGGCACACCACATCACCTGTTGTTCTGTGAATGGTGGGGTTGGGGTGGGATGGTCAGGTGGAGGAGGTTTTAGGGTATCAAACCTAATATCTCATTTTGTTACTTTTGTCACTACAACCCTAACTGATGCATTAATGAAGCTTTCAAAATGAATTTCCTTACTTTTTGAGAAAGTATAATCTTACCCTTATATGTTTCGGGGAGTGCAGGGCCCATCTATCCATAAGTGTACAGACATTGCAATGAACTGTCATCTCTCTGAGGGTGCACAGGGCCCTCCAGGCCCTGCACTTCCACTACTGAATAAAAAAGAACCCTGAAGCCACATAACTGCATAATAGCATCCATCTCCCTGTGGGAATGCAGTGTTCTTTGGACCATGCACTCCCACCGGGTCCTCCAGGGCCTGCACTCCCATCACACTTCCATTGCTCCATAATGGGAAATTTCCAAACTTCAAAATCTTATAACTATGGAGGCAATGTAAATTTTATCATCAAACCAGCAAAAGTCACATCTTTAGGGCAAGTACATTCTACCCTGAAAATTGCAGCCGGAAATTTCAAACTGTTTGTTTGCAGTGCCCTTTTAAAATCCCTTTTTGCAATCCCTTTTCACAAGCTGATCCCTTTTTGCAACTCCTTTTTGTGGGCCGATCCCTGTTAATGAGGTAGGATCATGTGACCCTGCCCTTCACAAAAAGGGATTTTGACAGCTCACGAACATAGATTGTGAAAATGGATCGGCTCATGAAAAGGGATCACAAAAAGGGATTTTAAAGTCCTATAACTATGGAACCAATGTAAATTGTTTTACCAAACCAGCAAATGTCACATCCTTAGAGCAAGTCCTTTCTACCCTAAACATTTCAGCACAAAATTCTAAACCATTTGTTTGCAGTGCCCTTTTAAAATCCCTTATTGAAATCACTTTTCATGAGCTGATCCCTTTTTGTGAGGTAGTCATGAGACCCTCCCTTTCATGAAAAGGGATTTTGACAGCTCACGAGCAGGGACTAAGAAAATGGATCAGCTAGCAAAAAGGAATCACAAAAAATTATTTTAAAGTCCCATAACTATGGAACCAATGTAAATTGTTTCACCAAATCAGCAAATGTCACATCCTTAGAGCAAGCCCATTATACCCTGAAAATGTCAGCACAAAATTCCAAACCATTTCTTTGCAGTGACCTTTAAAAATCTCTCTTCATGATCCCTTTCTGCGAGCCGATTACTCTTGATGATTCCTTTTCAAAAGTCGATCCCTTCTTGTGAGGTTTAAAAATGCTGTTTTTTTAAATAACTACAAAAAAACAAAGACATGGGTGGGTAGAGGATGCCCCTCTCATCAAAATCCAAGCCTTGGTTTTTATAAAAGACTTCCCTGGGGCAAGTTATAAGGTTTTGATTTCTCCCCTTGCTAAGAAAGAAAACAAAATGGCAGTTGATGAACAGGAATTTTCTCATGTAAAGGAATTCCTTTTTACAATCTCTTTTCATGAGCTGTTCACGAACAGGAATCCTTGATCGAAACTGTGAATCTATCCCAAAGTCTGAACTGAGCATGCTCGGAACCTGTATTTTTTAAATGTAATAATTTTGGAAAGGATTAATATTTTTTCACCAAACCAATGCTGAATTTTTCTTTAGGATAACCTCTTTCTACACTGAAATGTTCTGGCCAAAATTCCAAACAATGTAGCCGCAGCGTGAAGAAAATAAAACAGGAAAAAATTGGCAAAAATTGGGGAAAATGCATTATTTTATAGTTTGCTTCACAAATGATAGAAACTCAATCAAAATGCAACTTGGTAAATCAAGAGATCTATCACCCAACACAGTCTATTCCAAATTTTGTGTAAATCCGTTGAACAGTTGCAAAGTTACTAACATGCAAAATTTGGGGTTTAACATTAAAGTGTCTGCTCAACCCTAACTATAGAGGCGCCACCACACATTTAAGATATATATATATATATATATATATATATATATATATATCTTCTAGGCAAAAAAACTTCATTAATGCATCACTTAAGGTTGTAAAGACAAAAGTTTGGAAATGTGATGTTAGAGTTTCCAACCCTAACACCTCACCCTCACCCTACATGCAGCAACAGGTGTGTGGGGTGTGCCTTGGGTTTGTCAGCCCTAATGCTTGCCCCATTCCATAAGTAAATAAGCTGAGATGGGTACAGTGTAGGAGAATGGGGTGAGCATTATTGCTGACAACACCACGGTACACCCCAGTACTGTTGCTGCACACAGGGTGGGGTTGGGGTGTTAACCCTAAGACCACATTTCCAAACTGTTGTCATTGTAACCCTAACGTGATACATTAACTAAATTCTTTGCCAAGGATTTCCTTACTTTTTGAAATATTATCATTGTAACCTTATTTGCTTGTGGGAGTACTGAACCCTCTCTCCCATCAGTCCAAAATTGCATCTGGCCCTGACCTCCCATTCATACATAATTCTTGAGATAGTGTAATGGTATCCTTAGTTGCCTGTGGCTCCCATCTTGTCATGTGCAACCCCAAAAAATGCTTCATATTGAAAGGTTATCCTATTGAAACACAGCAAAATGTAAAACCTATGTAACTAGACATCCAATTAATTTATTTTCATGAAACAAGCAAAAAGCACATTGGTGGCACAAGGCACCCTTGTACCAGAACATTTCAGAGGAAAATTGAAAATGGTTTCCTCACAGCATAGTGACAAAGAAATAACTGTCTAAACCTCACATTACAATGTTATCCTATGGGAAACTAACCAAAATTGAAAGCTGTAGAACATACAAACATAAAATTTGCCAGCAGATAAAGGCCTAGAGGTCTATCAAGTCTACTCGAATGTGCAGCTAGTACCCCTTATTCTGCAGCTGCCCCTTCCTTCCACCCTTCCCCTCCATGGACCCTCCCCGCTCTCCTGTCCCATCCCCTTTTGAAACAGCCCACTGTTCTACTGGATACCACTTCTGCAGGTAATGCATTCCACCCAGCCACCGCCCTCTCTGTAAAAAAGTGTCTCCTCATCTCCCTCCTGAACCTTCCTACACAGAACTCCACAGCAAAGTAATATATTTTCACCAAACTAGAAACAGGCACATCTGTGTGGCAAACCCTTTGTACCCTGAAGATTTCAGACCAAAATCAGCAACCATTTGTGAACTGTAGAGTGACAAATAAATATCTTTCTTAAATATCCTTTTTTGCAAATTGTGAAAAAAGAATCATTTTCCATGACTCTTTTTTTGTTATTTGAGGAAAAAGAAAATCCTTTTTCACAAATTGTCAAAAAGGATCCTGTTTTATGGCTTTTTCCGCAATTTGTGAAAAAGGATTTCCTGATGTTAAAAAAACAAATGTCTAAGTCACTCATCAAAGCACTAATGCCATAATCACATTGTACAGGTCCCAATTAGGTAAAGACAACTGTTGTTGTCAGTATGCCATCTAAATGGTGATAATTGCACAGTGAACAACATCACAGCGGCAATTTGCTGTTGCCACTGTAATGTACCCGTGGGATCCCAGCACTACTTTGACTGGGTATTGCACCCTACCCTGAATCAACTTTGACCCAGAGTTAATAATCTTAAAAATTGGGGGTGCAGGGGGAAGAGCCCCCCACACGGGGTGTTTGGGGGCAAAGCCCCCCTGTAAAAATGACAGTTTACTTGATGGATTTATGCTAACCACAACTTGTGGTTGACATAAATCCATTGCTGTAATGTCAGTCGACAACATTTTTGTCGAGCCAGTGTCATGGATCTGATGTTGTCTATTAAACCTGTCTATTTGTTAAGTTATTTAATTTTTTTGTCACTGCTAACTGAAAAAAAGATGTCAACTGCATGAAAAAAGATTCTGCATTTGTGGCAAGGGATTCTGCGTTTTTGAAAAAGGATTCCGCATTTGCGAAAAAGAATCCTTTTTCGAGCGGAACATCTAACTGGTCCCATAGGAAATAATTGTAAACTTTAACATTTAATAACTTTGGAATGGATTAATATGTTTTCAACAAACATTAAAAAGGCACATCTGTGACCCAAGACCTATACAGGGTAAAAAGGACAGAGCAAAATTCCACACTGTTTTTGTGCAGCAGCCCGATAAAGAATTTCACCAAAAATGGTAATTTTCACATTTTTGAACACTCCTTATCTTTGCACCCTCACATCCGACCGGAAAGAACCTTACAACATCAAGAGATCTTTGGTCCCTGATGGCACATGCAAAATGTCATGTAAATTGCTTTAATGGTTTCAGAGTTATTAAAGTGCAACATTTGGAGTTTAACATAGACGTGAAGACTGAACCCTAACTATAGGGGTGTGACTGTGCACCTATAATATATAGGCTCCACATATATTCATTCATTAGGAAATCCTAACACCACATTAACCCACTTTTGCGGCATCAAGTTATCCTAACTGGTGCATTGAAAAAGTTTTTGGTAAAGAATTTGCTTTCTTTTCGAGACAGTGAAATTGTATCCTTATTCATGCAGGTCCCTTCTGGACTTGTGTGAACAGATGCAGATACCCTGCATGAAGATAAGACTGCCCCTATAATAAATAGAAGAAATAAGCTAGAACAAATGGAGGGGATAGGGTGAGATGTACAAATAAATAACATTTGGTACCAGCCAGGTCTAAGACTATGCAGAACAATAACTACAATAAGAATTAAACAAGCTTCCTGCTTGCATTATTTGTGTTTAACAAGCTGAGTCCACTCCACCCAATAAATAATTTAAAAATAATGGAACACCTACACTTGATCAGCCATCCCATCTGAGCAAGGATTTAAACAATAATAACTGATCAGCCAGTCATTTCCTGGTGATTAACGACTGGCTGGGAGGAAACGCCGAGGGCCAACCCCACCTAGCTGTTCATTAATCAAAAGAAAATGACCGAATGTGAGATCATTATTGTGATTATAAGTCTAATCAAATTACAAACAGTGAAAGATGTCTTTTTTTTTTTAAAAGAGTTTACAAACGCACATGCCACTCTGAATTGTACCATGCATTTCTAAGGGATTATTGCCCGGTACAGCAGCCAGTCAGAGTGCTCGTCTGTCTCATGAATAATTAATTAGACTTATATTAAAAGTTTATTAGGAAGGCTATTTGCCAGTCATGTGTGAAACCCTTTGAGAAATACAATTGATTTGTTCCTTATCATTTAATAGTTGTCAAAAATAAAATCCATTTTCAACATCTTTACAGTTGCAGGGTGGGACCCTGCTGGAACAGATGTGCTAATCCCACCTTTGACTGCAATGATATCTTGGGCATGTCGCCCTCTCATCACATCACCACAACAGAACCACAATAGGCCAAATCTAGCAATGATATGAAGTTAAAAGTTCTGCTAAATAAAGTTCCTTGTTTTTCACTGATTTACTAGTCCTGATATGGTATATTTCACATGTAGTATATTTTATTGGGCAGGGCAGACTCAGTGGGACATATATTTTCTATATTATTGAGGATGCTTATTTACCATTCACAGAACAATTGTGGTTTATACATGCCATTGACCAGTCATAAACAAGACCTTTTGTGTCATTGTCCCATAAAATGTCCACTGTTTGAGTTGAAGGGGGGATGATTTATATTCTATGTTCCTTACAGACCAATTACAGCAATTCAGTACTTTACACTGTTACTTCTAGGTTCCCAAACAATTTAGGGTGGGCATTAACAGTAAACTGCTGTGCTACCAGTACCCATAGTCCAGTGCATTGCAATGGGACAGGCAGTTATTTGTGCAGCTCTGCTTCTCAGAAGTTATATTCATGCGTCACCTAAAGAGCAGTAAACAATTGGTATCAGGTGGTGCTTTATACACAGCTTACATGTTTCTTAGCCATTCACAAAGCAAGACTAAATTCAGTATTGCTCTATATATACTCTGTATAGTCAGAGACAATTCTTGCACCAATCAGCACACAAGTAACAGTCCTGTTATTGCCCCAACTATTATCTGACATTGTAGTGCAGTTTGGGTGGCTGAGTTTATAATTCTTCTGAGTACTGTTGCTTATCCTGATATACTGTCTCACAAAGAGTAACTTTTTTGGGGGTGGGCACATTTTACTTTGGGAATTACACAACTGGGAGAGGAGTTCCACAGCAAATGTGATAAGAGAGGGGAGAATCGATGCCCCAGGTAGGAGTGAAACTGAATTATTCACTAATGTGTTACATTTTCTTTGGGGGGTAATCACTTTCATTCTGACTCTCCAACTCCCCCTCCCAAGAATTGAAGACATTAACAAAATAATAAAAATTGCAGTGCCCTCCATCTTGCCTATGTATGGTTCGTGGAGACTCAGAGAGTTGAAGTGAAAGTGATCAGCTCAGCTGACTCGATTCACTTTCCTTCCCCCTGCCTTCCCAGAAGACGATAGCATTTACTGCTATTTCTCTGGTTGGCTGTTGTCTAGATGCCCTCAAACCATCTTGGAAATTCTCCGAAGTGCATTTGGCTGATAAAACAGCACCACATTGTTGCAGCCTGAAATGGCTATTGCCTGGGTCCTGCTGTAACCCTCCTCCATAACAGCTTCCATGTACATAAACATCCATCCAAAGAAAAGGTTGTATGTGTTGCTAGGTGCAAAAACATGCAGGGAAACAGTTAAGTCTCCCAAAGAATTGAGACACTTCACTCTACCCACTGAGGATTGAAGCATTCTCCAGAAAGTTGATATGGCAGAGCTAAGTGTCTTGTGTTCTTGCTGGTGTCAAGAGTTAACATGCAGCCCTCAGCAGTTTCTTAAATAGTAGTGACCAAAGGATTTTTTCATCCTCGTGTTTCATGCCTTTCAAGTAAGATGCCCACCTTGCATAAAGATTGCCACCACCATCTTAAGCTCACCATGTGCTGCTGCACCTGGAGACACCTCAGTAAGTGAGCACAAGTACTGTACTGTGAATGACTTACCTTTATTATGTTTTTTAATAAAGTTTTTTGGTGGGGTGCATTTTATTTTGGGAATTACAAGACTGGGATATGAGTTCCACAGCAATTACAATAAGAAAGGGGGGACAGTCAGAGTCCTGGGTCAGAGTGAAAGTGATTTATTCAATAATGTGTTAAATTTTTTGGAGGGGTGATCACTTGGGGGTGATCACTTTCAGTCCAACTTTCTGACCCCCCCCAAAGCATTGAAGTCAATAATGAAATAAAGTGCCCTCCATCTTGCCTGTGATTGGGTCAGGGAAACTTAAAGAGTTACAGTGAAAGTGATCAGCTCAGCTGATTGAGTCACTCCCCCCTCCACACATTCCGAGAAGATAGTAGCATTTATTGCTATTTCTCTGATTGGTTGTTGTCTAGATGCCCTCAAACCATCTAGAAACATCTCAGAAGTGCATTTGGCTGATCAAACAGCACAACACTATTGTAACCTGAAACACAATCATGGTTTATACATGCTCATTGACCAGAAATAAACATGACATTTTGTGTCATTGTCCCATGAAATGTCCACTGATTGAGTTGAAGGGGGAATAATTTATTTTCTAAGTTCCTTATAGACCAACTACAATGCTAGAGGTGGATAAAAAATAGCAAAAAGAAACACCAGAAAATTACTTTTTTCGTACGGATCCTTTTTTGTACAAACAAAAAAGGCATACGAAAAAAGCAGACATGAGTCACAAAAAAGGATTAAAAATGTAAAAAAAAACACATTTGCAGGTCATTTTTCCAACAGTTAACTGCAGAATCTACCTATAACGGGGTCCCAATAAGCTAGATACTTATATTGGTATCTCTAGATCCTGTATTTTTTGTGGGTTTTGAAAAACATTTCTTTTAAATATGGAAAACAAGATGGCAGCACATGATAAAGGATTTTTTCCTTATGAAAAAGGATTGACCCTTTAAAAAAAAGGATCCTTTTTTGTGTTTGTGTGGACCAAATTCTTTTTTTGTGCCAAACATCTATCCTGAAGTGCTTACTGAGCATGTTCAGAACCGAAATTTTAAAAATTAATAACTTTGGAAGAGAATAATATTTATTTCACAAAACCTGCAAGATGCACATCTGTGGGCCAAGCCCTTTCTACCCTAAACATTTTACAAATGGTTTGGGTGCTAGGGGTGGACAAAAGAACAGCCTAAGATACCCCAAATCACTTTTTTCACTACTCAGACCTCAGAATCCACACATCTGATTGTAATGAAAGTTGGAACATCAAGACATCTACCCCACAAGGCCATGTATGCATGCAACATTTACTATAAAATCTGTTGAATGGTTGTGAAGTTATTAAAGTGAAAAATGTTGGGTTGCACATTAAGCACCTGACTCAACCCTAACTATAGTGGTGCAACCGCATCACTATTATAAGATATAGATAGACAGACAGACTGACTGACAGACAGACAGACAGACAGATAGATAGATAGATATACTTTATATAAATATATTGTTAGTTTCACCCCCATTCAACAGAATTGCACACAGTTTTGAAAGCACAGTTGGGGAGCCAGGTGTTTTGATTTGCCAAGTTTCGTTCCAGATGGATGTGCAGATTCTGAGAAACAGCTAGTGCATTTTAGGAAAAATCGGGGGTTTGGCTGTTTGTTTTCAAAGCCTACAGGTCAGATGGTTTTAAATTTGGTCTGAAATGTTCAGGGTAGAAAAGGCTTGCCACAGAATGGTGCCTTCCATTGGTTTGGTGAAAAAATATCAATCCGTTCCCAAGTTATGAGGGTTTGAAGTTTTCAATTCTGAGCATGCTCAGCAGGGTATCAAACATCTACCCAAAAGGCCTGCACCACTTTAAAATATGTAAAGTACATTCAAATTGCTTGACAGTGATGTAGGAAATCAACTTATAAAATGAGTAGGGAATTTTCTGCACCCTGATTTGTTAAGAAGATTGCAAAACCATGTAATTTAGAAAAGAAAATCCCTGCCTTTACTCTTCTTCCGGCATCCAAGATTCATCAACCATACATATCATTTCCTCACAAAAATTATTAAAAAAAAAAGTTTTGATAACCATGTTGGTATAGTAGAACAGCTATGCACCCTCATTTAACATTCCTAGAAAAAGCACCAGGGGAAAAATACAACACTGGCACATTTTCATAACCTATGCCTACAGTATACCTCTCCCCTTCTTCTTAGCACCTTTCACATTGTCCGCCCATTCCCTGCTTGAATCCTTTCCCCTTGCTTGCTCTTTATGCTTTTGCTACCTGCCACCTTTTCTTACTTTATTATGGACCCCTGTCATGATACCTCCATCTCCACTACTTCTAGGTTCCATTTCTGTAAGGAGTCCTAGCTAGGTTCTCCTGTTGTTCTCCTTCTTCTGTGGTCCCACCCAGCCTCAGTCTCCCCCTACTTAGTTTGAATGTCCACCAACATACATATCAAACTTCTGCCCCAATGCACTAGCCTCCTCTTTTGCTAGGTGTAGGCTGTCAGCATTGAAGAGCCTTCTGTTGTAGAGGTCCCCTAGTAGTCCACAAAATGGTACCCCTTCTTCCTATGCTATCCCTTTAGCCACCCATCACACTCCTCAATCTCTTCCATCATCACTCTTCCCTCTGCTCCCCCACCCTACACAGGGAGTACTTTGGAAAAGGTCGGAGAAGCTGAATGTGTATCCAGTCTGTCTGAACCTTTGAAAGTCATGCTTTACCCTTTCAATTGGCTGGTGCACCAGATCATTGATACCTAAGTATAACAGTGTACCAAGCTCCCTTCCCCCACCTCTACCATCCTATCAACCCTGCCAATGCCTTAAATGGCTGATGCATATGAAAGGCATATAGCCACCCCTCCCCTTTCCCCCACCTACCACCACATTCTCCATCCCTCTAATCATTAAGTCCCCTACTTTTTGGATATTCCTTTCTGCCTTGCTCCTAATTGTACCATTGGGTGCCACAATTCATCCTGTTCACCCTTTCTGACTAGCTCTGTGCTCCCACTGAAGGAGCCTGATACCCACTCTTCCTCAAGTGTGCAAAGTGGTATGCTGTCAGGATATGGTGAGCCTGGAGGACTCCATTGAGACTGCCCCTGCCACTCTTCCCCATCCCTGCTACCCTCCAGCCCCCGTGACAGTGGGTGTCTGGGGGAGTGGGGGTGCTGTGTGTGCCTGTAAGTACAAGCTCAGATGGTGATGCAGCTGGGATATCTCCCTCTTGCTGCTGCCAGTTGTGCCTGGAGCTCCACAAATGCCCTACATATGGTGTAGTGCCCTCTCCTGCAGAGTTTAGCCTAGGAGATGAGCACTGCACAGTCACTACAGTTGACTAGTTTCCCGCTGTAATTGTGCTCCATGTTATCTAACTTCAGCCATCTCACAGTACCTACGTAACCCCTAAATAAACTGAAATACACTCTGGTACTAATTGTATTGTCCCCAGCCTACTGAAACCACTTTAGATAGTTCCTACAGCACCCTACCATATGTAAGGCATGTTTTATAATATCAGAGTTAACCTAAATACAGTTTCTTAGTTACACCTTCACAACGTACTTTGTTGGGCTACCACAGATAGGGAATTCTTAGGTTCTCTTTACACAGTCAGACCAATGACTATCAGATACCTGTTATACTTTACATACTCTGCTGTGGTCCTGTGATCTTCCTGCAGATGACCTGCAGATGCTCCTGGGTATATGCCCCACACCCACTCTGTGCTATGCCCTGCAGGCAACCCTGGGCTCATAAATGTAAACTTGAACTGCTTTCTCACTCTAAGAGTGTGATAAGCAACAAGAGGGGAAGTAATTCAGTTGAGAAACCCAATGGACAGAGTGACCACAACACTATTAAATGCAATATTGTGCTGCATTCCCAGCAACTGAAATATAGTACTGTGGTCCCTGACTTTAGAAAAGCTCATTTTGGAAAATAGTAGAATGAAATGAATGTCAGCTGACTTGCATATGTAAAATAGCGCGGTACAAAAGTAGATAGTAATAAAAGTGGTTGTAAAAAAAGCCACCCAAGAGTATATAAAATGTGTTAGTAAGGCAGAGTAGCAAACAATACCCCTTGGGCTTGACAAACAAGTGAGAGATGCAAGCCAGGTCAAAAGGATAGCTCTAGGGTATACACACAAAAGCAGAATGAAGCCAATAGGGTGGTGTATAAGGGAAAGGCAGAAAAATCAAGGACAACATTATTAGCTCTGTGAAAGCAGACACATACTATGAATAGAAGGGATCAGTACAACTGCCCGAATACAAACTTCCCGACATGAAATTAACCGTCATTTACTTGCCGACAATACAAACTGACTGACAAAATATTTACTTACATATATTATACCAACAAGTGTCTGCAACAGAGCTTGAATATATATTTCATTATCGTAAGTGTCAACTTCAAACTACATAAGTGAAGTGTAATGGGCATAATTTTAGCACTTTTAGAACAAAAGTCATATAACAGGTACTTAATTGTCATACTGCCAGCAGACACAGTACTGCAAACAGCATCAACATAAGCGGCAACTTCAAACTTGAAAGTGTAAAGGATACCCAAGGATGTCAGTAATGCCCTGGTCTGGTGTTCACTATGTCACCAAATGGTTAGATGATGTAAAAGCTCAAGACTAAAAACACTGTCGTGTGCTGTTCCAGGAGGGTGTTCAAGGCTCCTAAAACTGGCAGACATTTCCTGAAATACTCCTTTAAAGTCTGTGGGATACCTACCGATGATTCAGACCTGATACATTGCACAATGGAGAACAGACTGGATAGCAAGGTAAGAGAGGAACTACTCAAATGCTGAGAAACAAGCATTTGCAAAGAGCCAGATGTATCTCTAGTCACTAAATCAAGCACATAGCCACAGACATAGTAGGATGCCGAGGTGAATTTTGATGACAAGCTGGAATAGAATTGGAGCTGCAAGCTGGAGCACAGTAGCAGCACACATAAATTGACAGCTGTCTGATTATTTCTTAACTTTTGCACATATTTAGTTTAAAAATTTCACTGCACTCAACAATATAAAAAATGTATATGACTATTCTTTATAATTTCTGTTGATAGTCTTGGGCAATGATCAGCTTTACTGATCAGCTGTGTGTGCCAGAAGAATCTTTGTCGGTAATACAGTAAGAGCGGAAAGGTAATAATAAGGAAATAAAATAGGGAATTTTTGCCTTTGGGATATTTGTCTTCGGGAGATCGTACTAGACCCGAATAGAATAGTAGGGCAAAATGAATATGACTTTCTTCAGGTACATAAAGGAAAACATTAAGCAACTATTAGCATAAAAAGGATGTGGGGATAGTGCTAAAATAGTGGAGGTGGAGGTAAGGCATGCATATTAAATGAGTACTTCAGTTTTATGTGCATGGTTGAGGCTACAGGACCAATCCTAGACAGCAATAGAAGTTTCAAGGGAACAGATAATGATAATTATAGATAGGAAATAAACCTAAGAAAGGAGTGCAGAAGGATTTGCAGGATCTGATCTTAAACATAGAACATAGAAATGTAGAAGTTACAAGCAGGTAATGACCTCTTGGCCCACCTAATCTGCCCTATATTCCCTACCTACTATGCCACTGCAGACCGTACTCAATCTCTGGGCTCCCCCCCCCTTGCCTTTCTTCTAAGGTGTCCATTGTGCCTTTCCCATGCATAGTTGAATCCCATAATCATCTTAGCACACACCACCCCTGTGGGGAGGCTGTTGCAGGTATCCACCACTTTCTCCTTGAAGAAGTATTTCTTCACATCTTCTCTGAGCTGGGGGGGGGGGCTCCAGCTTCATAGCATGGCCTCTTTTCCTGTAGCATCTTTTTCTATGGAAAATGCTTCCTTCCTGCCCCTTTTTAATACTTGTGAGGTATATGAATGTTTCTATCATATCCCCCTTTCCCTCCTTTCCTCTAGAGAATACATTTTTAGTTCCTGGAGTCTTTCCTCATAGGGCTTTTGATGCAGGCCTTGCACCATTTTGGTAGCCCTCCTTTGTACTGCCTCCACCCTATCTGTATACTTTCAGGGGTGGGGCCTCCAGAACTGGACACAGTACTTGAGGCAGGGTCTTACCAGTGATCTATACAGTGGTAATACAACTTCCACCTTTCTGCTGGTGATGCCCTTCCCTACGCACCCAAGCATCCTGCTTGCTTTTTCCACTGCCTTATCACACTGCTTGGCTACCTTCAGTACATCAGAAATGATTACTGCCAAGTTCCTTTCCTGTTTTGTGGTTTCTAATACCACCCCATTTAAGTAGTACGTTGCCCCTGTGTTTCTGTACCACAAGTGTATGATTTTGCACTTTTTTTGCATTGAAGCCCAGCTGCCACTCCCTTGACCATTCTGCCAGCTTTTTCAGATCATCCCTCAATCTTTCCACTCCCTCTGTTGCAGATTGTTGTGTCATCCGAGAACAGGCATACCTTCCCCTCCTATCCTTCCAGAATGTCGCTAATAATGACATTTAAGAGAACCAGGCCTTTTACTGACCCCTGTAGCACCCTTCTGGTCACCTTGCCTTTTCCAGAGTGGACCCCATTTACCACCACCCTCTGACTCCTATTGCTTAGCTAACTTCTTACCCATTTCACTACATTTGGACCCACTCCTAGGTTGTTCAGCTTGCTCGATAGATGTCTATGTGGAATAGCATTGAAGGTCTTACTGAAATCCAAGTAGGCCACATCTATAACTCCTCCCTGATCCAGTTCCATGGTCACCCAGTTAGGGTTTGTCTTGCAAGATCTCTCCCCTGTGAAACCATGTTGCTTTGGATCCAGTAATCCACTGGTTTCAAGGTATTCTCCAGTCCTTTCCTTCAGTAGCGAATCCATTACATTACCTACTACTGAAGTCAGGCTGACTGGTCTGTAACTTCCTGCCTCCTCCCTATTTCCACTTTTGTGTAGTGGGACGTCTGCCCTCCTCCAGTCCCCTTGAATCTCTCTTGTTTCTAGTGATAGCCTAAACATGGCTGTCAAAGGTGCAGCCAACACCTCTTTGAGCTCCCACAATATTCTGGGGTGCACCCCATCAGGTCCTATTTCCTTGTCTACTTTTAATTGTGTCATTTTCCTTGAGGACTCTCTCCTATGTAAAGGACTAGTGTCCACCTCTCTTCCTTTAATGCCCTTTTCCCTTATCTTTGGCCCGTCACCTACCCCTTCTTCTGTAAATACAGAACAAAAGTAATTATTCAATATGTCTGCTTTTTTTTTGTCATCTTCCTCACAAACCCCTCTTTCCCCTTTTAGCCTTACTATCCCTCCTTTGGGCTTTCTGTTCTCACTAATATATCTGAAAAATTCTTTATCCACCAAGTCCCAAGGACCAGCAGGACTGCACCCAAGTGTGCACATGGTCCCAAGACAAGGTCTTGCAGCCCACATGGGAGAGTTGTGGTATCTAATGAGTCACTGGCAACAGACAAATTGTCATTGGACTGGCGTGGGATGAATTTGGTCATACTGCACAACAGTAAGGGTGAGGCAAACCCAGAACATTACAGGCCAGAGATCTTATGTTTATAAGGAGCAAGCTACTGGAGACAATAATGAAAGAACAGATACTTGAATTCCTAGAGGAAAACAAGCATATGGACAGGAGCCAGGTTGCTTTCAAGATAGTCTGGTCATGTCAAATGAACTTGTCTGATATTTTTAAATTCAGTGACACAGACTGTGTATGGGGTCAGGCTGTAACATCATGTAGCTGACATGAACAAGGAATTTGACTGAATGCCACGTAGAAAGCTACTAAAAAGGTAGGAGTCTTACTACTTAGCACTTTAGAGAGGTGACAACGGTTGTCCTGAATTTTGCAATTGAAATTTACTGCCAAAAATCTAAAATGATGTACACAAGTAATAAAAATCTGCTTATGGAATCTTTTTATTTTATTTTTTTACCTGGAGAGACACACTAAGCTGGAAGCTTTTTTACAGGTGCAACCTGGGAGCACAAGGAAGTTAAGTGACTTGCTCAGGGTCACACAGTATGCAAGTGGGGGCTGTGGGATTCAAACCCAGGTCTCCTGCTTTGCAGCTCAGAGCCTTAAACCACTGTGTTATACTGCCTTCTATGGAATATTTCATCTATTGGAGTAAGATGGAGCATTCGTGGTAGGAAATGTATCAGGGGATGATAATAAATATATAGAACAGTGGATGGGTGACCATCCACAACAAAGCTGTGTTTCCATCGAGGGAGTTGATGACATCATACAGACCTTGAGAGCAAAGCTCGAGAGGTCTGTATGATGTCATCAACTGCCAAGATGGAACCAATGCCTTCGTTGTGGATGGTCACCCATCTACTATTTTATGTAGTATATGGTTGCCCATTCAAAGATAGAGAAAACCCATTCTTTTTTTTTACCTTCAGCATTTTTCTGCTGTTGCTCTCGCTCATGCTCACTCCCACTCCAGCCTCTCCAATCTATCCCTCTCATATGGCTTGCAGAGACTCCAACTGTGTCAGGGAGAAGAACTGTTGTGCAGTGGTTAAGAACCACTGTGGCTGCTCTCTTCATTTTTTTTTATGACCCAAAAAAAAAGAAAAGGTTTACTTTATTTTTATAAATGCGAGGGTTCCCGACCATGTCTGAACTACAGCAGTGCGCAGCTCAGCACTCGCTAAATCGTGTCGCTATGTTTTTTCAATTTTTTCCATGACAGCGTAGATTGCACCAATCAAATAGCAGGATGTGTCTTAAAAGTTGTTGTACTATCGATGTGATGTCAGAACGATAGTACAACAACTTTTTTGACCTTTGAACTGTCCTACAACAGGATTTGGAAAACCATTGTTTTCCATCCACAACAAGCCCTAACTATATACTATATATAGAATAGTGTGTGGGTGACCATACACAACAAGGCTGTGTTTCCATTGAGAAGATGTGATGCCATCATAGAGACCTCAAGAATGAAGCTCGAGATGTCTGTATGGCAGCATCAGATCCCTGAGACGGATACAGCCTTGTTGTCGTCTATACCTGTTACATATAAAGTATATGGTTCCTGATTCAGAAAATTCATTTCACAAGGTTTCTTACCTTGTGTCATGGTCCCTCTTGCTCATGGTCCTCACTGCAGACCTGCCCTGCTCCTGACCCCAAAGACCCTGGTCCTTGCTGCTGTCCCACTCTGCTCCTGACAACGAAAGACAAGCAGCAGCAGTTATTTTTTTAAAAAAGAGAAAACTGACAAATTGAAAGTTTGGAAACATGGAGCCGACTATGGCGGTCTATCTCCAAACTTTCTTTGAACCACTAGCCCTA
This sequence comes from Neoceratodus forsteri, assembly GCA_016271365.2. Taxonomy (NCBI): domain Eukaryota; kingdom Metazoa; phylum Chordata; order Ceratodontiformes; family Ceratodontidae; genus Neoceratodus; species Neoceratodus forsteri. Next base: position 438,697,377 of record CM028137.1, on the reverse strand, counting down.
CCGTTTGCTAAGTGGTGCTGCAATTTTTGTCTGAATTTTTGTATGAGGAGAGCAGTTTCTGCCAATCAGGTAGCAGATCAAGGCTGAAAAGTTGTACTGTCAATGTAACATCAGTACAATAGAACAACATTTTTTTTGGCCTTTGAACTGTCTTACAAAAAGATTTTGAAAGTCACCGTTTTCAATGCATAAGCTCTAACCACATAGTAGAAAAGTTTAAAAACCTCTTCCCAGTGCATTAAGGCATACAGAAAGGCAAAAGGTTGCTGTGCTATGTTAGGTTGGGATTCATGAGTTACAAGAGGGAAATTATACTGCCACTGTACAGGACATTGGTTCAGTCACAGCTGTAATACTGTATATGATTTTGGAGCCCAGAACTGAATAATGACCAGAATAGGTTAAAGACGACAATCCAGTAGAAGGGATATGTAAGCCATAACCTATGACAAGCCATGGATACATGGGGGTATTAATGCATGCCCCAGCTGCACTGTGAGGCACCAGGCCAAGGGCTGAGTGACCTCCAACCACAAGGAAATTGCATTAATGTCCACATATACCCATGATCTGGAGTGGTTTACTGCATTATAAAATGAACTATTTATTTTTTTATAATAATAAAGTACAAATGGCTTTAATTGCTGATGAGTATCTAGGTTTCTTTGTAATCTCCACTTTGCAAAGTGGTGCAAAATGACATGGACACATTTTAACATTTACATTTAGGAGTTATTAAGGAGCATTGATTAGGAAAACAAACTGAAGTTTCTGTGTATAAGAAACATTTTGGTTATGTTTTTCTTTTGATTCAGCATTATGTGGTGACACATGCTGCTGGAAAGTAAACAAAAAGATGTGCAGTTTATTTCTTTTTTTAACTTTTTCAGCAAGCACAGTTGCACTGCGAGCCCCCACCTCCTAGAACAGTAGTATGCCGTGCTGCTGTTAGCATCACCAACACTTAACCTGGTGCATTCGACAGCACTTTTCCTACTGCTATGGCCACAGTTTGTCTTGCTGTCTCACTCCAAAGCAGCTGCACTGAGGATTTTGGAAGCAGCTCAGCAAGTCATGGTGGGTAGAGGGAGACAATTGTGGAGGACAAATGTGGGATACAGGAAATGGAGGGCTATAAGAGAAGGAACTGAGCTAGCAAAATGATTGAATTAGATGCAGCAAGACTGTTACTAGTTATTATAGATTAGCTGACATTGGTGGCAAAGTGTGCCTGTGCTAGTCATTCATGAATTGTCAAGTGATACGTTTTAACCAATGAGATTTTGAGAATGTTGATGCCCATTTCATAAATGAAAACAACCAAGTGGCAGAAAAATACTCTAGGTTCTATAAGAAAAGGCTGGACAGCCTCAGTATGCACTTTCTTGAGGAAAGAAGGAAAAGGTGGGACATGATAGAACCATACAAATATATGTTGGCATATAACAGGATGAAATCTACAGAGTTGTAAAGCCTGAGGAAGAGTATGACCACCAGGGGTTACAACCTCCAGCTGAAAGATGGGACATTTAAAAAGGATCATGGAAAGCACAGTATTTTTTCACAGTAGGGGTGGTGGACAGGTGAAAGAGTCTACAAAATAAAGTGATTAATTTGGGGACTAGGGCAGGACTCAGAATGGGACAGTTTCAAATACATTATCAGTAATAAGCAGTAGGCAGGGGGCAGGGAGGACCCTGGAGGAGCAGAGGAATTCAATACAGGGTGTCAGGGCAGAATCAATAAACTGATTGTCAGTTTCTGTCCTTGTCATCTATATGTCTGTGTAATAGCTAAGTTAGAGAAAGGTCAGCTGTACAAAGACATGCTATCTAAAAAACAAAACAAGCCAAGTTAGATAAAATGGTTATATACACAAATGTGTAATTCACCATATAGTCATAGATACATAACAAGCATTTGGTGTAGGAGAAGCAAAGTGAGCATCACACCAAGGACTGCCCCTTTTGCTAATCTGAATACTCAATTTCCATTTTCCATGCCTGAGTAAAAGACCTGGTTAATGACTGAGTCCCCAGTTCTTGAAAAAGACATTCAAGTTACAAAAGAACATTTTAATTAACCATGGTAAGCAAGAAACCATTGATTAAAACTTGGTCAGCCAAAAGTGGTGGTATAAGAATGGCTGGGAGGCACTTTGCTGGTCCATGTGTTTGATGATTCCAAACATGAGGCCCTGTGCATGAAACAAGCATGGAACACACATATCTTGCCCACGACGCTGCACACCCGGGTGCAGCCATGCACAGGCCAGCATTCATGAATCCCTGCAGCCAGACTACACCCCAACCTTCCTGATGCACAGCCGCATGGCTGAGGAACATTGTGACACCAGGGTGGCCTGCAGAACATGGGTGGGCAACCTGTAGGGTGCCCATCCATTGTCCCATAGTGGATCCCATGAGCGACAGGGCAGGGAACCCTGGAAAGTCGCTTAGACTCCTGGGAACAAACAATGGACATTTACCTGAACAGCCATCCCTGCCCTCCCTGTCAGCCCAGTGGGCTGGGAAAACATTGCAGAAGGGCCCCCGATTCCACAGCTGATGTCTAAGGGTGGGGGCACATACACATGCAGGGGAGTTATGGCAGGGTCCCCCTGGCATAGCCCTGGCTGGCTGTACACACCTTTGTGAATATGTGCAGCCTAAGGCATGCACCCTGGCACTCCCCTAGTGTGGCACCACATGGCCAGCCAGGGGATCCAGTGCACATGGCACTAGCAAGTCTTTAGTAAATGCTGCCAGGGGGTGCACAGATCACTGCTGTATGGCATTTGGTTGTAGGAATGCCTACATGCTGCCCTTATGTGGTGCATAGGAATTTGTGCATAGCTCATTCGTCCATGGTTTTCAACTGCTAAAACTTGGTGTGCAGCTGTGACTGTACCTCTTCTTGGCAGTGTAGTATGCAGTTTGCACAATGGCAAAGTGTTATGAGGCGCTATGGATAAGGCAGTAGGAAAATAAGTGTCACACCTACCAGTATTGCTCCCCAACCCTTACACATTTCATACCATAGATTCTACTGACTCAGTATTTACCTACAAGAGCTGAATTCCTTACTTTATTGTAGTCTAAGTAAATACTTGCATAATATTTCGAATGTCTCTGTTCCTGGTGGTCTACTGATTGCTCTTCACTAATCACAGAGCAACCTTTTACATGGAGATATAATGACTCACAATAACCATGGGCCATTGTTCAAATGTCAGACACCTGGATGCAGTGCTGCACTCCTGTTACCATCTACTTTTATTGTGGTGCAGGTGCCTTTGCTTAGGCCTGTATGGTCACTGTTTTTCTGAGTATGGGGCTGATGGCCTTTGCATAATGGCTCTGTCTGACTAACCCCCATCATGTTTGCTCAGTAAGAGATTGTTACCCCGCTGAGCATTGAACAATGTCAGTGATGGCTCAAAGTGTCTCCCTCAACCATACTTAATGATGAGACCCAGGTCACAAGATTAGTAAACTGATTAGCATTTAACATAGTGCTAGGGTAACAAAATGTATTGGTTGATTATTTTAAATTGACTGCCAGTGATTCATTTATAAGTAGTAGATTATTTTGCCAACATAGTTATTCACTGTTTAAATTAACATTATGTAAATGTTGATTTTTTTTATGAGTTGTGCACAAAGGCATTTTTTCAAGCACTTGCTAAGAAGCAACAGACAATTTAGTGTTTTGCTCTCAATGAGGAAAATTACTAGGTATATAAAATATGTTGCATCCTTTTCTGCTTAATGACATAGCAAATTAGATTTTAAATGCCTCACTCCCTGTAGTCAAATTAACGCAACTGTTTAAAAAAAAAGATAGCAAGTTAGTTTTATTTGGTACATTTTAAGACACTTTTCCAGATAAAATAGAAGGCAATTTATCTAAGAGACTCTGCATAGCATATTAAGCAATTTCACGTTGCTCTGAGTAGTTTCAAAAATAATTTCTATTATAGAAACCATTTTAGTTTAAAATTATACCCTTTTACAAATAACAATCCAATAGTCTGCTGTATTTCTTTGCCGTCACTATCGCATTACATTACATGTCTTTTTTTTCCCTAGAATTCAATGAGCAGTTCAAGCAGCTACCTTTTTTCTTAAAAGTAATAGGCAACTAAATTGCTCATGGAATGTTTCACTGCATTAGTTTGGAAGTACAATTAATAAATGACCAATTCATTTAGCATTCTGAAGACTTCACGGAATGTAAGGTCATGCTAATGAGAATGCAATGACAAAAGTGTCATCAAGTAATGTGAGTGACTTTGAAATAATTAGACTAGTAATTTCACTGTATCCAAATATCCAATATAATCCTTTTAACTGAAGATACAAACTTTATTAATAAGAATCAATCACAGTAGTAAAATATGTATTTGATTATTTTACTACAGTATAAGAATAAAGGGTGCAAAATAAATGAATACATTTAACACATAACTACATACACCATATATTGTAATGATTAGATAGCACAGATTACACATCTCATGTGCCATATTGCTTTTTCCAATTTGAAATCTTTGTGAACTGAAACATAGGGTGATTAAGTTAAGTTTAGACTTGTTCATACTTTGCTGAACCACTATTTGTTAATATATTTTAATCTTAGTCAGAGTAGATCCATTTTGAGCCAAATATTTGAAATAGTTTGGATATATTCAAAATTACTAGTCCTAGTGACTGGGCTTCACATGTTGATCCATATGGCCCACATATACTGAAGACTAAACTGATTAGTAGTAGAAGACTGAATATAATTGTGAAATACTGAACCAACAAAGCACCTGTAGTTGCCCAAGTCAATAATTTTGATGGAGTATGATGTGAGTTTACACAGTGGTGATGGCATATTGTAGGCCAGAACTGACAGGGAGGCAGGCTGGCTGGCAGGTATTTGTAATAGCAAAGTAAGTGTAGTTGCTCTAGAATATTACTTGTCAGCATAGCTTTTGGTGGTTGGATAAAGTGGTCTAGAAAGAGTAGAAGTAAGCTCCACATGAAGAGGAATGAGAAATGTTTGTTGGGCACAATTATGTTGTGGTATTTAGGGAAGGCTTCAAAAATAAAACAAAGTCAATATAACTGTGATAGCACACAGGGCAAAATCATGCAAAATAACAAGTTCAAATTGGGCATGCTCTGACACAGGGCCTTAATTAAAAATAAAGACTGAAGGTTTTTGGCCCCATTCCAAAAATGGGCTGTGTATTGCATAGTGCAGGCAAATGGGATTAAGGCTTTTTTTTTCTTTTAATTTTGAATATGTTGACACTATATTATGAACTATACCAGTGATGCATGGCCTGTACCTGTAGACTGGCCTTGGACCATGAATGCTGGGGTGATGGCGAGGGGGGTGTGTTAGGTTTAGCAAACCTAATACCACATTTCCTAACTTTGTGGGCATTGGAATGACAATTCTGAGAAAGAAAGAAAGAAAGAAAGAAAGAAAGAAAGAAAGAAAGAAAGAAGAAGGAAGGAAGGAAGGAAGGAAGGAAGGAAGGAAGGAAGGAAGGAAGGAAGGAAGGAAGGAAGGAAAATATATCTATATAATTGCAAAATAAACCTGTTAATATAGACATTAGGCTTGAAGAATGCGAAGTGGAAAAAGGAAGGCTTTTAAAAACATTAGGGTTTGGAATCTTGGGAGTCTTAGCAAACTGGTAATGTGGTATTCCCTGGTGTTTTTGACCCTAATGCCCACTCTTTCACCTCAGCCCATAGCCTCCTGTCCGAAGCACAAGTTACAGCTCCAAGCCAGAACCTTATAGGCATATACTCTTTGGAGGTACAGAAGTACATGTCACCACATGTGGCCAGCAGAAGATCATGTTTGTTTGCTCAGGAAAGGGGATGGGTATTAGGGTTGACAACCACAAGGAACACCACACCACCAATTTGCCAAGCCTCCCAAGACTCCAAACCCTAATTTTTTTCATTTCCTTACTTTGTCCACTTTGTGTTCTTCAAACCTAATGTCTGCATTAATGTAGTTTTTCACAATTAATTTTCTTTCTTTTTGTGAAATTGGAATTGTACTCTCATTATTTAGGTCCAGAGATGCAGACATGTAGGGTCCAGAAGGCCCTGCATCAAGGGAAGAGTCTATCTACTTGCAGAAGAGCAGGGTCCTCTGAGCCCTTGGGGACATTCTGTGTGTATATGAATGCAAAGGGGCAATGGGGCATCTGGGGGGCTGCAGAAGTGCATAGATGTGATGACATATGCAGACACACAGGGACAAGAGTCCATTTGACTGCAGAAGTCCATCTGGTTGCAGAAGTGCATGGCCTTCTGGGCCCTGCACTTCCATGCCATTATGGGTGCAAAGGCACAGGACCTTTGGGCAGTATCCCAATAGAGGAGTTCCCTTCAGTATATGGTTACTTGTTGATAACACCGCACCACACCTCCCCAGGCTGGGAGTCCTGCTTCATGGCATGTCATCATCAGGCCTCTGCCCATCTAGCTGGCCCACTGAGCTCACCCCCAAACTCAGCATGGGAATACAGCCCTTGACCCACTGGGCCAGTGGCTAGCCCTGCAGACATTTCTTCGTAACTTTTTTTTGACATTTTGACCCCACATTTTCCATATAATCTTTTTATGACTCCACCTTTTGAACAAGACAGGTGGCATTTATAAAACACTTGCAGAAACATAATTTAGCACCAAAATGCAAAAACATGATTTTGACAGGATTAAAAAAATAATGCCTGTCACCTCCATGATGTGGTGTGAAAACATGGCTATTGTATGCTGAAAATTGCGAGTCACAATGTTCAAAATTACCAAAGTAATGAGTGAACATTGAAAAATGTCAAGCTACCTTCATAACTTTCTTGTTCTTTAACATTTTGACCCAAAATTCTCAACATAGTCCTGTAATGATCTCACCTCATGAACCCGGTTGGTGAATTTTTTCAAATCACTCCTGAAAGGTGATTTTGTTGGGGGGAATGGGGGATATATTTTATTGAAAGACATCATGGTTTGTAAAATAAGCATGACCAACACTTCAGTAAAACTGCATGACAACGACCATACACAATATGTTAATACTGATCTCATGGGACTAATAGTGTATACTATATTATACTATAACAAAAGAAAAAGGTTTTCATTGTTTAACCAGGAGTGGTAACTTCATTTACCCCCATCCCATACTGTAGAGTATCAAAGTTCTCAGTTTTTAATACTGTAGATGTTCAATGCGTTGGATGTTATATTTAACACTATGTAATCTATTTCGAAACATTTATAATGATTACATTATTTACAAAATGAAGCTTAATTGATTAGTTTACAATATTTTGGTGATTAACAAGTCCTTGTTCTATAGCCTCTAACATAGGGCTCCATGTTTGTAAGAATGTCCACACCCGACCATTGGCATTCATTTGAATTCTTCCTAGTCTGATACACTGCAACAGATTCTTTAACCAGTTAACCACTCTAGGGAAATCACACCAATCCAATGTTTGGCTGCTGTTTTTCTGGAGTTGACAAGACTTATCTCCTACAGGGCAGGCTGCCTCCTGCCAGATCCCTGGGTGAAATCTGCACCAAGCATAACCTCTTTGGGGGACATGGGAGGGTTTGTATAATACTTTTTCCATTAATTCTAGCATACTAATTGCCAGGAGATTAGGCCTTATGGTCTATCGAGTCTGCTCGAAACTCAGATCCCTAGTTGGGTACTGAGGCCCCCCCTTGTGTTCCAGAAACCCCTATCATCCATCCCCACCACCCTGAGCCAGGCCATCATATGATATATCCGCTTTCTGTGTCTGTCCCACACTCTCATGAAGCCCTCCACTGTGGATCTCTGAACCAGCTCACCAGGCAGCGCATTCCAAGGGTCCACCACCGTCTCAGTGAAAAACCTCCTCCTCTTTCTAATCTATGAACATTGAACAAAAAATGGTCAAAAAGCCATCTGCTTCAACTTTACATTTTGGGCAGAAGGGGTAGTTCATAGATCTGTATTTGTGCAATCTTTAGGGAGATACTAAGGTTTATCTGTATGCGCCACAACCTGTTATTATGGGAACAGGTGTATACATGTCTGATGGCAGCACTCCAGTTGTCATCACCTATATTGTACCCTAAGTCATCACCCCAGGCATCAAGTGCCTTTTACTTTGGTTGTGGACAGGCACTCTTCAGTAGCTTAAAGAAGGCTGTCAGAGCCCTGGTTCAAGTCTGTGGCTTGTACACTATTTCCTTCAGGGGGGGAAATGACATATTGATCCACTCTAGGCAAGATCCTAGCCTTTGATAAGCAAAAAATCCTCCACTTGTATTTGAAATTATTTTCTGATATCAGTGTGTGATTTAATGGTGCTGCCTTAGGAAAGGTCACTTATTGTTCTTATACTTTGCTTCTTGCACCTCAGAAAAGCCTGATGTGGTATACATTGTACTCTTTATTGTCCATTTACTCCCATGTACAGAATTGTGCAGATTTGGGAGATGTTCCCTGGATGCCCAATGTATATGTGTGCATTTAGCCAGATCCTGCCTGTGTGTGCCAGAAATGGATTTTTACATATCAATGGTGACACTGTCTTTGACAGTGGGGATAACAACCCATGCAGTACCCACACACCCACACACACACAACCTCTATGCCTTCTTCATCCAGAGGGACCAATTGTGGGGTGTCATCACAACCTATATCCATAACATATGAGAGCTGAGATCATCAAGCATTGGTTTTGAAATTGGGCAGGGCTAATGGTCGATTCTCTATCTGCTCTTTTATTTTGTTAATTAATTTATTTATTTATTTATTCAGAAATACACCTTTTAGCACAAGTGCTCTTTTACAAAGGTTCCACGTCACTGAGTAGTTATAGAGATTTCAACAATAAAATAAAAGTGAATTCTGATCCAGTGGAGCATTGTCAGAAGCGTTTCACATAGGAGCATTGTCAAAAGCCATACATACAGATTAAGTGTATTCGAGTAGTAACAATACAAATGAGCATGGGCAAGGTCAGTTCCAGAGGAGCATTGTCAAGGACCGAACAAACAGCAAAGTGTACTTTTATATAGTGTGTGGGTCCAAGCTGTCAGAAAACCAATTGTAGCAGTTACATTTGGAATAGAGAGAGAGAGAGAATCTTTATTAGTTCCCTCTTGAATTGGACTCTTTTAGGGAGGCCCAGTAGGGGTTCAGGTAGTTCATTCAACCACTGTGGAGTTCTGATGGCAAAGGAATGCATGGTCTGACTTGGTACTGAGCATTCCAGGCCATATTCCTGGTAGAATATTGGTTGTGGATATGGTGTAGAAGGTTTTGAAAAAAAAGTGGGGTGAGGCCCAGGAGAGCGTAACTCCCAAGAAGGCATGTATTGTATCTTATTCTGTCCTTCAGGGGAAGCCAATTAGTTTGGTAATATAGGTAGCAGGTATGAGTGAGTCTGTCAGCCCCAAGTACGAAATGACATGCCTTATTTAATACCAGCCTGATTCTGTTGAGAATAGATTCAGTGACTGCTCCTTATACTGGAAGGCTGTAGTCTAGTATCAGGAGGATTCTGCTGGATACAGCAATATGTTTGGTTTCAGGGGTGTGGTTGTGTTGTTGCCTGTACAGGGCTTCTAGTTTTTTATTGACAGTACTATTAATGTCAACATAGGAGCAAAGGAGCGAGTATCTGCAATGGTGAGCCCTAGGTATTTGAATGAGCCTACCTGTTCCGAAGTAGCCCCTTTTTCATTTATAATGGAAAAAGGAGGGAGATTTTTTTCACAAGAGGACCAGCAAACAACATTGTTTGGGTTTTCTTGTAGTTTAGTTTTAGTTTATTTAGTTTGAACCATTTTTTCAAATACCCAAAACTACACTGTAATTTTCGATTGAGAATCTCCTGGCATGGACTACTGGAATAGATGACAGCAGCATTTGCATACAGAAGCACCATTGAGGTGAGGCAAGCTTCAGAGATATTATTTACAAAGAGTCCAAAAAGGAGAGAACCCAGTATTGAACCTTGTGGCACCCTGATCAAGGCACTTTTTATATAAGCTAATGCTCCATTGATCTTTACTCATTGTGAACGGTTAGTAAGGTAGCTGTGGAACCAAGTCACTGTGTCTGAGGAGAGGTCTAGGTTGTGGCACTTAGCTAGCAGTAGTGAGTGATTTACCAAATCAAATGCTTTTGTTAAGTCAATGTATATGGAACCCACCAGGTGGCCACAATCAAAGGCCTCATGCAGAAAGTTAGTATACTGAATAAGAGAAGTGTTGTTGCTATGAAGATTCCTTAATCTGCATTTTTGTTGACACTGGATATTATACTTACAAAGGTAAGTGACTAGTTGGTCACATACAATTCTTTCAAGGGCCTTGGACAATGGGGAGAGGACTGATATTGGCCTATAGTTGGTGACAAGGGAGTGGTCCTCGCCATTTGTGTACTGGGGTGACAAGAGCAGTTTTCCAGATATCCAGGAACTGAGAGTACTGCAGGGAGAAGTTAAGTATTTTGATCAGGGGAAAGCAAGCTCATCCAGGAACAGGGACACCAGTTTCATGTCCAAAGCAGTACTTGCCATTCTGGTACGCATTTTAAATATTTGATTGTGTCCACTATGGTGATGGATTTACAGTAGGACTTTGGGTTGTTAGGGTTTTGGGCAGAGACAGTGGTTTGATCATCACATTGTTTAACAGTGGGGTCAGGCTCAACATTAGAGGGAAGGACTGTGCTGAGATCGATGAAGGCATTATTGAAAATATTTGCAATCTCTTTCGGGTCCAGGGTGACAGATCCATTTGCACTGAGCATAACGGGCTGAGATTTGTCTTCCTTACCCAGGATTTCCTTTATGTTTTCCCAGAATGTTTTCTCATTACCCCAGTTGTTTTCCTGGTGTTCTTAATAATAAGTCACCTTAGCTTGCCTTATTTCTCTTGTACATTTATTTTGGGCAGCCTTATACTTTTGCAGATCCCTAGGTGTGCCAGAGCGGCTCTTTTATGTAGCCACATATTATCCCTGTCCCACATCTGGGTTACGAGAGAAGTGATAACCTGTTCAGTGCTAGTACCTCTAATCTTACATTTTTTGTGGAGGGAAAATTTGTCACAGCATACACACAGAGGATAGGAAGCACTGAATTGATTTATGAAGTAGTCCAGAGCTGAGTCAATATCAGGAATGGAGTCAAGATAGCTCCAGTCTAATTGTGCCACGTATGCTTTGAATTCACTGATTTGGCCTTTTCGAAGTACCTTGTTGTTGATAGTTTTAGGGGGAGACTTGGGCAGTTTAGCAGTCTAGGCATATAGTAGTGGGGAGTGGTCGCTGATGGAGTCCAGCAACACTGCAACCTCTGTAAACCTTGCTGGGTGGGTGGCCAGTATCCAGTAAATGAGTGTGCTGGTTCTGGTTTTGGAGTTGGTCCTGGTTCAGTCTTTGACTACCTGTGTGATGTAGAGGATAGACAATAGATCCTGATGGGCAATACTAGTTTTGGCTACCCAGTTTACATAGAAGTCACCAGTGACCATTGTTTCCTAGTTATGGCATGCTTATTTATAGGAGGTGGAAGACTAGGTTTGCTGGCTAAGGCACCTAGCTTCAACTGAGCTCTTTTCTTCTAGGTTGCTTGAAAGGACAGAGCAAAGAACCTTACCAGAGCAAGGCTAATGATTAAGGCTTTTTTTTGCTAGGCAGATTTATTGTGTGTTGTTATTTTTATTTTGTACTCACAGGGATTGTTACTGTTTGTTACTAACATTTTATTGCTTTCTTTTTCTGATCATAATTTTTGTTGTGAGTATACCTTCTGCTGCATTATTACAGGGTATGCCTACAGGTGTGTACATACAGACTACTGCTGTAATTTTCTGATTCAGATTGTTTTTTGCAAGGTATATATTATGTTACTGCTTTATTTTTCTCTGTAGCAAAGTGTTTCTTACAGGGTATAAGTTCTGTGAAATTATTACAGGTGGTGCTTTACAGGTTTTACAGTTTTATCTATCATTAGGATCAGCTTTCAGGGTTACTGCATTTGTTGCTAGCTGATTGTTTCTGCTCTTACCTCCTTGTTTCTTTCATCCGTGTTTTTTCTTTTTTGGCAGATGAAGTGCCCAGCCATTCACCCCCATCCCCAACCACCCCACACTACACTTCTTTTATAGGGTAGTACAGTCATGACATTTCCTGTAGCAAAGCAGGAAGGGGTGGATCAGAGGGGTATCCACACAGTGACAAAAACAAACAAAATGCAAACTCTAACTTTTGCTTTCATTTTCTGTCAATTACTCTGACCAGGTTATAAACCCTGCAACTTATCTGGAATGGATATTGTTAACTGCAGATACTGTGGAACACTTTTCAGAAGGGCAGTTTTACAGGATTTAGAACACTGTCCTACATGTTGTGCCATTGGAGATCTAAGGGCTCAGCTCCAGACAGCACGGACAGAGATTGTGTGCCTCAAGTTGCATATTCAAGAGGAAATATATTATAAGAACCACCCGCCATTTCCCCAACATCCAACAGAAGCACCTTGATCTCAGAGGGTAGTTGGTCCAGGAGGTTGGCAGATGGTTAGGAGGGGCAAATCGGGTGCCCCATCACTCAGTGCTCTCCAACATATCACCTCCACAAGCCATATAAAAACTACAAACAGGTATCTGCCTCTATCACCAAAATCAAACAAAGGGGCAGAGGACACTGCAGAGCAGGACACTGCAGCACAGGAGCTAGCACAACAAAAGTCGCCCAAGACAGGAACCAAAACAAAAAAAGCAAAAAGGAAATCCAAAAAACTTCTGATCATAGGAGACTCCATGATTCCAGGAGTTGATACATATCTCCAGCCAGGAGTAATGGTCAGATGTCTCCCAGGTACATCAGTGTGGAGAGACACTGACTGCATTGCTAAAATTGTTCAGGAAGCAGGAGAAAACATTGACGTACTGGTACACATAGGGACAAATGATCTTTCCAGCCAGTCAGTTGTTGAGACCAAGGAACACCTGACTAGACTGGGTGACAAACTATCATCCATTTCATCTGGCATCTCCTTCTCTGAGATTCTGCCAGTCTGGAAGAGAGGGGCAAATGGACGGAAGGTCAGAGAAGGGGAGATAGGGGAGCTAAACATGTGGCTCAAGGGCTGGTGCCAGTAAAAACAACACAAATTTGTAGGGAACTGGCAACAGTTTTGGGAGCAAAAGCTCTTTAAATTTGATGGTCTGCTTTTGACTAAGGAGGGAGTCAGTGCATTGGGGCAGAAGTTTGATGTCTTTGCAGAATATTTCAACTAGCAATTGGGGAGAGGGGTGCAGCACCTCATATGTCGAATGGGAAGAACACCCCATCCCCCTCAGCTAGTGGTCAAACAGGAGTTCAGCATGTTTGTAGTGCATTTGCATCACTGGGTAAGGAAAAAGGTCTGACTCCCCATATGATGCACAGGGGAAACACTGGATCTCACCCAATAACTAACACACGAAAATCTGACCAATTGAAAATCATGTACACAAATGCTTGCAGTCTGGGAAACAAGATCTCAGACTTGCAGGCAATAATGAAAGAGGTTAAACTGGACATAGTAGCCATTAACGAGACATGGTTTACCAGTAACCAGACTTGGGAGACTTAGTACCTGGCTATGTACTGTTCAGAAGAGACCAAGGTGCAAAAAGGGGGGGGGTGGAGTGGCCCATTATGTCAATGAAAATATCAAAGCTACAGAAATTCAGAATACTCATAAACAGCCAGAAGAACTATGGGTCACCCTGGAAACAGGAAATGGGACAGCCATATAAACTGGGTTATGTACAGGCCTCCAGACCAGGGGGAAGACAGAGACACATTACTGTTAGAAGATATACAAAATATGACAGCTAAAGGGGAGGTTCTGATAATGTGAGACTTCAACATACCAGATTGGTCAAAACCAGAAGGGACATCTGCCAGAACTAGACTCATGGTGGATTCCCTGCAGGGGGAGGGCCTCAAACAACTACAATAACAACCAACAAGAGACAGGGCTATCCTAATTCTAGTACTGACTAACAGTGAAAGGATCACAGATCTTCAGATAGAAGGTCACCTGGGGTTCAGTGACCATCACATGGTATGATTCAGTTTGGCCACTAGAACTAAATCATCCCATTCCAAGCAAAAATATGGAACTTCAGAGGGGCTGACTTTAATACGATGGCCAACAGAGTTAAGCTAGCCCTGGCAAAAAGAAATACATATGAGGAGGTATAGGCAAAGTGGGCAAGCATTAAAGATGCAATACTTGAAGCAACAACCCATTGTGTTAGTGAGGAAAGGAAGTGCAAAAGAAGAAGAAAACCACTGTGGTTCTCAAAAACAGTAGCAGAAAAGGTCAGAGCCAAAAGGCTGGCCTTCAGTAAATATAAGGTAACTCAGCAGGATGAAGATAGGGAGATATACCAAACTTCCCTAAGGGAAGCAGGGAAGGCAGTAAGGCAGGCAAATGCCCAAACTAAGGAAACACTAGCACAAACAGTAAAAGAAGGTGACAAGACTTTCTATAGATAAATTAGTGAAAAGAGAAAGTCGAGAGGGGGTATTGCTAAGATCAAAGGGGATAAGGAGGCATGTGAGGAGGAGGACCATGTAACAGCATCTATTCTAAGTAGATACTGCTGATCAGTATTTACTGAAGAGAAGGTAGAACAGGGCCCACAGCTCAGCACCATAGACACAGGGGGGGAGGGAGGTGTGTACTAGTCCATTCACAAAAGAAAGGGTCCTATAAGAGCTTGATAAGCTCAGGGTGGACAAGGCAATGGGACCTGATGGCATACATCCCAGGGTACTAAAGGAGCAAGCAGGTGGAACAAGCAGAGCCATTATTAGAACTGTTTAGTGAGTCTCTGAGCACAGGAGAGGTCCCAGAAGACTGGAAAAGGGCTCATGTGATCCTGCTCCACAAGAGTGGTAGCAGGGAGTAGGAAGGGAAATGCAGACCAGTCAGTCTTACCACAGTAGTGGGCAAGATTATGGAGACACCCCTTAAGGAAAGGATAATGCAACACCTGAAATACATAGGAGCACAGGATCAAAAACAGCATGAGTTTACAACAGGAAGGTCCTGTCAAACTAATGTCATAGATTTCTTTGATTGAGTAACCAGAGTGGTGGACCAAGGGGGAGCACTTGATGCTGCCTACCTTGACTTCAGCAAAGCTTTTGATACTGTTCCACATAGAAGATTGATTAATAAGCTGGGTAGGCTCAGGGTGGGTCAGACGTTGGTTAACTGGGTGGCAAACTGGTTGATGGGCAGAAAACAGAGAATGGTGGTAAACAGTATACAGTCAGAAGAGATGCAAGTCACAAGTAGGGTACCTCAGAGATCAGTCCTGGGGCCAGTCCTCTTCAATATCTTTATCAGTGACATTGCAGATGGACTGGAGGGTAAGGTTTGTCTGTTTGCAGATGACACCAAGATCTGCAACAGAGTAGATGATCCAGATGGGGTGGTGGCAGAATGAGAAGAGATCTGGAGAAGCTAGCATAATGATTGGAAGAGTGGCAACTGGGGTTTAAAGTAAAGAAGTGGAAGATCATGCATATAGGGAAGAGAAACCCTGAAGCCACCTATTGTCTGAGAGGGAGTTGCTGGCAGTCACGGGAAGAAAGAGACTTGGGTGTCATCATCACCGATGACCTGAAATCATCCAAGCAGACCACTAAAGCAGTAGGTAAGGCTAGAGGGATGTTGGGGTATATTAGTAGGGGCATCCCAAGTTGGAAGAGGGAGGTAATAATCCCTCTTTACAAGACACTGGTTAGGCCCCATCTGGAGTACTGCGTGCAGTACTGGAGGCCACATCTCCACAAGGACATTAACCAAATTGAGGCAGTCCAGAGAAGGGCAACCAAAATAGTGCAGGGACTGCATCAGAAAACATATGAGGACAGATTAACTGAGATCAATATGTATACCCTAGAGCAAGGGAGGGAGAGAGGTGATATGATCGAAACATTCAAACACCTTAAGGGCATTAACAAGGTGAAAGAGTCTAGCATGTTTCAGTATAAGAAAAACAGCAGGACAAGAGGACACAGCATGAGATTAGAGGGAGGCTGATTAAGGGGTAATGTGAGGAAGTTTCTTTTCACAGAAAGAGTGGTGGATGCATGGAACAGCCTACCTCAGGAAGTGGTGAATATTAATACAGAGCAGGGTTTCAAACAGGCATGGGATAGGCATAAGAGAGCAATACAGATGAGTATAAATAGATAGGCCATTGACAGAGTAAAGGCCAATGGCACATTCATAAGGTAGAAAAAGAAATGGGCAGACTGGATGGGCCTCGCGGTCCTCATCTGCCATCGACTTCTATGTTTCTATGTTATCATTTCTGGCAAATGTATCAAGGCCTAAGTGTTGTTTGCCAGGGTGTATGTATACTGTCATAATGACCAGTGATTTATGCCTTTCTCTGCTAGGAGTTTTGCAGCCAGGCATTCAGAGTCACTTGTGGGATTGTCCAGAGAATTTTATGGCTCTGAAGGTTAGCCCTTTGGTAGAGTAGGCATCCCACCCCTACCACTGTTTACTTTGGTGGTCTTACTTGAGTAGGTTGCAGTCACACAGACTGATGGCAGCATCAGGGATTTGGGGGAGAGCCATGTTTCTGTGAGTGTGATGACATCAGGTTGGAGAACTGTCACTCAGGTCTCAAACTGTACGAATTTTGGAAGGATGCTGCCAATGTTACAAGAGACAATCTCTAATTTCCCCATTGGGTTCTTGCTAGTCCTGTTCCTGGGAGGTGGACCAGGACTTGGGTGAATATTACCACACATGAGAAGGAAGACAAATATAAGTTTCTTTCGGTCCTTCAATCTGGGAGTTGGCCGCAGTAATTTATTAGCAAATGAGCAATTTTCATGTGGGTCCTGTGGCAGGGAGAGACATCGGGATATGTAAGTCACACACCAAGATGGCCATTGTTGACAAGAAATAGAGAGTGTGGCAACAGGAGGGGGCTAATTTTAATTGAAGGAGACCCAAAGGCACCTGTTTTCCAAGGGTACTGTTTCATGTACTGGAAGTTAACAAGAGCAGTGAACTGCCAGTTATCTTTCACTTGTGGTCCAGCTAGTATTAGAGCCAAAACAGTTACTGTAAATAACAGAGGCTTCGCATGGTGGGTGGCTGGCCATACTGAAGGAAGCATATTTCTACCTGCAGAGTCTATTGTAGCATATAAGACTTGCATTACAAACATTAGTGTAGCACAAACAGGCAGAGCCCATGGTGGCATATAAGACTTGCAGATCAAAAGTTAGTGTAGCACAAGCAGGCAATTTAGATTTACACTGGCTAAATAGGACCAAGGGAAGACAGACACAGATGCAAATTCAGATATTGAAAAGGCCACACAAAAAGCCACCAGGAACACCATGCAGAACAACATTGCCTCTGATGGCAATAAGCATACTGTTGTCATTCACCCAACACATGTTCCAGTAGGGCTGGTCTAATTGGCTGACACCAATCTGGCCATTTTGGAGCCATGCAAACCCATTCATCCAGCATTTTGTAGAGGAGAAATGCCTGCATGTTAGACTCCAGGCCAGTAACCCTGTAGAACCATGAAATGCCTGCCAGATGTTGACCCACTGATACAAGCATTAAACATTTTCATTTCATATGCACTATGTATGGACATAGCTGATTCACAGGGATGGGCTATGCATTATTGCACCCCAGGCCTGTCATACACTCAAATTTTCTCCACCCCTTCTATATGCTGTCATTATGCTGGGTGCAAAATAATTTCTGAGTAACATCCAGGCTTCGGCATCACCAATTCTTAGAGGTAGGCTGGGACTTCCCTTGGACACACCTCTACTTCTGGAGCCAGCTCCCAGATAGAGATGTTGCAAAATTTAATTTTGCTGTTGAAATGCCGGTGAAATCATGAATTTCGTCCAGTGAAATATTTCGCGTAGTTATGTACTTATGACAAAATGTTGCTGGTTAATTTCACCGTAAATTTTGACTTGCATTACTATTAGGTGAAATTAGGTGAAATTGGGCTTGTCACATGACTTACTCTTTGCAGGTCACATGGGTGACTGTAAACAGGCAAGAAGTGAGTGAATCAGTTCCTTTGATAGGTAGCTGAAGACTTGGAGAGTGGAGAAGCAGGCAGCCAGCAGCAGATGTCTTTCTTTGCACTTTGCTATTGTGTGTTTTACATAAACATACTATTTAGTTTAAAACAAATTGATTTATATTCTTTTAGGATATCTGGTGTGTGCTCATAATTTCTCTTCTGTGAGTGTAGATTGAGTGTGTGTGTGTGTGTGACTCTCTTTCTTTCTTTCTTTCTTTCTCTTTTTTTACTTTTCTGTTAAGAAAACTGTTTCTTCTGAGGGATAAATAATGGATGGGAAAGGTAGGGCAAGGGGGATTGGGAAGAAGACAGGGCCCAGTATTCACACTGACAGATGGGTCTTCAGGTCTGAGGTCCCCACCAGGAGGAACATGTGCCCCCTCCCCCAGCAGGAGTATGTGCCCCCTCCCCCCAGCAGGTGCATGTGGCCCCCACTCCCCAGCAGCAGCATGAGACTGTTGCCCCCTGCAGCAGCATAAGGAGCATGTTCCTCCCCACCCCAAAGCAGCAGCAGGATCCTGTTGACCCCCCCAGCAGCAGCTGGAACATGTGTCCCCTACCCCCAGCAGCAGCAGGATACCATTGTCCCCCCAGCAGGAGAATGTGCTCCCCACAACCCCCAGCAGGAGCATGATGTGGCCCCTGGAACATCAGCTGTTGGTGCATCCCCCACTACCCAAGAGTGTCATCTGTGTGGTGCTTTTTCAGGACAAACACTGCAGATAACAGTGTGGTGATCTGCAATCTTTGTGTCAGATCAGTAAGAAGGGGGAAGAGAGGGGACACTTTGGAACTGGTGGCCAAAGGAGCCATCTACAGCACCATCACCCTGCAGAGTGGCTCCAAAACCAAAAAGAGGTGGCAGCAGCAGGAGACAGTGGGGTGAGTAGACAGAAGGAGAAGGGGGCGAGGAGGAGGAAGGGGGTCAGCATCAGCCTGGAAGGGGGCACTGTACCAGAAGACAGCAGCAGGTGGCAGCAGTAGCACCATCACCCCACTGCCACTGGTGGTGCTGCCATTATGCTGGTGATGATGATGATGAACCTGCACAGTCTGCAGCAGCCCCAGCCAGTCAAGTGATAGTCAGCCAAGAAGATCTGGTGGCTGTGCTCAGTGAGGTGAGAGCTCTGTGGCATGAGTTTGATGAGTTTCACCAGGAGGCCAGGAGGAACCTAAAGAAACTAATTGATGACCAACAGAAAGTGTTGGAACTCCTGGTGGAGCTGCATCATGGTGGAGGTAGTGGCAGTGCAGAATTGGAGCCTGGTGCCATGTAAGTTTTGATTGAATTGTCAATGAGGCAGGAAGCACAGCAGCTAAATATTTTCCTTTTTTGAGTCCTTTGTTAGTATCACTCTTCCTCATATGCACCCCCTAAAAATAAGAAAAAAAACATAAAAAGGAAAAAAAAAATCTTTTCTGTCCTCATCCTCTTCTATAGTCTCTTGTTTCTTTTTCTTGTCCAGTGGCTTTGTGTGTTATGTAATGTTTAAGCTCCCTCTCTATAGCATTCAGTCCTTTTCCTTGTTTAGTAATTTACTTCCCCCCTCATATGAATACTCTTGCCCTGACTCTACATGTCCCCCTGTCATGCATTACTGTCAGTCACTGCACCCATAAACACTGTACCTTTCTTCTTGTTTTATGTTACTCCTTTATATATTTCCTCCTCCTTTCTGCAAAAGTCAAGTATTGTAATTTGTTCCTATGAACAAAAACATTTTCCCAAAGCTATGTGATGCTGTGGCAGTTGTGGCTGTGTGCAGCATTAGTCCAAATATGTATACAACAATCATACAAACATAAGCACTTTTATTTCAAAGTTACAAATAAATGCTTTTTGTGCTTCGCACAACATGTGTCCCCTAGGTTTGCCACAAATGTTAACTTGGTGTCCCTCCCCAACAGTCGTGATGATGTTTTATAGTGCCCCACCACCACCCGGTCCAAAATGTGCACTTGGGCCATAGTTTCACACAGCATCTTGCCACCATGATGTGCAGAGCAGGCCTGATAAGACAGGAAATATAACAAGAAAATAGTAGGATGAAATTGAGACATGAATGTGCTGTCAGTCATGTTGTTATAAAGTGCCTCACCACCACCCAGACAAAAAAATTGTGTTTTGTCCACCGTTTATGAATGATTTCAGGATGAACCTTGTGGCCGCTAATGCAGAACATGCATTAAAAGTCCAGGAATGTTAAATGAGAAATGTTACATAAAACTGAGACATGAATCTGTTCTCAGTCATGTTATAAAGTGCCCAGCCACCACCCGGACAAAAAAATTATGTTTTGTCCACCATTTACAAATGATTTCAGGATGAAACTTGTTGCCGCTAGTACAGAAATGTTACATAAAACTGAAACATGAGTCTGCTCTCAGTCATTATATTATATAGTGCCCAGCCACCACCTGGACAAAATAAAATGCTGTTTTGTCTACTGTTTACAAATGATTTCAGGATAAATCTTGTGCCGCTACTGCAGAACATGCCTTAAACGTCCAGAAATGTTGCATAAAATTGAGACATAAATGTGGTTAAGTCCAGAAGTTTTAAAGTGCCCAACCACCACCCGGACAAATAAATGCTGTTTTTTCCGCTGTTTACAAATGATTTCAGGATAAATCTAGTTGCCACTAGTGCAGAACAGGCCTTAGAAGTCCAGAAATGTTAAATGAGAAACGTTACATAAAACTGAGACATGAATCTGTTTTCAGTCATGATGTCATACAGTGCCCAATCACAACCTGGACAAAAAAATGCTGTTTTGTACACTGTTTACAAATGATTTCAGGATGAATCTTGTTGCTGCTAGTGCAGAACAGGCTGTAGCAGACCTGAAATGTTACATGAAAAATGTTTCATACAATTTAGACATGAATCTGCTCTCTGTCAAGATGTTATACAGTGCCCCTCCACCACCTAGTCACGAATGTGCACTTGGGTCACAGGTTAACACAGCCTCTTGCCGCTGTGCTGTGCAGAGCAGGCCTGATAAGATGAGAAATATGTCAGGAAAAAAGTAGCATGAAATTGAGACATAAGTCTGCTCTTAGTCATGATGTTATATAGTGCCCCACCACCACCTGGACAAAAAAATAATGTTTTGTCCACCGTTTACAAATTATTTCAGAATGAAACTTGTTGCTGCTAGTGCAGAACAGGCCGTAGCAGTTAAGAAATGTTACATGAGAAATGTTACATACAATTGAGACATAAATGTGGTTTCAGTCAAGAAGTTTTATAGTTCCCAACCACAGCCTGGACAATAAAATGCTGTTTTGTACACCGTTTACAAATGATTTCAGGATGAATCTTGTTGCTGCTAGTGCAGAACAGGCCGTAGTAGTCCAGAAATGTTACATGTGAAATATTGCATAAAATTTAGACATGAATCTGCTCTCAGTCATAATGTTTTATATTGCCCGCCACCTGGTCCCAAATGTGTACCTGGGACACAGTTTAACACAGCCTTTTCCCACCATGCTGTGCAGATCATTCCTGATAAGAAGAGATTGAGAAATATGACAGAGGGAGACACTTAAACAATGATTGTGGCAATTTTATGAGATAGCCAAAATAGACTAGTGGGAGGGGCAACAATGACAAAAATAATTCCTTCTGCGAAATGTTGTTGCTAGCCTCCTAGTTGCCCTGATTGCCACCTGCTGCTGGTTTCATCACAATTGATTGAGAATTGGAAAAATAATATTTCTATTTATTTATTTATGTATGTCTTTGATTACCGGGTAGGTGTACTGATCCGAGGGGCCGTTTTCAAGCACGACACGGGCCATAAAAATGGCAAAGTTAGGCAACAATTGAAATCACAAGGCACAAGGATGTTACAGGTTAAACGGAGGTCAAGAACATTTTTGCATACAGGGAATAATAAATACAGGAACAAATAGTGGAAATCGTGGTACAATAGGTGAGACAATAAGAGGGTACAAACAAACCTTACCATTCCCCCGATTCACCCCACATTTGAAAGTCACATCTAGACAGAGAGAAGAGAGAGGAAGAGAACAGGAGCCAGAAACAAGCTTGGGGAGAGCAGCTAGGAAACTCCCGGAGGAGTCAGGTTAGTGCAGGATAGAAAGTGTTAGTGTGAGGGGGGGGTCGACCACGTATAGGCAGGAGCAATTTGCTCTATCCACAAGCCAGGATTTGTAGAGGGATCTGAAAGCTGAATGGGTGTTAGAGGAGTGGAGGGGAGCAGGGATACTGTTCCACAGTATAGGGGTGGCAATGGATAGTGCTTTCCCTCCCATACCAGTGGACATCCTCAGTAAATGTAGGGGACGGACAGGAGAGGAGCGGAGACACCTGGGTAAAGTTCTGACCTTGAGCAGTGGGAAGAGAGGGGACACATCACCGCTTCTGATGGTACTATCCATGATACATCCAAGGGTAAAATGAAAGCACCCTTGGAGGGGTAGCCAGCCAAGGGAACTGTAGAGGTTGCAGTGGTGAGTTGAGAAAGATGCCATGAGACCAAAATGGCAGGTACTGCTGTAAGATGATGTGAACCTGGTTCTGAGGGCCGAGGATATTCGAGAGTAGATGGGGGAGCAGTAGTCAAAGATAGGAAGTAGGTTACCCTGGAAATTACTATTCGAGCCTCTGGGGTTAGCAGGTGGCGTAGACAGTAAGCAGCATCACGTTTTTGATTGACCCTACAAACTAGTGTTGATGTGGTCCGAGAAGGTTAATGATGGATCAAGTGTCACCCCCAGATATTTGAATGAGGTAACATCTTCAAGAGTCAGACCATCAGGGGATAGTATTTGGAGGGAGGAGCCGGAACTATGAAATTTAATGAGGTGCGGTTTGAATGCAAATAGCACAGATTTGGTCTTTTTTCCATTTACCAATAACAGGTTTGCTGTGAACCAGCAAAAAGCACTGCTATAGTTCTGGGTAAGAATTGAGGAGACCTGGGTGATGGACTTATCACTGCGGTAAATGACAAGGTCATCTGCATACAGAAGCGATTTACAGTTAGGGCTATCAGCTGGGAGTGAATTAATGAAGATGTAGAAAAGCAGTGATCCCAGGATGGAACCCTGGGGGACACCAGTTGTGACAGAGAGAGTCGGAGAGATGGCAGAACCAATGCACACTGATTGTGAGCGGCCCGAGAGGTAGCTCTTGAACTAATTTGTTGTCTCAGTGGAGCAGCCAAGGAGGTGTCGCTTGGAGCGGAGAAGTGTGAGGTATACCATGTCGAAGGCCTTTTGAGATCCACAAAGACAGCACCGGTAGCATGCCCGCGATCCATGCTAGTAAGGACATGGTCAGTAAAGAGTGCCAGAGCAGAGGTGGTGCAGTGAGATTTACGAAAGCCATCCTGTTGGCTACACATAAGACTGTATTTATTTATGAGTTCCAACAGTTGGTAGTGGACAATTTTTTCAAGAAGTTTGCTTAGGTGTGGTAGGATAGAAATGCGGTGGTAATTATTGGATGAGTGGGGTTCCCCTGCTTTGAAGATAGGGATCATTTTTATTGACTTCCATGTATCAGGCATAGAGGAGGTAGACAGTGCCAAGTTGAAAATAAACGTGAGAGGCTTGATGATGGCAGGGGAGATGAGTTTGAGCAAAATAGGTGAGAGGCCATCCGAACATGGGCTACCCCGATTAGGGAGATTCCGTAGGAGCTTGATGGTGTCCTGCATAGATATGGTATTGAAGTGAAAGCAGGGGATGCCAGGGGTGGTGGGAGATGGCTGCTGGTTTGTACTGGCTACTAGGTTGGAAGGAGGATTGCCAGTTAGTTTGGTGAGATGGGCTGACAGGTCAGTGAATTTTATGTTGAAAGACTAGGCTACATCAGAAGGTTCACTCAGAGGGCCCAAGGGGGAATCAAGTTTGATAACAGGTCTGTTATTATGAGGGTTTGTGAAGGAGTTAAGGGAGGCCCAGAAATTTTGGGGGTTCCCTAGGCTGTCCTTCTGGAGGTTAATGTAGTAGTTCCATTTTAGGGATTTAGCCAGCTGTTTGCACTGATTTCTCAGACACCTATATTCATTCCAGAAGGAAGGGGATGAGGACACTTTATGATCAGCCCACTTATGATTAAATTCTTTCATGAGTTTTAAAAGTTCCTTGGTGATCCACCGTGTGCATCCTCCTTGCACCCTCCTCGTCTTAAGGGGAAGAGGCATTTGTCAATACTGTCCTGTTTTGCTGTGGTGATGCTGTGATTGTAACTTGTACTCTGTGTAGTAATTACAATAATGAGATTTACAGATACTTTAGCTTGCTGCCTTCCTTCTGCTCTCAGTGCTCTCTGACTGGATGTCACAAGAAGTTATGTTTTGGCTGATGTTGAATCTTGATGCATCATCATCATCACATACAGACATGCTGTTGCTGCACACATAAGTATTTCTCCATATTTTTTTGTTCTGTGCAAGAGAAGGGTATGGGTGGGTTGGTATTGTGGCATCTTGAGTTAAAATATTTTTCTTCTGTTTTTCCATTATTTTCCAGCTTGAAGATTACATGAATAATGATGCTGTCAATCAAGCAAGCTCTCAGAGGGATGTTGGAATGCATCACATTTCACAATACCGAAGATAAGTATTTCCTTTCTCAATGATGGTGGGGCCTTGGGTAACTTACCAAAGTAAAGATGTTTGACTTTGACAGTAATTGTATTGTGTTTGCTTTTCTGAATGTTCAGGACCTTTCTGGTATTGTCTTAAGTCCTGCTCTGTCCTGCTGCTGCTGCTGATTAAGAAGATGTGGGAGCTTAATCCCTGAGGTAAGGATTTCTTCATTGCATTGGGGTTGTGTGTGTGGGTGGGGGTTTCTAACAATTATCAAAATTTGTTCTTTTATCTTATTAACAGGTATGCAGTAATTTTAGTTGATTTAGGAGGATGCTTGCTGCTGTGCTGCATGGATGTGCCCTGCTGCATGGTCCATCTGGGGGCAAATTTTGCAGTTTACATTCTCACACCAAGTCAGGTAAATACAATTTTTTTTCTGCTTGTAATTTGCTAACTTAAGACCAGGTATGCCGATGGATGAGTTAGTATTCATCATGTTTGCTGTCATTGTTCCTGTTCAGGTAATTTTTCTCTGGTGATTTTTCATCCCATGTATGTGCGAAGACTACATCCAGGTCCTGAAGGAGCTGGTGTGTGTGGAAGACAGGATATATCGACACCGCAGCAATGCCCCAACTGTGAAGACCATCACTGTGACAGGATTCAGGCAAAATCCACACATTGCTGTGATGGTCTCTGCAAGGCACTGAGACCCCCCCGTCCAACTCCGAATCAGAGTTAGAATCCTAGAGACCGGGGTGGTGGAGCCCCACATGGGGATTCAGGGGTGTAGCCCCTGATGTGAAACATGGAGACATCCCTGACACCACATTGCCAACACTCGCACTGTAGCTGTTGCTGTCGGGGATGTCTCCATCGGTGGTGTCGCTGCGGCATGGTAAATCCGGAAAATAGAGCTGGTTGCTTGAACCATGATGTAGGCCACTGATCTCATTAACGATTAAACAACACATCCAGGGAGGAGGTATACATGGAAATGTTTGGTGGAGATGGTGTTTAGTAATTATAGGTAGAGGGGGCCAGTGTTTATTGGCATGTGAGGTAGCAGAGCTGGAATAATTAGGAATATTTAAAAGCCAAACTGCAGCAGGCAACAACCCCAGGAATCAGCACTGTTTCTGTACAACAACTACGGTAGTACTTAATTTAATTACACTTTGGGGAATTTGCATGCTGTTAGGTCCTTCTTGTATCAATATTTTGTAATTAATGACTCATGTCATTAAAGATGGCCCCCATTCACCAGTTTGTAAAATCTCTTCAACTTGTGTTACCTGTTGAACGAACATGCTACATTCATACTCTAGTTGCACAAGGAGGGTTCTTCAACATGTGTGTTGCGGATAGTAAGCAGCACAAAATATTTCATTTGATGCTGGTGTGCATGAGCATGGCATTTGTCAGGGCAGGCCGGGTGTGGCATGTGCCACTGCCAGTGTGGGCAATTGGAAAGTCTTCAAGACAATATATCTTGCTTCAGGATGGGGTTACTGGAAATGAAAAGTAAAATGTGTATCTTGATATTTTTTGTACAGAAATATTATTACTGTAATAATGCAAAATGTTTATGGTTATGGTAATTTGACTACTGCCTTAATGTTGAGCGGGGACTAAACAGTTTAGGGCAAGGCTGATCAAATTAAAATGATTAACAGCAGATATCACAACAATCAAAATAATAATTTATAACACTATAATGAGCTGACAGTGACTAATGGTGGGGGGGGGCGTTACAACTACTCCGCCTTGTTCCACCTCCACTGTCATATCCAGGAAGTAGCCCTCATGGTTTTCAAGACTGGAGTTGTCATCAGGTGGAAATTCTCTCAGCATTGCTGCTCCATCCACCTAGCTGCTGGTGGATGCCTTAGCAGAGGTGACATCTTGATTGTCATCATCATCATCACCGAGACACAGTTTGTGTGGCAACACCATTGACATCATTGTTATGTGTAATGTGCCCTTCATTCATTTTGATGACAAATTGGTCCTTCGGTCACGCACGATGGCCCCAGCCAAACTAAACACTTGCTCCACACTAACACTGGATGGTGGGCAGCTCAGGTATCTAACAGCAACTGATGTTAGTGCTGGCCAATCAGTCATTTTGCTGCTCCAGTACTGCAATGGCTCATCAGTAATGACAAGGTGCTTTGTGTCCCCCATGTAGGCCTCTACCATTTGTTCTGCTGCCCTGAGTCTGGCTGCCTCATCTGTCTTCTCCTCCTCCTTTTCTTCCATATCTTCCACTCCCACCTGATAGAGAACATCCCAAATGGGATTGCTTGCCATTTTCTGCTGTACCTTGCCCATTATCTCAGATTGGGTTGCCTGTGAACTACTGGTGGTGGTAGCAACACCCGTTTTCTGTGCAGTGAGCGTCTTATGTGCCTTTTTCATATGTGCACCAGACACCCATTTAATGAGGTTCTCTGTCAACGTTTTGCAGTCACTGATGACCTCTTTCAATGATAGAAGGCAGGCCATGTTTGTAGCATGGATCAAGCATGGCAGCGATGGCAAATTCCTCCAACCATAAAATGCCGGAAATATGTATATTCCCATCCCATGTGAAGCATGTGATCCATTAGATCACAACTACTATGATCCCCACTTGCCTCCATCTGGTGTCGGACATTCACCAGTGTCTGCCTCAGCACACGCACAATATGAGGGGTATGGATTGACTTATACAGGCAGTATCCCCACTCACTGCCTGTGTAGCATGCTCAAATGGATGGAGAATGTGTATTAGCCCATCCATTTGGTGCCACTGCTCTGTTGTTAGAGCGATGGACACTCCAGCACTGTCCCGGGTGGTGTGCACCAGCAGGTATTCTGAAACAGCATTATACTGTTCATACAGCAGGTCAGTCAGGTGCAGTATGGAACTCCACCTGGTCACAATATCAAGCTTCATACAGTGCTGAGACAAATGTTTATTGCACTGCAGCTCACGTAGATGGTCACAGGCCTTTGCAGAATGGGCAAAGTGCACACAGATGTGATGGGCGACAGTCACAGTTTCCTTAATGTTTGCATGGTTTAGAAACTGTTACATAGAAACATAGAATCTGACAGCAGATAAGGACCGCTTGCCCACCTAGTCTGCCCATTTCCCTACCTAACGGATAAGCTGCAGATCCTAGTTAACCAACAGCCTGCTTCCTCTTACCCCCCCCACTAGAATTGCCTTATGTCTGTCCCATGCATTCTTGAATTCCCCCACTGTTTTTGACTCTATGACCTCCTCAGAAAGGCTGTTCCATGCATCTACAACCCTCTCTGTGAAGAAATACTTCCTCACATTACCTCTGAGCTGTCCCCCCTCTATCTTCAAATTGTGCCCCCTTGTTCTTGCACATCTCTTTTTCTGAAAGATGCTACCTTCTTGGACTTTGTTGATTCCCTTGAGGTATTTGAAAGTTTCTATCATGTCCCCCTCTCCCTCTTTTCCTCGAGGCTATACATCTTAAGCTTCTTTAGTCTTTCTTCATATGTCTTCTGGTGCAGACACTGCACCATTTTAGTTGCCCTCCTCTGGACAGCCTCCACCCTGTCTATGTCTTTGCAGAAATTGGGTCTCCAGATCTGTACACAGTACTCCAGATGTGGTCTTACCAACTGTCTGTACAGAGGGCCAACAACTTCCTGTTTTCTGCTGGTGATGCCTCTCCATATGCATCCCGGTATCCCCCCAGCTCTCCTTACTAACTTCTCACATTGCTGGCCCACCTTTACGTCATCTGATATGACTACCTCCAGGTCCCTTTCAATTTTTGTTGTTGCCAGTATCTCACCCCCCATTGTGTATTCTTGCCCTGGGTTTTTGTTTCCCAGGTGCATTACTTTGCACTTCTTTGCGTTGAATTTAAGCTGCCATACATTTGACCATTTCTCCAACCTTGCCAAGTCCCTTTTCATCCTTTCCACCCCATTGTTACACAATGAGATTAAGGTAGTGAGCCAGGCAGAGCACCCTGAAAAATCCACCATTGCAAATGCACTTCACTACATTGGAGCCATTATCACCTGCGATAAATCCTGCTGTAACTGGCTGTGCATGCAGTCACTCATCAATCTCATCCAGCAGAACATTAAGTATTTTCTCACCCATGTGAGAATCAGTAACACTACGCATACTTAGGGTTGCATCCTGCCAAATTCTAGGGGTGTTGCTACCACCACAATTTTGCTTCAGGCTGGTTTTGCCAGGCCCAACATCAGCTACCACACCAGGAACCTGTGCCCAGTGTGCCACTGTGCATAGATATGAGCTTGCAGCTGTTTGTCCACTGGTCCACCTATCCATGCTGAGATGGATATATTCTGATGCAGAATGCTTCATTGCATGTCTTATGGAATCTGAAACTCTACCATGTGGCTCTGGCATGGTACGCTTAGAGAAATAGGTTTGCGATGGAACCTGCCATTTGGGACAGGCACGGGCCATCAACGTGTGGAAGCCAGCATTCTCCACGAACAAGAACGGCAACAGATTGATGGCCAGCATTTCAGTGGTGGCAGCATTTAACTCACATGCATCAGCATGATTGTGGGGAAATTTGAGTGCCACTCAAGGACAGTCTTCAGTGTGTGCTTCATCTTTGGGCCTGTTCAACCAGAACACAGTACTTGATGCACCAATGCTGTTCTTTTAGGGGTAACAGTAGACTCTTGGGGATGTGCATACAGCATGAAACCATTTATTCTGGTTGATTTTGGTTGTGGTGGTGTACTTTTTTGAGTTAAGGGACTGGAAGTGGCACCTCCACTGGTATGCCCACTACACGAGGGAGCAAAGTGTTGCACATCCTCCTCCTTCATGACCTCAGACCCAGTCTGCCCTCCCTCCTTCTGCTGTATTGAACTGTTCTCAGTTACATTTAACTTGCCAAGTGACATCCCACCAACAGCTCTGGTGTCCTTCTGGTGTTTCTGCCAGCGCAGTGAGTGATTGCTTTTCAGGTGGGTGTATTGGCCGCAGGTGCATATGTGTCTTCCCTTTTTCCATGACTAACACATGCTTGACACAATTGACTTATTCCTATGGTCTCATCAACTGGATCAAGCATGTAAAAGTCCCAAACTAGGGACCTTTGACCTCTGGACTTAACATGCTGCTGAGACTGGGAGGGCTGATAAACAGGAGTTGAAGTTTGTGCTTTTTGGGTTGCTTTCATCACTTCCATGAGACTACTTGTTTTGGGAGGGGGTGACTTGACTGCTTGGAGGAGTGCTGCTGACAGGCTTGATGACAGCCTGACCCACAGGCTGTGCATGTACATGGCCTACATCACCCTTGACCTTTTTAAACTCAGGCTCCTATGAGGGATCATCCCAGTCATCATCAGCACTGATATTGATGATGTCCTTGTCCTCTTCCTCCTCCTCCTCCTCCTCCCCCCATTACTGTCTTCTTGCACGGCACCTTTTTCTTTCTCTATAACCATCTCCTCAAGGGGCTGACTACTCATATCTCCAGGATTATCATACTCCAGCTGAACACTATCACCACCACCAACTCCAGTAAGACCAGGCCCTGGGACAGTCACACCGACAGACTTATCACCCTCCTCCTGGACCACTGTTCCTGTGCTGGTGTCAGTGTGTCCCTTCTTCTCACTCTCATCATCCCCCACCAGCATGGATGCAACAGTTCTGGCTGTAAAAAACTGAGACACAGGCATGTCAGTACTTCAAACAATTCCTTTGCTGGTACCTGCCACACCACCAGAGCCCAGAGTGACAGAGGACACTGATGCAGATATAGATGTGCTTTGGAGAAGTGGAACTGAAGTTGTACTCTCCTTAACAGACTTCTTAGCTGCCTTGTCCCCCCTGGCATGTTGCCCTTTGCTGGACCATCTCTAAGCAGGCATTTTTATATACTTCTTCAAAGCTTTGCCTTTCTCTGACAGTATATCAGGAAAGGATGTATTAGTAAGTTAGTGTGTGAATAACACCTCACACTCCTGCAGTACTGACTTCCAAGTCCAAACACAGAAATCAGTACAGGTAGCAGCACTCTGTACAACTTGTACCGATTGTATATGGTAGTCTAGTCTAGTAAAAACAAAAAAGTAACTTTTTTCTTTCAACAAACAGGAATTTAGTAACATGGGGAAAAAGGGCATAGGTAACCCACTTTAAATGCAGATCAGCTGTGTCTGGAGAACTGAAGAACTGTATTGTGTTAGTTCTTAATACTACAATTTTTTTATGTAAGAGTGCAGAGGCCACCATATAATAACATTGACAAACACAGGCACCTATGACACTCAGGATGGGCTCAGCAATCTCAGACAACTACAACATTAATATGTATTTTTTTTAGATTGGACAGATCAGGTAGTAAACTATGCTGTAACAGGGAAAGGGTAAGCACATTCAACTGGAACAGGAGCACCACAATGCAGAGGCAAGCTCCAACAATAAAATACAACTGAGCAATCCATCAAAGCAGTGAAGCTGTAAATGGACAGTTGAAGTGGTAAAATAAAAGTACTTTCAACAGAAAAAAGTAAAACACTGTTGCTTTTCACAGTTTACATAGCACATACACGTTAACAGCAATCAGAACTGACCACAAACCCCCCAAAACAGAAGGGATCAGCACTGTGTGTTCAAAACTTTAGAATTCACAGTCACAACTAAAAGCAGAATGGTATATAACAAAGGGTAACAGGAGCAGGAACTCTCAGAAGTAATAACTTTTCAAGTAAGGTGAAAACATTTCTTCTCAAACATACCTCTCAACTGTATCACATTATGAGGAACGTTCCTCATTTTACTTTCCAAAAGCACCCTGTTCCACATTGTGAGGACTTGTCCCAGATTCAGTGTTAACATTTTAAAGCAATAATCTATAGTAAACAATGCAAAAAATATATTATTCAATTAATAACAGACTTTCTGAATATAAATGCAAACATTTTAACAGTGTTCTGAGCTTCTTAGGTAAAGATTTGATTAAGTGTTCCACATTTTGCTCATTTGTTCCACATTTTGAGAGGCAATGTTCCACATTTAGGGGACAAAAGGTTGAGAGGTATGTTCTCAAGATATAAAAAAAAAATTACAAAGAAGTATAACACCAACAAAAATATAAAGGAGTAAAAGAAATAACAGTAAATCACTCACAATTTTAGAGAAATCTGTTTCTAAAAGGTTTAGAAACTAGCCTGCATTGCTTTTACACACCTACCCTCCTACACTCAGCTCCTTCACAGACACAGACAAAGCTCAAAACTAATTAAGCTACGTATTATGCAAAAATCCACAAAATTTGAAAATGTTCACTAGCAGCACTAGTAACAAACTGTATGTACCAATCACAGTACAGGGAACCTTAAACCAATCAGTGACTCATATGTGACATTTAAATCAAGTGAAAAAAATATACATTCCATTAAGGATAATATTAAAGTTATATGCCCCTTTCTGGCAACTGTTATTATTCAGTTCACAAAACATTTATCATTTATTCTCATCCTTTGAGGTTGATCTTGCTTCTTAAGTGCATACAATAATTAATTCTAGATTCAGTCATCCTATACTTCAGACCACTTGTATTGAAAGAAATATCAAATTGTTGTAAAAAAGGGGGTTTTATCAACATTAGATGTGTTTCAAGGCAGTGTGTTACCTTATATTTAAACTACTTATTACACTGACCAAAACACAAAAGGTCGGGGGGGGGTGGAGCAAAAGAACAAATTGACATTGTCAAAACAAATTTGCCAATATTAAGAGGACTTATATCTCTTGCTTCAATGTTTGAAACCCCCCTGAGCATCTCCTACATGAGAGGCCTGAATCTCAGGGACAAACTTGTACAAAGTTACCAACCCAAACATAAACAAGATAGTTCCAAGACAAGGTGGGGATTCAAGCCTTGTGGTTTCTGCACTACTTGCCATATCATGGACTCCACCACATCCTTCATCAGTCCATGCACTGGCATGAATGAATGAGTTTTAGGCAGACTTCATTACCAAACTGAAGCAGTAGTGTAGTTACTTAAGTGCATATGTGGCAAGTTCTACATTGGTAGGGTTAAACATAAGCTAAGGAAAAGACTCAAAGAATACATATTGGTCAACAAAAACCAGAACTGTGAGTATGCCATGGCCTTGCACATAAAACAGTCAGCGAGTAGTATTAGTCAAAGTATTAAAGCCTTTGGTCTCGAGTCAGTGCCAAAGAATGTAAGAGGTAGGGATTTAGAATCTCTTCTGAATGAAAAAGAACAAAGGTGGATATACAGACTAGGAGCTATGAAAGTCCTGGTCTCAATGACAAGACTGAAATAAAACACTTCCTTAGAAAAAGGAAGTAGAAAAAGAAACAAATGATGGTCTAACTTAACCTACGTTGTGCCCCCCATCTTGACCATCTGGTGATCTGGTGATAGCATCTCATGAATTACTAAAGACTGCTCATATAATGGTAAAGCTAAACTCCAACCCCCCCGACCTTTTGTGTTTTGGTCAGTGTAATAATCAGTTTTAATACGAGGTAACATACTGCCTTGTAACACATCTAATGTTGATAAAAAACCCTTTTTTTACAACAATTTGATGTTTCTTTCAATACAGGTGGTCCGAAGAATAGGATGACTGAAGCTAGAATTAATTATTGTATACACTTAAGAAGCAAGATCAGTCTCAAAGGATGAGAATAAATGATAAATGTTTTGTGAACTGAATAATAACAATTGCCAGAAAGAGGCATATACCTTTAACAGTATCCTTAATGGAATGTATATTTTTTTCACTTGATTTAAATGTCACATATGAGTCACTGATTGGTTTTAGGTTTCCTGTACTGTGATTGGTGGAATCACCACTTGTGTTCTATGATGAATATGCTTAAATCACATGTTATGTTAAACTCCTTAGTCTCTGATGAAGCTCACTAGGATGAGTGAAACCTAAGATAGTGGTTCTCCCTGAGCACTTCTCATCTGTATTGTCATGCTGCACCAAAGGAGAAAATAACTCTGATAGCATAACACTTCAGCAGTGAAGTGCCTTCTTTATTTATTTATTTATTTATTTTGCTTTTGTTGACCGGGTAAGTGCACTAGACAAATCCTGCCTATTTTCAGGCACGACCCGGGGGAGGGGGATACAGATGAATGCCAACTGACTTTGAAACCAGATTAAGCTGTTGGTGGTATTTATAGTGAACATAGCAGGGGTGAGTGCTCTCTACACGCTTTCCTGGAATTATCCTGTTTTAAGAGGCACCACAACCCCAGTGTTTGTTCTTACCCACTGCAATAATTGTGCCCGGTACAGATCCCACATTTTAAACTTAACCCTCTACATACAGGAGAAATAAACATTTTGCAATTTACAGATCCTGTATTTCCCACTTTGTGCTCTGATACCACAAACATGTATGACATGTTGATAGTTACAGCTCCTATATTTCCAGATATCCCTCTAAGCAAAAAGGCTACACAAAATTTTGGCAGTTACAACTCTCATATTTTCAAAATATTTCATCTATCCAAAAGCATGCTCAAAAAATAATTTAAAAAAAATTACAGATCATATATTTCCAACAAGTTGTCACACTACCATAAAATAAAAACACTGAACAGTTGCCAGCCAAACTGAAATAACATTATGTGAATATAAACATATTGAGTTGTCAAAGCACATAGCATGACAAAGACAGCTTGGGCTAAAAACAAAGGCAGTTTCATGGTTAGCTAATTGGGAGAAGGGGACTTGCTCAATAGCTTCAACTAGCCAAAAAAACCTCTAAGAAATAACCTGGCAAAATATTTAAAACAGCATTTTATAAGTATGTGTTATAGATCCCCTTGGAATCATCAAGTTATGTTGGCAGTGACAATGCTGACCTTCCCCACAGCGATGGCACAATACGATGCAGGTATTGTGCCGCCTGTTCTGTGGGTGTTTTCTGTGGGGTGCTGTGCCCCCCACACCCCCCATGCAGCGGGCTCTGCCCCCCACACATGCCGGACTTTAAGATTCTAACTCTAGGTCAGAGTTGGTCCGGGGAGGGGGCAGAGCACTGGGGGAAGGCGAAACAGGGAAAAAGGACTATTACCGCAAATGTCGCCGTAAGAGTCCTTTTTCCTATTTTGCCTTTGGGGTGCCACCATTAAGGGGTGCACCGAATCCCCTTAAGTCTACTTGAAGCTGAAACTATTTAGCCAGGTACAAATCTGCTGCATAAATCAAACAATTTCTCCACCAGCAATCCAGTCACACCAAAACAAAAAATAAACACACACATTTTTTTTTTAATTATATGCAGCAAGCAAGAACAAAAGAAGAACCTTCCCCAGGGGACTGCATGCATGCTGAGAGTGAATCCAGGCCAGCATGAGAGTGAACAAAAGGCACTTACCAATGTGTATCCAAAGACCTTGCTCTTGCTGCTACTTAAGTAGAGTCCCATTCTGGCCAGATGAGAAAAGTAAAGGGAATCTGTATAGCCGTGGCTTAGAGCAGCCCCAGCCAGGTTGCAATGCAGTAACACTACAGTATATCACACAATGTTGATGTATACTGTAGGGAACAGTGTAATTCAAAGGCAATTAAGCCATTTTTTACTGCAGTATTTTGTGACATATCATTTACTGTAAGTTATTGTGTTGCATCATGGCTAGCTCCACTGTATATATATACCTTTGCTTCTGCCATCAGACCACAAGCCCTCCACCCACCCACAGGAAACCCCCAACCTGCCTACCTAACTACACCCCTAGTGGGTGTCTACCTGCTTGAGCCCTACCTGCTGGATGAGGTGTCAGGAGTGGCAGTGACCTCAGACAAACTCTGCCTTCAGTACTCCTTTGCAATCTTTCTAATAAAATGTGAATGATCACAGTGCTAATGGATGAGTCTTGATTGTTTCTGAAAAAAAAAAAACATATTTTGAAACCATTTCTTGAAATAATGGATTTTTAAGATAACATTTTCAATAGTGTGTTAAATTATGAAATTAAGTAAAAGAAAAAAATTTATATCACTTGAAATAAGTTCTTCATATAACTGTTTGTATATACTAACCATATTGTTGTCTATCGATTGTTTCCATTTTTGATTGTATGATTCTATATTTATGTATTTATTGAAAATTGGTAATTGGAGAAAGCATAATGAGCCAATGCACATTTCAAGATGTGACCTAGAAGGGAGGGAAATAAGGAGACAAACACATTCAGTGATAAAGTCCAACCAATGTAAACAAAACAGTATTCAGGTAAGAATGAGCTACCAAGGGAACATTTATAAAATATAGCACAGTAAGATTAAGAATTAAGAATTAGGCAAGACTTACAGTCCATGCTAAATGCACAGGGAATATAGAAGAGCTGTACTGGAAGTACAGTAAATATAACCAACATGTATGTATGCGCCCTGATTTCTGAAAGCTTCACTCAGAATAAACCATTTATTTCCATGAGTGAGGGGTGGAATTATATCTTACGTGTGGCGAAAGCAAGAGTAAATTATAGCAATCCAGCCCATTTACAAATGAAAATAAAAGGTTTATTTTCAGTAACAGTCTGTTTTATTAACTTTAAAATATGTGATAAACGGCTGTTTTGTCTTGTGTTTTTACTATACCCACCTACCATTTTTGACTCCTGACTATTGATATTTCTGTGTTTACAGTCATAGCAGACTTTTATATTTATTTAGTTCATTCTGAATTTTTTTTTACCCTGACTTCCAGCACAATGGAGGCCAGATAGCGAAAGGGATATTGTCAGTAATTTGATTAGGCTGCAGGATGGTAGAAAGGTAAGAACAGAACTGAAGGAGAAGGATGCATCTAGGAAAAGTGCAAAATGGCTGTTGGCAGTGAGGGTCATGATAAAGGGAACCTGGTGGAAAAGCTGCTGTTTTTTTAGCTCAGGATGAAGCTAAAAGGAACTGGGCAACATTCAGAAGGGTGTGTATGGGAATTAGTTTCATGAATCAGAACCCAGGTTTGTGAGATAGGACTCGTATTTTTGTAAGCCTTCAAAGTCCCAAGTGTTGACAAACCAGAGGACCCTGTGAAAATCAAAAACAAGAAAATGTGTTGGAAGATAATTGAGGCACTTACTATATGTGATCATTTGTGCAGGGTGTAAGGTTAATTCTTTAAGTATTATTTTGGTTAAAAATGCAATAGTTTATACAAAATAAATGACATTTAGTCTGTTGTGTGTCATTAAAGCAGGCCTGCTTTTGTGACTCATGAACATGCTTTTGAGACTCACAAACTCACTTTTGTGAATCTTAGTGATCATGAAAGTAGGGAAAAACAAGAGAAACCATTGCACATCAATATCAAAAAATGTACTAGAAGTTATATCTGACATGTGTAGTCAAAGGGTAGGGTATATGATTAATTCTACTAGTGTTTTTTTTTTTTGGTTGAAAAATATGTTCTAAAATAATAATGAAATTAGGCTGCAGCATGACATGAAAATAGCCCATGCTTTGTCAGTTGTGAACCTGATTTTGTGACTCACAAAACCACTTTCATGAGATACAGTCTCCCTTTTCTGACAGTCTCAGAACAAGAAGCATTTAAATGACTTTGTAGGGCCGTATCTGTGAACATGCAATGTCTTTGTGAGTGTTCCACACAGCTACTCTCAAAATCTGTTACAGGTCTGGCACAATCTGTGGGATTTTGCAGCATCTTCTACACATGTGGCATAATGTGTGTGATGCATCTGCTTTGCACATGGCCCATTAACTTTGACCACCCCCATGAAACACCCCAAGAACCCCACTGTATTGAATGCCAAAGCAACATCCAGATTTTGAACACATGCATTAACATCATTAATTAATAACATAGTATACACTACAGTTGCACCCCATGATGAACACTTCAATCATTCATACTGCTTCATGAATGTCCTGCAAGGGTACTCACAAAGTCTACAAGTGCTATTGGACTAAATGTATGACTATGTCAAAGTACAGCTGCTTCACATTTGGCCCACGGGTCCATTTGCATAGTATGCTACAGATCTGGCACAATCTGTGTAATGATGCAGCTGTGTGGATCAGTTTCCAGTGTGCGTCAGGTTTAGTACTGGCTGCGTGACCATGCAGCTGCTTCATTAGTGGCCCATAAAGCCATTCACATAGTCCATTACAGGTATGCTGCATTGTGTGTAAGGATGCAAGTGCTTTTTAACACACACACACACACACACACACACACACACACACACACACGCACTCTCATTGACAAGGTATGATATCCTGTCACCTTGTGTCTCACAACACACAAGTGCAGTGTTCATCATGGGGTAAACCTGTTTACCTCATGCGTTATTTATTTATGATGTTAAAACATGAAATCTGGATTGTGCTTTGGCATTTGGTTCAATGTGTCTCATGGAGTGGTACATAGAGTGGGCGGAGCTGGGGTTCACAAAACCATAGCCTTGCATTTTCTTACTTTTGTCACTTTAAATATATAAGGATAGATAGGTAGGTAGACAGACAGACAGACAAATTAATAGAGAGAGAGAGAGAGAGACAGACAGACAGAAATATATGTATATATTGAATGGATTGATTTAAAACATGCTATATTCCTTCAAGTGTGAGGGGGTAGAACCATAACTCATGAGTGGCAGGGCCACAAGTGAGTCATTAAAGTCCTGGCACTTTAAAGTGAAGCAAAGCTGTGAATTTTGAATCAGACCACTGAAAAGTTGATTTATACAATATCATTTTATTTGTTATGATGCTTCTTTCTTTCTTTCTTTCTTTCTTTCTTTCTTTCTTTCTTTCTTTCTTTCTTTCTTTCTTTCTTTCCTTCCTTCTCTAACGTCACCTTTTCCAGAAAGACACATGCCAAAAGTAGCAGATACAACACAGTCATTACAATAATAGATTATCATATCACAAAATCATACACAAATATTTCTATTAGTATATAAAAGGTGTCTAGATAGGACAGGTACATTCAAATTCTACATAAAAATGCTTAAATAGAGTATTTATAGTACTAATATGCCTCTTATTGTCAGGGAGAGGATCATTCCATATCTTTGACCCAGAAAAGGTTAAGGCCTTTTGATCCAGCACCATTCTGATCCTTGAAATGTTTAAATAAGACCTGTGTCTTGATATTTAAAACTGGGCAATGTGGAGCGCAAATATTAAAGCTGTGCCTTGCCATTGCCCAGGTGCCCATATATGCTATAGTCAATGGAATAGTGCACTGGTACTATTTTACTGACTATAGAGCTCATGCAACCTAGTGCTGGCCAGATAGGGCTCCCAAAATTAATTAATTTATTTATATATTTAGCTTTTGTTAACTGGGTAAGTGCACTAGTCATAAAATGACTATTTTCAGGCACGACCCGGGAGAGTACAGACATGCAGAAACTTAACAGGATAACAAATTATAAGTGCTTTACATACAATGAGTTAGAGAGGATACAATATATCTGAACATACAAAGTAAAGCACTTTACATACAATGAGTTAAAGTGGATACAATACAAAATAAAGTGTCATAGTGGCTTGTGCCTGCGGTAAATTTCCTATATTCAAAAAGATCCATGCAAATGAACCCACTGAGCATGCAAGGTGCTAAGGAGTCATTTGCATGACCATTATGGCTCATTTGCATGGGTATCTCAGGAAAACTGGCGCAGCACCCCCCCACTAGCCCAGTCCAAGAGAACTATCCCTGGTGTTAGTATTCCCCTCTGCCAATCATCATCCTGGAGTTTACCAGAAATATTACCCTGCTATCTAGTGGTCCCTCCCACTCTGATTGCTGGGCTGATATGAAATGTAGATTTCTTCTGCTGGTCTGGTGGTCCCATGCCTAGCTGATCACTGGCCCAATATTAGAAATAGATATTCCCTAATG
Source organism: Neoceratodus forsteri (assembly GCA_016271365.2). Taxonomy (NCBI): domain Eukaryota; kingdom Metazoa; phylum Chordata; order Ceratodontiformes; family Ceratodontidae; genus Neoceratodus; species Neoceratodus forsteri. Next base: position 438,657,713 of record CM028137.1, on the reverse strand, counting down.
TCTAGTGGTCCCTCCCCCCTCCAATCACTGGCCTTATATTAAAAATAGATATTCCCTGGTGCCTAGTGGTCCCTCCCTTGCCGATCAGTGGCACAATAATAAAAAAAAATATTCTCTGGTGTTCAGATGTCCCTCCCCCCAACCCGCATGCATGTCAGTGCTGCAAGACTATGCCTTGGTGTCTAGTGGCTCCTCCTCTCATAAGCCCCAATCCCTTGTCTGTATCCTAAAAGCTTCCTGGTGGCTAGCGGTCCCGCTCCCTAACTCTGATTCCCTGTATATGTTTTACAACTCCCTGGTGAACTATGGGACTCCCGTCTATACCACTGATCTGCTAGTGTAACACTCTGTAACCTTCCTTGGTGGTCTGTCGGTCCCCCCTCCCTATCCCTGACCTGCTGGTGTAATAATCTGTAAACATCCCTGGTGATCTTGTGGTCCCTCTCTCAATCCTGACCCACCCATATATTAAATACATTTGTCCCTTGTTGTGTAGTATCCCCACCACCCCAGCAGGTACTGGCCCACCACTCCTCTCTCTCCCATCCATCCCTTTAGCCAGCTATTGGCACAGTCCTCCACTTTACACCATGGCTGGCCATCGAATGAGCTGTAAATGAGTGCATACTGTATACAGTACAAGCTCATTGATTGAAAGCTGAGTGAGCTGTCAATCAATGAGCACATACTGTATTCAGTACACCTTCAATGACAGCTTAGTCAGCCACTGGCCATGGTGGATAGTGGAGGGCTGTGCCAGTCGCCAGCTCAGAGGAGGGATAGAGGGGGGGAAGAATGGTGGTGGGCCAGTATTAGCTGGGGTAGGGACTCTACTAAACCACCAGGGACAAATTTATTAGTATACAGGCAGGTCAGGATAGGCAGGGAAGAAACATGAGATGTGTACCATTGTTAGGGTGCCGTCATTAGGGTGTTGTAATATGGGCGACAGAACCAGTTCATCTGTCATGGGATGAACTAGATGTTGCAGAGCTCTGCATTTAGAGTGCTGCAAGGATGTTGCCCCACCTTTACAAACATCTCGGACATGGAGGTGATTATAGTTAAGTTTGGGGGGAGCGGGGGGGTGGTCCCCCACAAATGCCATATACTTGACCCGGTGGATTGCACCCTGTTGGGGTTGAGTGACACAATGCTCTAGCATGATGCTGGGTGGTGGAATTGTGCTTGCGCCTTGCTAACGGTCACTCTTTTTCCAGGTGCACCAGCGTGGCTGATCCCCTCAAGATCGCCAGGGACAGTTACAGATTATTACACTGGCAGGTCAGGGGTAGGGAGGGAGGACCACTGGATCACTAGGGAAGGTTACAGAGTATTACACAGGCACATCAGGGATAGGGAGGGGGGTCCACTAGACCACCAGGGAGTTTTACCACATATACAGAGATCGGGGGTTAGGGAGGGGGGACCACTAGCCACTAGGGAGTTTTTAGGATACAGACAAGAGATTGTTGATTGGGAGGGAAGGGACCACTAGACACCAGGGAATAGCCTTGCAACATCAGTCATAGGTATGAGTGGTGGAATGAACCACTGGACACAAGACAATATCTATTTTTAATATTGGGCTGGGTATTGGTGGGGGAGGAAACACTAGACACCAAGGAACATCTATATTTCATATAGGGATGGTGATTGTCAAGGGAGGCACCACAAGACACCATGGGCTACTGTGCTGGGGGGTTGGAGGCTGCCACACTTCCTCCACAACCTCTAGGGTTGCGTGGGTGTAGGTCTGTTTGGATCAGCAGTATGTGCACTGTGAAAGGGGGCCATACAAAATGGCATTGGGTGGTGCACATACTCTGAATATTGAACTACACCTATATTTAAGTACCCACCCCTTCATTTACATTACACCTTACTCTGACTATTCCCAGGTGCACATTGAGTTTGCCACACTAACTGGACTTTTCAATATTGTCCATGCACACTAATCCCGGTTTACGTGGGCAAACCCAGTTTTGCACCCAGGCAAAGTTTTGAATACTGGGCCTCTTGTCTGACCTCAATGAACAAATGTTCTTTATAAAGGAGACCATATTTGATAAAGATGATGTGAAATTACCACTCAGCAATTTGTAGATCAAGACACAGACCTCAATTTCATATGCAGCATCCATAGGTTGCCAATTTAAACTTCACAAGGAAAACAGTGATGCTTTAAAAGTAGAGGTGTGTGAAGCTGGCAAAATTTGGTTCATGAAAAAATTAGCAAACTTCTGCAAGTTTGCTTTAATGAAGACTGTAATTCATGTATTTATTTACTTGGATAATTGCCAACATTTACACAGTGAAATTGTGAGAATTGCCAATTCGTGGCCATTTTAGGCCATTTGTGTAGTTCCACCTCATGAATTTGTGCAATTCTCCAGCAGAAAATACTCAAATTACTGTTTTTAAATTATATAAAAAACTCCCTCCACCCACTGTAGTGTAATTTCACTCCTCCTACTTCCAAAATTCATTAAATGTCATAACCCCACTACCATCCCCTGCTAGTACCCTCCTCCCTCCTGCCCCCTTTACCCTGGTGAATTTTTATAAAATTCCATAGTTATACAGTCATATATACCTGCCCCAACCCCTGTGCCAAATACACTTCCTCTGCCTCTGGCCACCTAACCAGAGACTATTTTAAAGATGACCCTCCCACCCAAACCCTCTCTAGCCCCTGTCATCCCCCTCTTCCCACCAGCACTCAGTAGAGATCAGTTACTATGCCCTGTAATAAAGAATACAGTTCCCTGGTACAGAAAGTCTACTCTGTTCAGTGTTTCTCCTGGTAACTAATGATATTGTTGCATGCAGAATTGTGAATGGTGATGTATTTCCTCTTAATAAAACCTGACTGGCTAAAATTCAGGCAATAATATTTTACTAGGTTCAAGGATGTCGCCATTCATTCATGTGCCAATGCCATTACTGAGAGAGAGACTCTGAATAGAGCAGGCACTCTGCACAGAGGATTGTTTTCTTTATAATGGTTGCCACAGTAAAATATATTTTCTGGGTGCTGGTGGGGAAGGAAGGAGGAGGGGATGGGATAGGTTAAGTGGTGAGTTGCCTTGTAAAATAGGGTCTGATCAGGTATATGTTGGTGAAGGAGTGTATTTGGCATGGGTGGGGGAAGGGTATATGTAAGTGTATAAATGTGGAATCAATTTGCCAGGGCAGAGGAGGGAGGAAGGAGTGAGGGGATGGAAGAGGGGTATGATATTTAAAAGGTTTTGTTAGCTGGAAGGGGTTGGAATTATGACACAGTGTGTGAGGAAGGAATTTTATGAAATTTCTGAGATTTTTTTTAAATAAAATAGAAAAATTCACCTGTAAAGCAGGTGAATATGCTGAGAAATTCATGAAGCTTCAAAAATAGTGAAGTGCAAATGTTCTAAATCTATGCCAACTTTTCTTGTGAATAAAAACTTTGCAATATCTCTAGTTAAGAGAAGCGTGACCATTCAATCTAACAAATTCAGCATGTCTTTGATATATAATTACATTGTTCCTATTGCCCAAGAATGTGAACAATTTCCTTATTAAAACACAGATATGTGTACATTAGAATCCTTACTTGTGCAGCATATAACCCTGCACAGAACATTGTACAGCACATAACCCTGTACAGAATATCTAGTTTCATGCCTACCTGTTTGATGACTAGTTACATCCAGAATTTTAAAATTCCATTGGAATGGAATGTAATGCAATTCCTGAAAATTCTGCCTAATTCTGTGGAATTCCATCAGCAGCAGAATTCAAAGTTTTAAAAGCAGAATGTTTTGTGCAGATTATTAATTGATGGTATATACATACATTCCTCTTCTGTAATCTGCACACATTAATTCAGCAATTTACAAACTCTGTAAAAAGTTATTCTGTGGTTTATATAAAATACTTTTTAGAATTCAGTAAAATTCGAAAAAAAATTTGGAAAAGCATTTCCAAAACAGAAATAACATTCTGCATGAATTCCCCTAGTGGAATTCTACACTCCATATAGCTCTGCTTGTTACTACAATACGTGTTCATCAAAGCATAAATTATGATCCAGACAAACTCCCAAATATTTACATGTCAACATATCCTCTAAGCGTGTTCCATCTCTTGACCTAATCTAAAATTCTCTGGAGTTTGTTTTGCACTTGACCTGAATCATGAACAGCAGGCCTTTAATTGTTTTAAGATTAAGTACTAATTTATTGAAATTAACACATTTTGAAAATCCCCAGAAGTCTCAGTTAAATTATCATTTAGATTATTAATATTTTTGGTCTCACTATATAAAACAGTGTCATCCAAAAAAAAAAGCTGTGTATGCACATCCTTGAAAATTACAGGTACCTTGTTTGCAAAAAATTAGAAAAAAAAAAGAATTGGTCCTAATATGGAATCATGAGGGACACTGCGGGTCACCTCAGCAGCTGGAGAAAATGGTACCAAATGGTACCAAATGTGACTCTCAGCTCTGTTACTCAGACAAAAAAAATTGTTGTCTTGGTAGGTCCCTTGTTCCTCTTACTTGAAAAGAAGAGGCATATACTGTGTTTTGAAAGAAATGATCACATCCATGTGTTTATTTCTAAACAAAGCAAAGCAGTCCTGAGTGGGTTCCCTTCTATGTTTTCTTAAATCATGTGTAGTTCGGGTGCTGGTGGGGTGAAAGTTCCACCAGAAAAGAATACAAAAAACAGCCACACCACAGACCATATACTCTTGATTCTGTTTTACTGTATTTGTAAACATATCCAGTGGAGATCCCCAATACAAAGCATAATGTTTCACCCATCATGGACTTCTTCAGGACTGAGGATATATCAACATCAGAAAAATTCATTATTTGAATATTTTTACAAACATAGATACTTTTCAGTGTTCTATTAAACAACAAGTGATCGGAAATACCCTGACAATACCCATATGTTTGATGTGTATTTTTTGGGGGTAGACTATCCATATCACACATTTTACAAAATTTCTAATCTTAGACAACAGTGAGTAAACCAAGGTGAATATAGAGGTGCAATATTATACACGTTCTCATTGTATAACCTGTTTTATAAAATGGGCTCAAGAAATCCTGTAACCTGATTGGCTACATCTTCTGAACCATGTCCTTACCAGCACTACCCTTCACTCCTGAGCCCCACTACAACAACAAATCACTGAGCTGTACCAGCCCTGAACAAAAACACAGACTGGCACAGCTCACAGCAGGAAACCGGCAGCCCCGGTCTATGAAAGAAATCTTCATTATCTGCCCACCTCCCCATAACCAAGTTAAAATTACAGCGAATCACACAATAAATAAAAAAAAAAACACTGTAACTTCACAACTTTCAGTTGAAATCGCCACCATCTCAAAAGCTGCCCATGATCCACCGAGCATCCCGCATGCTGCAAACAAAACATCTTTCCCCGCTAGCTCAAGCGCTCGTTCACGATATAGCAATTTGTGCCTCCCACATCTTCCACTTTTACAAGCTGTAAAAAGAAGTTGCTTCATCAATCTCAACAGAAAGAGACACTTTTTGTTATTTTAGAATAGCTATGGTTTTAAAACTGACCTGCCCACAAAACCAGGAAGCAAGTGTCTACTGCTGTGGTGGTAGTTGAGTGACACGCTCACTCTCACTCAAGCCTGCTGTAATACACATGTGGGACAAGCTCACTCCCTAACAAAGAAGTCTTCCTAAAAGCACAAAATACAATGTGAATTTAAGAAAAAGGAAACTACAACAAAATAATATAGCCTATCTCTGCTGTTCCGGCCGGGGGGAGGGCTCAAACACTTATAAAAGGGAACTATCTTTCACTGTTTGACCAAATAAAACTGTTTTTCATACATATCTTTTAAATATTTTTTTCTTTATTTTTCTTACAATAATTTCTTGTTATGCCCATTTTATAAGCGCAATGAGACACTCCGAGGTGTGTGTTATCTCCTGATAAAAGCATACCCAGGTGCATAAGGTACTCGGCACAAGTGCCTCGTGCCTAACAATGCACCTGGGCATGCTCTTATCAGGAGATAACCCACACCCCATCGTGTCTTATTACTTGCACATCCAGTAAGCCTTTTAATAACAGTTTATAAACCCAAAGCAAAAAGAACAAAGCAACTAAATATGTCAACAAAGTAAATGTTAATATAATGACAGCCTTGTTGAACAATACATCAAGAGGAGTATACATACGCTCTCCAAATTATGTTGGGTCACTCAGAACCAGAAATGACCTTCATAGGTCCACAAATAGGTTCCTAAAAGAAATATTTATAAATTGTTTATATACAAAGAATTTTAAATCCCCTGTCTAGTTATTACCATTATTTTTCTTTGTTAATATAACAGTTGTGAAGAGTTTCAAAATGTTATTAAAAACAATCTACGTCTAATTAAAAATTATTTATTATTATTTTTATTGAACATCTATAAATTACACAAATGTGCCTAGGCTTCCTTTTCAAAAAGTGCCTATGTATTACCAGAATTGCTTTTCTAATTTAAGTGATGTATTCAAAAAATAGATATGCATGAATTATGTTAATAAAGTTTTCATCAAAATAAATGTTTGTCCTGGAAATTTATGTTATAAAATATCTGAATGACTAAAAGTGAGCAAATAAAGTACTTGTTCAATGAGCACACATGCCTCCCTTATTAGAGTATTATTGCACAATTTACAGCAGTTGTGACTTATTCTCCTTGCATGGAAACAGCATCTCATGAATATCCAACACATGCATTTTTAGTGTTTTGTGGTTAAATGCTTTATTGAGATCTTCAGATTTAAAACATAAAACAAACAACAGGTGTGAGCATACAATAAATGAGGATGCACAGACCAGCAGTTTACAATATATAGTACACACAAAGGGTCATTTTATGCAATGAAATAAGCTCACTAATGGCAACTAACATACCCCAAAATGGGTGTAGGAAAAACACATTGTAGAAGGTGGGTTACCTGTTTGTATGAGGCAGGTATAAGGGGTGGTTGGGAATCAGAGGCACCCACAGGAGGGAAGGCTCATTGGGTAGATTGGTGTGGGTTCAATGCTGGGGTGGTGTTTGGTAATAGTCAGGATTGGGGCGGTTACACATGGCACTAGTCTAGGCAATCTAAATCTAACTATCGCTGGGAGCAAAGCTGGATGCCATAAGAGGAACAATAGTTGAGCTGCATGGAGGTAGAGCTGGCCTGATAGGGAGGCCAAGTTGCCCTGAACTACATAGGGGGAGAGAGGGAGAGAAGGGCTAATATCAGGATAGATGTAGCCATTCATAAAGTCAAGGTCATTGTGAGAGGGTTAGACAAAGAGCAAAAAAAAACAAGCCGTAATGGCCCCTCGGGGTGAGGGTCGGGACCATGAGGGGGCGGTGGAGGATGCCCGGGCATATTTAGCCGACTCCTATTCTTGGAAACCTCGGATGGGAAGGGGGAATAAGTATAGCAGGGCTCTAGGAGGTGCTCACAGGAAGACATAAAGAGGTTCCTATACTTTCAGATGTAATGGCAGGGAGTGGCTGGCTACATGGGAAAGTCTGTCATAGGATGAAAGTTGCACAAGTTCTGATAAGAATTCAGACTTTTGTGCAAGGTCAGAGGTCTACACCTGCATATCAGGAGACATTTGTCTTAAAGGCCTGCTAGGATTACCAGGTCTCTCTGTGGTTTGTTCAGGTGGGGGGTGTTGGCTGTGTTGCCTATGAGGAAGAGATCTGGTACAATGGAGATCTGTGCTTGTAGCATCTTGGAGATGGTAGATTGTATGTATGACCAGAGGCAGTTTAGCTTCAAACAGGCCCAAATAATGTGAAAAAGGTCCCCACCTGGGAGCTGGCACCACCAGCAGTGGTCTGAGGGGGCTAGTTGGGAGGCATGCAAGGATCCTGGGGTACAGTACCAGCAGTGGAGTATTTTGTTCTGAATAAGTCTGCTTCTGGAGTCTTTAATGGGGTTCCATGCAATTTTCCAGCAGTTGAGCTAATCCTGTTCTGTAAGCATGTGGTGGATGATCGAATTCCAGTGGGTTCTCACTAGGGCGGTCTGATCTTGAATATGTTCTCTAATATGGGCATATATTTTGCCAGCTTTGCATTTTGGGGTGCCGAGCCATGTTGCCAGGAGGTGGGTCTGGAGAGGGGTGATGGAATTATTAAGCTCAGTAATAACATGGGATAGGAAGCTCCGGAGTAGGAGGTCTCTCCAGAAGTCTGATCTGGGTAGAGAGCAGTGGTGTTACTAACATACGAACATACAAAAATGCCAGCAGAAACAGACCTCACAGTCTATCAAGTCTGCTCAGTTGTGAAGCTAGCCCTCAACTTGCAGCTGCCCACCCACCCTCCCTGCTCACAAATACCCCCGCTCTGTCCCATCCCTCTTAAAACTGTCTACCGTGCTACAGGCTACCATCTCCTCCATCAGAGTATTCCACTTATCTGCCACCATCTCAGTGAAATAATGTCTCCTGACTTCCCTCCTGAATCTTCCCCCCTCCAGTCTCATCTGGTACCCCCTCATGACCCTCTCCCTTCTAATCTGGAAAATCCCTTCTTTGCTAGCCCTGTTAATTCCCTTCAAGTATTTAAAGATTTTGATCATGTCCCCCCATCCCTCCTCTCCTCCAGGGAATACATGTTCAGCTCACCCAGCCTCTCCTCATAGGAGTATCCCTCTAACCACTGGATCATCTTTGTCACCCTCCACTGTACACCTTACAACAATCTGATGTCCTTCTTCAAGAATGGGCACCAGTACTGCACGCATTATTCCAAGTGCGGCCTGATCCGTGACCTGTAGAGGGGTAGGATCACCTCCATATTTATGGAGGAGATTCCCCTTGCTATACACCCCAGCACCCTGTTGGCTTCTGCTGCTCCCCTCCTGCACTGAGCTGAGTTGTTCATCCTCTCTGTTATACACACCCCTAGATCTCTTTCTTCCTCAATGCATTCTAGTTCTACCCCCCCCCAGTTGATAGTTCATCCCCTGGTTGTTAGCCCCGAAGTGCAAGACCCCGCACTTTTTGGCATTAAACCCCAACTGCCATACATCCAACCATGCCTGCAATTTGGTCAGGTCCTCCTGCAGCCCTCTCCACCCTTTGATGTCATCATCCAAGGCACCCATTTTTTTGTCATCTGCAAAGAGACTGATCTTTCTCCAAATCCCGTGGGAGATGTCCGCTAGGAATATTCTGAACAACACTGGTCCCAATACTGATCCCTGCAGCACCCAGCTCATTACATCCCTTAGTGATGAGAGCTCATCCCACTACCACCACCCTTTGCTGCCTTCCCTTTAGCCAATTGGTGAGCCATCTTTCCATCTTTGATCCCTCTCCTATATACTCCAGCTTCCCCCCAGCCTCCCATGCAGGATGGAGTCAAAGGCCTTGCTGAAGTCCAAATACAGGACATCCACTGCATGGCCTTTGTCCATTTCCTTTGTCACTCAGTCATAATACTCAATCAGATTTGTCTGATAAGATCTTTCTGAGACAAACCCATGCTCCTGACCATCCTGGAGACCATTGCTCTCCAAAAAGGTCACCAGCCTCTCTTTTAATATTGTCTCCATGAGTTTCCCCACAATCAATGTAAGGCTTACTGGTCTGTAGTTTCCTGGTTTGTCCCTAGGTCTGCTTTTATGGATGGGTACCACATGGGCCATCCTCCAGTCCTGTGGCACACATCCAGTGTTTAACTTCAATCAATATATTAATGTGTAAAATGCATACCAGATTGGGCCGGCACCTCCTGCCTGGAGATATTCCTACACAACTGTTCCTACTTCTGATGCTAGCTCTGGAACAAAGAGACCGAACCTTAACCACCTCAACCTGCCACCAGAGTACTCCTGCCGTGGAGTGTGGGAAACCCACACAGTAGGAGACTAATTGGAGCCCGCCTACTCCTACCTGCATCTTGCATTCCACCAACTGGTCAGTAACCAGTTTGTGGAAGCCCTGTTACAGGACCTTCCCAGCCTTATGCCTTTTCCATGACCTACACCTAGTGCTTGGCCCACCACAGGATACTGATTCTTCTTGGACAACTAGCAGACTAGAAACAAACCCCTGCTACCTGAAAATATGTAGGAAACTCATTCTAATACTTCTGCTGATCTCTGGTAATATTCACCATAACCCAGCTCCTCCTCAAACCCATTCCCAGCCTCTTACCGATGCTAGCACAGTTCGAGGCCTGGGTTGCGCCCTTACAACTGGATATCATTGCACTGACTGAGACCTGGCTCACCCTTCATAATGATGACTCAGTAGTCTCCCTCTCTGGATACAACCTTCACATGCAAGACCAAACAGGGGCAAAAGGTGGATGTATAATCTACACCCATACCCACTTGCAATGCCATAGAGTCCAACTGCCCTTTGACAGTATGGACTGTGAATGCCTAACACAAAAAAATCCTCCTGGGCAGGGGAAGAAAAAATCTGTATGTTGTGGCAGTGTACATCCCACCAGGGTGGCAGAAAGCTGAACTTGAAGCCTTCTCCAACTACTATACTCAGATTAGCCGGAGTAAAGAAACCATCATCCTTGGGGTATTTTAACTCTAACTGGCTGGCCAGCTCCTGCGCTGCCCATAGAGATCTTATTTCAGGCCTCTACCTAACACAGATGGTGAAGAGTAGCACCAGGGCAAATTACAACACAGGAACAAGCATCTTGTTAGACTGGGTGTTGATCTTACACCCTGAAAGGCTATCTGAAGTCAAGGTTCTCCCTTACTCCCTGAGCGACCACTCACCAGTTATGTGTGAGTGATCAGCTAAGCAAGCCAATTCACCTCCCAAGGCTGGTAAGGAAAAGGGTTATAAGAAGAAGTGCAATGACCAATTTTCAGAATTACCTCACATACATAGACTGGAGCTCCCTTGACACATGCCTATCAATTGATTCGGCCCTTCAGATCTTCCTCATGCAATTCAATGCAGCAGCAGACATGTTTGCACCATATTGCAAGAAAATGGTGAAAGGTGGATGCATGAACTGGGTCACCCCTGAACTTCTTAACATGATGAGACAATGGGATCTCCTCTGGCTATGAGCTAGGGAAACAGGGCTGAACTCTGATGTCCAAACCTACAAAGCAGCATGAAACAAGTGTACCTGGGCTATCAGGCAGGCCAAGGCTGTCTACCACAAGAACAAAGAGACAGAGAGCTGGGATGACAGGAAGAAGTTCTGGTCTGCTGTTAAGAATCTTATCAGTACTAATGGCAGGAGCCCCCCCACCATGCTTCACCACAATGGCGAAGTCCTACTAGATGATGCTACTATGGCCAACATTTTTAACATTGCATTTACAGACTACAGCACTGTCCTCCCCGCTAGACCAGATAGCTACCCGGGTGGAATATTCTCCTCTGACCACTTGCCCTCTTCCACCAACTGCAGTCCAAATACCAAACCTCGACCTAACTTCGATTTCAAGCAGGTGTCTATTAAGGAAATCAGGAAATACCTTACCAGAGTCCTGGGCAAAATCAGGATGAGAAGCGATGGCATTGATATGAAGCTACTCGACATTGCCATACCTGAGGTCATCGCACCCATAACCAAACTAATTAATCTGTCCCTCTAACTATCCACTTTCCCCACCATGTGGAAGTCCACCTTGTTCACCCCAGTACTGAAAGGTGGAGACCGAGCAACAGTATCCATTTACAGACCCATATCAATTCTGTCCCCATTCTCTAAAGCACTTGAGAGAATCATAGCTGACCAACTTACAGACCACTTACATAAATATGACCTCTTCTGCCAACAACAATATGGTTTATGAAAGTTGCACAGCACCACAATGGCCTTAGTTGAGTTCACAGACTTCGTGCATGAGGCATTTGACCAAGGCCAACTAGTGGGGGCAATCTTTATTGACTTAACCTAGCATTCGACCTTGTTGACCACCAGCTTCTTCTACAATGGCTAGGTTGTCTGGAGTTGTCCTCTGACACATTAAAATGGTTCACTAGTTATCTCACTGGGAGGACCCAGCAAGTGAAAGTTAATGGAATCATCTCTGAGGCACATGACTTCTCTGTCATGGTCCAACAGGGCTCTGTATCGGGACTGCTTTTGTTCAGCCTCTTTGTAAACAACCTGCTGGAAGCATGCCCCTCCTCGAGTATCCTGCTCTATGCTGATGACATGGTTGTTTTCTCGTGGGACTCCTGCCAAGAATCACTCACCAAGAACCTGCAGCTCAACTTCAATATCCTACAGGACTGGCTGAAGGATAACCTACTAGTGCTCAACAGTTAATAGACCAAGACCATGCTCTTTGCTGGGTGGCAAAAGAGAAAATCTACTATGCCCTTCACAATTGTTAATACCCCTCTGTCTATCCTTGAACAGGTATCACTATTGATCAATCCCTCACCTACAACGAACATATATTCAACATCACTACTGCTGCCAATAGAAAGCTTTGGACACTATATAGACTCTGGTCCTGCCTCACTCCTGAAGCCAAGTTCCAGGTGGTAACAGGTACTAGCCTGCCAATTCTGGACTGCGGAATTGTGATTTATGGCACTGCCACTGAATCTAGCCTGCATAGAGTCCATACCACTCTCAATAAGGCCTACAAACTTGTTCTAAATGCTGACCTCCTTACGCATATGTGTGAACTCTACATTAGGACCAAATGGCTCCCCCTTATGGAATGTATCAGGTTTCACTCCTGCCTCCTAGGAAAAAAGGCCCTCCTAGGGATTGCACCCCCCCTCCTTAAAGGCCCTTTTCCAGCCTACCCCAGCTGAACATGCCACCAGAAATTTTACAAAAGGTGCTCTAGCTGTGCCATTCAGAAGAACAGCCCAAGGGAGATAAGCCTACTCAGTTCGGGCTCCCACCGGGCTAAACTAGCTCCCCCACACCACTTCAAGCATTGCAAACTGGCCATTTCAAAGCCGAGTTCAGGAATAGTATTGCCCCTCCTGAACACTGCTACTGTCATATATAACCTTGCAATTCCAGTACCACTCTTACTGGGACCCTGCATGACCATCTGTGCCTCGATTAGTAACCCTAATTTAAGTCTCTCTGTGCCTTGACTACTAACCGTATTTAGGTCTATCTGCATCCCTGTATTCTCTACTGTGAGGCTCTCTCACCCCTTTCTCTCCTGATTATCTGTTTTTACCTATGGATCATCCCTTCACTGCTCTCTCTCTTCCTACCTGAATATCGTTCTAGGCTCCCGGCTGCTAATCAGGTATCCTAAAATGATTCACTAAGGTGCCGGCACTTATTCCATGTCATGGCACCTGGGGCTTGCCTCACTGTGCATTGTGCATTATATGCTCACCTGATCATATTCATACTACTGTATATACATACTTTCCAAAGTGTTATTGACAAAACCCTTGGGCAGCTTCTGTAGATGGACTAGTGACTTGTATGTTCGGCTCATAACTGTACCACTGTAAATGTGGTATCTGATGTGTTATTAACTAGGCCTGATGGCTGCTACTGTTCTGTTTCCCCTTGTCCCTCCCCATTGACGAGGACCCTCTGTAAATGAACTTTTAGCTCAAAGCTTTTGTAATTCCAATTTTCAAATAAAATAAAAGGATGCATCGAACAGGTCAGCTAGCAGTCCTGCCAGGACCACTGCCAGTTCCCCAAGTACCCTAAGGTGAATGCCGTCTGCACCCGGTGCCTTGTCCCCCATCAGAGCCCTCAATCCCTTCAGCACCCTGTCCTCTGTAATCCCTACATCAGTTACCTCCTCCCTCCAACCCACTCCTCCTCTCCCAGGTGGTATCTGCCTTCTTTCTCCCTAGTGAACACGGAGCAGAAGTACTAATTCAGTGCCTCCACCTGGTTCTCCCCCTTCTCCACCTAGCCCCTGCCTTTCCTAGTCCTTACAATCTGATCCCTGTTTTTCCATCTTTCACTGATGTTTCTGAAAAAGTCCTTTTCTCCATCTTTTATGCCCTGCACCAGTCTTAGCTCCTGGAACACATTGACCGCCCCTGACCAGCCTGGTAACCTCCCTGGACTTTTTCACATACACCTCCCTGTTCTCTCCCCCCAACCCCTGTCTCTTGAATTTCCTAAATGCCTTTTTTTTGGTCCTGACCCCTTCCATGACCTCCTTCGTCAGCCAGCTGGGGTTTTGTGCCTGTCCTTTCTTACTCCTTGTTGTTGTAGATGTCCCAGTCACCTACACCAGGCCTTTCTTGATGATATCCTATTTTTGGCTAGCATCCATGGAGTGGAGTGTTGGAGATTTTGGAAGGAGTCAAATGTCTTTACGCTAGGGGAGAGTACATCTTTTAGGGTATGAATCCCCTTTCTTTCATAGTACATCCATTTGGGGGAGATGCAGCTGTTGAGTATCTTGGGATTGTCCCAAAGGTGGATAAAGGCTAGGTGAGCTAGGTTAGTGTTGGTCCATTTACTGATGCTCTTCCAAGATCTGAGCAAGGTGGAAATTGATGGGGGTGGTGGGCCTCGGGGTTTGGATCCATAAAAAAGGCAAGCTGAGGGGTGGGAGGTTTGGAGAATGTGTGATACTATTTCCAGCCATAGGGGAGGAGAGCCATGGGCTGTGTTGAATCATTTTAAGGTCTGAGTGAGATTGAAGGGCCACTGATAACCTTGGAACCATGGCATGTTCCGGCCCCCTTTTTGCAAGTGGGAGCAGTGTTTGAACCTGCTATAACAGGGGGTACAGCCATTCCATAGAAATTAGCCAATCATTTTGCTGAGTTGGGAAAACCATTATTGGGGGATATGCGAAGACAGTTGGGATATGAGGTGGATAATTTTAAGTGTCATGATCATCTTAATGGCTTCGATTTTTCCTACCAGGGATAGATGGAGCTGATTCCACCTGTCCAATTGCATCTTGAAGTTGGGGATAAGTTTGGTGAAGCTTACATCACAGAGTTTGAGTTAGGAGGGTGTTAGTGTTATGCCTATTTACTTCAGGGAGGAGGAGGACCATTTGAGGTTGCATTTGGAGAATGGGTCGTGGGAGCACAGTTTGTTAAGGGGGAGGACCTCCATTTTGGTTTGATTCATTTTGAGACCAGAGAGAGAGTTGTGAAATTATGAAGTAGGAGTTGGAGAGGGTTGATTGACTAGTGTGCATCACCCAGGGTCACTAAGATGTCGTCTGCATTGAGCAGCATCCTGTACTCATGTTTGCCAACATTGATACCAATAATTTCTGAATGTTGCCTAATTGCGGCCGCTAGGAGTTCAATCACCAGGATGAAAAGGAGGGGGGAAGGGAGCATCCATGTCACATGTCATGTGCAAGGGAAAAGGGTGAGGATAAGGTACAGTTAGTGAGGACCTGTGCTGAAGGTGATGAGTACATTGCTCTAATGGCTGCGATGTATGAGTTCCCAAAGCCGAGATGGGTTAGGACCATGAAGAGGTAATTCCAATCTGTGGAATCTAAGGCTTTTTCAAAGTCGATTGTGACAGTAGCTGCAGGAGATGAGCGGTTCCGGGCTATATGCATCAGGTTTGTGAGAGTGCATATGTGATTTGCTCCAAGACAATATTTGATGAATCCTACCTGGGATGGATGGATAAGTGATGGGAGGGGGGGTTCTAGTCGATTTGCCAGGATTTAGGTGTATATTTTACTGTCGGCAGAGATGAGGGAGATGGGATGGTAGTTAGATGGCAGGGAGAGATCTTTGTTGGGTTTAGGCATCATGGTGATTGTGGCCATGGGCATAGTGGGAGGGAAGGTGTTTGAACTTTTGCATTCTGTGCAGAGGCGCTATAGGACGTGGCTGATTTGGGGAGAGATTAGCTTGTAAAGGTCTATGGGGAATCTGTATTCTCCGGAAGCTTTCTTCAGTTTCATGGTTGAAATTGCTGCCTCTGTTTCTTCAGTTGTGAACTCTTTATCCATGATTGCAGCTTGCTCCTGGTTTAGTCTGTGCAGTTTAAAGTCCTTAGGGAAGGCAGCCATCTGCTCAAGGTAGGAGTTGGTGGTCTCTGTGTATAGTTGATGGTAGTAGGAGGCCATAATGTTTCTGATCTCCTGCTATGCTGTGTGCAGCTGGCCCTTATAGTTTAGCAGCACAGTGATACAGCACTCTGCTTATTGTTTTCTAAGACAGTATGCTAGTAGTTTACCACTCTTCTCTACACTCTCCCAGAATTTGTGTTTTAGGAACCAGATAGCTAGGTCTGCAGGCATGAGGATAGCAGGTTCAGTTCATGTCTAATAGATTGAGTCTCTTTCCAGATCTGGGAATGTTTAGGACACGTGGGTTAGCTTTGAGCTGGGATTCTATTGTTTTAGGCATCCCTCCAGTTCCATCCTTTGTTTCTCTCTTTGCTTGCATCTATGAGAGGCATAACTTATGATGCGGCCTGTGAGGTACCCTTTAAAACCCTCCCACGCTGTGAGGACTGAGGTAGCACTATTGTCATTTTTGGTCAAGTATTCCTCCACTTCAAGCTGTAGCCAAGGTTTGAATTGGGGGTCCCATAAGAGTAGCAGGTCAGGCCACCAGTGGGGGGGGGGAGGGTAGTGATGGAAGTCTGATTGAGACGTCGATTTGAGGGTGTGGTCAGAGAAAACCATGGGCAGGATGTCTGTCGCTATTCTCTGGAAGTAAGAGTGGAGGAGGTGATCCAGATTTTCAGGCAGCTTATGGTGCCATGTACAAGGGATGTGTATGTGTAGTCCCTCATTCCTTGGTTTCACAGTCTTCATACATCACTTACGGCCTGGTTGTGGGTCCATTGGAGAACTGCCCTGGCTGCCCCTTGGTGCAGCTCTGGTCTGCCATGGCTTCTGCCCACCTTTGGGCTAAGGGTAAAATTGAAATCTCCTCCAATTAGGGTAGGGGTCTGCTTGTCCCCAAATGTGGACAACTCCGTGGCTAGGAGGTGAAAGAAATGAGGAGTCATCTTGGTTGGGGGCATATAGATTTAGGATGGTTATGGTGCTGTGGTGGGTATCAAACAGGGCCATGCTCCAGCATCCCTCGGTATCCGTTAGGGAATTATTTAGAGTCCAGTGTAGAGTTCTGTGGATTAGAATAGAGACCCCTCTCTTTTTTTGGCTGTGGGCGGAGCCTACAGCCATCTTGCTATGTGTAGCTGAAAAATGGAGTATCGTGGAACACGTTTTGAACTTTTCAATGTATCCTTCCATGCCAACTGAAATAAAATATTCCCTTCTTTCTGTTAATAATGTTGGAGACATAATGCCAAGCTGCTTATCAGATGCCATTAGGAAACTGAAACAGCTTCTTAAATATGTGTTAAATATTGGTTGCCTATTAAAATGGAAATGTGTTTACCCCCCTTCAGAATGCAACAAACTGCACATTTAAATGCTTAGCATTTAAACAGCTTCTTAATACTAGTTTCACTTGGGAATGTATTGTCTTTCAAGAAAGTTTCATACTTCATAAATGTCACCATTTCCCTGGAAATTTATGATTTACATTGTTTTTTTAAACTCTACAGACATTATCTGACGAGCACCCTCTCAGACATATGCCAGGTCTTCAGTGAAGTGCTTAGACTAAATATGTAGCAATCAGAAGTCATTTTCTACTATGCTTTTTATGAAAAAATATATTGAGCTACAGCAAACACACACACATACACATACACACACACGCTGTGCACACCATCCTCATTGCCACAACAGTCAAAATCAATATTACATTCTAATATGTTATGAAGAACCTGTTTATGTCAGTGAACACAGTGAAGTTCAGTCTAGAGTAGATGTCCTTTAAATATTTTCTTATCCTATATTTTGTACACACACACACATACACACCATCCTCATGGCCACAATACTGTTGGTGCAGCCTGGGTTCAGGTCCCAGCTGAGGCATTTATTCTTACTCACCTCTGTTTGTATGTGTTCCATAAAATATGCACACCATACTTCTGTGTGATTGTTACAAGTAAATAGTTGTGTTGCCATTAGGTTGTGCATTTGAGAAAGAGTAATGTGCTCAGGAATGGCCCAGGTTCCAGTTGTCTCAGTGGCACAACTGGTTAGCGCAATCGGAATGGTTTTCCAGGTGGCCTGGGTTCAAGTCCAAGCTAAGGCACTTATTCTTTCTCTCCTCTGTTAGCATGTGTTCCATAAAGTATGCACACCACACTCCTGTGTGATTGTTACAAGTAAATATTGGTGTTGCCATTGGGTTGTGCATTTGAGAAAGAGTAGTGTGCTTGAGGACAACCCAGGTTCCAGTTGTCTCAGTGGCACAGCTGGTTAGCACCATCGGAATGGTATTCTGGGTGGCCTGGGTTAATGTCCCAACTGAGGCAGTTATTCTTTCTCACCTCTGTTTGTATGTGTCCCATAAAATAAACACACCACACTCCTGTGTAATTGTTACAATAAATAAACTGTTTGTTTATGTCAGTGACCACAGTGAAGTTCCGTTTAGAGTAGATTTCCTTTAAATATTTCTTATCCTATATTTTGTATCCTGGATAGCACAAGGGAGATGCTACATCTCTTTGTCATAGGGATTTTCATTTACAAATTTTTGCACTGAATTTACCCAGATTAGATGCAATATTTAGTTTTCAGTGGGGTCAGAATTTTCCCATTTTGATAATGTAGTTCTTCAGAGTAGCCTAGTCCAGGGCCCCCATATTCAAAGGAGATGCGCAGCACATCCCAGCGGAAAAGGGAGATGTGCCACACAACTCCAACAATGCACCGTAGCAAGATAGTCAAACGTGCATAATGCACCTGCCACAAGGGAATGGGCCAGGGTGCACACAAATTGTATGCCGTGCAAGTTGAGGGTGCGTTCCCATGCATATGTCGAGCTGCAGCATACTCAGTGGGAAATTCACCCCTCACAGCCAGGATCAGCGTGGCCCACAGCTAGGCCATGGATAGCTGGCCTAACCTGGCCAGCCAACCACAGGCAGGCTGCTGAAGTGCACCCAGATGCACAGCAGCCTGGCATCCCTGGTAGATTAGAGGTACCCCTTCCCCTTCCCAATTGATCCAACTCCATCCTCGAAGAGCTCCATAGTGTAGGGATGCCCTGGACCCAATAGCACCAGAGGAAACCACACTCCATATCCATAGCGTAGAGGATCCCCACCCACCACCTTGGTTCATAGACAACCCCGCTCTCCCCATATCTGACCCGTTGTGGAGACTGGCACTGCCCTCCACACCCTGCCTCAGTCAGCTGACAACTGCACTAGACCTGGGCTGAGGTCCTGCACTCCAGAATGACCCAAGTGGCTTTATCATACATTGGGACACTACACAAACTGCTGACCCACCAGTGTATGCAGCTGTGTGTATGTCCCTGGCAAACCGTAAGAGGGAATTGAGATACGTGCAATGCATGCCTTGTCGATGTTGTATCTTCCTGCTATCATACACTCTCCCCTATTTCCCTGTGTAACATGCCACTCTCTGGACTGCTGAGGTATCCTGGGTGCCATGAGGTGTGGTATCCTGCAATGCCATTTGTAGTGTACGCTCCAGGCTATGGATAGTGCATTTGTGGCTCCCTGATTGTACAAACAAATGGGAGGTTGGCTGTAACATGCCTGTTCCAGGACCTGTGTGAGTGAGTACAGCATCAGCTTTCATCCGCACTGAGCACTGCAATGGCACCGGGATGATGGATCAGCATGCAAGTGCCTCAGGTGTATGGCTACTGGGCTTTATCACCCACACACAGCTCATAGCTATGTATGATACATTCCAGCATCCTACTGCTAGTGTGCCACCACCTGAAAATAAGATGCCATTTCTTCTGTGAACGATCCAGGCTAAATATATAGCAATCAGCAGGCATGTTGTAGGAAAATACATGTAAAAATGTGTAAAAGGAAGACCACATTGAAACTGCCTCTCAGCAGATCTGCATTGTGCAAATTCATTACAAATAATGGGTAAAAGCATCCCAAAAGCTCTCCACAGCCATATCAGCTGTGACCAGAATTTGTTAGACTGGGCAGAACTTCACACTTTCAACCCTATCCATCCATTCTTGAGTTCCTGAGCCTCCGTGGTGAGTTTTGTTTCCTGTAGCAGCACCACCTGGGGTCTTTGCCTATGTAAGTGGGTCAGGACCTGCTTGTGCTTAATGGGGGAGTTCAGTCCCCTTACATTCCAACTCACACATCTAATGTCAGCCATTATCTAGGAAGTAGTGGTGGTGGTGAGGTAGTGGTGTCTGTAGCATTAGCCCAAGCAGGTCAGGGGGAGAAGCAGTGAGTTAGAGTGGGAGGGGGGTATCAGGGGCACACCTCAGCTGAGTCATACATATGGCATCCTTAACATCATACTTTTAAGGCAGCAGTACATTACATCCAAGCTCTCTTTGATACATCAGGTACATTCCTCTGACAAACACAAGAATATAAAAACACAGAAGTAAAATACTATCACTAACAATGTCACACTATCTACTAATACACAGTATAGAAATGTATCCGGTTGTCCATAAAAAGGTGAGCTACTAAGATAAACTTGGTGGGCATACAGGGACTGACCAGGAGATGAGAACCTCCAATGGTTCACTACAGGCACACAGATATGGGGGTTCAGAACAATCGAGGAGTTATCTGCAGCTAATGGGGTGTAAAGTTTTGAATTGGCTGCTCTCCTGGGAGCTACCGATATAAGGGCTAATCCCATGCAGTGGTGGGTGAGGCCCACGAGATCCACACCGCTCCTCCAAGGGTGGCTAATGATGAAAACAGAAAAGAATTGAACCTGTGGGTAGGTCACGCATGGAAAGTGGGGATGGGGGGGCAAGGGACCATGATAGAACAGCATGGTTGGTGGGAGTCGATACAGGCCTACCACAGTTCAATGGGTCTGGGGGTAATTCCCTTGCTAGTGTTAGCTACTAGTCTGTGGTAAAGGAGTGGGGAGAACATTCAAGGGGGGAATAGGGAAGGGGCCTGGCCATGTGTCATACTCCGGTGGGCAGGAGTCTGTGGCATAGCTATATGTGCCATTCACAGTGCTCTGGGTCAGAGTAGTCACAGTACTGGGGGGGGTTGAGGGAGGTGGGAGCACTAAGGGTGGTAGGGGCAGGTTTCTCCAAGATGCGCGATCAGCCACCTTTGAGGAGTGGGGATGAACACTGGGTTGGCTGTCAGCAGTCCTTGTAATGCAATCGGAAGGGTGGGTACTATTCTATCTCTAAACTGCCTTGAAGGGGAAGTGGCAGCTAGATGTACTGCCCCCTGATGGCAGGCTCCTCACTCCAGTAAGGGGGTAGAAGGGCAATGTCAGTTGGAGAAAGCGGGGGGGCAGGGGGTATGGGGGGCCTGGGACAGTGCCCCTTGACGAGTGCAGTCAGGGTAGAAAAATGGTTAGCGCTCTGGTGGATACATAGCATGGAGTGGTGGGCTGAGAACCCAAGATGTCTTGCATTAGTCACTGGTAATTAGATCATGTATATGGGGATGCACCAGAGAGTTTGGGAGCAGGCATGACATCATCTTGAGGGAATCTGTGGTAATAGGTGTGGTGCCTCTTGGTGCATCCATCTCTCCTGCTATGTATATAAGGGGTAGGGGAGATGATAATGTTTCTGTTGGCTCCTAGCGTACTTGGTTAGCAAGCAGATGCTCGAGGGGGGGAGGGGGGAGTGAGTGTGAAAGGCAGAGTAAGCCAAGGGAAGGTTCGCTGGGGGGGGGGCTAGAGTGAGGGGAGAGGCTGGTCCAACTCTTCTAGGAATGATTGCTGGGATCATTTTTCTAAGAGGATTAGAAGGAGGGGCTGCAGGAAGTAAGCTGCATCTGATAGGATGAGGTGTAGGAACTGACGTTTCCACCAGTGGATGGGCATCTCTCGCACAGTCCAGGCAGGATGCTCACAGCTGTGACTGAAGCATAAGGAATGCTATGGGGAGAAGGGTAGCTGCAGGGGTTGATGCTGACATTGAAGAAGTGCACCGAGACCTCTATCAGTCACTGTCTCTGCTGCCTGACTATCTGAAGGAATAGTAAAGGTTGCTGTGTCTGTAGGTGGAGTCACAGACAGCAGGGAGAGGGGGAGCATGATCATTGGTTTTTCACAATGTGCCACTTCAATAAGTTGCACAGGCCCTAGGGGTGGGGAGTGGTTAGGGAACAAGATTAGAAATGCAGCTAAAATTGTTCCTCGGCTGCAGGGCCAGGACATTAGGGGGCAGTTACACTTTGAATTTCCATCCATGTACAACTGTCAGATCACTGTTAGCTGAGATCCTGTTGGGTTGGGCAAGGGAAGGGGCAATCTACATATCTGATCCAGCTGAGGGTACCTAGACATGCAGGATAAACCTGTAAAGCTGCATTGAAAATAGTATAGAACATGACTGAGTGTTTCTTCACTCCCCTAGTGTACTCTTTTAGGCATCAGGATTCATAACACTGAGGTGGCATGAGGAACAATGTGAGGGAAAACACTACAGTTTTGTGGAAGGTCTCTCATCTCTTCCTGAGCTAGGATGGCCTGTTGTACTGGGGCCAGACTACAGCTATATCTTAATACAATAATTGGCTATCTGAAGGGTGGTGTGGGGGCCAAGATGGCAGCAGGCAAGCTGACATGCTAGGACACTCCTTGCTCTCTCCTCTTTTTTCATTCAGAGGTGAAAAAATCTGGGTCTCCCTTTCTACAATGTCTCAACAAATGAAGAAATTTTGTGCAAAAGAAAAACAGAAGAGGCAGAAAGGCTCCTCCTCTTCTGAAACTGAATCGCCATTTCAAAAAGGAACACTATAATGCTATCTTGTCACTACACCTGGCTCCGAGGAAAAGCCTAGTTTATCTGGTACTACAGACTTTCCTGTTTCAAACATGGTCTTACAGGCTTCTAACCCAGACAAGAAGCAGACCTTTATTTTTACAAGCCCTCCAGCACCTAACTCAGTGAATCCTCAGGACATTCCTGAGTTATCAACAGCAGAAACATTGGGAGATTCTTTGGATACACACTAGAAATAGGACAACCTGACTCCTTTGCCTGGCAGCAAGGAAAGTACTGAGATGAAGGTAGGGGAAACTGCTAGTTCTGATAATACTCGACAGCTTTCGTATGATTTACAAAGCAGTCATTTTACCCCTAGCCTGCCTAGTATGCTGACACTACCAGTAGTATCATTGCCAACTAAAGTGGAATTTAAATCCTTTAAGGAAGCATCAATCTCCTTTTCTAACTTACTGTGTTTATCTTTCTTTCCATGTTTGACAAAAAACTTGATCTGTTATTAAATAGATTAGAAATGTTGGATCAGGAGCTTAAAATGAGTAAAACTGAAGTTGGGCAGGTTAAATCTACCCAAAAGACTATACAAAAAGAAGACTGGATGGTTCAGCAGAAAGCTCTTACAAATGAAGCCCTTGCTACAACTAACTTGAAAGCTATTGCAGTATTACACCACAAAGGAACAAGCATTTGTCAATGCCGAATGTTGTCGCGCTGGCACTGGCTTTGGTAGTGCAGTGTGGAAACACATTTTTGACAGGATGTGAAAAATGACAGCTGTACTGTTCATAAAGAGGTGTAAAAAAATGGTAGTGGTAAAAATGTGGCATGTAAGTATTGTAGATATGTGAAGTTACAAGGGTGCGTGGGAAATGCGCAATGCACTCTTGTGACACAGGCATTTTATGGAGTTTCGGCACCAAATTTTCAACATAGGCATTTTAGCACCTCTGCTCTTGTACAGTGTCACTGTCATTTCCTCAAGCTGTCTCAAAAAGTGACTTCGCACAGCGACCGTGCTATTCTTCACCGGACATGTGAAAACACATTTCGGGCAGGATATGCAAAATGACAGCTGCACTGTTCATCATGAGGTGTGGAAAAATGCCAATGGTGAAAATCCAGAGTGAAAATATTACAAATGCACAACGTTATGAGCGTGCATGCAAAACTGCGCACCGTATGCTCGTAACACAGTCCTTTTATGGAGTATCATCACCAAATTTTCAACATAGGCATTGTAGGACCTCTGCTCATGAACAGTGTCACTGTAATTTTTGTAATCTGGCCCAAACACTGCTTTCCCACAGTGACCGCGGTATTGTTCACCGGAAGTGAGGAAACACATTTCGGCCAGGATGTGAAAAATGACAGCTGTACTGTTCACAAGGAGGTGTAGAAAAATGACAATGTTGAAAATCTGGCATGAAAATATTGTGAATTCGCGAAGTTACGAGCTTGCATAGCAACTGCGCAACGCACGTTCATAAAACACCCATTTTTTGGATTTTTTCCACCAAATTTGCAACATAGGCTTTTTGAGAGCCTACCTCATAAACACTGCCACTGTCCTTGTGTTAATCAGTCCCAAAAGGTGATTCCGTGCAGTGACTGTGAAATCATCTTTCGGGAATGATTAATGTCAAATCTGTGACAGTATTCATGAGGAGGGGTCCCAAAATCCCCATGTTGAAAATTTGGTGCAAAAATTCCCAAAAATGCCCAAGATATGGAGCAAAGTTGAAAAAACCCTATTTATTCCATTATACAGCTTACCGGCATTTCCTCAGTTCACCGTCGGCTTTGAAGAGTGCAGACGTGTTCCCGGTCCACCAAAGATTGTCGCGCTGGACTCCGGAGGTATGTATGGGGTGAGGGGGGAGTGGGAAGGCAGATTGCGCAGTGGGTGGAGTGCGGGTGGTGGGTAGGAGACTACGAGGACTGTTTTCAGTTTACAGGAACCAAAAAAAAAAAAACATCATAGATGGTTTCTTTTTTACAAGCGGTTTCTTTTGTTTGGGAGGGTACAGTACCCAGCACAGAGGATATAGCACCCCGTCAGCACAGAAGGAAGTGGGACATCATGCCAATGGGAGTGGCTCCCCATCAGCACATTACAGCTGGAAGGGGCGGATGCCAAGGGGATTGGGCACCCCCGTTGGCAAACAACGAGGTGAGGGGCACATATTTCACGGGGCAGGGCAAGCTGACCAGGGGATTGGGCACCCCCGAAGTCGGTACTGTCGGCAGTGTAGCGGCCACTGTGCCACCATGCTACTAGCTGGTGAGCACGTAGGAAGGGTCCGCTACACGTGACAAGCTTTGTTCGGATTGCAGCAGACCTTTCCTTAGATGTGCTCACCAGCTGAGTATGCATGGTGTGGCATCAGCATGCAGGCTGATTGGGGAATTAGGGACGCACCTTCTGGTGCATACCCTGCATTCGCCAATAGCGACCACGCCTCCAAATCCCCACTGCTGCAAGATGTTGGCTGCTCAAGCACGCCAACATAAAAATGAGTCCACAGAGAATACCCTACGTTACAAAAACTTGCGCTTGGTTGGAATTCCTAACACATATGACAAGGCTTATAGTTTACTAAGAGAACTATTAAAAGATTTATTTATAATGGTACTTAAGCTTTCTGAAAATAACTTGTCCTTTGTTACCAAAGCTTTTTGGGTTCCGACTAAAACAATTACTGCTGACTCAACTAACCACTTATAATTTTGCAGTCAAGTTGTCAGTTTTAATCTACTATCACATGAGTCTGCAGCAGCCTTCACACAAGCACAAGATATGGCTAACATTTTCAATCATACGGCAGGTCTAAGAAATGCCATAATTTTTACTTTGGCCTTTGATACAGATACACACCTTATTCTTAACACAGCAAGAAAAATGGGGGCATTAAAATTTAAAGAAGACATATTTCACATCTTTCCTGATGTTGCCCCAGAAACATTACAATGACGTAAACAGTTTCTGCAGTATAAGGATGATTTTGAGGACCTCGGGGCTACTTTCAAAATTTTCTATCCTGCCAAATGCTTTTTAACTTGTGGAGAGGAGAAAAGGGTTATTTTTTTGATCCTAAACAGTTAAAAACTTTTATAAATAAAAAAAAAAAGAATCGTACAAGTCTGAGCAGAACTCTTCTGAAGGAGATGAATAGGGGTAGAGATGCCTTCCTTGGAGAAAGAAACTAATTGACTGATGGAATTTTTGGCTTTCTTTCTCATGTTAGTAAATATGAATGACTGCAACCATTTACTATTTCTAATTTAGTATAGCAGTTGCGTGCTGAGGAATAGGAATTATTAATTTAGACAACATGAATGCCCTCAGCACTCACATCACCTCCACCTCCTCACTGGGCATATTAAAATCAAGCCTCCATCATCATCTCATGGCCTCCAGCTCATGTGACTGCCACCCCTAACTTCCCCCTTCCCCATTGAGATCAACCACCCCTCTCTGATATTCTTTGACAAGTCCGTGAGCTGCTATAGTCTCTTTTTCAGCTGCCACCCCCCTATCCTCTAACCCGTCCTCCCTGATTTCTTCTAGGTTTCTGAAATGATTCCTTGTATGTGTTATTCATGTATCCTATTTACCGTGATGCCGTACCTGAACTGATGAACATGGTTGTATGCTCTCTTTAATGTTGTATGCCCTTATTTATCATGTTTAACATGTATCTACTCTCCTGATGTGGAACCTTTGTAAAAGAGCCTTGGCTCAAAGGTAATTGTAATCCTAGATCTAAATAAATAAATAAATAAAACATAATATTAAGAAGCTTGTCAGTTAACCCTCAAAGTTTATTTTTGTAAGATTAATTTATTACTTTATTATATACAGTTTTTTTTTTGGAAGATAGTGAATTAGAACTATTAATTAATTAATTATTGGCCCACCGAGCTGGTGGACTTTATCTAATTTAAAAAACCATACAAGTGGATAAGGAGCTGTATGCTAGAGATAGGCTCCATCTCATTTTGGAGGGGAGGGGAATCCTTAAGTTGAAAATAGAGGGGTTCATTGGTGAAAAGTGGGGTTTAAACTTGTGAAGGGGGGAGGGATGGGAGAAAAGGCTATCGAGAGGGGTCTGATAAAGGAGGGACTCTGTCTCCACCCCTTGGGGAGCTGGAGAAATGCGGAAAAGGCCGACTGGTAAAGTGCAGACCAGGGAAAACAGAATCCCCATGGGAACATGAGCAGGGGAAATGGAGTATAGGGAAAGGGTGAAGGTAGTCCTGCTAAATGCCAGGAGCTTGGGCAATAAAATGCCTGAGCTCCAGGTGATGCTAACTGAGGAGCGGTGGATGTGGCGGTCACTGAGACCTCCGCCACCGCAGGACATGACTGGGATCTGAACCTGGAGGGTTACACTATGTTCAGGAAGGACAGGGGAGAGGAAGGGAGGAGGGTAGCAATAATAGTCAAAAACTGCATTGGCATAGGGGGAGTAGAGGAGGCGGAGGGAACCGTGGAGGTGATTTGAGTCACCTTGATAACAAGGGGGGGCAAGAGAGTAAAAATAGGAGTGGTGTACCCTCTGTGCTGGCGGAGGAGCTGGAGGAGAGTCTGGTGGCAGATGTTGGGAGACACTGCAGATTAGGCAGGTGAAGGGTGGTGGTGTTGGGGGACTTAAACATGCCAGGAACAGATTGGGAGACTATGACATCCTCGGTGGCCAGGGAACAGAGATTGTTGGATGTCTTTCAAGACACATTCCTAACTCAGCAGGTGGAGGAACCGACCAGGAGTGCGCGGGTACTGGATATGGTCCAGGCAGACAGTGACCAGATTGAGGGCCTGGAGGTAAGGGACCCGTTGGCGGGGAGTGACCATGCCATGGTCTGGTTCTCCCTGGACCTAGGAGGGGTAGAAGGCTGCATAAAGACGGAGGTAACTGACTTTAAGGGGGGTGGATTTTAAGGAAATGAGAAGGATCCTTAAGGAGCATTCGGATGTGATTGGGCCAGACATGGACGCTGACAGTAGGTGGGAAATAATCAGAAGAGGGGTGCAGGATGCTACCAGCACCCGTGCCAGAGTAAGACAAAAATGCGGTAGGGCCCGAAAACCCTGCGGGCGGACCAGGGAGGTCCAGGAGGTGGTGTGGGGAAAGAAGGCAGCCTGTAGGCAATTCAAGTGCTCAAGGAATGAAAGGGATCGAGGGGAGTATGAACTGATGGCTAGAAGGGCCACTAGGGTGGTGAGGGAGGCTAAGGCAAGGAAGGAGCAGAACCTGGCCAGGGAAATTAGGAGAGGGAACAAGGGGTTCTTTAGATACATTAGGGAAAAACGAAGGGTGAAGGGGCAGATTAGCAGGATTAAAACAGGGGACAGATGGGCACAAGACCCGGGGAGCAGGCTGAGGTACTAAATGAGTACTTCACCTCAGTTTTCACCAAGGAAAATGGGGGTGCTGCATCATACATGGGAGGAGACAGTGATACTGAGGAGGGGGGACCCTTACCGATTGGTGGGTCTGGGGAGAGGGAGAGGCATCACTGGCAGGAAGGGGGAAGGCTAAGCAGGGAGAAGAGGTGGTGGAGGTGGAAATCACAGCAGAGAGAGTGAGGGAAGCCCTCAGGTCCCTTAAGACGGAGAAAGCACAGGGCCAGATAAATTACATCCCAGAGTGCTGAAGGAACTTGTGGATGTCCTAGCGAAACCCCTGGTGGAGCTTTTCACCATCTCTCTGAGGACAGGGTGGGTGCCCCAGGACTGGACAGTGGCACATATAGTGCCTATCCACAAGGGGGGATCAAGGGATGTGGCAGGGAACTACAGGCCTGTCAGTCTGACATCAGTGGTGGGCAAGGTGATGGAGGGCATTGTCAAGGAGAGGCTAGGTGGGGACCTGGAAAAGTCAGGGTGCCTGGACGATAGACAGCATGGATCCGTCCCAGGGAAATCATGTCAGACAAACCTTGTGGAGTTCTATGACTGGGTGATGAGTGCCTTGGACCTGGGCAGACCAGTGGATGTCCTCTTTCTAGACTTCAGCAAGGCATTTGACTCTGTTCCTCAAGAAGGCCTGTTGGATAAGCTGGGAGAAATGGGGGTGGGTAACCAGATGATCAGATGGATAGACTATTGGCTCCAGGACCGGACCCAGAGGGTCGTAGTTGGCAGGATAGTCTCATCCCCAAGGAGGGTCATTAGTGGGGTCCCACAGGGATCAGTCCTTGGGCCTCTCCTGTTCAACACCTATGTCTCTGACATAAGGACAGGTATCAGGAGTGAGATGAGTCTCTTTGCGGATTACTCAAAACTAGGGGTGGTGGTGGATGGGGAGGAGGGGAGCGTGGCCCTACAGGGGGATCTGGAGGCTCTGGAAATATGGTCTAGAAAGTGGAAGCTGAGGTTTAATGCAGGGAAATGCAAGGTACTGCACCTGAGGGCCAGAAACCTGGGGCAAGTGTACACTTTGGGGGGGGGTGGAATGCTACAAGTCTCGATGGCTGAGAGGGACCTGGGGGTGGTGGTGGATGTCAAGATGAACAACTCAGAGACTTGTAGGACAGCAGCAGCCAAGGCCAACAGGATGCTGGGATGCATCGCTAGGCCACACCTCGAGTACTGAGTGCAGTTTTGGAGGCCACACTTAAAGAGGGACATTAAACTCCTGGAGAGGGTCCACAGGAGGGCAACCAAAATGATTTGGGGCTTGGGGGACAGGACCTATGGGGAGAGGCTCGAAGAGCTAAATATGTACACATTGGAAGAGAGAAGGGACCGGGGGACATGATAGAGGTCTTCAGGTACATGAGAGGGTAAATAAGGGAGGAGCAGTCAGGGTGCTTGAAGGAAGGAGGAGGGGGCAACTAGAGGGCATGGGTGGAAGCTGGAGGGGGGGAGATTCAGGGGAGAAAGGAGGAGGTGCTACTTCACTGAGAGGGTGGTTGAGCCATGGAATGTGCTGCCCAGGGGGCTGGTGGAGGCAGAGACAGTGGAGGGGTTCAGAAGGGGTTGGGACAGGTACAGGGAAAGGGTTCTGGAAGCAAACTCCAGTGCAGCAAGAATATCCAGAACTGGGAAGGGAGAAGCCAGAAAAGGCAAGGGGGGCAGCAAGGTCAGCTCCCAGGGTGGGGTCTGACCAAACGAACAGACACGAAAGACCGTTAGGCCTATTCTGCTGGCATTTTAGTATGTTAGTAGGTTAGTATGCATAACTGTATTATAACTTATAACTGATTATCTTTAAGTGTACACATTTTGTTGGCAGTTTATCTTGAGTTTGAATAATAAAAATAAATAAATGGCTATCTGATGTGCAGATCATGAGACATTACTAGTAAGAAGACATGCAAAATGGAGAAACGAACACATTAAGTCATATGCTTATCCTACCCCTTCCCCCCAATTGGGAGAGGAGATAATGGGATTACAGGAATCAGAATGAGAATTGTCCCATTTCTGATTATCCAAAGTCAGCCCCTGCCTAAATACATTTTAGTCCTTGGCTGCGAGGGGGGGGGGGGGTTGATTGGGGAGGCATCTTTTCCGAGGCAGTTGTGGTCAGAGCTTGGTCAGGCATCGAGGGAGTTGGTGGTGAAGAAGGGTGATTTGTGTTTGGGTCGGTTTCTAAAGTCAGGATGTTGGAGGTGTTCATCGCCATTTCTTGCATCAGTGGGGGATATTTGTTCAGCTGCAAGAGGGGAGAGATGTCCCTGTCCGAGTCTTCAGATTTGTAGGTGCGGCTGTGGCTCCTGGATCTGTGACTGTGGTGAGTAAAGGGGGTCTTGTGCCTCAACCAGTTTCTTCTTTTGTACTTGGGCAGCTTCATCCACATATCTTCCAGGGTTGACTGCATGGTTTGGGATGGCAGGGGGCCATATTGAGGGTGTTTTGCAGGACCTTCTTGGGATGGAGTCCATTTGGGGTTTCAATGCCTGGTTCTTGGGTTGGAGGGCATCAGAAACTGATGCCAATTGGTTTTTATATATTCTCTTGCCACTTCAGGAGTCAGGAAGTCTTTGTGTGCCCTGCCATGGGTGATCCTGAGTGTGTCAGGATAATGGAGAGCAAAGGTTACCCCAGTCCAACGAAGAGCATGTCAGAGATCAGTACAAGCTTGGTGGCAGGACATTAAGTCTTTTGAAAAGTCCTGAAAGATCATAATTTTGTAGCCATGCCATTTAATAGAGCGGAGTTCTTTCGATCTTTTCAGGATGTTAACTTTTACTTGAAATCTCAGAAAGCTGGCAATTATGAGACATGGCAGCTCCCCTTGGTTTGGTATTGGGGCACTGGTACAGTGAGCCCTCTAGAGTCTGAACATGGTGTCCCTGGTTGGGGTTGAGTATTTCTGGCAGTGCCTTATTCAGGAATTGCACAGTGTCCCGGGAGTCAGGGCATTCTGGGAACCCCAAACATCAGAGGTTGTTGCAGTGCTCCCAGTTTTCAAAGTCATCTAGTTTGGCTTGCAAGTTTAGGATCGAGGACTCCTGTGCCCATAGGCTGTTGTGTAGAGCCTGGCACAAGTCCACAGATGTGCAATCTTAGTTTTGTTTCCTTCCATACTTGCTGTGAGTAACTCAAGTTGTGCAGTATGATTTGAGGAGGTGATTTTGAAGTCCTGGATTTCATTTAGTATCCAGTCCAGCATCTCCTCAATTTTGCTGGTGTTGGCAAGTTCAGTCAGAGGCATGGTGGTCTGCTGTTGTAGAACAAGGGGCTCTGGCAGATGTGTGTCTTATTTGATAATATTTTAAGTTTCAGATGGAATTTTGTGGAGATAAGCAGATCTGTATGTTGTGTGGTTAATACTCTTACTTTCCTGCTGCAAAGTAGGTAAATTTATTCTCTGGTAATGCTGGATGCCATGGGATTAGTAGCCTGGAGGAGTAGAGGAATTGAATCAAGTTGTAATCTCGGTCGTAGACAAGCCATTGCCCCCCCCCCCCCATTGTTGTAATTCTCTATTTAAAATAAAAACTTTCTTGGTTAAGATGTTTTGAATTCCAACCCCATTCACCATCATACAGTTCAAAAAGGTTTCAGTGGCAACTGTGGCAACTGTCAGAATGAACTGGGCTGAATGCTGGTTGTATCACTGTTTTCATAGTGCTAAGCTGTGGAGCAGGACCCATAACCTCCAATCAGATCACAGAAGACTGACGTCAGTCAGACATCCTTAGACCCAGGTGCTGCTTAGCAGAGGTTACTCAGACAACTAAAAACAAAAAATTGTTACCTTGGTAGGTCCTCTACCCCCTTTACCTGAACAGGAGAGGCATACACTGTATTTGGAAGAAATTATCACATTCATGTGTTTATTTATAAACAACCCACAACAAGTAGAGTAGTGTGATCTATGCAGCTTGGTAGTGTCAGCAAGCCTTTTTGTAGACAATCCAACATTACCCTGGTACATCCACCTACCAACAGGGTAATCTTTGGGAAGACTTGAAGTTTTGTTAAGAAGGATACAGAGTGTGGAGGGACTACAGCCTCTGAGGCATAAGAGGTATCTCCTGAGCCACGTATCCTGTGCCACTCCCCCATCAGAGGGCACTGCACATGCAAACTAGAACCCAAGGATGCTATCCCATCACTGGCCCATAGGGCTCCAGTTTCAAGAGGAACCCAACTGTGTCAGTGGCAGGTTCCCTCATTATCCCCCCTTTGCACTTTGTCTGTGAGACTACCATACCACCACAGGGTGACTATAGTCCATTCATCCATGCTACAGTCCATCACTTCAAAGCAAGCCATACTAGCAGTTCTCCAAAACACCATATACTGTATATCTGCTAAAATCCTATCCATACCTGCATTAGACCAATGCACTATAACCCTTGTGTACAGTTGTGGCAGTCTGGTCACAATCCCATCATGCTACAGCACCTTGCTACCTATGGAAGCCATGAAACTCAGCATCAACATGTTGACCACCCTGTAAGCCTTCTCAATTGCTGCAGGATACCTTGCATATCACTATCTTTGCCGTTATATAATTTACAGCGATATCAACTTTACACTAGGCTGACAGTGCTGTAAAAAAAAAGGAAGTCATCCCTCATTTGGCAACTCAAACCCAGTGAATTGAGCAGTCTCAAGACATCCCCCCCTCCAAATTGACAATCAGCACCCCATGGAGCTCTTCCATGACCCTTGGCAAAACATTTTCCACCTGTTTCATAATGTACCATCCACTACACCCACTGCTGTTGAGGATCCAGGAAGAAGTTCTCACTATCCAGCATCTGCCTAGCCCATCTAGCACCCCAATGAATACAAGATTGCCTGAAAATCCACACCTGCTTTGGCTGGGGTCTGACACCTGTCAGTAAACATATGAGACAGCTACAGCAAATAGAAGCACACATACCCCTCAAAGTCCTGTATTTTCCATCATGCTAATGTCTTCATCTGGGCGTCTGTCAACCCTACTGCCCTGGCATTTGAAGCTATCCCAGTGCAAAAGGAATGGGTGTTGAAGTCATCTGAATTCATCCCCAGCCATTCATCATCCTTCTTGGAACATTTTGGAACTGAAATACTGCCAAAGGGTACTGTCAACATGATGAAAGAATGCCCCCCACTCCCAAGCTCACTGGGCTATGTAATTTTGGGTTCACCCCTATCTGTGCAACAATCATTTTATTGACACCGATATGGGCACAGGCAATATGCCACTTGGCTATGCAGTGCCAGGCATTGTGGCTCCCTGAAGCCAGAGTGCCAAAGTACCATCCAGGAAAACATTAATGTTTTGCAGGGAGTTTTTTCCCCCACACTCTGCACCCCCTGCAACTAAATATAACAAACTCTGGGGTGGGAATGCCCTGAAATAGAACAAAATTGTTAGGGAGCCAAAGATGATGTGAGTGCGGGGTGATTAAAAATCAAGATCGCCCCTGTCACTCTTGCCCTATTTGTGGTGCCCTAAATGCAGTGCCAAAATTCAGTCGCCACGTTAACAGGCTACCATATTTTTGTATTTTGACCTAATGTCCTATTCTTTCCCCAAGGGTGCCCTCAGACTGAACCAGCAACTGGCAGCCAGGCAGTCTGTTTTGCCCTTCCAGAGGCGAGGAACACACCTTCCATTGTCACCTGACCACCTCTTCATATGCAAAGGCCACCGCAGTCCTGGCTGCCTTGTACTGTTATACCAACTCAGACACTAGAAATACTCTGCAGAAGGCCACCAAAAAGGCTGTTCTAAACAATACTATTTCTGATGAGGATGAACACATCCACTCTAATTTACTAATTCACTCCAACCCTGCTCCAGCATGCTGGGGAAAATCGGGAGATGGGAAACAAATCTCGTAGGTGTTCATCACACCCATCCTTCTAACAGCTTGCAAAGCTGAAAGGCTTGTATGTTTTTCTTGAACCCTGTGACCTTTGAAAATCAGGCCATTCCAGCCATCCCAAGCTATACCAGTCAGTTAATGGCCCACAACTCCTTGTGTGAGACCCCCCAACTTACTCTGCAGTACATATTTACGTAGCTGGTTTACCAGTATCGGGCACATATTCAGCCACCCATGGGCCTACCTTATGTTCAAGAAATCATCAACCACTCTCCTGTATGTGACCCATGTTACAGGAGCCAATACAATCCTAATCAGGTCCCAGATCTCTGGCTCATCAATTTCCAGAGGAAAGCGGGAACTACCATGGGGTGCTCCTCCACTTCTAATGACAGCTCCAGGAACCTCTACAACTGTAAATGAGAAACAACATCAGCAAAGTCATTATCCTCCCGCTGCACATGTAATGCCTTGATCTGAATATTTAGCATTATTTATTTATTTAGTTTATTTATGCATTTATTCATTTGGTAACCAGGTTGGTGCACTGATGCAAAGACCATTTTCAGGCACAGCATGGCCAGAAACTGGTACAAACAACATAAAATACAGCGAGAGAACAACCTGGATCATACAGGGAACATAACAGTATAGGTCAAGCTAACAGAGAAAATATAAGGTAAACAGTACTAGGTACATCAACAATTGAGCATACCTAGGTATATAACATTTAGGTAAACAGAGTAAGATTGCTCCATCATTCAAATATAGGAATAACAATAGTATTCAGGGTGGGAGAGGAGAGTGGAGCACTACTAGGGTTAAAGGGTAAGGGTGGGCTGCAATGAAGGTGTAGCCATGCTAGCAGCCTGTTGGCAGATGCAGGTCGTGGAGGACTGAAAGTGCATTGTTAACAGGGAATTCAGATTTTGGGGCATTGGGGGAATGTAGGGAGGAGGGGAGGTCATTCCAGAGTGAGGGTCAAGCTGGGGAGAAGGTTCTAAGGCCCATCCTCATAGTTATGTTAACTCATTCACACCATGAGAGCTCTTTGAGACTTCCACCACTTGTGCCCTGTATACTCTTAGCACTGCATCCTGGGCCTTTCTAAGCAAAATCAAGCCATAATCAGCATGCCACAAACAAATGTGAATACCTCTTGAACCATAAGTGCTACACACAAAGTATGAGTGGCAAAGTTGTGCAGCACAACGTTACCTTTCCAATGGTGCTATGCAATCAGTTGTAATCAATTTAGTTTTTATTTTATACTAGCTGAAATACCAAACAACTGATTTTTTTCTGATTTTTCAAGGTGCTTAAGTAGCACATGAGAGACAAATGTCAGCCATGCACCCATACCTTAAACAAATGCAAATAACTCCTAAAGTATATGTGGTAGACACAAAGTATCAGTGGCAAAATTGTTCAGCACAAAATAACCTTTCTAATGGTGCTATGCAATCAATTGTAATCCATTTAGTTTTTATTTTATAGTAGCTGAAATACTAAACAACAGTTTGTTTTTTTTCAGATTTATTCAGGGTGCTTAGGTGAGGCTTGAGAGACAAATGTTAGCCATGCACACCATACCTTAAACAAATATGAATAACTCCTAAAGTATACATGATAGACACAAACTATCAGCAGCAAAATTGTTCAAAGCAAAATTACCTTTCTAATGGTGCTATGCAACCAATTCTAAGCAATTCGGTTTGTTTAATAGTTAGGTAAAAACTGCTGACTTCCTCAGACGTTTCTAGGCCTGAGTGAAAGTCAGTTGAGTACGTCTATAGACATTATTGTCCTGAGTGGCTATGCTTTCAGACGCTACCTACAGACATATCTAGGCCTGAATGAGTTAAAATTAAGACATTCTAGCTGAAGGTGGGAAGACTGATGTAAACTGAGGCAATAGGTTCTGGGCTAGAAGAGAAGGGATAGTGGAGAGTAGGAGGGAGTGTGCAAAATTTAGCAACGGTCCAGGCCAGCTGGTAGGAGTGTCATGCTTGTGGAGGAAGCCAGTTAAGAGACTGGTAAAGAGAGCAGTGGTGAGTGAGGAGAAGGTCACAGAGGGCAAGGAGACATATTTGATTGTAGGTAGTGTCCAGGTGGTTCAGGTTGTTAATGGAGGTGAGGGAGTACACTGGGCAGCCATAGTCAAGAAGGGGGGAGGAGGTTGCCATGGGCAATAGCAAGGCAGGCTTCTGGTGAGAGGTGGTCGATCGTGTGATAGCAGAGCCCTTCTGGTTGATGCCCCTGATCAGTGAGGCAATGTGGTCAGTGTAGGTTAGGGATGGGTCCAGGATTACCCCCAGATACTTGAAGGCAGGGTTAGTGTCAAGGCGAGATCCATCTGAGGATTTTACAGTTAGCAGGGCACCGTTGTGGGCAAGGGTGGAGATTTTCAGTTTGAAACCAAAAATCATGGCCTTTGTTTTTGCAGCATTGATCAACAGTTTGCTGGAGGAGAACCAACAATGTGCCTTGCAATGCCAGCCCAGTGGCATAGAGGGCTGAGGCATCACTGCCTTACCTCCTGCTACACCGGAGACCTGTGTTCGTGGTGTGAGTGGGTTCTGGGGGTTAGCTGGGGAGGGAGAGGACTGAGGGTCAGAAGGACAGCTCTCCCGGAAAGGGGTGGGAATGGAGACCAGAGCATGCCTGGTCCCTAGTGGTGGCAGGATGCTGGCACACAGGCTCCATAGACAGAGGGTAGAGATGGAGCAGATGCCCAGTGTGCCACATGCGGAAGTGTTCGCAGCTTGGCCATTGGTGTCACTGGATGCTACATCCTGCACTCATGGATGGGGAGGAAAACCAGAGGCAAAAAAATCCCACAGACTGGTGAGATGATGCCGGCTCGCAGGGTGCAGTACCTGGCCAGCTAGCGCTTCAAAGCCATGAGGTGAGCACCAATGGATGCCAGGGTGACATGGCTGGGGGGTGGTAGGTAGAAGGGGGCCAGTCAGCCGAGGGAAGATAAAGAAATTAACTTAGAAAAACCAACAATATGCCTTGCAGAAACCCATGGTAAGAGTGGTGGATAGTGAGGAAGAGGAGGGGTCACTTTGGTATAGTATTAAATCGTCGGCTCAGAGGAGTGATTTGCAGGACATGCCCTCTGACGGACAAGAGTTAATGAAGAGGGAAAAGAGGAAGGGCCAAGGATGGATCCATAGGGGGGACATCCACAGAGACAGGCAAGAGGGGGGAGGTTGCACCACCAAGGCAGACCATCTGTGTTCTTACAGAGAGGTAGTTAGTGAGCCAGGCATTGCAGGCAGAGAGAAACCAAGGTGTCGAGTTTTGCTATCAGGATGTTGTGATTTACAGCGTCAAATTCCTTGGACAACATTGCATTACACCAGCTGCTCGGCACCTGTTCTTTTTTTATTTTTCAATTTAAAGTTTATTAAAGATTTTACAACACAGAGAATAGATCTACATCATACATGTTGCTTGGCATGTGTTCTATGCACTTAGCAAGTTCCTTGGAAGTATGTCCCGAAGTCAAAGCCCACAGATGCATCCATGTAGAACTCAATTTCTTGGCTGGTGGTGGCCAATGGCCAGATAGATACACTGTTATTGCAATTCAAAAAAGCCATCCATACTTGCAAATCCTCTTTTGCATTCAAAACTGAGGTGCCTATGAACTGTTGCAGAACCCTCAAAGTGATTTTGCATTCTCCCACCACTCTGGCCAACAATTCCTGCATGGCCTGTACCTTAATTACTGGCAAATGAAAATCCATAGCCTGGGTATCAATTTTAATCCCAGAAAAACACAGCACTTTGTAGCGGCCTTCCATCTTGGCCTTTGAGAACAGTACCCCAAAGTCTATACACACCTCCTTGAATACTATCAGTAGGTGACCACATTCTCCATTGCCACCTTTCTGATAAATAAGACATTGTTTAAATAATGAACCACTTCCATCCACTCAACTTCGGTCATTACCAGCCACTGCAAAAATGTTCTGAAGTGCTCCAATACATCCATGCTACTGTGCACCCCAAGGGCATGCATCTGTCAAAGTAGTACTGGCTGTCAGATTTCTTCCCAAGTAAATCACTGTCTCCCTCATGAATTTGCAATAACCTGAATACCCACTCAGTATCCACCTTTGCAAGAAAGGCCCCCTTTTCGGGCTATCCTCACAACATCTGCTGTCCTGTCAAATAACATGTAATACACAGCTGTAAATGTGGGTTGATGTACTGTAGTCATTGACAGAATTCCCCTCCAGGTAAGACAGGTGGTTAATCATCCTGAACTCACCCGGGGCCTTCTTGGGCACTAGATCAATCAGGGATACTCACAGCAATGGTGAAGGCTGGGTTGAAAAAGAAGCCTCTAATCCTCTCTTCTGCTATTTCCTTGGATATTTTCTCCCTGATCAGGTCTGGTCATTCCATGGTGGACTTCACTTTCTCAGCTTCCAACACTATTGATGGCTCTCCTACTGAATCCTGACACTCACTGTGAACCCCTCCTTCAGTGAATGAGCAGCTATCTGTTCTGGTTACTGACTTAACCATTACCTCATTAGGCTCACCCTTATTGGCATAGGGAGGTTGCATGTAGCACTTCCAAAATGGTTGGGGGGGGCAGTGCTGCCTCATTTATACTACATGAAAGGATGAGGCTGGCCAAAGGCTATACATTATGCTTACCAAAACAACACTGTTCTACACAAGCGGGTGGTGCTCCCATGACCAAAAATGTCAGTAGTACAAATGTAGTACATCAGTTACTATAAAACTGCTATAGAGAACATGCTTTTTAAATTTTTAGCCATTGATAAAATATGTTTGGGCATCTCTCCAGCCGGCGGCATGCTCACCACTGCACACCGCACTGAACGCCGCCCAGGACCTCTCCTAATCAGACTGCTGCCCCTGTTCGGGAGTCTCCCCAGCCGGCGGCGGGCACATCACCGCACACCACACTAAATGTTGCCCAGGACCTCTCTTAATCAGGTACAGACCCAGCGCCAACCCGCTACTTGGAATTCTCGGAGCTTTCTGGCTGCTCCCACCTGATTGGCTGCCATCGCGGCCTACTAACACCCGATTGGTGCACCTTTTTAGCCAGAGCTCTGCTGGACTGCCAATCTCTCTGGTCTACTGCCGGAAAGGTTCTTCCTTCAATTTCTGAAATTCTGCTAATTTTCTCTATATATTTGTTTTCTCTGTAAAGCTTGCCCTTACGGCCTTGATCTAAAATTGTTTAAATATCACATTACTGTAGTTACTGTTTAGTGACTATGAACACCTTGCTGTTTGCCTTCAAGATTAATTGCCGCTGTTTATACTGCTAAAAATTGTCTGTAGAATTGATCTATGCTAGCAATGTTTTCAGTTTGCCACTAAGTGTTTTTGCCTCACTAACTCATTGCTCCTCCATTCTCTCCCCCATTGTGCTAGGCGCTGACCTGCCCACTTATCACTACCATTGGGTCCCTTACATTCTCTGGTGAGATCTACCTTTTGGGTGGTCTAAACCAAAACGGGTTGCCTCCTATCCTAAACAAAGCTCGTACTGACATAGCGGCCTTTAACCTGACCTAATTAATCAAGTAGCCTATACGCCTGAACCATAAAACCCCAAACCACTCTTTTATTGACTGGGTCCTTACCTCCCATCCCCACAGGGTAATCCAATCCGACCTGTTTTCAGATGCACTTAGCAACCATCACATGATATATCTAGTCAGAAAGGTTCACAGACACAAGACCCCCCACAAACTAATAACGATCTCCTCCTATAAATCACCAGAAGTTGCTCCTCTTCATCACGACTTAACTCAAGTGGACTGGTCTCCCATATCTTTAACCAAGTCTATAGATCATGCTCTGGAATATTTTACCACAATCTTGAACAAGTATATACCCGTAAAGCAAGTCAGAGTGCATGGCAGCCACCTCCCCGGGTTACCCCTGAGCTCATGACCTGACAACAAGCATGTGACATTGCATGGAAAACCTATAAATCCTCCTAACTCGCTAGTGATCTCGTCATCTACCAGATGCTACACAACACTTGTTCCAAAGCCATCTGCCTGGCTAAGGGAGAATATTTTCGGGACACTCTAAACACTAATATACACAGCCCATCGAAGTTTTAGACTGTAGTTCACTCTCTTTTCTCCCCTCAAACTAAACCCCCACCCTCACTGCTCAAGATAAACAGCAAACTCACCACTGACCATCCCACAGTAGCTGTGGAATTTAATGCCTACTTTACTTCCTTTGCCTCCACTCTGTTATCCTCCCTCCCAACCCTCCCTTCTTCCTCCCTGTCCCCCTACTCTGCCCAACTCCATCATCTCACAGGAAGCTTTATCTTCTCACCCCTCTCACCCAATGACACCCTACATGCATTAGTCTATAAACCCATCAAAGGGCCACTCCCCTGATGGCCTTGACCCAAAGCTGCTGTACCTCGCTGCTCCTGCTATTTACCTCCCACTCTCAGTCCTCCTCAACCTATTTTTTTTTTGCACTTCATCTATCCCTCTGTCCTGGAATCATGCTACAGTCCTCCCTTTACCTAAGGGTGGTGATCTTTCATCTCCTGGGAGCTACCGACCCATATCGCTTCTTCCCACCCTGGCCAAACTTCAGGAGCTCCTTGTTCTTTCTCAGCTCTACTCCTTTCTTGATGACTCCTCCTTCTTCACTCCCTTCCAAACTGACTTTTGGAAGAATCACTCCACAACCACTTCCCTACTCTGACTCACCAACTCTATCCATACAGCCATGGATCTAGGACACATCACTTCTGCAGTCTTTATCGACCTTGCAAGGCTTTCGACACTGTCTCCCACTCCCTCCTCCTTGACACCCTCTTGTCAGCTGGCTTGCCTTGGTCAGCCTGCAACTGATTTAGGGCCTACCTAATTTGTCGCACCCAATCAGTTAAAATAGCTGACTCTACATCCCCTCTACTACCCATCTCTACTGGTGTGCCTCAAGGCTCTGTTCTTGGCCCACTCTTATTTTCAATTTTTTGAAATGACCTACCGTTAGTTTGCTCATCATCCTTTATCCATATGTATGCTGACGACACGGTCCTATTCACCTCTGGCCAATATCCCTCTGATGTGACTTCCAAACTACAGATTGACTTCAATAATGTTCAACGTGGCTAAGCTCACATCAACTATTCCTCAATGTCAAGAAGACAGTCTCTGTGACCTTTGGCACTAGGCAGAGACTCTCTAGGCTACCCTCACTCCCCTCCTTCCACACCCTTGATGGGACTACTCTAGAGGACACCTCCTCTTTTAAATACCTAGGTGTCTTGCTCGACCAACACCTAAACTTTTCTGCACACATTGACACTATCCTGCAAAAACTGCATCCCAAGATTGGTGCCTTTACAGGTATCATAATTCCCTACCACTACCGGTTTGGTGCAATATTGTCCAGAAAATGATTTTCCCAATTTTTGACCATTGCGATACAGTCTACAGTGCTGCTCCCAAGTCTTCCTTCACCAGATTGGAACCTCTTTTCAATTCTTTCTGTTGTTTTGCTCTTGACACCCCCTACCGCTCTCACCACTGCTCCCTGTATCACTCTCTCGCCTTCCTCTCCCTGGAGTGCAGGCATCTCTCTCCCACTGTGCCAGTTTCACATCTAAATACTGGTTTTGGACTTTCCCATTCTACCTCTCCAGTGCTTTCTCTACGCTTCCTCCCTACTCCCGCCCACTCAGATACACTGATGCTAGCACTCTAGAAACCCCTTGTCGCACTACATCCATTGGACAGGAAGCTTCCTCCTATCGCTTTCCCATGCTTTGGAACTCCCTCCCACCTCCTGTCTGGCTCTCCTCCCCCTTAAACTCTATCTCTCTAGCCCTACACAATTTCTACTCCTCAAACTGCACTTGCCTCTAACCCCTCAGTACCGTCCTCTCAAGGAGTAGTCTTTTCCTATCCTACCTTACTGTTCTCTTCCCTACCTTTTACTTTCTACCCCCTTCCCATCCCCCTACCTGAATTCTTATTCCCTACTCATCTCCCCTAGCCTATGTTTGAACTCTCCCTCTCTCCTCTGCCAGACCTCCCACTGTTCAATCAAGGAACTCTCCCTCTCTCCGCAGCCTGACCCCTTCCCCCGTTCTATCTGCCCAGGTCCCAACCCCCTTGCAGGGCTCTCTGCTTACATGGAGAGTAGGTCCTGGCCCCTCCCTCCCTCCCTTCCACCCCCAACTCCATTATCCTCTTCCCTTACAGGGTTCTTTGTATCCTGTAGGGAACCAGACTTGTTTAGTCTAGATAGTCACTTCTCCCTCTCCATCCCCTCGCCACCTACTCCTTTACCTCCACCCCCCACAACCCACTCCTTCACTCTCTTCCCCTGTTTTCCCTCATTCCTTCCTTCTCCACCTCCTCCTTTACCCCTCTCCCTGTTGCCTTGGCCTATTTCTTGCAGGGTTTCTTCACATCCTGAAGGGGAACTCATTGCTAAAATGCCCCCTCCCCTCTCACTTCCCCTTACACTCTCTTCATTTCCCCCCCTTCTCCCCACTGGTCTCATTCCTGCCCCCTAGGGCACCTAAGCACTTCATACCTCATGCCCAGCCTATTACCATAGCACTTCTACTGGGTTCACCTCCACTGGGGGTTCTCCGGGCTCAAATTGCTGCAACACTGGGTTTTCTTAACAGGATTCTTGCCATGTCCAGTTGTGCTAGCCCATTTGGCTCAGTACCAGTTTCTTACTGTTATCTCACTGTACTCATTGCCTCTTATTGTATTATTCCTGTATTGCCATTTGCTCGCTGATCTCAGTTTGTTCAATCAAGGATTGTTCTTGATAGTTAGGTCTGGGTTGCTCTGTTACTGTTACCACTCTGTTATGTTTTAATTTGCACTGCATTGTAATGTTCCTGTGTTGTTTTGTACTCCTTCTGTAATGCTATTTGTTTGATGC
This sequence comes from Neoceratodus forsteri, assembly GCA_016271365.2. Lineage (NCBI taxonomy): Eukaryota > Metazoa > Chordata > Ceratodontiformes > Ceratodontidae > Neoceratodus > Neoceratodus forsteri. Next base: position 438,614,716 of record CM028137.1, on the reverse strand, counting down.
CCCCCCCCAACATCGTAACCCTCCTCCCCTCAGGATGCTTCTGGAAACAAGCTTCTTGCAGTTCATGTTGTCTTTCCTGGTGAAACATTTTCCAAATAAATAAATGTAACAACCCATGGGAAGGGAATTACAATGACCTCTTGTTAAAAAGAGAGACCTTTTGGATGGTATAATTGGGAGACACTAGGAAACCAGGATTAAACACTGCATTAAATATAGGACCTTATTTAAGGAAACAATAATGTTTGGAGAAGTGCAATAAAGTCTAAACTTATATGAAATGTGAGACTTCTATGTGATAATGGCAATTGCAGAAAGACGATTGCCGTTAGGGTGAGTGTACATCATCGAAACTACATTTTGGCGATGTACACCACTGGTGCACAGCAAAACTGTGTCGGGGACTTGATTCTTTTTTGTTTATGACCCGCACCCCCCAACTAAAGGATTCTGAACTCCAGGGGGTGCATGTTGGGGGGGGGATGCAATTCCAGAAAAAAAATTAAGCTGGGCACGGAACAAAATGAATGTTTGCCTGTACCAGAACCAGGCACCCTCGCAACCCTAGCCTGCCACCCACCATGCCACAGGGCCAGCTTGGCAACTCACCACTGTGCTATGCGTCACAAACCTTCCCTCCCCTTCTACCCATTGCATGGTGTGCTCGCCCCTCCAACGCAAGTGTAAATATAGTGACAGGATGTCGCTACAGCCATATTTGTCCCCCTGTCCAGTAGCCCTGAGAACAGGTGATGCTATTGAGTCACTCTTTTTTTAAGCGTTCAGTAGTGGATGCCCTTATCACAGGATACCGAAATGTGGGTACTAGTACCTTAAAGGAAAGGGAACGTAATATATTAATGAATGCATTCTGTTTTAGGCTTTTACTATTATAATGTAATCACAGTGTTTTTAGGTTGTTGTTATAGTAACTGATGAGGAACACTTATGATGTCAGAAGGGTTGGAACTATAAATAGTGAGTTATCTTTGTTAAGGACAGCCTTTGATGAAGGGTCATGTGATCTGAAACACATCAGGCAGTCCTGACCTCTGGATGTTTTATCTTCTTCAATAAATGGATTGAAATTAAACTACTGCTGTGCCTGTCATTAAAGGGGTGAGTGCCCGACTCTACATCTGTACTACATTCATGCTTAAACCCCCACTGCTCTGTCTTATAGACTCCCTGGTTGTAACTATAACAACACCATTATCCTGCCCCTCCCTAGACAGAAAACCCTTACACCCCCTCTTTGGTGAAGGGTCTCATTTGACAGGGAAACCACTGCCCACATACTGCACCCCACGATACTCACTCACCTACAGCAAGATCATATCCAGCATGCCCAATATCTCACGGGGTCAGCTAGCTTATGCTGATCGAACTCCTCATTGTATTCTAGCCAACCATACCCAGATTTACTAGCATGCATGGGCATGACCCTGCTATAGTTGTTTCACAGGCCATGTGCCTTTCTCCAGGACGGTCTCCTGTATTTTCCATGCAAGCATCATAACTGATCAAATCCTTCTTAACTCTATCCCTTTGTCTTTTTATCCTTCTCTTCCTTTAGTTCACATTGCCAATTTAGGAGTGAGAATACAGCATGTTCACATACACCCACCCAAAATATGCAAATTCTCTTTTTTCCTGAAGTGTGACCCAATGGATTCTCCCAGTCTAACGCAGCCCTCTGTAGGGGAGGGGGGCAATGGGGCTGGTGCCACTACCTGAACCCCAAGCCCAGTTACCACTGAAGCAAATGCCACTATCTGGACCCTGATCCTATTTTATGCTGCTCCTCCCTTTCCTATGGTATGCACTGACACCAATGGCTGTGGCAGTGGCTCATCCCATTTGTGCATTCCCTTCTGGTATGCCAGAGACTGCTCGAGCTTCTGCTTCAATGTCAACAGCTGCTGACCCACACCTCCACTGGTCTCACATCCCCAAGGGATGGATAATTGGATCCTGTGCTGGCAAATCCCCTGGCAACACAGGGCTAGTCTGCTATGAAGGGAAGATTTTTCCAGGTTCCCCCAGCCAACTGTGACCCCTGTGCTAGGTAACTCCACTTTGTGGCTGGAAGCACTGGGAGCTCCAATGACTTGCACAACTCCCCCTTGTGGGTGAGGGACAGCAAGTTGACCAGAGTCATTCTCCCTGAAGTGGGAGGTAAGCAAGGCATGACCCTACATCTCATGCCACTCCTGGTTCTGTACATGAATCCTTTGTCCAGATAGGAAGGTGGATTCCCTTCTCCTACTGATCTTGTATCTCTTTGGTACTGGCCATCAGCAGTGTTGATACTTTCAAATGTGCTTACTAACAATGTTCTTATCTGCTTCAGACTCCATTCCCCCCAAACTTGGCCTACCTTGCCTGTTGACTGACACTGCCAGCACACTCTGCTACTTCCTAGTCTGTGCCATTTTCTTGGCCGCTGGTTTCTTTTTAGCTGGCTGTCGTGGCACTCTCACACTCTTCCTGCCCTGTGCCTTGGGTGCCAGTTGCTGAGGTGCTGTCCACTGTGGTGCATGATACACCATTGGTGTTGGCTGCACAGAAGGGTTAGGCTGAGTCAGAAGTCATGACAGCCCTTCTACTTTAGGTTTCTCTAATTCTCTGAGTTCCTAAAACAGGCTTCCAATTGTTGCTTCTTGTCTGCACCGGTGGTTTTACCTGATTCTCAAACTCCACCATAACCCTCTTTTCAACTGCCTTTCCTTTTCAGGCATCGTATGCTTTTTTTTTATTAGCTGAAAAATACAAACAGACAAACAGCAGGGTGGAGGACTTGGGTGGGAGTGGAGGAACAGTGGGAAAATCTAAAAGGAAGGATAGAGAGGGCAACAATCCTCTGCACCAGGCAAGTAGGCAAAAGCAGGAGGAAAGAGACTGCTATGTTTCTCAAAAGAGGTGGCAGGAAAGGTAAGGGCAAAAAAGTTAGCATTCAGCAGGAATAAGGAGGCACAGAAGGAGGAAGATAGAGAGGTGTATCAGAAGAAACAGAGGAAGGCAGGAAATGCAATTAGGAGTGCAAAGGCACAGACAGAGAATAAAATAGCCCAGGCAGTGCAGAAAGGAGACAAAGTATTTTTCTGGTATGTAAGCAATAAAAGAGAAAGACAAGGAGAAAGATAGTAAGGCTTAGGAAAGAAGAAGGGGAGCGTGCAGATGGAGCCCAGGAAAAGGCAGCCATCATGAACATGTACTTTTGTTCAGTGTTCACAGAGAAGGAGGAAGGAGAGGGACTGAAAATAAGGACCAGGATTATTGAAGGAAGGGAGGGAGGTAGACACTAGTCCATTTACAGAGGAGGGGGTTCTGTGGGAACTTGCAAATCTGAAAGTGGTTACAGCAATGGGGCCGGATGGTTTGTATCCTAGGATATTGAGGGAGCTCAGGGAGGTGCTGGCTGCACCTCTGACAGTCCTGTTCAACCACTCACTGGAGACAGGAGTGGTTTTGGAGGATTGAAGGAGGGCAGATGTAGTCCCACTTCACAAAAGTGGAAGCAAAGAGGAAGCTGGCAACTACAGTCCAGTCAGCCTGACTTTGATGTAGGGGAAAGTAATGGAATCACTACTGAAGGAGAGGATTGTGGAATACATGGAATCCAGCAGCCTTCAGGATCCACAGCAGAATGGATTCACTGAGGGGAGATCATATCAAACAAATCTGATAGATTTCTTTAACTTGGTGGCCAGGGAATTGGATCAGTATGGAGGGTGGATGTGGCCTACCTAGATTTTAGTATGGCATTCAACATCATTCCACACAGGACATTCATAAGCTAGCTGGGAAGCCTAGGAGTAAGTCCTTAGGTGGCAAACTGTGTGAGAAATTAGGTGACAGGAGACAGAGGGCTGTAGAAAACAGAGTTCACTCCATGGAAGAGAGGGTGTCAAACAGGGTGCCCCAGAGATCAGTACAAGGATATCTTTATTACCAACACTGCAGAGGGTCTAGAAGGGAAGGTATGCCTCTTTGCAGATGACACTAAAATCTGTAATGGGGCAGACAATTAGTGGGTGCGTAAAAAATTAATAGTGATCTAGGAAAGTTAGAGGAGTGGTCATAGAAACATGGAAACATAGACTTTGACAGCTGATAAGGACCTCTTGGTCCAACTAATCTGCCCATTTCTCTACCTATTGGATAAGCTGCAGATCCTAGTTAACCAGCAGCCTACTTCTTCCTATTCCCTGCTATAATTGCCTTATGTCTGTCCCATGCATTCATGAATTCCCCCACTGTTTTTGACACCAAGACCTCCTCAGGAAGGCTGTTCAGTGCATCCACTACCCTGTCTGTGAAAAAAATACTTCCTCATATTGCCCCTGAGCCACCTCCCCTCTATCTTCAAATTGTGTCCCCTTGTTCTTGCACATCTCTTTTTCTGAAAGATGCTGCACTCTTGGACTTTGTTGATTCCCTTGAGGTACCTGAAAGTTTCTATCATGTCCCCCTTCTTCCTCCTTTCCTCAAGGGTATACATATTAACTACAAAAGAACCCCAAAGCAAATGCCCTGTGGCATGGGTTATCTCAGAGGATATTGGCCGTATAGCCAAATTTTAAGGAAACACAATTGCACATAACCCATAATGCAAGCATCATAGGAAACATATGCAAATCCCTATGAGAGAATTTGGACTGGCTCAGCTTTAAGCAGAATTTCATGGTGCCTACTGTGCAAAATCATACACTCCGGACACAGAAACACAGGGGTTGAGTACAAAATGGGGGAAGCAGTATTAACCACTACCAAACAGGAAAGGGACCTGGGTGCAATCATATCTGATGACCTAAAGATGGCCAGACAGTGATACAAGGCAGTTGGGAGAGCTAGTGGGATGCTAGGCTGCATAGGGAGGGGTATCACCAGCAGAAAGAGAAAGGTGTGGTTACCACTGTGCAGACCACTGGTGAGACCTCACCTAGAGGACTTTGTCCATTTCTGGAGACCACATATCCAGAAGGACATAGTCAGAGTAGAGGCGCTCAAAAGAAGGGCAAGCAAAATGGTGCAGGGTCTGCATCACAAGCCCTATGGGGAGAGACTGAAGGACCTCAATATGTACACACTGGAGTAATGGAGGAAGAGTGGAGATGATATAGAAATATTCAAATACCTCACAGGTATAAATATATTTCAAGAGGGAAACATTTTTTAGAAAAAAAGATGTTCAAGAACAAGGGGACATGCTATGATGCTGTAAGGGGGAGATTCAGGGAAGATGTGAGGAAGTACTTCTTTACAGAAAGAGTGGGGATGCCTGGAACAGCCTCCCAATGCAGGTGGTGGGGCCAAAAATGGTAACTGCTTCATGAATGCATGAGATAGGCATAAGGGAGCCTTAGAGGTAGGAAGTGGGGTAAAGCCGCAGATCAGGTAGGGTCTACAGTGTTATACTAGTTAAGGAAAACAGACAGGCTTGGTGGGCCAAGCAATCCTTATTTGCCATCAATGTCTATGTTTCTATGGAACTTGTCCCTATACATACTAGTTCTCTGTTCTCACGGGGCCAGACTGTGTAAGCAAACATAAATTAATCTCGCCTGGTCTACATGCACCATGTATGTTATATTTCTTCCCTCTGCCCTCCCCAATGCTGATACTTGCTCTACCTTATTCCACTAACTTCCTTGACCCCCCTTCCTACCTTCCTCTCTCCTAAATGCCCCCCCATACACTGTTTTCTGATTTTTTTTTTTTTTTGATTGATACTTCCTGTGCTCATGGAGGGAGGGATTAGTCATGGCAGCCTGGGTTTTACTAACACTTCCGCCACTAGCAGCTTGCCCATTTTTTTAACCACAACTGCAATGTGCATTGACTGCTCAGACTCCTCATGGAGGCATACCCTGTACCAGTCCTTCCCTGTTGCTGCAGCTGCTGTCTTTAAAATTTATTAAACATATCCATAAAAATGTAAATATTTTCACCTTCTTGTAATGTTATTCCAAGTGGGTATCAGCTATTATTATTTTCTCTTATATTGTCACCAACACAAATATGTTGTTACTAAAGAAGAAATCTGTCACCATCCTTATTTTATAAAGGCAAAACATCTCATCAAGCTTTTAAATACAGCAACATCATGCAAGCCTATGCTTATTTTGTGGATATCAACTGCTTGAATGACCACCCTGTACTGGACAAAGCATTCTAAATATGGCGTGAAGTGCAGAGACTACCAGGAACTTCCTTAAGCTGACCTCAGTCATCGAACTAGTCCGCATTGTTCAAGTCAAATTGCATCTCCCAAATCTACTGCTACTATGCACCAGTGTCTGAACATGCATTTAATACTGCACCAACCTCCACACTAGCTTCTTTCACTTGTTTTTTGAAGTGACTCATATCCTGTGATAACAATGATGAGCCTTACTTGTATAGAAGGAACCAATGACAAACGTACATGACTTCTGCTACTAACTCAGCTCAAGTCATTATTTTTACTCCCACTTACTCCTCCAAGGTCAGAAAGGCAAGCGTTCCCTTTTTGAATAATGGATCTCACATGCAAATGTGAATCCTCACTCCTGACTGCCATCATGCATGTGCCAAAACTGAGCTATCCTCAGCATGCCATCAACTTTTGTCCTGGTTTGGGCTACTGCTCTCCTCAGCTACCTTGCAACATTGTACCAAGTCCAGGAAAGAACTGCACTCCTTTGGAAGATATTTGGATTGTCCACACTTAAGTAGAGCATTACAAACTTATTTACCCAAAAATTAAAAAAATTCAAATGCACTGGTGGACATACATGTATGACATCAGGCTCTCATGAGTCTCCCCAGCACCTCGCCATTAGGCTTCATCAGGAGGGCAGAGACTACCTATCTTAACCACATATAAATTCTATAAAAGTTCTGACTTCACATTTTAAATGGTCCATTCCTGGCAACATCATATCTTGCATCCTAGTGATGTCACTCACACATAAAAAAGGCCAAAATATAAATTGTTATCCCTCTGTACAGCCATTTGGTGAGACCCCATCTGGAGTACTTTGTGCAGTTCTGGAAACTTCATCTCCACAAGGACATAAACAGGATGGAGGCAGTCCAGAGGAGGGCAACAAAAATGGTGCAGAGTCTGCACCAGAAGTCATATGAAGAGAGACTAAAAGGGCTTAATATGTATACCCTCGAGGAAAGGAGGGAGAAGGGGGACATGATAGAAACTTTCAAGTATCTCAAGGTGAATCAACAAAGTCCAAGAGGGTAGCATCTTTCAGAAAAAGAGATGTGTAAGAACAAGGGAGCACAATTGAAGATGGGGGGGGCAACTCAGGGGCATCATGAGAAAGTATGTTTTCACGGAGAGGTTGGTGGACGCATAGAATGGCCTTCCTGAGGAGGTTATGGGGTCAAAAACAGTGTTGGAATATAAGAATGCATGGGACAGACATAAGGCAATTCTAGTGGGAGGTAGGAGGAAGTAGGCTGTTGTTAAAACCGGATATGTAGCTTATCCGATAGGTATGGAAATGGGCAGACTGGGTGGGGCAAGCAGTCCTTATCTGCCATCAAAGTCTATGTTTCTAGTACAACTATTACAAGATGCAAAGTAGGAAACCTCCAAGTAGCTAGTATGCATTATTAAAGACAGAGTCATTTTAACCCAGTTTAAAGATTCAGGGCCAGATTCAGAAAAGCCAAAGCAGAACGCAAGGCAACTTGCACTGGACAAAATGTTGTAAGTCGCACTTGCATCCCCACAGGATTCACATAGGCAGCCTGCAACATGCTGCAGGCTGCCTGTGCCCAACTGCACCTATGCACCTGTAACCCCCTTGCAACATGGTGTAAGGGGGTTTCTTGCAGCATTTGCACCCTATTCAGTTAGGGTGGCTGCTATTTCCACAAATGGGATTCAGAGACAACCACCAGTGAACATCTATCAAATACCAGTTACACCAACAAAAAAGGTGATCTAACTGGTCTTTGCTGTTCACTGGAGGTTGCCACTGTGTCCCAACCCCACAACCCCTGTGGATTACAGACCCCACATGGGCTCCAGGTCCCAGGCATGGCATGCACCATGCCAGTCTGGGTGTGTGGCACACCCCCAATGCCCAGACCCACACACACACATGTCAAGGTCCCCCACATGCCCTGGGGCATGATTCCCCCCCTGCCATCCCCATAACCCCTTGGTAGTCTAGTGGCCCCCACCCCACAGTGTGAGCCCTCCACACCCCCAATACCCCACCTGCAGCTGGCACAGCCCTCCCTCACCACCAGGGCCAGTCACCAACTCACCCGCCGGGTATGTGTTTGTGTTGAGGGGGTGGGGGACCACTGGGCCACCAGAGCAGGTAAGAGTCCTTGATCTGGGGAGGGGTCCATGGCAAGGAGGCTTGGGGCTGGAGCCTACACTGTATGGGGCCTCAAAGGTGGGCATGGGGGTGCCATGGCGGCCCTTGGCCAGTGCAACTGTCACCTACCCTGTCCTATGACCTGCAGCATTCCCGGGTGCTGTGCCCTACTTTGCGCAGCTACCACAAGTTGCAGGATGCAGACCGCTGCACCTACTCTGATACTGAATTGGGTGCACTGGCCAGGTAGCAGGGATGGTCGCTGCAAGCTGCCATTGCTGCAGCTTGCGGTGGACCTTTCTGAATCCAGCCCTCTGTGATTAACCTCATAAATTAGTTTTATAGGGTAGCTTCCCAGTTTTTTGGTGATCCACAGTGTAGAAAAATGATGTTAATCTCCAAAATCTTCAACAAATGACTGTTGTCCTCATCTAGGATAGAAAACTAACACCAAGAAGTTATCCAGTGGATATACTAAAACTTGTATATAAAGGAGGTGTGAGAATATTATAGCTACTATAAAGTATCTAGTGGTATTTCATAAATGAAAAAGCTCTTTTATATGTATATGTATTTACAAGGATGGAAAGCACATGCTGAGGGGGACAAAGGGCGAGAAAAAAGGAAAAGGAAGAGGCAGAAGGGTGGGGTAAGTGGAGGGAAGGAAGAAGGGGAAGGGTATGGGAAGAAGGAGAGAGAAGGGAAACATGGGGTGGAATAGGAAAGGTGTGAGGGATGGGGTGGGGTGGGGAAAAGAATGAAGGAAAGGGGAGAAGGAAGGAGAAAAGGGCTGATTGGTAATGGGGAGTTGGGTGAAAAAAGGGGGGATTGAACAAAAGGTTCAATGATACTAGAATCCATATCATTCATCTGCCTCTTAGAAGTGGTTTCAGGTCTCAGATTTCATTGAGACCCCCAGATTCATGGATTTAAATCTAAAAATCCAGTGTCTCTTTCTCTCTTCAGTAGGGTACTAAGTCTATCCCCATCCTCCTAGGTATCTTAACATTATCAAGACCAATAAATCTCATGTGTTTGGGGTCACTGGCACGTGCCTCCATGAAATGTTTGCCTACAGCAATATCAATATTTCCATTAACAATGTTTCTGATGTGCTCATGTATTCATTCGTTCTGAGGTCTAACTGTCCTCCCTATATAACACTGGATGCACATGCGCCACAGTATATACACTACAAAGTTTGTTGCATGAGAGATAAAATCTCTGATTTCAAAGTCCCTTTGTGTGTTAATACATTCAACTTTCTTGTCCTGTTTGCAACATTGACAAACATTACACCTCTTACATTGGAAGAATCCATGTGGTTGTTGGAGCCAGGTCCTATTGTCTTTACTCTCATCATAATACTGACGATGGACAAGTTTTTCTTTCAAAAGTGATGCCTTTCTGAATATTATTCTGGGTGTTTCCCCAACCAGTTCACCTACTGAGGTGTCACTCCGCAGAATGTGCCAGTTTATCCATATCAGATTTCCAATTTGACCTGGCAGGCCATTGTATTCCATGAGGAATGTGATGAGTTCATTCTCCTCACATTTTCTCTTTTTACCAACCCTTTCTAGTAATTCTTTTTTAATATTTTGTCTCAGTTCCATATATGCTTGCTCAAGCTGAGTCTGCTCATATCCCCTAACCATGAACCTCTTTATGAGCTCCTTTGATTTGAGATCATAATCCTCCAACTCTGAATCTTTTCTCCTGATTCTTAAGAACTGTCCATAGGCGATTTAATTTCTTAGTGAGATGGGATGTGAACTGTCATAATGTAAAAGACTATTAGTATACATTTCATTTCTATACCCCTTTGTGCTAACCATTCCCCTCTCCATATCTGCTGCCAGTACAATCCAAAAAGTTTATACTGACTGTGTCAGTGTGGGCCATGACACTAAGGTTAAAGTCATTCTTGTTTATCCACTGTACAAACTCATTTGTTTCTTCCTGTGTACCCTCCCAGATGCATAGATAATCATTGACGTATTGAAACCAGTGTTTTATCTTTGATCTAAACTGATTTACGTCTGCATTGTAAATTACCATGTCTTCCCAATGTCCCATAGAAAGGATAGCCTATTTGGGGCCCATGGAGGCCCCCATTGCCATTCCATACATCAGTAGGTAGTACTCACTGTTAAACTCAAAGAAGGTATGTTATAATGTAAATAGTATAAATTCTTGGGCATTTCTTATAAACTGGGTGGGGTTATTATCCTTGCGGGGGCACATATATAGAAAATGCATGCATGCATTTATTCTGTCTTGGTGTCGAATTGAGGTATGTAGGGACTCAGCTTCTACGGTCATTCAGACCATATCTGATTTCCATTCAACCCCCCCCCATTTTCTTCAAGGTGTCATCTGTATCTCTGAAGTGGGACAGGAGCATTTGAGTGCTTCTCTTTGAGAAGAACTCCAGAATCTGACAAAGATGTTCAGCTAATGACTCCACCCTGAGATAATGGATCTCCCCATGGGGTGTTCTGCACAATGCATCGTCCTCCTTTAAATATCGTACTGTGGTGCATTTCTTGAGATGCGCTGGCACATCTCCTTTGAAAATGTCCCCCTACCTGTCTTAATACTTAATTATTAATAATGCGTATTAGCTACTTGGAACTTTCCTGCTTTGCACCTTGTAATAATTGTAATGTTTATCTTTTCTATGTGTGAGTGACATCACTATGATGCAAGATATGATGGCATAGAAGGTAGAAATTATTGGGGAATCATTCCATAAGCATTTGTACTCTTGTTCTATTTGTAAACTTCCCTGTAACAAGGTCATTAGTTCTCTTTTAAAATTCCAAACTGGGTTGTGTGACCTTTTTTTTGTCATTTTTATCATCCTCCAGCAATCTCATCACCACCTTCTCATAATGATCCCTGTCCAAAACCACCAGGTTACCACCCTTATTGGAGGGTTTAATTACAATTTCCTTATTCTGTGTAAAGGAATTTAGTGTCTGTAATTCCTGTGGTTTTAAATTTGTACATTTGCTAGGGGTTATGTTATTTCTCACTAGTAGTTCATTTACTTGTTTCATCACCACCTTTTCAAACATCTGTATTGCCCCTTTATAACTGGGGCAAAAATCAGATTGTTGTTTAAAAGTACGTTCTCTGATTTATTTAAAACTCTCTACTATGGTGGAATCTGTATTTTCCTCAATTAACCATTCTAGAATTGACAGATTGAATCTGTCCAAACTAGTTTCATTAATTGTTTCATTGTTCTCCCCTGCCCTTGTTTTCTCACTGTCACTCCTCAATGAGTGTTGCAGTTCTTACGGCAAATCCAGATCATTTTGTCTAACAGTTTCATTATCACCCCCATTTGTGCCTCAAAGATACGCTCCTGTTCTGCTCTCCCCAAAAAATATTTCAACCTTATCCTTCTGAATAGTTTATGTAAAACAACGTTTGTGCGAAAGTCATTAATTTTTGGGACTGGGACAAAGTTCAGACCTTTTCTCAACAGCAGCAGTTCCTGGTCTGAAAGAGTGATTTTCAAAGTGTTGATTACTTGAATGTCATGGCCTTCTTATCTCTCAGTTTCCTTGTGCTTTTGCATTCGGTTCTGAACACCTCTCCTTCCTCTTCTGGCTCTGTTTTTTTTGTTTGTCCTATTGAGCCTTGTTGTTTCTGCCTAAAAAATGATTGCTGTCTGCTTGGTTATTTGAGCTGGCATTCACTGCTGCTGTGCTTGTTCCTGCTGTGGCATCCTCTTCACTCTCAGTGTCCCTTGTGTCGTTTATTGGGGTGTTAAAGTCGACTCTTGATCTCCCCTATTCCTTGAACAGGAGTGTGAATATGGTCCTTCTCTTCTCTCTGGTGTCCACGAAAAAATATTTCCACTTTCATAATTGTTCTCTTCTTTCTTTAGTTTATTTTTCTTCCTTGTGATGGTATACTGTTCATATTTGTTCATTTTTTGTTGTAAAGCTTTGTCAAGTTTGGCAAAGTCAGTGTGTTAGGGGGCCACTACACTGTGGAAAGGAGGCATGGGTACAGCTATGGCAGATGTGTGGACTTTAATATTCACATATGTACACCATGATCAGGGTTTGGGAAGGGGGGGTCCACTAGACTACCTGGGACTGGGGACTTTAATATTCACATATGTACACTGCGATCAGGGTTCAGGCCTAGGGGGGTTGCCGTTGGCTGCAGGAGCTGGTGGCTGATGTGCTGCTGTGTGCAGTACAGCAGCCCACATGTGGGTGGTCAGGACTTATGCATGGTTCTTCCATGCCTAACTTTGTGCAGGACATCTCTGAGATATGCAGACAGCTGTGCTGCACATCTCTTCTGAATATGGGGATGTGCCACATATTCATGGGCACTCCCACCTGGAGATGTGCTGCATATATTATCACTGCACTTGGGTGCAGCTGAAGATGCGCAACGCATCTCTTCCCTTTGAATATCATGCTGTGATGCATTTCTTGAGATGCGCTGGCACATCTCCTTTGAAAATGTCCCCCTACCTGCCTTAATAGTTAATTAATAATAATGCATATTGGCTACTTGGAGCTTTCCTGCTTTGCACCTTGTAATAATTTTAATGTTTATCTCTTCTATGTGTGAGTGACATCACTATGATGCAAGATATGAAGGTACCAGGATTTGTCCATTTAAAATGTGAAGTCAGCATCTGTATAGTATTTATATGTGGTTAAGACAGGTAGTATCCGTCCACCCTGATAAAGCCTAACAGAGAAGCACTTGGGAGACTCCAGATAGCCTGATGTTATACATGAATGTCCACCACTGCATTTGAATTTTTTATTTTTGGGGCAAATAAAAGTTTGTAATATGCTACTTAAGTGTGGATAATCCAAACATCTTCCAGAGGAGTGCAGTTCTTTTCTGGACTTGGTACTTTGTGTTTGGGGATTAGCCATTCCCTATTATTGCACTCCTCCTACTCACTTATGTGCAGCCTGAAAGGTGAAGACACAGAGTTGGCTTTTTTTCATCGGCATTATGAACAGGTGCTTGGGACAGCATGCCACAAGCAGGAGACTGGAAGATTAATTTAACACGCAGGCAGAAAGAGAGTTGATTTTGTGCAGATGCTACAAGGCGGTGAGGAGATTGGACTTCTCTGGTGAGGCAGAAATCAGCTTTATAGGTGACTGTTTCAAGTTAGTCGTTTTTAGAAAAGGACTAGTGAGCACCGAAGAATGCAAACAAGCTCAGCTACAGATGATGATATAGACTGCATAAATAGCTTCTGCTTGGAGACAAGTGCATCATTGCAAGCTAAATGCTCCAAGTCGAAATCAAAATTGGACAACGCACCGAATAATGGACAAAATAGTGTGGGTGGTAGTATAAAAACTACATTCACAAAACATGAAAAACTGCTAATAAACGAGATTAACATCACCTACACCATTACAACACTAGAAACATATCTAGAGAAGGAAATACTACCAATGGACTTAAGAATAACCAATGCACCCTGTTGCAGCTTTGACAAGCTTAATAACAGACAGGTGTGGAAGAAACTGGCTACTGAGTGTACAGTGGGTTCCACAGAATCTGCAATTAAAGAACCAACTGAAAAGTTGGAGCCACTAAGCAAAGAAATTGGGACTGCCAAAAAGGAGATAACAAAATACACTGGACACTGACTTTGCAAAACTAGACAAAGATTTACAACAAAAAGTGAACAAATATGAACAGGATACCACTGCAAGGAAGTAAAATAAACTAAAGAAAGACAAGAAAATTACAAAAGTGGAAATATTTTTTGTGGACACCAGAGAGAAAAGGAGGAGCATATTCACCCTCCTGTTCAAGGAACAGGGGGAGATCGAGAGATTGCTTTAACACCCCAAAATATGACACAAGGTACACTGAGAGTGAAGTGGATGTTGCAGCCGGAATCAGCATGGCACCAGTGAATACGAGCTCAATGAATCAAGCAGGGTAGGTGAATGTGTGGCCAATATTGGTAAACCATCTATGTCAGTATGTAGCTCAGAAAAGAAGTGGGATGATTTCACACCAGGGGAAGTGGAGCAATATCTGGCAGGGATAGCCTGGTTTTCCAAGGTCACCAGGTTTGAAGACAACACATGGGCATTTTTATTTCTCACATTTCTAGAAGATTGGGCATGGAGAACACCAAAGAAGGTTGACAGCTGATATCCAGTTAGCGCTGGCATGTTGGACCAGGTATGGGGAGAATTGGGAGGGTGTGTTCAGTCCCATCAAAATACTATTGTTTAAAATAGCCCTTTTAGTGGCCTTTTGTGGAGTATCCAGCGACTCTCAGTTCCTCCTGGTTCCTAAAACCCGTACCTGAATGAGTGACCAGGCCTTTCCTACCTTCGCGCCGAAGCTGTGGAACTCCCTGCCAGCCTGCACTTGCACCTCCCCATCACATTCCTGCTTCAAAGCCTCCCTATGGGGCTTCCTGAAATCGGCCTCAGCTTGTCTCTGCACCTGAGCTGCTATCCTTTGATATCAACCACTAGATGTCTAGTCCATGGCTAAAGCTTGCACATTGCTCAGCTGGTCTAGCCCATGTCATCTGACATACCATGACTGTCCCCCCCTTGCACTTCTGTTCTATCTGTCCTGCATCCCCCTTACCCCCTCCAGATGGTGTGGCTGTCCTTGCTTGGATGCTACTCTTGACCGTGCCTGTCCCACTTTGTCATCTGCCTTATGATGTAGCCTGCAAGCCTGATGCTCTATGTACCCTGCAATGTCTGATCCTGATGTTTTGTACCCTGTTAATCTACCTGATGCTCTTTGTACCCTGATCTAACTTATCCTGATATTTTGTACCTTGTTATTCTTCCGGGTCACCGGGAGACTCCCGTCGCCCATGCCTGTACTTTGTCACTTGCTACCTAATATAGTAATCTATGTACGTCATTGCTGACTTTATCAATGTGCTTGATCCTATTGTAATCTATGTACCTTATTCTTATGTTACATATGTGCTTGATCCTAATGTATGTTAACCCTGTATATGCCTGATGTTTATGTTTATGTACCATTGTAACCCTCCTGGGTCGCACCTGAAAATAGGCACTTGGTTGTCTAGTGCGCTTACCCGGTAAACAAAAGCAAATAAATAAATATTTTGAGTTTCAGAGCTGGTGCAGATGAAAAATGTGGCTGGGGTAGCCTTTGTATACAGAGAGCTGGCCTTGAAAACTGAGGGGGTGTTTGTGTGGATCTGGAAGAGCAAATAAGATTGTGTGGCACTTGGCTGCTGGTGCAACTTCAGGGCATCCTTGGGGACAACACGGGATGTTAGGTCAGAACTTCAGAAGTATATAGCCCAGAGGCCTGGGGGTGGTGGTGCTTTCTTCCAACAGAGAAATGGAACCACACTGATATTTCATTTCTAATATGTACATGGCAGTGCCATGAAGGACTGGTGTTGAACATGGCCAAGTTCAACACTTATTTTTTTCACATTGGGGCAGCCACTAATTTGACGATAAAAGGGTGGGAAGATATCCAGATACAGGCCGTGGGACAATGGAAGTCACAGGTCTGTTGCGGGCATGTGTGCCTGTCTTTGCTTTAATGATTATTTGTTTATTGGAAGGTGACAAATTTCCAACAAAGCAGGTATGGATTTTTGGACACTCCATTATTCACTGGGCAGCCAGAAGGGCTAGGCAGATGTCAAGAGGTGACAATCTTTTTCTGGACCAATGACAGTGGCAGGTGCAGTGGATGGGGCACCAGAGAGCAGGTGGCATGACCTTGTTCTGTGGATCATGGCTGAAGCCCACTGGCATAGCCGTCCTGTAGTGTTAGTGGTCCATTTGTTGGGCAATGACCTGGGGCTGGTGAAGTCGCTGGGTTTGCTTTGTTGGATGAAAGATGATCTGTGGGTTTTATGGAACACCTGAGTGAGAGGATTGCTGATGTGGTCTCACATATTACAAAGAAAGAAATTATGACATAAGAAGAATCCTACAGCAATAGAGAAGGATTGCAGGATGATTAACATGTCAATGCACAGCTTTATGGGCTTGATAGGTGGCATAGTGCTATGGCATAACAAAATCAGTACCAAATTGCCACAACTGTATGTTAGGGAATGCTGTTCATCTGGCTAACTTTAGGAAATAATAGTTTTTTAGCAGACACACAGACTGCATTGGAGAATTGTTAGCATGGCTTGCTTTGGGGGGGATGAATAGTAATCATTCTGTGGTGGGATGGCAGTCTTGTAGGTAAAGTGGAAAGGGGATAATGGGGATTATCTACTACTGACACAGATGGGTTGCTCCTGATGTTGGCAGGAGGCAAGGCCCAGATGATGGGGAGCCCTACGGCAGGTCAGGGGATAGCCTCTTTGGGTTTTGTCCTACATGTGCAGTGCCCTCTGGTGGGGGAGTGGTGTATGTCACCTTGCCTCATGCCACCCCTTATGCCTTGAAGGCTGTAATACCTCCAGAGCTAGTATCTCCTTCAAATAGCAGATTCGAGGAGTGTGTGTGTGTCCAGCAGCCACTGTGTGCGGACATGCTTCACTGAGGATCTCCTGCAAAGGATTGCAATCTATCTTCATCTTTCAGTATTTACCAAATTGTTCATCATTTACTGTTATAGTTTATACAATACTGCCTAAACTGCATGCTGACAAGCTTTTGGGACTCGATCAAAGTGGGAAAGGGAAAACTGTTTAACCAGGAAAGGCACACTAAGCCATAGCTTGTTTCCAGGTGTGATCTGGGAGCACAAGGAAATTAAGTGACTTGCTCAGGGTCACAAAGTATGCAAGTGGGGGCTGATGGGATTCAAATTCATGTCTCCAGTTTTGCAGCTCAGTGCCCTTAAACAATGAAGGAGGAAGACGCCAGGGCCAGCAAACAGGGCCTAGCAGCAGCAGCAAACCAATGAACCAGCCAGATGAGTTTTCAGATGACTCCATGAACAAAAATTTCCTGTGAGCTATTCAGGCTTTGGACAAGCAGATTATGGCTCTAGATCAAAAGATCAATTATATTAATGCTTGCATTACAATCTGCTATACACGCCTCCACAGCCATGATAGAAGCTAAAGAATCCACCAACTCAGCACTGAAGATGGTAACAGCATCTTCTGGTCTAAATAAAAACCTGAGGTACTGACTTGAGGCATTAATAAATCTTACCAAGGCAGTTAAATCAATCTACTGGAATTTCCTGAGGCTTCAGAGGGGGACGATCCTGCAACATTTGTGGAGTCTCGGTTAGTTGCCGGCTTCTCCTTAAACTGGCCATCACTGTATACCATGTATTCTGAGTAATGAGAAAATGTGTCCAGGACTTTACTGCTAACATTGAATGGCACACATGAAAGAGACAGAGTGCTGCACATTGGGTGGAACCACCCACCACAGACATTGAGTGGAAAAAGCCTTTGATGGTACAAGAACAGTCCTGTGATCCTTCAGTGTGTCCCACAACCTACAATATCCTGCTAAACAGAAGGTGGTCTATTTGGGCAAACAATATCTATTTAATGACCCAAAGGATGGAGGAACACTAACAGAGAGAAACAATGTGGATTTGGTGCTCGGCAAAATGTGGAGCAGAACGAAAACTCTTTCTGATCCAGCAACCAAATTAAGTTTGTGAGTACAGTTCTGGGGTAAAGGTGGTTAGTAAAGCCACGAACTTGATGAACTGACACAAAGACACAGGCATTTAGTCAATAACAATGGAGAGACATCATAGATGTATTACTATTTCTTACAAAACCATTGGTTACTGCAGAAATATTTTAAAATGGCAGCTGCCTCATATCTTTGCACAGCAGCTCAGAAACCACCCCCCCCCCCAATGTGGTAGTTGACATCATCTACCAATTTTCTTCTGCAACATCTGAAAAGATTTACAGGCCAATAGACTTTAAAATGACAACAACCATATTAAAGTATAACAGAAATATTGATTTCCAAGTTAAAGGTTAAATAGTTCATTTGGTTGCAAAGTTATGATTATGGTGGTCTGTTCTTACTGCAAGGTTGCTAGTTGAACAAAGTTGTTTTACAAATACTGCTTTAATTGCTATTTGATGCTTTCCATATTCCAAGGGACTATGGGCAACATTGGATGAATGAGATGTTGATTGCACTAACTTTTATTTTCTAGATATGCATTCAGAAGTTCTAGTCCCACCTGAGGACACAGGATAGTTCCTTCCTGGGGATAAAACATCATTAGGCATGGATAGGACATTAAGTATTTTAACATTGTACATTTTATGTGACCCCTTAGGTTTAGTACTAGCCTGGTATACTCTGTGTTGGCATATGTTACTGTAATGGGCCATTTACCTATGTGGCAATTGCTGTCTTGAGTTATAGCCATTAGGCATGGGTGATAACACTTGTTATTTTAATAAACACCCCCTAAGAGGTACAAAACTGGATGCTATAATGTAATTGATTCTCCTTCTGAAAGTATGATATCTGCATTTGCTGCATGAGAAACCTATTAAGTTGTGGATTAAGTGCATACATTTTTCTTGTAAGCTGATAAAAAGAAATTACAAAAAATGATGGATATGCCTGGATGCCCCCTGTGGGATAGGTTGCTGGACCAATTGATGGTTTTGACCATAATCGAAAAGATCTACTTCCAATACCAAGCTGTGTACATTATTCTACTCATTGTAAGTTGGTTTATAAATAAGCATATGACTGTGGCCATTTCTCCTATGCACTGTGGTTCTTTCTTCCGTTCAGGTAATGGAGGTAAGGGACTTACTAAGTCAGTATTCCTACACCCCAATTCATAACCCTTACTATAAGGTTTTAACCATGTCTCAGAAAGGCTACTATTTTGTGTCTATATTTTTTTTAAAACCAAATTCCAGGTCCATCCCACTTTGCAGAGGCAGCAAACAATCACATTACATCATTTTACATATCAAAAAGCATATCATTTGGGATCAGATGAAGTTACTGAAAATTTTCTAAATGATTCATGACCTGGATTTAATTTGATGTCACCTAATAAAGCACATATGTTAAAAGATAGAGTCAGTTCATTAGTCAGGGCTCTAGACTTTGAATTATTGCCTAGTTTGTGTCCAAACATGATAGTATTAATTTTCACCAGCCAAAGCAATTGATCATTTATCCAGCTAGAAACAGTAGATATATTATAGTGATAATCTTTGGTGAAAGATTATTTAATGCAAGAAAACAAAGGCATATTTGAAAGTGCTTTATGCATTAATACTAAATGTATTAAGAACGAAGCCACTGTGCAACCCTAACTCTTTTCAATTGGCTTGTCTACTTTAAAATACCAAGATGCGAATAAGCACGAGTCTCACACACCCACCTGATTTAAAAAAAATGCCAAACTATAGTGCAGTCAACCAGGAAGAAATAAAGAGAAACATGACATTAGCAACTCCCACAAGGGGAACAAAAAACAAATATTTTACAAAACAGTCTTCCCTCTGCCTTCTGCCTCTAACTCATGCTGGTGACACCCATCACTCTTGCAGCTTCATGGAACTTCACTTAAGTGGTTTCTTTCTTATGCGCTGACACCCCACCCCTGGTAATGTCATGCTTGAGTCCCTCCTTAATTGGACGAACAGACTCACGTGACATTATTGGTGAAAACAGGAAGTTCAAGGCACACATCAGATGAGAGGCTGTTCTTAGTGATATGAGCAACACATAGTTTTTTGATGGTACACAATATTTTAGGACTACAGGCTGTAGGTAGAACACTGCTTTGTGCAAGCAGGTAATTCAGACATGAGTCTCTACAGATCAGCTGAACAAGTCCATAGCTGCTGAGCAGCTTGCCTCTTATGTGCTGACTCATTGCCCCCCAGTGACAACACCATTAAGCCCACCCTTAAATGACCCAGTCAGGCTCACCTGATGATACTGGAGCATTAGGATGTTCAAGTCATACACAAGACAGAAAGCATTTTTTTGTGCTAAGAACAGCACATGGTTCTTACTTGGTGCACAATATACTGATGATGATTTAGTCATTGGGCACTGCAGGACAAGGGTCAGTTTTTTCAATCCACTGTTTGTTTCATGATTTAACTGTTTCTCTTTGATAACAACTGCTGGCTTCAGTGCTGTACAGTTTCATTGTAGTATCATCAGCATTGTGAAAGCTGCTTTCTGATTGGTTCAGTGTTCCTTTCTGATGAAAATAACCATCAGCAAATCAATAATAACACTAACAAGATGCCATAATATACTATGGTTAGGTACAAACATACCACCTCTTCTATTATAAAATGGGTAATAGAAATCCTACTCTACTATTGGCCCAAACACATCACATAATTGTGCATTATTCCCCAATAACAGCTGACACTAATTTTTTCATGCATTTTCCCTATAAATTCATTTGGTGCTCATTTTATGAGTGTGGATACACACTTCTGGGTGGGTGGTCACATCTGATATGCATATTTCACAAGTGGATGATGGCACTTGTCTTTGCCTCATGCCTTACAACTCACTTGAGGTGTGCATATATTAGAATGCAACTGCACACCATGTCCTGCATTATGTCTTACATATATTATACAAGCAGGGTAGCCACTGTATAATAGGGTATAATACTGTATAAGCATTTTAATGATAACCACCCAATTCTGCAACTTAATGACTTGGCTCCTGTTCGACTGATTTGCATGGCATTAAGCAGAGACAGAGATGGCACCAAGATCTCTTGATTATGCAAATTCCATTTCAAATGGTTATGGAGGCCAACATTACAGAGGGACAAACACAGACAAATCCTGTTTCTAAGACATTTTCTTGCTCACCTATAATTAAAACAAATGCTTAGATTTGAAACCTGAAACTTTAAGTTTTGACAGGTTGGCCCAAGGTGTGGTAGGTTGCCATTTCGGTCTTCCTAACTTGAATTGTTTTTCCAAGCATCCTCAGTAGGCTTTTCTTGATAAAGTAGTTATATAAGAACCTACCATAACAGTAGATCTTCGAAAGGGGTTCTTGTAGCAGGCCAACACTTGTAGGACTAAGCCAGCAGGTGCCAGGTCCATAGAGAAACCTTTCTAGCAAGCAGTATACCACCAGGGACTGTCTACCACCAATGTCACCCCACTACCATCAGCCTATCCTATAAAGAAGGTGGTCCCCCACACCCTCCTCAGCTCTCCCACCAGAGACCAGAAGCCAGCAATGGAAGAAGGAACTAAGGAAATTTTTTGAGAGCCAGAAATAAAAGAAAGAGAGAGAGAGAGAGAGAGAGCAGAAGACTCACTCACATGGAAGAGGAGACAGTCAGACACAGAGCAGGGGGAAGGAGGGAGGGAAAATCATGACCTGCTACAGGAGCTCCTCTTGAAGATTTTTGTTACGGTAAGTTCTTACATAACTGTACTATCTTACTTCGAGGGAGGCTTTTGCAGAAGGCCAACACTGGTAGGACTGAGTCCCAAGCAGTTGAGTCCCAAGCAGTTCCGGCAGTAAAAAGAAGCAGCACTGGGAGGAGGAAAGACAGCAGCTGGAGGCTTAAGGAAGAAGGCCCAGCAGAGCAGCCAGGCTGAAGTTAGCCCTACACCTAGAGGCAATGTCCAGGCTGTTGTATTTGGTGAAGGTATAGAGAGAGCTCCAAGTGGCAGCTACACAGATGTCTGCTGTGGACACATTTCTGAAGAAAGCCATAAAAGTGGCTATACCCCTGGTGGAATGAACCTAAACCACTCCTGGAAGTTCCTTGTCATACTTTTGGTAACAATAAACAAAATCCAATTAGCTAACCACTTAGACAAACACTGTTTGGACACCAGAGCACCCACTCTCTTATAGGTGAATGAAACGAACAACTGATCAGACTTTCTCAAAGTCTTAGTCAGGTGTGTATAGTATTGTAAGATTCTATGGGCATCCAAAGTATGGAGCAAAGCCTCCCACTGATTAGAGTACTCTGGATAATAAACAGGAAGGTGGATGCATTGATTCAAAGTAAATTCTGACACCACCTTGGGATGAAACTTAGGACTGGTATACAAAGACAACCTTCCATTGTGAAAAAAACAAATAAGGCTCCTTACACATAAGAGCCTCAAGCTCAGAAATCCTTTGAGCAGAAGTAACAACAAGTAAAAAGAGCATTTTGTGTGACAGAAAGCACAGTTCACAACTCACAGCCAGTTCAAAGGGAGGCAAAGTGAATATCTCCAAAACAAAATTGCTGTTGGTGACTGTGGCAGGAACATTGGATGGTTGTTGCTGTTGGGGAATCCAGAAGACAGCCAGGAGCTGCAGCAGAAAGCTGCAAGGACTTAAGGAATTGGGCCACACCTACAGCCAATTATAACAGCAGGCACCAAAAGGCATGAGTTTTGTAACACTTGGCTGTGCTTAAAAGGAAGAGCCCAGCCAAAAACTTTGGGACTTGCTGTTGGGTGTAATTAATTCTCCCACCTTCCCACCCCACACTGCCTCCATTATTATATAGTCTAGGGAACCATTCCCAGAGTGGATTCACCTATTAGATGCAGGCAGTAGGTGGATCAGTGTCTATATAGGTAGAGCATTTTAAAAGGGCAGTGTATCTTGATGAAATTTTAATCAATCTCAGATTCATTTATCAGAAGGGGCAGAACGTGGTTACAGGTTTATAGTAGCACCACTAAAACTGTGGCGTGACAGTGGCAGGTTAATCTAGGAGGAGCTGGGGTACTCTGAAAAGCTTGAAGGTGACTGTGAACATGGGGGCTTGCTACAAGCTGGGCAGCTGCTTTTTGCTTTCTGTAAGAAACTAACTTTAAACTATGGATCTGTTGCTTTCTGTGTGTGACTATCTTTAAGTTGTGGGTCTATGTTTTAAGCTGATAATCTGGTGTCTATCAACAAAGGGGAATCTAGTTAAACAGGGGTGCACAGAGGGCTGTGTTTATAGATTTGATATAAGATAAAAAGTCTGTCACAGTGAAGTTATACTGGAGCTAGAAGTTTTATGCCTTAAGAAGGCTTCCAAGGTGTTCTTCAAGGGCATTAGGCAGCAGGTATTGGAGGGTAACATCCATTTAGCAGTTGCTGTGCTGAAACATCTGAGACTCTGGTTGCATTAGGCAAAATGGAGGGGCAACCAAACTGAAAGGATGAATGGAGTGGAATGGGGACAGGGATGAGGCAAGTTCCCCAGACTGAAAGGGCAGGGGGCATCTTTGGAAGGGTGGTAGGGTGTACTGGTTGTGTGGGTTGGCCAGAATACTAGCTATGGTACGGAAGATGGGGGGCTGCATGGTATGTAGGCAGATGACACAACTAAGAGATGAGGTGAGGTGGTTGAGATGGATGCTAGAATGGGCAGGGGTGAAGGGTAGAGGGGAGGACAGGTGGGGGTTCCATTGAGGGAGTAGGATGGGATAGGGACAAAAGAGGGAGAAAAGGTGGAGCTGTAGGGGGTCTAGAGGCAAATGCAGCAGTAGGGAGGCATAGTCAGGAGGCAGATTAGAAGAGCATAAAGGAATAAGCAAGCAAGGAAGGAAGGTGGAGTGGAAGTGGGCATAAGTAGGTCTTCTGGGGGTCAAGTAGAGGCAGCACAGGAAACAAGAAGGACCAAAGGGGATGGCAGGAGATAAGGTACAAAGGTACAAAGCCTGCATACAAGGGAATGAAAGGGGAAGGAGCCCCAGTCGGAGGTATATAGGCAGTGGGAAAAGAGCATAAAAACAGATTTGCACCACTAGTGCCACAAAATGAGGGTGAGAATATGGAAATTAGAATTAAGGAGGACTCAGGTGGAACAGGAGAGGCAAACATAAAGGAAGACTCAGTAGAAAGGGGGAAGGGGATGTCCCTTCATGAGAAAACAAAGTAGATATTAAAAGTAAAGATAGGGGCACAGGGGTGGCCTCACCCAAAAAAGGGCAATCCCTCAAGAGAGGGGAGACAGCGGGTGAAGGTTAAGGGGGGGGCTAAAACATGAAGGAAATTGAGAAGCGACCTGAACACTGGGAAATTTGTTCAAGGCATGGGAAAGGGCAAGGCACAGAGGGGAGACAGAGCTCACAGATAGTGGAGCAGGGGATGATGGTTTCACAGAAAATGCCTCGGGGTCTGGGAACACAGAGAGATGGGGGAAGTCAATACATGGGGGAGATTCCATGAGTAAAGCGGTAAGTGAGAACAGGGTAAATAATGGAATACAAGGTGCTGAGAGATCAACAGAAGGTAAAAATAAGCAGAAGCCAATGGAGAGAAGAGTCTTACTTGTTGGGGACTCAATAATAAAAGGAATTCAATGGGGGGCAGGGGGAACAAAAGCAGTAAAGTATGAGTCAAAGGCCTGCCAGGTATGACGGCAGTGGAGGTCATTCACCATATCCCCTCCAAGGAGAAACAGCAGGATGGGAAAACACACCTAATGTTCTACCTGGGAACAAATGATCTGTTGGGGGAATAGCTTGTTGGAGGTGCAGGCATGCTTTAGAGCGCTTGTTAGGTACTGCAGCAGCCTGGAGTTCAAATCTGTAGCTTCTTCAGAGGTGTTGCCCATACCAAAGGCAAGTACTGAGAGGAGACGGAGGATTGAGGAGTTTAATAAATGGCTGACAGGATGGTGTGAACAGATGGGGTATGAGTTAGTATGGGACTGGGGAACAACATGGGGGATGACAGTCTATTTGCCCTGGATAGACTGCTCCTGAATAGGGAGGGTGAAGCAGTGCTAAAGTGCAAGTTAGGGGAGTTCATAGAACAGGACTATAATTTAAACTAAATTGGGGGGGTTGGGAACAAACCCACAGAACAGGATAGGAGAAATGGGGGATGGCCAGCCTCTCCCCAGGATGGAAAAAAACAGGGTAGAGGAGAAGGGAAGGAAACATGAATCAGAGGACAGAAAAATGAGTCCAGTGAATGGAGAACCATGAGCACCAGCTCCAGGAGCCTAAGAAACAAGATCCCAGATTTAGCAGTGGTCATGGTGGCTGAGGCAGACCTAGACATCGTGGAAATTACGGAGATGTGGGGTAATGAAGGCCAGGATTGGGACAAGGCAATACTGGGGTATGTACTATTTAGAAGGGACAGAATGGGAAGGAGATGGGGGTGGCACTATATGTGAAGGAGCACATTAAGGCCATGGAATTGCAGGGTAGATGGGGGGGCTAAGGCTATATGGGTATTATTGGACACAGAAGGGAGAAGTCATACATACTGGGGTAGTATATAGGCTGCCAGTGCAGCAGGATTAGGTGAATAAGGCAATGATGGAGGAGATCCAGAAGACAACAAGCAGAGGGGAGGTGCTGCTTATGGGGGACTTAAGCTTGCCAGACGTGGAATGGGGCACCCATCAGCAACATCCACCAGTAGCAGGAAAATTGTAGACTCCATACTGGGAGCTCTCATCAAGCAGCTGGTAAGGGAACCAGCCAGGAAAGAGGTGATCCTAGACTTGATCCTTACAAATGGGGAATGGGTGGGAGAGGTATCCACTGGGGAGAATCTTGGCGCGAGTGACCACAGCACCATTTGGTTCACAGAAAAAATGATCGCTAATGTTCATTGGATGAAAGTAAAGGTGCTAGACTTCAGACACATGGACTTAAAGAAAATGAGGGAATGTGTTCAACAAGCATTGTCAGGGTTAGGAGAACTTGGGGGTGGAGGAAATCTGGGATACAATATAAGGGGCCACAGTGGAGGCTACTAGCCTCTGCATCAGGAGGGTAAATAAAAATAGGAAGAAAAGAAAGCCACCTTGGTTTAATAGAGAATTGGTGGAGAAGGTCAGGGCCAAGAGAAAGGCACTCAGGAGGTATAAAAAGACACGGGGGGGAAGGATAGGGCTATATGCCAGGAGAAGCAGAAGGAAGCAAGTTTGGAGGTCAGGAGAGTGAACTCAAGAACAGAAGACAGAATAGCCAACTCAGTCAAGGAAGGGGATAAAACCTTCTTTCTGTATGTGAGAGAGAGAGGAGAAAGTCAAAGGAGGGGATAGTTAGACTGAAAAACAGAGAAGTGAGGTTGGTGGAAGATGACCAAGAGAAGGCAGAAGTACTTAATGGCTTTTTCTGCTTAATGTTCTTGGTAGAGAAGGAGGGGGAGGTTAAGAACATCAGGGAAACTGAGGTGGTGAAGAGGGGGGTTGACTCCAGTCCATTCCAGGTGGAGGAAATCCTGTGGGAGCTAGAGGGATTTAAGGTGAACAAGGCGATGGGGCCAGATGGGGTGGATCCCAGGGTACTGAGGGAGCCTAGTAAAGTACTAGTAGTACCTCTGACTGGCCTCTTCAACAAATCATTGGAATCAGGGGAGGTCCCTGTTGACTGGAGAAGGGCAGATGTGGTCCCACTTTATAAGGGGGGGGCAAGGAGGAGGCAGGCAATTATAGACCTGTGAGCTTCACATCGGTGGTGGGCAAACTCATGAAGAAACTGCTAAAGAAAAGAATCTCTAACTACTTAGAAGCCAATGGCCTACAGGACCAATGGCAACATGGGTTCACTGAGGGAAGGTTATGTTAAATTAACATGATTGAGTTCTTTGACTTGGTCACCAGGGTAGTGGAACAAGAGGGTATGTAGATGTTGTGTACCTTGACATTAAGAAGGCATTAGACTCCATGCCACACAGGAGACTACTGCAGAAATTGAGATGTCTTGGGTTGTAGCCAGTAGTAGTTAGGTGGATGCAGAACTGGCTGGGGGGCAGAAGGCAGAGGGTAATTGTTAATGGGGTACCTTCAAAGGAGGGAATGGTCACCAGTGGGGTACCTCAGGGGTCAGTGCTGTGGCCACTCCTATTTAATATATTTATGGGGGACATAGTGTAAGGGCTAGATGGGAGAGTATGTCTATTTGCATATAACATGAAGATCTGCAATAGAGTGGATATACCTGAGGGGGTTGAAAGTAGGCACAGGGATTTGGAGAAACTGGAGGAATGGTCCAAGGAGTGGCATTTGTCCTTCAATACAAAAAGGTGCAAGATTATGCACTTAGGTAGGAAAAACTAGGGAGCAGAATACTGAATGGGGGGGCATGCCCTGGAGTTAACAGAGCTGGAAAGGGACCTTGGTATAATCATTGTGAGGGACCTGAAGGTGACAAAGCAATGTGAGAAGGTGGTGGTAAGGGTCAGTAGGATATTGGGTTGTATCGGAAGGGGAATCACTAACAGGAGGAGGGAAGATATAATACCCTTGTACAGACAACTGGCCAGGCCACATCTTGGGTATGGAGTCCAGTTCTGGAAGTCATACTTCAAGAAGGATGTAAAGACAGTGGTGCGCGTCCAGAGGAGGATGACACAAATAGTGAAAGGCCTCAGTCAATTGTCATATGAGGAACAGCTGAACGACCTGAACATGTACTCCCTAGAACAAAGAAGGGAGAGGGGGGACATGATTGAGACCTTCAGATATGTCAAGGGTATTAACAAGGTGCCAGTAGGGGACATCTTCCAGCTAAAGAGGCAATCAAAAATGAGGGGGCAGTTATGCAGATAGTAGGGGGGAAGTTCAGAGGAAACACAATAAAATTCTACTACACAGAGAGGGTGATGGATAACTGTAACAAACTTCCCAAAAAGGTGGTGGTGGCAAAAACTGTGGGGTGGATTCAAGGGAGCATGGGATAGACACAAGGGTCTTTTGGATTGGTGGGGGAGATGGTAGGAAATTGCAAAGTCCTAGAAGCTAGTTAGGTAGACTGAACAGACTGGTGGCCCTCATGGTCTTTCCTACCGACACATTTCTATGTTTCTATGTTTCTAAAACTGAGATCCCAAGGAGGGACCAGGTTCTGAATGTGAGGTTTGAGATGGAGAATGCCCTGCAGGAATGTGCAAGACACATTGAGCTGAGCCACAGCCCTGCCCTTGATAGGTACATGATACACACAGATGGCAGAGAGTAGTACCTTAACGGAGAAGTACCTCAAGCCAGAATCAGAGAAGGAGAGAAGGTACACTGGGCATGTGAAAGGTTCTAGCTTATGGGAAGTGACTCAAAGGGTAAAACACTTCCTTTTCATGACATAGGTAGCCTTGGTGGAGGGCTTCTGGGTAGTCACCAGGACATCAGAGACTCTTGGAGAGACCCCCAAACTGGATGATGGCTATATTCTTAGAGGCCACGCATGGAGATGCAGAGATCTGATGTCAGGGTCCCTTGTTCCTGGGAGAGCAAGCCGGTGCACGAGGGCAAGGGCACTTGAGGTTCCACCACCAGTTGTTGTAGCAAGCAGAACCAGATCTGACAGTACTAGAAGGGAGCTATGATGATATTTCAGCCCCCTCCATCTGAAGTTTCAGCAGTACCTGCTGAAGGAGCAGGAAGGAAGGGAAGGCACAGAGAAACTTCCCCTTCCAGGAGAGGGACAATGCATCTGACTAGAAAATTCCAGGCCTGGAATCGAGTAAGCAAAAAAGCGGCAGTTTTGTGTTGACAAGGGACATAAAAAGGTACAACTCTGGCCATCCCATCTGTTGAAGAGATCTTCGACTACTGAGGAATGAAGTTCCCACTCATGAGCCCTAGAGTGGGAGTGGATTAGACTGTCCACCAGGACATTTCAGTCACTTGAAACATGGACATCATAGACCTCCAGACCATGCTCGATGGCCAAATACCAAACCCTCATCACCTCCCTGCACAGGGGGTAGGAGTGCATCCCTCCCTGCTTGTTTATGTAATAAATCATAAACATGTTGTCCATCTGAACTAAGAGCAGACCAGGGAGGAGATGAATCTGGAATTCCTGAATGGAGTATGCTACTGCCTTCATCTCCAGAACTTTGATGTGGAGTCCCTGTTCAGGCTCCCTGAGCCTGGTGAGCTCCCAAGTGTGCTCCCCAGCTGAGACCCAAGGCATCCATTGCAAGGATCTGATGAGGGGTTGGGATAGCAAAGGGAACCCCCCTGAAACAGGCCCCCCAAAACAGGTTGGTCAGCTCCAGCCACCAGGACAGGACCCATTTGATTAGGTTGGAGTCCATGACCAGCTGGTTGAGGTTATCTGTCTGTTAGTCCCATCTGACCCACAATGTCCACTGAGGTATCCTCATATGCAGCCTGGTGAGAGGGACAGTGGCAATGGCCTTTGACATGTAGCTCTTAAAGATGCAGGAATACCCTGGCTGGGAACTGATGGCTGGTGGAGACCAGACAGGCCTGGTCATAAGGTGCTCCTCCCTGTCCATGGGTAAGAAGATCATGCACTGTAAAGTGTCCGTTATGAACCATATGTACTGAAAGTGATGGCATGGCATCAGATAGGACGTTTGCCTGTTGATAGTGATACCTAGGTTCTGTAAGAGGCTGAAGGTACAATATACTCCAGGATCTGTAGAAAGCATTCCCAGGATGGGGCCACTAGGATCGAATCATCTGGTAAGGAAACACATAAAAGTCCTGCCTCCTAATGGCAGCAACCACCACTGACAGGCACTTGGTGAAAACCCTGGAGGCTGAGGGCAGGCCAAAGGGGAGAGTCCAGAACTGAAAATGGGCTCACCGGAAATGGAAGTGGAAAAAACGCTGGTGGGAAGGAAAATTTTTGAGATGCAGATACAGTATGCATCCTGCATATCCAAGGAGCACAGCCAGTCCCCTGCTGCAGAAGGGGTAACAGAACATGGAGGGCGACCATCCTGAAGCATCTGCATTCGATGAACAGATTCAGATCATTCAGGTCCAGGATGTTCTGAGGTCCCCCATCTTCTTGGGAATCAGGAGGAAGTGGGAGTAGAATCCTTTTGTCCCATTGAGCCAGAGAGAAGGGCTCTACAGCTCTTTTTTGAAATTGGGCCTATATTTTCTCCCAGATGAGAGGCAGATGAGCTGGAGGGTAGAAGGAGTTGCCCAGAGGATTTTCAGGAGGCCACTCAAGGTGTTCCAGAGTGTGGCCATGCTTTATGAGCTGTAACACTCAACTGTCGAATATAATCCTGCTCCACCCTTCTAGGTGGAAAGATAAGTGATCTCCGACCACCTCCTCCTCCATAGTTCCTACTGGATGGAGGAGTCTGGCAAAGAGGCAGGTAGTAAGGACAGGAGTTGGGAAGGCAGGGGTGGCAGCCAGAGGAGTCCTGGTGGCAGTTGCAGCAGGGTCTGACACTGCCTATGCTTGCCTTGACCTTTGGCGGGAGGGCAGGCCTGTCTGCAAGGAGAGCGGTGAAAGGGTGGCCGATGGCCAAACTTAGGCTGAGTATGGTATAAGTAGTGATCAGACCAGAAAACTTGGCCCAACTCCTAAAGAGATCAAATCAAATCCTGGACATTACTCCCACCCAAAAAAAAGGATGGAACACAAAAGGGGGCACCCAAGACACTGGACTGCACATCAGAAGCAAATCCAGGCACCCAGAGCCAAGAGTGGTGCCGAAGACAGATGCCAGCAGCCTCCCTTCTACCTGAGGAATCAACTGCAACATAGGCAGCCTGAAGGACATGGGACCCTATGCCCAAGCCAGCCTTGAGAGCCTTGACCAGAGACTTCTTAGCAGGGTCATATGGCAAGGCCTGAACCAACTTCCTGGCCTGCTCCAAAAAGACATTCTGGTATTGTACCATGTGGTCCAAATAGTTAATGGCCCGGATGGCCAGGGTGGAAGAAGCAAAGACCCTCATGCCCAGGTGGTCCAGCTGTCTGGACTCCATCTGGGTTAAAAGAGCTGAGGTACTTAGGTTTTTTTGGTATGGTCAAGCACTGCATTGATGACCATCAAGTCAGCCTTCGGTTGCCCCTCTAAAAAGAGTTTTCCTGCAAGGGTATGGTAAAGTCAGTCAGGCTTCTTGGGCACTGATGGGGTCATAGAAGGAAGAGTCCAGGCTACCCTGATGACATCCTCATAAGAGTCAATTAAGGGACTTACCACCAATGGAAGAACATTTGGCTGGGTTAAGTAATCAGCCAACCAACGTCACTCTGGGTTTTGATCCTCAGTCTATCAGCCCATGGTGGCATGAATGTCCCTCATGATGTCCATAAAAGTAGAATCATCAAGAGAGGACTTGAGCACCACCTTATTAGGCTCCTTACTCTCAGACAAGACCCCAGCATGAGTGGAAGAATCTGAGTAGTCATAGTCGTCTTCATCCACCTCATCCAGCACACTTTCAGGAGGTGGGTGTTGGTACTGGTGGGCCACCAGAGCCAGTATCAGGCTTGTTACCTGATTTATGAGGGTATCTACCCTTGGCTCAGCAGCAATCAACTTCTCACTTCAGTCACTTTGGAACACTATGCAAGACTCATTAAAATTATCCTCACTTCCAAGCATTTTCACTTTCAAAGCTCTATTAATGGATTATCTGAAGGAATCATGCAATTGTTTCAGATGCCGATGACCCCTAAGCCTCGGGTGCCACTCTCAAATCCTATGCCTAAGTATCTCATCCACCCCACATTCCTAACAACAGAAACCTAGGACCTACAAGCCTAGTTCCCTTAATCCAAGATGACCCTGCCTATTCTCTACCTTTTACCTATTCTG
Source organism: Neoceratodus forsteri (assembly GCA_016271365.2). Classification (NCBI taxonomy): domain Eukaryota; kingdom Metazoa; phylum Chordata; order Ceratodontiformes; family Ceratodontidae; genus Neoceratodus; species Neoceratodus forsteri. The sequence goes on along the minus strand of CM028137.1, from coordinate 438,582,915 downwards.
GCCTCCCTTTGGGTGCCTACTCTTTCACCCCCAATTTCTACCCTATTACTTAATACCTCCTTATTTTTTATCATTTAGGTATGAGCTCTTACTCAGCAGAGACTATATGGGATTGTTGTCTCTTCTCATTTCAGTAAAGCTTATCATTATGTACCTTGCATGTTAATTAGTTGACCGCATGTATAGGCTCAAATTGACCCGGCAATCGCACCTTCACAATGTTTTTTTTTTTTTTTTTGCAACTGCTGTCCACCGTAATTGTAATCTTATGAAGTGTACTGTATTGTATTTATGCCCAGGACCACCTTGAAAATGAGCTTGCTCAATGGTGTTTATGCCTGGTTAAATAAAGTGATTGATTGATTGATTGATTGACTAGTACCAGGCCGGACAGGGTCCAGGGAAGGGAAGTCCCCAAGGGATTATCGCGGGGGCACAGGGGCTGCCCTGCCAAGGTGGGGTTCTGCTTCTGCATGAAAGCCCACCAAGAAGTCAACAGAGCATTATATTCCATCTGCTGAGGGAAGTTATGTACCAGAAGATAGGGGTATGCTGGTGCTGGCTGGGGATAACACCCATACCCACCCCCACACACCCCACATCCTTCACATAACTAGAATGGTCCAGTGATGTAAATCCCCTCAGTCCTGCTACTTCACTGCTGACTGGGAACTGAATTAATACAAAGTACTGTTAGTGTGGTTAATGGCTTTTGCACGTGTGTTGAACTTTTACTCATAACTTGGTAATTTTTTTATATTTTGCCCCATTATCAACATGGCATTTTTTTGACCCACTTCATCAACGGGGGGAGGGTGATTTTTCAAATCCACCCTGAAAGGTGATTTCACAGTCACTCCACAAAATCATCTTTTAGTGGGAATTGAAAACTGTCACCTACCAGATTCGTAAGATGGCATCATAAAAAGACTATGTTGAAAATTTGGGGTGAAAATATAAGAAAAACAACAAAATTATGAATGAATAATAACAGTTTTCAATGTTCACTCATAATTTTCCTATTTTTCAATTTTTGGATCCCAAATTTTCAACATAACTCCTTTTTTAACCCCACCTGCTGAATGTGACATGTCATTTTTAAAATCCTGCCCAAAATGTGTTTTTGCGCTCATGACCAAAATTATGTTTTAACTACTGTTTTATAAATGACATATGGTATGCCTAGAAGGGAGGATCATAAAAAACACTATGTTGAAAATTTGGGGTTAAATTGTAAAAATTAAAAAACAGTTATGAATGAATCAGCGGGTAGCACATTGCAATCCTATGCTGTAAGATTCTTGCAGGATTTGGACTTATGCCTCTGGGATCCCAGTACTGAGAATAGTATAAATGCCACTCAACACAGTGAGTTCTTGTTTCCTCACCTGAAGGAGGTTTATTTCAGCATATAGGCATTAGCATTACAGACACTATAATAAAAATATTGCTGGCAATAGTTTATACGATAACTGAGAAAATATTACCCTGTTCTCTTGGAAGCTGATGGCAGGTTCTTAGGATGTCAGAATTTGCAGCTCAACTCTGGCTAATTCAGCCAGTTTATATACATTTTACACTCTGCTTGATAGCTGCTTCCAGAGAAGGTATACAAATATTCAAATGCAAGTGAATGAATAGAACTTAAGAACTGATGAATGGCCTATTGGAAGGTAGGCAGATAACCAATGAATAGAGCTAAGAGCTAATGAATGGCCCATTGGAAGGTATGCAGATAACTAATTAATAGGGCTAATGAATAGCCTGTTGTACAGACAAATAGCTACTTAAATAGCTTATTGAAGACTTGAAAATTTAGTACGTTCTTTTCATTATGTACTCAACATCAGGCGAGAATGTCAGATACATCTAATGTCAGATACATTCCTTTCATCACGTACTCAACATCAGGTCAGAATAGTGTCAGTTTCAACTAGCTCCTGACCACAAGGCTTGTACTTTTTATGAACCTTCCTTTGAACCTTTCATACAATCACTTTGGCCATCAAGCATTGAAACATAGTGCATAATACAGCAGTACATACACAGCAGTATACAGCAGTACCTTACAGTCCCCCATTTGAAGGAAAGAGAGAACTCAATCCTTCACATGGTGTAAGCTACAGCATACAGTGAGTGATACCTGTAGCTTTAATCATAAGCATTTCATTTTTGACATTTTTTATTAAACAGCAGAGATAACAAATACTTAACCAGAGGAAAAACACTAGTACCAATTGTAACATTAATAAGACCTTAAAGAATAAAACTCCCCAACTACCGCCAAGAGTAGAATATATTAAATGCTCCGAGTCTGCAGCATTTAATAATTTGCACATTGTATTTTGTACCTTTGCAGTCGAGTTCTCAATTTGAATGAGGTGTGTGTCTTTACGGTCTAATCATTTTTGTACGTTTAATATGAGGGGTGGTATGGGTACCCCAAAGGCTGGGGCATATTCTTTAATCATCATACTCTGCCTGAGGACTGAAGCATTAAAATATGATGTTTTGTAGGTATGGGTTGTAATAGGATGGAGAACTCGGTTCCCCAGTTGAGTGTCTCCAAGGGGTACAAAACAGAAATTAGGATAGGAGATCGGGCATTGGAGTCCTTGGTGAGTCATAACCTGAAGCTTAGTGATCACATAGTACTGATTATTACTATTATATGTGACTCTTATTTGCTTGGTAGTCCATTTAGGTATTCAGACCAGACACCAGGTGGAGGTATTAGATTGATTATCAATAGGTTCTTCTCCACAGATCGGCTGTTTCAGTGATAAAGCATCACAATCACAAATCCAGAGATAACTCATTGGAGAACAGCAATGGAGATTTGGTGCAACCCAAGTACAGTTTTCATTTAGCACCAAAACCTCTGGGGGCTGAACATGGTACGCATAGTAGTCACCTACTAGTTTACCTACTGAGTGAACTCTTACTATATCTTGATGCACCTGAGTTTTTACATCTAGCTGAGGAAGATTTATAGTAAAGGAGACCACCATGGTCTAGCTGAGGGTGCAGTTGGGTTGACAGGTAAATTTGGGTAGGTGTACCCGGGTGTTGGCTACTTTTCTGATCAGGGGAATTGGGGGCCACCTCATGTACAGCATATGAGGATAGACAGTGGGTGTTGTTGGTGTCAGTGCACATGGGGCAGTACCATAACTAAATTTGATCATCGGATACCATATCAGGGAGTTTTCCCAATTCCAATTGTTCAAACAACTTGGCAATGGTTGTGAGTACATATGACCAGTATGCAGTACAAATAATGGATTGCCTGACAGTCTTATTTCTTACTTCTTCATTATTATGTTGAATAATCTCATCGATTTTATTTTGTACTTCTTTAAAAAGATTAGCAATATCATGCATATTATATACAGTTAAGAATTCTTCTTGGGCCAAACCCTCCTGATTTATTGCCAAAGGTAATATTGCTTTTCCCTCCAATTCCTGATCAGTTTGATAGGAATACTCTTTATGAGCCTCCAAGTCTGCCCTGTTCCAAATACTCATGCTGGACCCAAAGAGGCCTGCCATGTGCCCAAACAGATCTCTTTTTCATCTTCTAGACACACTTACATTTTGCTCACTTACTGTTTGTTTTCTTATCCAATCTATCTGTTTGGCCTGGAAGGTGCTAACCATATCTATTAGCATGGTGGCATAACATTTTGATATATTAGAGTTGGCACATTGCCCAGTGGAGTTTAAATCCCAACTAGAAAAATTTAATATTACAGGTAATCTAATATACTGTACATTGTTAATTAAAGTTTTCTCAACATGCACTGAAGTTAGTCCACTATGTGGTCCTTGTGTGATATATGGACACCGGGGTGACATCATAGTCAGATGTACTGCAGCTGACAAGTAATTGGCATAAAATATTTCAATTTTATCACAGGTTCTGTTGCTCATCAGGCCTTTACTTATGCTGCAGCAGGTGACATCTGGGTCGGTAGACCAGATACAATAAAATATTACCAACGTATATTTACCATTGTTCTTTGGTGTGGGTTTTTTTTATAATTAGAGACCCACTGTCTCGGTCTATGTAACCACATTGTGACCTATTATAGGTTGAGGGTCATGTAGGTCCCCCCAGATCTGGCCATTCTCCACACCACTTGGTAGATGTTATAGCTTGGTTGTCCTTGGTCCAGTGGATGGTCCATTGCCATTCCATGGCATCATCAATCTTGCCAGGGTTCCAGTTCCAGTAAGTCACTAAAGTCACTGACTGCTGGTGTCCACAGGTTACATGAGTTTGTGGGACACTGATATGAAGGCTGGCGACCATTGAAACACATATAATTAGCCACACCCACCACATCTTGTCCCTTTATATTGTCTATAGAAAAGGAACATTTAAGGTTAGTATCTGTTCTTTTACTTTACTGATTTCAGCTGGTTAATGTGGAACCATTTCAGTATGACAGCATTTTCCTTTCCTGTCATTTTGATTAAGTGCACTGACGGACTGGCCTTTTCCACAATGGGGAAGGGCCTTTTCCATTTTACATCAAATGTGTGTTCTTTTGGAGCATAGTTCTTTATCATGACTGAGTTCCCCACTTCATACTAAAATGGATTAACCTTGTTATCAAAATTCTTTTTGATTTGCTTTTTAGATTTACCCAATTGAAAGGCTGTAAACTTATTAACCTCTAAAATGTGTTGTAGATATGTTTCAAGCCATGTGTTAGTTATGGGAGCATTGAGACATGGAGTTTGAGATGGCAGCAGTAGTTGCACTAAAGTACACATCAGGCTTCCAGTCATAGCCTGGTAAGGTGAGATTCCTGTGGAGGCAGATGGAGTGGAGTGAATCGCCATCAGGCAAAGACGCAACATAGCAGCCCACTGGGTAGGGTGTTGGTAACAGAATTTAGTGAGCATAGTTTTTAATGTTTGAATGCCCCTTTCCATGACTCCAGATGATTGAGGGTGGTAGGGAATGTGGAGTTGTTGTTGAATTTGTAACATCTGTTGTAATTGTTGAAAAACTTTACCAGTAAAGGCTGGCCCTTGATCTGAAGAGATAATGTGAGGTAAGCCCCAACGTGGAAATAATTCTGTAGTCAGCAGGCATGCCGCAGTGGAAGCTTTGCTGTCTCTGGTGGGGACTGCCTCTATCCACTTGGTGAACAAGTCAATTATGACCAAAGCATGTGCATAGTTACCCTTAGTTTTAGGGAGACCTTCAATAAAGTCCACCTGTATATGACACCAAGTCCAGAAGGGGGTGTGGCTGAGTGCAGAAGGCTAAATTCATGGATGGGGGAGAGTTAGTCTAGAGACAGGGCAGGCAAGAAGCATAGGTGTCTTGACAAAGCTGATGGAGGTCTGGGCACCAAAGATGTTGTGTTATTTTAAAGATAGTTTTCTTTAAAGAGAAATGGCTGGCAGTTGGATGGGAGTGGTGCAGATGCCATATCTCTGGGAAAAGTGCCAGAGGCACACAGACTACTGGTGATTGCGAAGTGTCTTTAGAATACATTAAAAGTTTTGGGCCGATTCTCCCCCATTGGGTGACAGAATGACATGCTTAGCCCAGTCAAAGGGAGAGGATCCAATGCAGAGCCTTGCAAAAGGTTTTGAATCTCCACAAAAGGTGGATGAGAATTTTGGATGGATAGCAAATCCATAGTGGTGGGTGTAGCTGCTGCTATGATGGAAAGAGGACATGTGGGGGTACCCACAAGTTTCCTGAGACAGCCACCAGATGTGCCGCATTGTGAGCTTTTTGATTACCATCAGCATGCATCGCGCCCTTAGAATGTCCCTTAACTTTAACAATAGCAATCAAAACAATAGTGGCAGACAACAAACCATGTAAAAGTTGCAACAAATTATTGTGCTTGATGGGTTTTCCATCAGTAGCAAGATAATTGTTTTGATGGTAAAGGGAAAGCCTGAAGCAGGCATTACACACATAAGCACTGTCAGAATAGATGTATGTTGGAAGGGAGTCTGCCAGACAAACTGCACAAATACTGGTGGACAATTCAGCCACTTGGGCTGAATGGGGCAAACAGTGATAACTGTGGGTGTTGGTTAAAGTGACTACTGCAAAACCTGTATAGGGCCGACTGTCCTTATAATAGCAAGAGCCATCCATATACCAGTGATGGGCATTTTCAATTGGAGTATGTTGGATTAGAGGTGGGGGAAGGGGTATGTCTTATGCTGCTGTGCCATTGGGGCACTGATGAGTCTCTCTGGTTGCAAGAGCAAGGGCAGGCAACATTGCAAGTTGTCAGCATGTAACATCAATATCTCTCTGCATAAGCATAAGGGTCCACTTGTACAAGCACTGGGAGGAAGATGTGGGTATCCCCTGGTTTTAAGAGATAATTTAAGGGTGTGTGTGGTATGTGGATGACTATATGTTGTAGTCCTATAATACAGGTAAAATGCTGGACAGCCCAAAAGGTGGATAAAATATGTTTTTCACAAGTCATAAACTTTTTCTCCAGTTCCATCAAAATGCGTCAAGTCTATGCAAGGGGGCAGAGCCTGCCATGATGCTCTTGACACAGCACAGCCGAAATGGCATTGGGGGAGGCTGCCACTTCTACATGAAATGGCTGCTGTGGGTCAGGGACGACGAGCAGGGAGGCTTCCGCTACCACCGCCTGTAGTGCCCTGAAAGCCTCAGCATGTTGCATGGTCCAGTGCTCGGCAATCGAGTTGCTCAGCAGGTCCTCAATTCCCTTTAACAAATCATACAATGGACACGCTGTTTCAGTTAAGTGGGGAATAAAATCCCTCTGATAGTTAACTAAGCCCAAGAAGGAGCGTAGAGCAGTAATTGTTATCAGGGGCTGAATTCCTTTAATGAGGGCCACTTTGGAAGGGTCTGGGGACTTACCATCTCCAGAAACTACCACACCCAAAAAGGAAGCTTCAAACACAGCCAATTGACATTTCTTCGGATTTACTTTTAATCCGTTTGCTTTTAACAAAGCGAGTAACTCATCTAACAATGCTATATGCTCCTCTCTTGTCTCAATTGCCAACAACAAATCATCCACATACTGCAACAAACAATCTGGCTTGGAAAAGTGCATTAAAATGGCCACCATGCGTTTGTGAAAAATGGTCGGGCTGCAGTGAAACCCTTGTGGGAGGGCAGTCCAAGTGTACTGTCTATCCCTCCAAGTGAAAGCAAATTTATGCTGATATTATTTTTCCAGAGGCACACTCCAAAATCCATTAGCTATGTCCAAAGTGGAAAACCACTTAGTTTTGGGTGTCACCATACTCAAGAGGGTGGGAGCCTCATGGATTACAGGTGACGTTAGTGGGGTAGCAGTATTTAAAGCCCTATAGTCTACCGTTAATCTCCACAATGAGTTCGACTTTTTCATCAGCCAAATAGGGGAGTTAGTCATAGAGTCACATTCCCTCAAAACCCCTTGATCCAAAAGTGATTGGATTGCCTGGTCAATTGCCTGTTCACAATCTTTGGGAATTTTATATTGCTTTTGTGGTGGGTGTGCTTTGCCTGTGACATGCTCTTCCCTTTCCATCCTACCACAATGTTTATGGGTAGCAAATACATCAGCATGTTTTTGAAATATAGCAGCAACTGACTCTTCAGATGAAGTGGACAACTCTAAATTTCCCACGCCCTTAATAGCAGCAACAACAAATGCATCATCAATCATTCCAGCCTGTGACTCAAATTCACTAAACCACATACAGTTATTGATTAGATCTAACAGCACATTGTGTTTTGTTAGAAAGTCAGAACCTAGAATACCTCTACCATCTGGCAGACACATAAGAAAAGGTGCACAAGCAAATTCATTATTGTTATCAAAACACAGTTTTGTTTTCTTTGCAACTACTGCTTTTGTCTCAGTTCCTTCAAATGCCAGCATAGATCTACATTGTTTTGTAGCAAGCGGGTGTGAAATTGGTTGTGAGATATGTACAATTGTCATGGACGCTCCAGTATCCACCAGCATAGTTTGCTGTGGGCCTCCCTTCACAGCTGCCGGAACAACTAGATGATTCCATGTGTCTCTCCGTAACCTCACACACGGAGTGACGGGGGAGACCTGTAATTCCTATTTACTATCTAGCTTCACATCTGGAGATGTTTCTCCATACTTACAGCAAAGCTGTTCTAATTGCCTCACTACTTCTGCATAAGGGGGTCCGTCCCTTCTCTTACAAGCTTGCGGTGCCTTACTCTGCATAGTTGAATCTTTCTTGAACTCAGGACAATTAGGCTGGATGTGTCCTGGCTTGTCACAATTATGCCAAATGATATGATCTGTGTCTCTCCTTCCCTTGTTTAACCTAGGATGGCCTCCTTTGGGCGGTCCTTTGACCGCCATAACCTTTGCTTTCTTTGACTTCTCTTCTGTGGGAAGCATGGCATCCGCCCTAATAGTGGCTGCTTTAATATCCTTAAATGAGGACTTGTGACTGACTATTACTCCTATTATGCTTTTGGGTTCAGGTCTCAGTCTCTCTATCAGCCTATGTTTAAAAGTGACATCATCATTTCTGGGTTTGTCTTCTTGGGCAAGGGGGTTTCCCTGCAAGGTACCATCCCCAGTCAGATAGGCTTGAACATATTTTACCCATAAGCGGTAAATCCAAGACTTATAGCACTCCTTATCATTTTGAGTGGCATTTACAAAGTCTGCCAAAAAATCGTGGGTCCCTCACGTGGCCAAATTAACAATTATTCCCAGTACATCATTGAATTTATCATCATCCTTTTTAGATGACATTGCAGATTGTAAGTCTGTATGCATGGTGGTATGCATTACATTGTAAATATTGTTTAGTGGGTAATGGTTATCTTCTAGGTTCTTCAGTCCCCTGTATGGTAAAGATGATGTTTTATTTCCAGGACAACTTACAGTATTGACAACAGAGAGGTTGAGCTGCATTTAACCCCTGTGTTATTTGATTGTTTTAAACAGTATTACGGCATTTACAAGTTTGGTTTGATGTCAGCTAGAGAATTGATCTATGAAGATAATTTTAAACCATGGAGTGATTGTGAAGGAGAAGGTCAAATAGCAACTGACCCCTCAGCATAATAAATAAGCAGCAAGTTCAGTATTTTTAAAAGGGAGGTCAAGTTGCATTTGACCCCAGTGGTATCTAAATACTTATTGTTTAAACAGTACTATGGTATTTACAAGTTTGGTAGAATGTGAGGTAAAGAATTGATCTGTGAAGATAATTTTAAGTCATGGCGTGATTGACAAGTACCTAAGGAAGGGAAGGTCAAATTGCAACTGACCCCTCAGAAAATAATAAATGTTTGTATTTTATTATAAGCTAGAGAAATGTTCTGTGAAGAAAATTTTAAACCATGAAGTGAGTGCCAAGTATTTAATAAAGGAGAGGCCAAATAGCAACTGGCCCCTCAGCAAAATAAATAAGCAGTGATCGATCCCAGAGAGATGACAAATAATGCTGTTATAGCAAATGTGCTAAGAGAAGTTAAAATATAGGGACATTATAAATAACATAGTACAATCACTATCTAAAACAGTAAAGATGATGTTTAACCCCCAGATCAACTTTCAGTATTTATGACAGGGAGTTCAAGTTGCATTTGACCCCAGTGTTATCGAATAATGATTGTTTAAACAATACTATGGTGTTTAACAAGCTTGGTATAATGTGAGCTAGAGAACTGATCTGAGAAGACAATTTTAAGCCACTGAGTGATTGATAAGTATTTAATGAATAGGAAGGTCAAATTGCAATTGACCTCTCAGCAAGTAAACAATAATGACTATTTGTATTACATTATGTTTGTATTTCATTATGAATTTCACAGTTTGGGTTGCAGGAAATAATGTAAGGTGATATAATAACAAATAATACTTCTGAGAAACCTGGAATTTATTTGCGGCATTTTTAATCAAGGCAAGAGAACTGTTGATACTAGCAAAAAAAATCCTCTTTACTCTTATATCACCCTGTGAAAAGAAAACATGGTATGAGAACAGTATGTTTTCATTTTAATAACCTCACAAGAAAGTAAAAAAAAAAAAGTAAACTAGCACAGAGTTTCAGCAACTAGGAACAAATAGCCTGTTTTTGTGAGCACCCAACTGCACTGATTAGTGCAGTAGTGTTCGGTTGCTTAGCAACCAAGATCGCACAGATGCGATCAACTGGGTGTGACGACATGGTTAGTCACACCATGGGATCTCACAAAAACAGGTAGAGGTTATCAGGAAGTAGCTACCATTAAAATTTGTTGGGCTTCAGTGCTTACATGAAGAGGAACTTAACCAAAAAGGAGAAACTTGAGCCAGAAGGAGTTTGGGTAAGCAGTTAAAATATTAAATAATATTTAGAAGTTGGTATTAGAGCCTTTAATTATAAAAGTAAAATGATGGCTATGAGACCAATAGGGGAATACTATAATTATGTTTTCACAGACTACAAAGAACACCAATTCCATTCTAAGAAGCTCACAGCCTCCTTTAAGGTATGCTGTTAATTAAATAAGTAAATAGAAGCCACAATGTGGCCACATTATAATATTAAACAACATAATAACAGCAAAGCTTTATAAAAAAATATGTTTATGTCATTACAGGCCTAAAATTATTCTGTACAAGAAAGACAATAAGTTTTAGGTAATATATATAAGGTATAAGACAAAGAACCTCTATGCGCAAACACTGAGGCAAGGGTTACCCCAAAGGACATTTGACTGGGAAGCCAAGTTTCAAGAAAATACAAAAATCACACATGCCCCCACAATGCAAAGCATCATGGGCTGCATATGCAAATCACCACAGAATGTTATGCTGGTCCAACTTTAAGCAGAATTGCATGGTGCCGAAAAGCCTCTCACACAGTTTGCAAAGGGTGCTAACAGAAGACATAGACACGTGTTTCGTCCTACCAGGACTCTTCAGTATGCCTTGTCTGTTTGACACCCCAGTGGAATGGACCAGCTACCCTTAAGGCAGTGTGCCTTGGATATATTGTGGTGAACCCATTAAAATAAAAAACTATTTAAAAGACAAATAACCTCTGTGCGCAAACACTGAGGCAAGGGTTACCCCAAAGGGCATTTGGCTGGGAAGCCAAGTTTCAAGACACATCTGGGATATATATAAGGCATGCTGCAAACCAAGAAATATGGGGAACAAGCCTTACAGGCAGTAGTTAAACCTTGTTCCAAGTTGTTAGCAGCACTGTGTTCACTAACGTACTGTGTATGTCTTTTTAGGATGCAACTTAGGATCTAAACAAGTACAAATAAATTAACCCTGTGAAAAATTAAGAATATATATAAGGGTGCACAAGCAATAATCTTTATTGAATGGTATGTGTATACACCAAAGAATTAAAATGTAACAATATCATATTAAAAAAATGTTGATCAATGACATAAAATAAATGCATTTACAGATGTGTAACAAAGAATAAACCCCATGAACAAGCTCCAAGTCAAGCGAAACATAGGGGGAAGAGAAATAAAAAGAAAGATTGAAGAACAATAACTTGAGCGAAGATGTTTACTTCAAAGGCCCCCCAGCATTTCCTATAAATTTTTTCTTGGTACGCATTACATCTATGATATCTGCATCTTCCAATTCAGAGTGGACTTTTTTAAAGGTGTTTGCTCACTGGACAATATTAGAGCCATTGTTCCCTGGGCAAATGTCTCCCAATTCCCTTGCCGATGCTTGCTGGTCCGCATAAGTAAGGGGGGGGTTTTCTTCATTTCGGTAGTTGGTGCATCAACTCCCATTCCCACCTTAGTAATAATGGTATCTCTGGGAAGGGTGGTGCTGACGGGTGTGTTGGCACACAATCATCAGGGTATTTTTGACAATGGTCTCTATAACTTTCACTCTCTAAGTCCCAGTCATCTGTTTGACAACTATGTTGGCTTGGGGCATCTTCAGAACTCAAGTCATCGTCGGAACTGCGATAGTCTGTGGCTCTTAAAAACAGCAGTGCTTTTTTGCCACTGATAGCCATTATGACTGATGACAAACACTGTACTTCACTTTCTGTTTAGTTTTTTGTTTACATCTGTGTTGCTTCATGCCATATGGGTGTCTATCTTCCCCTATAGAGTCCAGATGGTAACAGATGGTGGCTTGGGCATCTTTTAAAAAGTGACTGAGTTTGTCAACTTGTTTCTTTAAAATTTCATTTTTTCTCTTAAGTTAGCCACATACTGTTGCTTCATTACTTTGTCCTGCGCTATTAAGTTACACTGTTGTAATCTCTCACTGAGATCTGTAATTTTAGCTTGATCTCTTGAGTACCTGTCTGCACGTTCTTTATTTAAGACATCAGTATTTTTAGCAATTGCAACAGTGGCTGTCAAACACAATTTGACAGCCTGTTTGTGAGATAATTTTTTATCACTACACTCCCTACATACAGATATCAGCACTGCCCTCCATGGTGCATTGGTCTGGAGGTCATCCTGTAGGGATGAATAAGGTTTAACTTTAGTAACTTTTTGTTCAGTAAGATGCTCTAATCTAAGAATGTCTTTCACTGCTATTTTTACTATTGGTTTGTGGACTACACAAAAACTGAGACTGTTTCCAGTCCTTCTCCCCTGTCCCTCGTTAGGTTGCAATCCTTACTGAGGACACAGCCTGTAATACTTGCCTAACTAACTCTCAGCCTTCAGGATTTGCCAGATGTCCTGCCACAAGGTCACCACTGTAAGATTCTTCAAGGATTTGGACTTATGCCTCTGGGATCCCAGTACTGAGAATAGCATAAATGCCACTCAACACAGAGAGTTCTTGTTTCCTCACCTGGAGGAGGTTTATTTCAGCATATAGGCATTAGCATTACAGGCACTATAATAAAAATATAGCTGGCAATAGTTTACAAGATAATAGAGAATATATTACCCCGTTCTCTTGGAAGCTGACGGCAGGTTCTTAGGATGTCAGAATTTGCAGCTCATCTCTGGCTAATTCAGCCAGTTTATATAGATTTTATACTCTGCCTGATAGCTGCTTCCAGAGAAGGTATGCAAATATTCAAATGAGAGTGAATGAATAGAACTTAAGAACTGATGAATGGCCTATTGGAAGATAGGCAGAAAACTAATGAATAGAGCTAAGGGCTAATGAATGGCCCATTGGAAGGTATGCAGATAATTAATGAATAGGGCTAATGAATAGCCTGTTGAACAGACAAATAGCTACTTAAATAGCTTATTGAATATTTGCAAATTTAGTATGTTCATTCTATCACGTACTCAACATCAGGTGAGAATATCAGGTCAATCTAATGTCAGATACACTCTTTTCATCACGTACTCAACATCAGGTCAGAATAATGTCAATTTCAACTAGCTCCTGACCACAAGGCTTGTCCTTTTTATGAATCTTCCTTTGAACCTTTCATATACTCACTGTGGCCATCAAACATTGAAACACAGTGCATAATACAGCAGTACCTACACAGCAGTTTACAGCAGTACCTTACAGTGTCACTAAGTTGAGCTGGAGGCCAGTTCAGTGAACCAGCTGGATGGGCCCAAGATTGGGGAATGGTGCTGCTATGCAATGCAACTTCCAGCTTGAGAAGGGAATGTGCAGTATTATTCCATACAGGAAACAAATAGTCAGAAGAGATTTTTCTCTTGTCAAAGGGCCCAGAGTATCCTGCGCCTCTTCATCCTTAGTTGCACTGAAGCCAGATGGACTCTTGGCCCTGTGCATCTGCATCTGTAGACACATAGAAGAAAACAGATCAGAGAGCACAGCATTTCCACAGCCCCACAGACAGCCACAAATATTCTTGTCTTGGCACAGAACCCACAGGGCGCTGTGCAGCTATATCCATAGCTTCATGGAAGTGCAGGGCCTGTGGGGCCCTTCACTTCCACAGCCAGACAGTCTCTTTAATTGTTAGAGGGCCAAGATGGCCTTGCACATTTGCATCCATAGTTGCATGGAAATGCAGAGCCCAGAGTGCCCTGCACTTCTTCAGCCCCATGGATAGCCCTATGGATTCATATTTTGACACAGGATCCTGCATGCACAGTGCTACATGGTCTCATCCCTTGGCACCATTTGCACCTTGACTTTATCAACTGTTCATGAAAGGTCCTTCAAGTATAAAATTAAGATTCTGCTATCACCAAAAGAAAATAAATGAATTGCCAAAATCTATGTTAATGCAGACATTGGGGTGAAGAAAGCAAAGTTGACAAAGTAAGAGAATGAAAAACATGAAGGTTTTGAGTTTTAGCAGTCTTGGTGAATCAGTGGTATAATGCACATTGGCATTGTCAACACTAATGCCCACCCCCTCCCTGAACAAAAAAACGTATATAGTACATGATCTCATGCTTTATGCAAGTCCTGCAGGTGTGTGGTTTATGAGATCCTCATATGTTGTCTTCCTGTAGAGGGCTATTTTTTTTTTCTATACGTAACAATTTTTTTTGGACTCACCTACAGCCTAGATGGATTGGATTTTTTTTTCTGAAATGTTTAACGTAGAAGTGACCCATGTCAAGGTAGTGTCTTTTAAATGTTTGGTGAAAAAATATTAAATGGTTCCAGAGTTACAAGGATTTAAAGTTCTTTTTTTTTTTGATAACCCACTAATATGACATAAAAAAATTCCAGGTCATGACACATTTTTCATTTCACAAAAAATCATTCGCATGACACACTTTTTTTGTGTCATGACTGCCACCATCTTGTTTTTTTTTTCCCCTCTCAAACAAAACAACTGGAAAATACATAAAAAACAGTTTAGCAAGCTATGGTGTTTGCTTAACAAAAACAAACAAACAAAAAAAAAAAAAACAAGAAATACCTTTTATGGGAACCCCAAAATGCAGTGTGCCCATCTTAGTGAGATGACCTATTGACATGTATTCTCTATATGAGAACAGAGTGACTTTCTTAACTTGTGAAGCCACAAATGGAGTCATACTGCCAACTTCAATTTGAGCATTGAACCGATGATCACAATCCCACTCTCTCTGTCTCTCTATCTATCTATCTATCTATCTATCTATCTATCTATCTATCTATCTATCTATCTATTCATTAAATTAACTAACAAACCGGGGTGACCACACCTGGTATTGCTTCTTTCTCCCCAATGTAAGCTATGTCCCCTGAAATAAAGAAAGCCATCCCTCATTGATTTTTGCTCTTTGTAGGTGTTTTAACCTGTAAAAAGAAAATGGACCCTCTCCAATCTGCCCCCCCACACACACACACCTCTCTCACCCCCAACTCAGCACCCACCACCCCACACACACCCTCACTCACCTAAAAATATCCCATGGCAAACATCCACTCTGAGCTTGAAAACACATCTTGCTGTTGGAACCATCAACTGAGACATGAGAAAATTAGGTAAATGGATTTAATGTAATTCAATGGGTTTTGAACTTTTACTCATAATGTTGCCATTTGTCACTACCTTTACACCAAATTTTCAAAAAGGACTTTTTCTGACCCATCTCATGGACAAGGGGAATTACATTTTTTAATTCCATCCCAAAAGGTGATTTTGTGGTTGCTATGCAAAATCACTTTTCAGGCAGGATTTGAAAACTTTTACCCACCAGGTTCATGAGGTGGGGTCATAAGAAGTCTATGTTGGAAATTTAGTGGAAAAATATGGTAAAATAACCAAGTTATGAGTGAAGGCTGAAATAATTTAATGTTCACTCATAATTTTGCTGTTTTTCAGTATTTTCCACCAAACTTTCAACATGGTCTTTTTGGGACCCATTTCATGCACAACACAGATGAAATGTTTTAAATCCAGTCCAAAGGTAATCTCGCTGTCGCTCCACAAAATCACCTTTTCACAAGAATGTGAAAATGTTCACCTACCGGGTTCACGAGGAAGGTTATCGAACTGGGTCTTGAGGATGTTCCAGTGGGGACAGCTAGATCCTTTGACTGTGTCATGGGTGAGAGTGTAGGCTGTATGATACTCCTCATTTACCTCCCACCAGGTGATGAGGGTTTATTCCTGCAGGAGACTGTGGACTTTGTCATCGACATGGTGTTGGAGTCTCCTAGATAGATAATTCTGGAGGACTTCAATGCTTGGGTCAATGACAAACTCTTTCAGTTTGGTCAAAATCTCCTCCAGCTAATGACAATGCTGGGCCTTACACAGGTAGTTACCTCCTCTACCTATATAGCAGGTCACTTTTTGGATCTGCTGTTCCTCCTGGGAATGGAGATCACCAACTTGGGGATGGAACCAGTCAGTTGGTCTGATCATCACACCATAGGGTTCAGTTTTGGGGTCTCCCCAAAGGGACCTACCCCTTCAGAGAAGGTCCAGTACCACCCTTTGTTACCCAAGATGGTCTATTGGTGGTGCTGGATCTATTGAGATTGCTGGGTGAAAGCACAAGTCCAGGGGATCTTGTTCTAGCCTATAATAAGGCAGTGGGAGATGCCTTGAATTTGATTGCTCCTGTTTGTGTTTGACCACTCAGTCTTCACCCAAGGTCCCCCTGGTATGATGGGACCTTGAAAGAGTTGAAGCGGGTTGGTCAAAGGCTGGTGAGAGCAAGGCGGAAGTCTGGCCTGGATGCTGACAGGCTTAGATTGATGGAACATCATAAGGGCTATCAATCAGAAATCACCTGTAAGAAGGCAAAGTTCCTGTCCAGGGAGATTTCTGCTGTGCAGAACTGAGCAACTTAGCTTTTTTGAACTGTTGACAGACTGTGCAATCCAATTTGTCTCCAGTCTGGAAGACCTTTTTCACAAATTAAGTGTGATGAGCTAGCTTAGTTCTTTGCAGATAAGGTTGCCAGCATCAGGTCCAGAATTGGTCCAGCTCTCTCCATGAGGGGTTGCAGAGGTCAATGGGAGGTGATGAGCACCTGGTCTGTCTGGACAGATTTCAGCTGACCAGAATTCATGGACATTGTGAAGGTTGTCCAGACTTTGCACTTAACCTGTTGTAGTTTGGATCCGGGCCCTACCTCCCTTTTAGTGGGATGTGTAGATGCTATCTGCCTGATTCTAACTGAAATTGTATGGAGATCCTCAGAGAGGGGAGTATTTTCAGACCCTCTAAAGGAGGTGGTCATTTGACCACTCCTTAAAAAGCCCTCCTTGGATCCCGAAGATCCAGCTAACTACCGACTTGTCTCTAACCTTCCCTTTGTGGGGAAGGTTATTGAGAAGGTGGTTGTGTTGCTACTGGATGATCATCTTGTAACTCACAATATCTATGAGGTGCTTCAGTCTGGCTTTAGGAAGAGGCATAGCAAGGATACTGCCCTTGTTGAGGTATTGAATGACCTCCTAAAGGTGAGAGATCGAAAGGCTCATACCATCTTTGTCCTACTTGATATCTCATCAGCTTTTGACACTGTGGACCATGAGGTGCTTTTGGAGACCCTGTGGTTCCTTTGTGGACTGTCAGGTATAGTCCTTGAATGGTTTCGATCTTTCCTCATAGGCAGGTCTCAGAGTGTGGTCACCAGAATTTATTCCTCTAATGCCCTCCCCCTGTCCTGCTGGGTGCCACAGGGCTCCATATTTGCACCCATGTTGTTCACAGTGTATATGCTGCTATTGGGAGATATCAATAGATGATACAGCTTGCGTTTTCACTGCTATGCAGATGATACTCAGCTGTATATGTCCTTTGTGCCCGGACAGGTTGATGCGATCTCTATGCTAAATAGTTGCCTCTCCGAGATTAAAGACTGGATGAGCTTAAGTTGGTTGAGACTGAATCCAGATAAGACTGAGGTGTTGGTTGTGGATCCGGGTCACCCAGGGGGTGGGCTTTGGGGCTGGGCACAAGTCGAGCCTATGGCTTGATGGTGTCCAGCTCATTACCTCAGATCAGGTATGTAACCTGGGCATTATTTTTGATGACAGCTTGACCATGAAGTCTCAGGTGGCAGCTGTGATTAAATCCTCATGTTACCATCTGAGGAATATCACCTGGGTGAAGCACTTGATTCCACTGGGTGACCTTCCAATACTGGTCCATGCCTTCATTACCACCCGTCTTGACTACTGCAATGCCCTCTACCTAGGGCTGTCTGGGGTTGATATCCACTGCTTGCAGCTGGTGCAGAATGCTGCGGCCAGGCTGTTGACTGGCACCTATAGGACCAGTCACATTATGCCTGTGCTGCTTGAACTGCACTGGCTGCCAGTTCAGTGGTGGATCACCTATAAGGTAGGCTTACTTACCTTTAAAGCCCTACACGAACAGGGAACCGACTACCTGAAAGATCTCCTGACTCCCTACTCCCCCAATCTCCCTCTCTGATCCACTGATGAGGGATTGCTAGAGATTCCCAGGGTTTATCTTAAAACATCTAACGCTTGTGCTTTTTCATTTGCAGCACTAACCCTGTGGAATTCTCTACCTTGTCAGTTAAGAGAATGCATGACCGTCAGTAGTTTTAAATCTATGTTGAAAACATATCTATTTTCTTTGGCCTTCCTTGATTAACTGATTAATTAATTGACTGTTTTAAATCATTTAGAATATTATTTGTTTTTATTGTGATTTTACATTATGTAAAGTGCCTTGATTTTGAAAGGCGCTATATAAATAAAGTTTGCTTTGCTTTGCTTTATAAGAAGATTATGTTGAACATTTCATGGAAAAATATGGCAAAATGAGCAATTTAGTAGTTCAATGTTCACTCATATCTTCACTAATTTTCAATATTTTGATTCAAAACATTCAACACAGACATTTTTCACACCACCTCATTAAAGTGACAGGGATCATTTTTCAAATCACAGCCAACATGTGCTTTCGCACTTCTGGTGTGAAATGATCTTTTGGCCAGTATTCTGTAAATGTCACATGTTATGTTTATAAGGGGGAGTCATAACTGTCTTTGAAAATTTGGGGGCAAAATTAACAAAAACACAATGATTATTAAGAAATGTTGTGTGTAGTGCCAGCCCTTACTCCAGCTGGTAGTGCTTTGTGATCATGTGCCAGTGAGCTGAGTTTGGGGGCAAGTTCAGTGAGCTTGCTGGATTGGTAAGGCTGTGTATATGGTGCAGTCATGTGACACCATCAACTAGCCTGGGGAAGGAAGTTGCAGGGCTGCCTGATTGGGCAGAGTACCATACAGTGAAGAAAACTTTTCTCATGGCATAAGGCTATGAACCTCTGTAGCCATGGGAAATAGTGGACCTGTGCTTTGGCTACAAGATACACTCTTTGCCCTATGCATCTATATCTGCTACAATATGGAAGTGCAGGGCTCAGAGGGCCTTGTGCTTCTGCAGCCCAAAAGACAGCCCCATGAATTTTTGACTTCTATAGGTGGATGGACATTTTCATTGGTGTAGGGCCCTCTGAGCCCTGCATGTCTCTGTCTGTTCATGCAGGTCTCTTCCGGATTGCATGAATGAGGACAGAATTTCACTATCTCAAAAAGAAAGGAAATTCTATGCAAAATCTAGTGTTATTTCACCACTTAAAGTTCAGTTTGATGCCATAAAGGTTGGGAATGTGGCATTAGTGTTTCCAACCCTAACTCTCCACCCCTACCCCCAAGCAGCAAAAGGAAAATACTCCTGAGCCTTGGTGAATCAGTGGTGGGGTCTTCCTTGGGGTTGTCAACTTAATGCTCACCCCTCCCCCTTAGCCCATGGCCTCCTACCTAAAGGACAAGGTACAGCTCTAAGCCAATGCCTCATATTGATGCACTCTTCAAAAGTAGAGAAGTAGGTCTTGCCACATGTTGTCAACAGAATTAATTATAGCTTCATAACACAGTACCCTGTGTTAAGAAAACAGATCTCATCTGGCCTTGTTTGCTCAGGGGAGAGGCTGGGCACTAGGGTTGATAACACCAAGGAAGACCCCACCACTGATTTACCAAGACTCCAAAGTTTTTTCTTTCCTTTTGCTGCTTGGGAGGTGTGTGTGGGGGGGCACTAACACCACATTTCCCTACTTTTGAGGCATCATACAGAACCCTAGCTGGGACATTAAATGCAGTTGTTTGCAAAGAATGTGTGTGTGTGTTAGTGCCAACATTTATTTACTATTATTTTTCATTTATTATTTTAACCTGGTTGGCCCATGTACAAAATGTTGCCCATTTTTAAGGGTGGCCTAGACATATAACAAGCATGTACAGTTTACAAATACAATCCACAATTTACAAAACAAAACATCAGTCAAAGGTGGACCAAACAGTTCTGTGAGGTAGCATTTCAGTTTACAGTGCTAGCCACCACCACTTTTACCAACAGCATGTGAAGGTGCAACGTGACAAATTCTGATACCTGAAATGCCACATTCATCTGAATGCTGCTCTTAGCAAGGGTTTGGGCCATGGAGTGCAATAACATAACAATGCTTTTGAAGGTGGCAGTTGCTAGCACTGTAAATTAAAAATAGACATAGACTCACAGTTTGTTAGATCACATGGTAATGAATAATTACAAGAAGGTGACTTATAGCTCAAAGAATATGGTCCTTGAGTAATTTTCAAAAATGGAATATAGCAAAGTTTCCTGCATAGTATTTGAGTACAGTAGATACCTTAGTTAATGCTTTGCATTGATAATTTTTGTAGCAAACTGTTTACATTAACCCTTAGGCTGCAGACAAAATTAGAACATATAGGAATTCTGGACTGATACAGTATATCAGTCCGCAGCTCTGCAAGGGTTAAGATTGTTGTAAAAATGACATAAGGAAACTATGCCAGTTTCATATGAAACTTACATCATTTTTAAAGGGATTTCAGCCATTTTTTGTGACTCGTAGCTGTCATAAACATGGTAGAATTCCTACCTTTCTCCATCTTTATTTAATTGTATGCAGTCAAAACCTGATGTATGAGGCCATTAATAGACTGGGCCACCACTCAACATTGAAGAGTTACTGGCAAACTACCAGAAAGATCCTGAGGGTAACAGAGTTCTGTGCTCAGATTCCAGGTGTTTTCTGAAGATCCCACCATCAAGGTTGAACTCTGATGGCGATGAAGCTTTTTTCAGTTGCTGCCCTGATCCACTGAAATGCCATCTATAAATATTTCTTTATTGCTCCTCATTAAAAGCTTAAAATTAAAATTGAAACTCTGCCTGTTTGATATGACTTTTTCAAGTGGCTTAGATTAAAGAGCCCCTGATGCCTCAAGAAGAACTTTGAGAAATATAATATCGTGATACAAAGCAGCTTTAAATTTCTCATTAACTTTTTATTTCTTATCCCACATAATTTATTACTGAGGACATATACATGAAAACAGGATTTCTGTTCCTTGAGGGTTTATCAGCTTCTATTGTTTCTTCCCAACCTGATGTCATAATCCTGTACTTGTGACATCACAGTTATCCAGTAATCCGTGAAGTGGGCACATGAGGAATGGCGGCGTCCGTTACAGTGACTCCTTCCCAGTGCAATCCACTCATGGCGAAGGAAAGTTAGGGAGACCAGATGAGGGGGTGGGTGAACTAGGGCAACAGGATGTCGCTATATGTACACACACGGGGGGTGGTGGGAGCAAGCACGGTGAGTGTGGGCTGGGAGGGGGTGGAGAGGCTGTAGGTGGTGGTGCCGTGGTTGCTGGTCGAGCCGCATCGTGGCATTGGGGAGTTGCTGAGGTATTGGGTTCGGGTCCGGGCGCTGGTGACATTTTTTATTGCACCCGACCTGAACCTTTTTTTTTTACTGCTTTCACCCCCCCCCCAACATGCACTCCCCTGGAGTTGAGAATCCTTAAGTAGGGGGGTGCAGGGGTGAAGCCCCCTGTGGGGGTGTGTGGAGGGGCACAGCCCCCCCTCAGAAAGCAGTAAAAATCTGTTCTGGTGCCATTGTTCTGGTGCACCGGGGTTGTCAGAATGCAGAAAATGTGTTTGGCACTCTGACTGATTGATAACGGTGATCGCCTTTAGGCGTTCACCATTATCACATAGACTCCAGTTATCCCCATGGAAACAGACTGTGATGTCACAACAGAGCATTATAATGTCAAGTAGGGATAAGCTGTAGACATAGATTAACTCTAAGGGATAAAAATTTTGTTTTCGTTTGGTATTTCTTAAGTAATACATAATGGAGAGGAGAAATCTTTGAAAAAAGTGTAGAGGATGTATGAAATAACAACTGAACTGCATCTAAATATTATGTTTTGTAATGTTTCCCAATCACGTGAACAGTTATTTTAATGAATAGTTTTGAGAATACAGTTTTCGGAATTTGCATTAGTAAATGGAAAGCAAGATATTTATGGAGTACATGGTTGATGTTTTGTATTTGCAAGTGTTTATGTTATTATTAAGCTCTTTAAGCCCTGGGATGGTGTTATATAAATACAAATCTATCTGTCTGTCTGTCTGTTTGTCTGTCTGTCTTTCTCTCTCTCTCTCACTCTCTCTCTCTCTCTTTCTGTCTGTCTATCTATCATTCTGTATCTACTGTATGTGTCTACCTCAGGTTACATCTGTAAATGAGACTGTGATATGCTAGATAGATAGATAGATAGATAGATAGATAGATAGATAGATAGATAGATAGATAGATAGACAGACAGAGATGGCAAAAAAACTACATAAAAACATTATTTAGGGTTCAGTCACTAATGCAGTATTGGCATTACATTCTCTTTTAAAGGTAATGAATTTATGGTTACACCCAAGCTAAATCAAGCCATTATTTAAATCCTGAGGAACACTATACCACACATTCATTGAGACCCAGGATACTTGTAAAGCTTTGTGACTAACCCCTTATTAATGCATTAACATATTTATTTGCAATATCTTTTATAGTTTTTTTTAAGGTTTTTTTTGTTTGTTTTGTTTTTTTTGTTACCAACACATGCACACAGCTCTGGTCAGCATTGTCAGTACTTTTGATGGCAGGTAGTCCCCGGAGTACAGGAGCACCCCCTGCCTCTTAACTGCCCCTGTGCCAAGCAATTTCAAATTTCCATTTGTGTCCCCATTCTCTCACCCAGCCCCAATCCAATTATGATCCAGCACCCAGTGATAACTCCTCTTGTGGCAAACAGAACATGGCACAGTGATATTATCTCACTCTGTCTGCCCCTGTACCAATCTGTTACTGATCCCATCATTCACCACTGCATTATAACTAGATGTTACTAGGTGCTGGTATGTTGTTTTTTTAAGGTTGTGTTATTTGCACACTGTTAAATCATGCTTTTGTGATGCATTGGCTACTGCTGTGCAAACAGCCTATTAATGCATTCCCCAAGCTTCCGATATAACATTGTGGTATTTAAACACTACTCTGCCTTTTATGAACATGTGCTCCAGCCATTCCTTTAGGGTGCTTCTTAAACTACATTTGGACCTATGAACTGCAAATTCCAGTATTGCTATTGTTATATAAAGCAATATCCAAGTGCTAAAATCCTTGTTTGCATGACAGAAAAGCATTGTGGTGCAAACTGTTCAAATATGTTGCTCATTCCCTTTTGTGCCACTGCGGGACTGTCTGCTTTTATAAAAATTCATGTAGGTTGTGGTGTAGGTGGATGTATGCAAATGGTTCCCATTCGTAACTTGGAGACAACCCACTGGACAATGAGACTCAGGAATCACTAATTTGCACTTCTGCTTCAGATTTTATTAATGAAATGCACATGGCCTCCTGTGGAAATACCACCACCTCTATGCAGTCTCTTTCTGTACACAGTGGAAACAACATTTAGAGAAAATGTAAATCATGATGGAATGACGTACTTGGACTTGGCTATCTCCATGTATCTTTAAATACAAGTGTCTTCCACTGTGTAGATTGCTGAAGATCAAGGGCCATCATCTAAATAATGAGTTTTGTCTTTCACATTGAACTTGGGGGATTATGTTGTAGCTTCGTGTGGGCATGGAATGACTTTGGTAGAGTAGTTGTTTTAATTCAAATACATTAATACTGCTAGTGGGGTGGCCACTGTCCCTTGGTCTGGCTGCCAGTGACTGGACTCCTTTTGAAGCAGTACCGGTAAATGCACATGAATCAGTCAGATGCTAACATGGTGGCTGGATTACTAGAATAAACCATCTTTTCCCAGTTCTCATTACAAACTATTCCTAGCCCTCAGTCTGACTCTGACCTATATGAGGAATGGACCTTGCTTTTAGGCAGATGCCATGTCTTATTTGCATACTGTTAAAGCATGCTTTTGTGACGCATTAGCTACTGCTGTGCAAACAGCCTGTTAATGCATTTAACATTTACCACAACTGTTTAAGTATATTGACCTCAACTAATCTTTTTACTATGTTTTTACTGTACTGACAGAACATTGCTCCCACACTGCAGAGGTTCTTTTGGAATTTTTAGTGATAAAGGCACAGGTTCATTTCCGGAGGATTTGTGTGGCAGTTGTGAGATCTTGTTTTTGGGGCACTGTGGAATGACATTGCTGGAGATATATACAGTAGTAGCAGCAGCTGCAGCAGCAACAGGTGATTTAGTACTATGAGGATAATGCATGAACTGGGATTTGGTATTACATTTTTCCTTACTGATAAATTTCCTTTTTCCTTTTAACATTTTCATTACCTTTTGTACGTGTGAAATATCCTCCCGTGATGGTTTACCCTCCACAGCACCTCATGCATCACCACTAGACAGTGGTGTAATTGCATCCTACTTTCAAACTCCTCTCATTATTCCTCCTGTTCTCATGTACATGCTTCTCCAAGTCATCCTCCTCTTGTGCTTCTTAACCCTGCTACTACTCCTCTTGTGCTTCTGTCCCCTCTTCTGCTACTTACTCTGTTTCTTACTCTGCTCCACCTCTTCTTCATATCTGTTTCCTATGCTCCTTGTTATCTCATGCTTCCCCACCCTCTTTCCTACTCATGTGGATGTGCTTCCACCTACCTCTTCCCCTCAACCTTTCATGACTCCCACTCCTCTACATTCTTTGCTTCTATCCTCGGCTCTTCTGACAGCTCCACTTATATAAGGAAGAAAGGGAAGGGGAAATTGTTTAACCAGGAAAGGCACACTAAGCCAGAACTTGTTTCCAGGTGCAAACTGGGACCTGGAATATAACCTCATTTTCACTTGCAAGCTCCCTTAAAGTAGTAGCATTTTGTTGTTTACACATAGTTTTCTTCAGCAATATTTTTTTCTGACAAAAAGATCAATATACACGTTTTCCTTTACATTTTCTTTCATTCATGAACAAAGATATTGTATTTTGAAGTTTGCTTTAATTCACACACTCGAGTCATGTCCACCATGAAAATGTAACTATCTTGGTACAGTGCTGTGAAGTTTACCTTCAGAAACATGTGTTATCACAATCCTAATATATCCACAGTATGCATCTAGAAACATAGAATTTGTTGGCAGAAGGAGACTGAAGGTCCATTGATTCTGCCCTTATTATATTACCCTTACACTACAGACCTACTGTACTAATGAACTGTCACCCTCCTCTTTCACTCACCCACTGCTCAAACTTGTATCGTATCCCCCCTCCCCCCCACCGGGAGACTATGAGTCTCCTTCTCTTTTCCCAGTCATGTTTCAACCTATTCAGGTTAACTTCCCCCACCACTTCATTCAACAGTTTGTTCCATTGTTCCACCAACCTCTCAATTAAGCAGAAGAACCTCACATTTTTCATTTTCACTATCACATAGCTTATCTTACTGTCAAAAAACCCTCCCTATACATCACAGCATCCTCATTACCTTGCTGTTGGTTTGTTGCATTAACTCCTTTTTTTGGATAGTCACTGATTGTGATCCCCCAGATCCCTCTCCTGTGTTAATGTGACCAATGACCAGTTTAACCTCTCCCATCCAGTATTCTGTGCATGGATTCTGTCTCCCTAAGTGCATTATGTTGCAGTTCGTGGCACAGAATATTACCTTGCAGAGCATTGACTGTCTAGTTTCTTAAGGTGCTAGTAGAGCACTTGCATTTCTTCCTCGTGATCTACCCTGCCTGATAGCTTTTGTGTCATCAGCAAAGTGGCACATCTTTCCCTAGATACTGTACCATTCCATTATGTTGCTCCATAGGAACAGAAGATTATAGGAACTTTGAACAAGAGGGAGCATATGCCAATTTACCTTGCCCACCATATATTTCAATGGTTGTATCCATGGAGCCCTCCCTCCAAGAGATACTTGTCTAATCCATGTTTGAACATTTGTAAATTGCTACTTTTTTTTATCAAGTTTCTTTCCCTCCTGTCACCACTGGCTGGGGCCCCCATCAGACGTTCTGTCTTGTGCCTCTTCTTCCAAGGCCCTCGCAATCTGTGATCCTTGTGCACCCCAATCACCCAT
Source organism: Neoceratodus forsteri (assembly GCA_016271365.2). Lineage (NCBI taxonomy): Eukaryota > Metazoa > Chordata > Ceratodontiformes > Ceratodontidae > Neoceratodus > Neoceratodus forsteri. The sequence continues at coordinate 438,556,624 of CM028137.1, read as the reverse complement.
AACACACCCTCAGGGGGAGCCCCCCCTGGTCATCACCCCCAAGGGCGGGGCCACCTACAGCTACCCAGTGCTTTATCTTGTATCTAGTGCCTTCCATCAGGCAGAGGTAGTGGGTGCCAAGATCCGGTGGGCAGGGTCCAAAGTTGAAGGTGAGGACAGGCAACATCTTTCTCTGAGCCAGTGGGGTTTTTCCATTTTACATGATCATGAAGTCCCCAAGTGAGTGCGGATGTGCAATGACATCCTGCAGGATGTCTGCCTATGCTCCCATCCTGTCCTTGATGTGACCCTCAGTTGTTGTACCCCCAGCCACCACTGGGAGTCACTGGTGCCAGGGAGTCACACACCCACCCTCCCCAGGAGAGGAAAGCTGTCCTCCAGATGCTCGATCCTCCCGTCCCCTGCTAACCCCCCATGGCCTGTGCCCATTCCCAAACACAGGTCACCGGCATATGCGAGGTGTGATGCCCAGCATCTCAACCCTCAGCACCACTGAACTGGCCCTGTAAATTGCCACTTAGGACTAACTTATCAGGTAATTTCTTCCAAACTTGTACCACCCTTGGTGTGAACCATCTTCCTTTAATTTTTGTGTTATAAATATGCCATATTAATTGGAACTTGTGCCCTCTAGTTCTTCTCCCTTGATCTTTGAACTCAAAATGAACACATTCCCTTATCATCATTTATTATTAATTTGTACACAGCTATCAAGTCACCTCTGAGTTTCCACATCTCTAAACTAAACAGTCCTAGTCTATTCAGTCTCATGTCATATGATAGATCTTCCATACCTTTTTTTTTTTTGAATAGCTTTCTCTGTACTGTTTCTAATCTTTTAATGTCTCCTACAGTGTGGTGACCAAAACTGACCACAATACTCCAAAAGTGGTTACACCAAGGCTCTATACATAGTGAGTATCATGTCACCATCCCAACTTGTAAGATTCTGAAACACAACCTAAAAGTTGATTGCATTTGTACTTTGTTTTAAGTAATTAGAAATATAAATACCCAGATCTTTCTCGCATTCAGAACCCCTCAAGATGGTTCCTCCTAAGTAATATTTTGCTCTCTTATTTTTGTGCCCAAAGTACATCACAACACACTTCTCCAGATTGAAACTCATTTTACAGGTGTACTACACTGACCACTTGGATAGTTCAACTAGCCCAGATTGAAACAAAGCCATTTCTTCACCTACCAGGTCATAATGCCATACGCTTAATAGCGTACAACATTGTAGCTAACCCGAAACAGCACTGTCCATGACAGCGAATGGTGCAATACCATGTATACTGCTGTATGTGGTACTGCACCATTCACACACTCCCAGGCAGAGGATAAGACCTCTACTGGGAGTGGGTTTTGCCGAGCAGCTGCTGTGGCTCACTGGACTGAACCACAACAGCAGGAAACAAGGCGTTGCATCTGGGACTGGGTTTGATTCCCAGTCCAAGACATTTTATTTTTCTCCACAAATTGTGTACTCCTCGAGTTGGACCCCCCGAGTTGAAAATCTTTAGTTGGGGGTCTGGGGCACAGCCCCCATAATGGAGTGTGTGTGGGGCAGAGCCCCACAGAAAAGATTTTGGCGTCGCGATGGCACATTCGCTGTACTGAAGTGCGATTTGTTACGCGGCATAATGTCTTGCGACATTATGACCCCGTGCCATTTCTTCATCACTATCCACTACATGCCCTACCTTTATGTCATAAGCAAACTTTGTAATGCATCCCTTTTTTGATGTAGACATATTGGATAAATAGATATTAAATAGACAAGGTCCCAGTACAGAACCCTGAGGGACACCACTGGTGAGATATACTCTTTCCGAATCATGACCATTTATTCTCACAATTTGTGACCTGTTACTCAAGCAGGACCTAAGCCACATAATGATTTTACTATTCAGCTTGATGTCAATAAGGCTGTACATAAGCTCAGCATGTAAAACAGTATTGAAAGCTTTTAAAATTCAAATACACCACATCAACTCAGCTTCCTGCATCTAATGCTAAGCTCACCCTCTCACAAAAGTCAATCAAAGTGGTCAGGCATGATCTACCATTCCTGAAACTATGCTGGCTAGTGTTCCATAGATTGTTAACCCTCAAGTAATCATTTATTTTGTCTCTTAAAATTTTTTCACATTGTCTTACCTATGGCCGATGTAAGAATTACTGGTCAATAAATCCCCTTGTCCATCCTGCTACCTTTTATATAAATCAGAATCACTATAGCTATTTCCCATGCCTCAGGTGTTATACCACTCTCTAGGGATTTGTTAAACAACAGAGTTACTGATCCTGCTAACAGTGCTGCTATTTCCTTTGGTGTGAATCCCATCCCACCCTTGTGATTTGTTACTATCCTTATTTGAGTGTAACCTATGAACTTCATCCTCAGTTATAATAGGTGGATTATCCCGGTCCTGGATTTTTCCCTTTTTCAGGTCCAAAGCCTGAATTACTGAGGTAAAAATTCTATTCGATACATTGGCGGCTTCAAATTCTTTAAAGATGACCTGCAAAGTAACGTTGCAGCCCGCTCCTGTTCCCACATACCTTTTGATGCTGCCATGGGAGTCCGAAGCTGCTATGATGAGCATTATAAGAGCAATATTTATATTTTAAAACACTGTCAAAACTTCACTCTGAACCCGGACACACCATGTGGGTCCCGATTGCACATGCCCAAGTTCTCATAGGTATTTCACCCATTTAGTGACATGGATAACATCACTGCTCTGAACACAGCAGCAGCGACAGGCACTCAATATACTTATTGCATTGCTTCCATGGGGGGGTTTGATGCCTAAAATAATACCTACAGCAACAACTTGTCCAGGTGTTGCTGTAAGTATTATTTTGGTCATCAAGACCCCCATGGAAGCAGTAAAATAAGTATATTAAGCTTCAGCCACTGCTGCTACATTCAGAGCAGTGGTGCTGTCCACATCACTAAGCGAGTGGAATACCCATATGAACCTGTGCGTGCTCAATCAGGATCTGTGTGGTGCTTTCAGGGTTCAGAGCTAAGTTTTGGCAGTGTTTTAAAATACAAGTATTGCTCTTATAGTGTTTATCATAGCAGCCCCTAACTCCCACGGCAACATCAAAATGTATGTGGGGATGGGAGCAGACTACAGAGTTACTTTGCAGGTCACCTTTAACACTCTTGGTATCATTCTCTGTTAGGGGACTGTTTTACAATATCCTGTTTTCTACTGACATAAGTCCAAAATGCCTTAGCATTATATTTAGAGTTTTGAGCTATTTTTTTTTCCTTATCACTTTCAAATAAACTTATGTGTTTTTGTCATACTTCTGTATATTGCCCATGATTCCTTTGTACCCTCAACCTTAGCCTTCTTACAAAACTTCCTTTCATCTCCTACTTTGGTAAGTATATCTATATTCATCCATACAGGTATTTTACCATGCTTGTTATATTTACTGTGTAAGGGTACATACTTGTTGACCAGTCTGGTTACTTGATATTCTATACTCTCCCACATTTAATTTATTTCTTTATTCCTCAAGTCTATCTTACAGTCCAACTCCCTTAGTTCTTGTCTCATAGCTTCATTATTTGCTCTTTTGTAGGAGGCAGTATAGTGCAGTGGTTTAAGGCTCTACACTGCAAACCTGGAGACCTGAGTTTGAATCCCACAGCCCCCACTTGCATACTGTGTGACTTTGGGCAAGTCAATTAACTTCCCTGTGCTCCCAGATCACATTTGTAAATAAGCTTCAGCTTAGTGTGTCTCTCCTGGTTTAAAAAAAAAATACTTGGACTTTCCCCTATCTTTTAAGGTAGTTCACTCTACAGTACATCAAATGAAACCATATGGTGATCACTTTCTCCTAGTGATTCCCTGACATTACAGTTATTTATTCCATCAACAAGATCACTCAACACTATGTCCAAGATGTTCCTTCCCCTTGTATTTTCTTTTATATGTTAATTTAAGTTTAGGTTCCTTATTCTGCTTGCAAGGTTCCTGTTGTGGGTGTTGGTTCCACCATGTCGCATTGACAAGAATAAATGTGACCGTCATTAGGGCACCAGCACAATGCCGATGGTGAATATTATGCCTGGCAATTATGCCACTTAATCCCCATTGCACTCAATGCCCCAGGGCACTTTCTGGCTGTTTGTGAGGGGGCCCACCGCTGCACCCCCCCCAACTGTGCAGGATTCGTCCCTGCACCCCCATACTTTAATAAAATTACCTCCAGGTCAGAGGTGTATGGGGCAAGTGGTGCAATACCTGGATGGCACCATCCCTGCCGAGTGCTGCAAAATCCAGTTCACCAGCATGAAAGGTGAACTGGTTGGTTCTGTGTGTTAATATCATGGTACAAAATATTGCAGGATAAAATATCGCAGTCAGAACATTGCAGAAAAAAATAAAGTGTGGTAAAAACATCGCAGGACAGAACAGTGCAGGGAAGAGGCAGTACAAGCTGCAAGGTGGCAAAAGAGCACAGGACACTGGAGGGTTCATGAAGGTGGGGTTAATTTTGCGCAGCCACCCCTTGGCCACTTCGCTGTGCCATGCATCACAATTCTGCATTGGGGGGGGCTAACTTCTCAAAGCCAGTTTGAAGTTAGCCCTCCCAATGCAGGACTGTGATACACAGCACAGTGAAGTGGCCAAGGGGTGGCAGTGCGGAGTTAGGCCCCCCCCCATGAACCCTCCAATGTCCTGTACTTTTTTGCCACCATGCGACTTGTACTGCCTGCTCCCTGCACTGTTTTGTCCTGCAATATCACACTATATTTTTTTCCATGATGTTTTGACCATTATATTTTGTCCCACAATATTTTTTCCATGATATTAACACCGGAACCAACTGGTTTAAATGTCCTAATTGTGTCACCTGCATTACAGTATACAGTGGGTGTTACCCCCAATTCCACTGTTTCAGTCTGTAATTGTTAGGTTGAGATCTCCCATGAATATGATGTCATTTCTCCTCATATGATACTCTATTTCTTTAACAAATTACTCAACAATGCTTTTGGATAGAATGGGTGATGCATAACCAAGGCCACCTGTTCTCTGTGGCACAGTAGACCTAAATTCTGCGGCAGGGACTATGAAATTCTGCAGCATCATTAGGCCTACTTCTGAGGCGGTGGGCAAAGTTCTGCAGCACATAAACAAGGTTACTTGTGTTTGTATGTTGTTACAAAACTCATTTTCATTTATTAAGGAAATCACATGGTACATGTCTGGCTTAAGTAAATCGTGATAACAGTAACAAATCAGTTTTCAAATGAACTTTAAAAATGTCTACTGAGGAGGCCCCTTTTATATCAGTGTGAAGTTCACTCAGATCAATGGTGCAGTGGTGCCGAAAGTCAAAGAACAATCCCTAGGAAATTTCTCAAACTAAGTATACATTAGGTATAGCAATTAGCAGCAAGAGTGTTTTAATGGCAGATGCTCATGGTTGTGAATGCAAGTGAGTCAGATCTTTCTCCATATGGTATGGCAAGTAGTATCTTAGCCCTGCACACCACTGGGCCAACTTATTTTGAATTTTAAGGTAAAGCAGTAGTAGGCAAAATAATGGGCAAGAGCTGTTCCAAATATTTTCTAGAACTTAATTAAATTCTGCAGAATTCCAAAAAGCATTCTGTAGAATGTTATATGGGACCCCCCTCACAGGGACTGCAGGCTCCAACCACCAACCCGCTCAGCCCCTGGACTGATGGCGCTTCTCAAGCCACCAACCGAGTCCTCCTGCCCAGATCCTAAGCCTTCCAGCTGGGAACCCCCCCCCACTGGCACCGCAGGCTCCAACCGCTGACCCGCTCACCCCCTGGACCGATGACGCTCCTCAAGCCACCATCCAAGTTCTCCTGCCCGGATCCTCAGCCTTCCAGCTGGGACTCACCCCCCTTGCAGGGACTTCAGGCTCCAACCACCGACCCACTCGGCCCCCGGACCGATGACACTCCTCAAGCCACCACCTGAGTCCTCCTGCCCAGATCCTCTGCCTTCCAGGTACAGCACTAGCCGCCAGCCAATTGGAACTCGAGGACCTTTCCAGGGCCCACTCCGATTGGTCCGAAGCTCTCCTTGGACTCTGCTCCTTCTAAACTGGAAATTGTTAGACATTTCAAGTTTTCCTACTGAATTGTATACCAAGTTACAAATTATTTGGAGTTTTAAGTTGTTCAAGTGTTCAAAAAAGGGCTGTGATTACAGTTCTCTCAGGGAATTGGTGCTACTCCACTCAGGCCTAGATTATCTGGCGTCCAAACTACTTGTCCCATTGTTGTGCAAAATGGGCTCTCTGCTGAGCTGACTGTGCCTCTTGCATTGGCCAGCCTACTTAATCTGTCACCCTCTCTTCTTTCTCCAGCTGGGACCCACTGTTACAGGGACCACAGGCTTCAACCGCAGATCCACTCAGCCCCCTGACTGATGGCGCTCCTTAAGCCATCACCCATGTCCTCCTGCCTGGATCTTCAACTTTCCAGGTACGGCACTAGCTGCCAGTCAATTGGAATGTGAGTGCCTTTCCAGGGCCTGCTCTGATTGGTCCGAAGCTCTCCTTGGACTCTGATTCTTCTAAACCGGCAATTTTTAGACATTTCAAGTTTTCCTACTGAATTGTATACCAAGCTACAAATTGTTTAGAGTTTTAAGTTGTTCAAGGGTTCAAAAAAGGGCTGTAATTACAGTTCTCTCAGGGAACTGGTGCTGCTCCACTCAGGCCTAGATATTTTGTTACCCAAACTACTGGTCCCATTGTTGTGCAAATTGCACTCCCTGCTGAGCTGACTGCGCCTCTTGCATCGGCCAGCCTACTTAATCTCTCCCCCTCTCTTCTTTCTGCAGCTGGGACCCCCCTCGCAGGGACCGCAGGCTCCAACCACTGACCTGCTTGGCCCCTGGACCAATGGCACTCCTCAAGCTGCTGCCTGAGTCCTCCTGTCCAGATCCTCAGCCTTCCAGATATGGCACTAGGTGTCAGCATTTCTGCCCCACTGGCACTGTGTGCCGGCTCCCCACCCACCCACCACCCACCCACTACATTCGACACTTATATTTATAAACAACACTGATCAGCTGATCGACTTTTTTTCTGTCTACCTAATTTCCCATTGGCTCCTTATATATCTCTACCACTAGAGGCATCTGGTTGTGGCTCCCCCTACAAGAGCTGCAGCTCGCTAACCCTTTACATCCCCCTCCAGTGTTCTCTCGCCCTCACTGCATATACTATGGAGTCCTGGATGACTTCAAAAATTTGGTTCATACCGTTCATACTTCTTTCACTCTGTACTGAGCTGCCGGAAGACCAACCTAGTCTGCTAGCGCAACTGACGGTAGTTAACAGCTCGGCCTGCCCCACTGGAATAATGCACCACCTGGTTGCTACTTTACTCCCCCACTGCCCTACACTCCCCTGTGCCATGATCACCTTGGCACCCACTCAGCTTATTACCCTCCTCAAGATAGTATCCTCTCCCATCTTTCTGCCTCTCCCCCCTAAAACTAGTAAACAATTACTCTATCACTCACCCAAGGGAAGCAGGCTACCCAGCTCCTTATCCTTTTGCTCCTTCTAGCATCTGGCAATATCCACCCAAGCCCTGGCCCTGCATTTGCCCATCCACCAGCTGGTGCCCACCCAGCCACAAATCCACTTTCACTACCAAGTGGTCTTAAAATCATCCACCTAAACATAAGAAGTCTTGTTCCCAAAATCTACCTATTGCAACCCATGGTCCATGTCTATGACCCTGACATCATTGTGATCACTGAAACCTGGCTGTCAAAAAAACATTCCAGATCATGCTATCACTATCCCTGGCTTTACAATATTTAGACAGAATAGGACTGTGCAAGTTGGCGGTGTGGTTATCTATACTGCCTCTACCCTCCAGAGCACTCCCTCCTTCACAGCTTCTGTTCAGTCATCCCATGAGGCTCTCCTTTTAAAAATCTCCTATCCTCACACAGTCCCCATCTTCATCACTGGAGTTTGCTGTTGCCTTAGTCAGCCACATTCCAATGTCACTGACTTGGTCTCAAAGCTCTCCTCATTTTCCTGCGTTGGTGAACTATTCATCCTGGGTGATCTAAATCTAAACTGGCTGGCCCCTTTGCTGGCTAATATCTGCTCCACTATTGAAGCCTTAAACCTCCATCAACTGATTTGTGGAACCCACTCATCTAAACCTTAAAACACTAAACCACTCGCTGCTGGACCTGGTCCTCACCTCCAATCCCCATCAAGTAATGGCCTCAGAGCAACTACCAGACTCTATCAGTGACCACCACATGACCTTTGTAGTCCAGAAAATACATACAGTTGGCCTAAACTCCCAGCTAAAACTATTCTCACTAGACACTTTGCATCACTTGACCTGCAATCCTTGCTCCATGACCTTGCACATGCTGATTGGTCCCCCATTATCACTCACAGCAACATCAACTGACAAGGCCTTTGCCTACTTCACCTCTAAGTTTCTACAGGTTTGGAACTCCCGTGCCCTGCCCCATAAAACCAGGGTCTGTGGTGGGCACCTCCCCTGGGTCACTCCTAAGCTTCTGGCCTGCCAACGTGCTCGTGACCTTGCGTGGTGCAAAGCCAAAGTCTCAAACTGCCCTGGTGATCACCAACATTACCGTGAACTTAGGAATTGCTGCACTAAAGCAATCCGCCTTGCCAAAGCTGAGCATTTCAAGTCTAATTTCCAGACTAATACAAACAACCCTTCTAAATTCTGGAAAGTCATTCACTCCCTCTTCTCACCATCCTCTACCCCTCTGCCTCCCATCCTCAGGCACAGTCACTCTGTACTCTCCAAACCTATTGCCATTGCTGAATGCTTCAACTCCCACTTAACCACCTGTGCCTCTTCTCTGCTAAGCACCTTCCCAAGCCCATCCCCTGCCCTGTTGGCCTCCTTTTATGCCCCATACACTAACACACCCTCCACTGCTCTTCCTCCTGCCCACATATCACCCCCACATCCTGTCACCTGCCCCTTCTGCTCCTCTGCCCCGTCCCCCTCCTCTGGACCTCACAACCCCCCTCCCTGTTCTCCTTCTCTCCTGTCTCTCCTGACACTACCCTTCAAGCTCTCCTGACACTCAACCCTACCAAAGGTTCCTCACCTGATGGCTTTGACCCTAGGCTCTACCTCTCTGTTCCTGCCATAGCCTTCCTACTCTCCCTGTTACTAAACCTGTCCTTTGAGACTGCCATTGTGCCCTCTGACTGGAAACATGCTGTTGTCCTCCCCCTCCTGAAGGGGGGGATGAGCCCTCCTCTCCAGGGAACTATCATCCTATCTCTCTACTGCCAACCTTAGGTAAATTACAAGAACACATAGCCCACAGCCAACTCTCCTTGTTTCTCTCTGACTCTGCTTTCTTCACCCCCTTCCAGTCTGGCTTCAGGAAATCCCACTCTACCACCACCTCTCTGCTAAGGTTAACTGAGACCATCTTCTGAGGCTTTGACAAAGGGCACATTACCTCAGCTATCTTTGTAGACTTGGCCAAAGCCTTTGGCACTGTCTCTCACCCCCTCCTCCTTCACAGCATTTCAGCTGCTGGCTAGCCCCTTCTGCTACAGGATGGTTCAGTGTCTATCTGTCTGGCAGGTCGCAATCAGTAAGAATAGCTGATGCTATCTCTACCCCCCTGCTTATAACCACTGGAGTCCCCCAAGGCTCAGTGCTAGGCCCCATTCTTTTCTCCATATTTTTGAATGACCTCCCCTTGGTTTGCACTGCATCCAGCATCCACATGTATGCTGATGATACAGTATTGTTTACCTCTGGCAATACTGTTGCTGATGTCACTACCAGGCTCCAGTCCGACTTCAATAAAGTCCAACTCTGGTTTAGTTCTCATCAACTCTTTCTAAATGCCAAGAATACAGTCTCCATGTCCTTTGGCACAAGGCAGAGGCTCACTAGGCTAAGTCACCTACCCACCTTTCACACCCTTGATGGGACTGCTCTTGAGGACTCCTCCTCTTTCAGGTATCTCAGCATCTGGTTTGACAGACACCTTGACTTCTCTGTACACATTGATGCCATTCTGAAAAAAACTAAGGCCCAAGCTTGGGGCCCTTTATAGAAACCACAGCTGCAGCTCCCTCACCACCAGGCGTAAGCTGGTACAGAAGATGATCATGCCAATTTTTTGACTACTGTGAAATAATCTACAATGCTGCCCCACAGTTCCACCTATCCAGACTGGACTCTCTCTTCAATCCTTTTGTCATTTTGCTCTTGATGCCCCTCTCTGCACCCATCATTGTGACCTCTACTGCTCTTTCAACCCCCTTCTCTTATACTCCCGGTGTGCGCTACATGGTGCTAAGTTCATCTCTAAATTCTGGCTTGGATCTTTCCCCTCATATATCTCCTCCTCTCTTGGCACCCCTACCCACTCCCTCTATTCCATGACATCCCAGGTGGACACTTGTACCCTCTCATCCCCTGCAGAACTACTTCCTCTGGCCAAAAAGCCTTCTCTTACCACTTAGCTAAAGTGTGGAATGCACTTCCTCCACAAATCTGCCACTCCTCCTCCTTATATTCTCTTACCTCTGCTGTGCACAATTACCTTACACCTACCTGCACCTGCTCCTGATGCCCTCCTTGCATACCTCTCTCCCTGTCTCCCTCTCACTTTTCTCTCTCTCTCTCTCTCGCTCTCCTCTTCTCATCCCCCTACCCCACCTGCGCTTATACTACCCCTTATAGACTAGCTCTTAAAAATGGTGACTAGATCCTATGTGTTCACCCTGCTGCATCTGCATCACTGATTAACTGCCTGTGATGTATGCATTGTCAACCATGCATCCTGTGCTTGGTCCCTGTACTGAGTCTATATGCATCCTGCTCCTATGAACTGCCAGTACAGTAACTGTTGCATCAGCCTATTATGTACTCAATTGCCATGAACCTGTTTTGTAATCTGTATGTATGTATTCACCATCTGTTATGTATGTATCTAAGAACTCTCACTGTGTACATCCCTCTCCCCATTTCCCCAGGACGTACCATGAGATGACCATTAAGTTGCTCAGTGTATCTTTCCTGGTGAAACAATTCAATAAATAAATAAATAAATAAATATAAACCATGGAATACTTTTCTACAGTTTGCACTAAAGAGTCAGTGTACACTGCAGAATAATATTCCTCCGTTTATGTAAACTGCAGAGCATTATTCTTCAGTTTATGAAAACTGCAGAATAATACTCCTCAGTTTATGAAAACTGCAGAACAATATTCCTCAGTTTATGTAAGCTGTGAAATAATATTACTCAGTTTATGTAAACTGTGGAACAATATTCCTCAGTCTATATAAACTGCGGAACAATATTTCTCAGTTTATGTAAACTGCATAACAGTATTTCTCAGTTTATGTAAACTGCGGGAAACTATTCTGCAATGTAAACTGTGGAATAATTAGTGGTAATCATGCAAAAGTTTACCAATTGTGCGGTATACCAAGCCTTGCGCAAGTGTGGTACCATTGAAAAACATGCATACCACTACTGCGCAATGATGCTCAATGCATGGTAGTGTATTCCGCAATTTATATTAAATTCTGCATAAATCTCCATGGCCATAGTATCTTGGAAAACAAGGGACCTTGTCTGTAACAAATGCCTACTACTGTATTATGTGCTGCTGCAAATTCACTCCAACTCTAACCCAAACTGTTTCGTTGTCATTCATCATCTCTTTATTTCTTCTGTCCATAGTCTACAGTATCAGATATTCAAAGAGCTCCACCTCCCTTACTACCAAGCCTGTCTCTTCTGAACAAGTTGTAGCTATCAATATCCTTACTCCATGTATCAAAGCTGAATCACCAGGTTTCCATTACTGTATAAATATTATATCTGGTATTTATGTACTTTATAATAATTCTAGTTTGCCAAATGTATTGTTTAGGTTCCTTGCATTTGCTAAGATACACTTCCATCTCTCACTGTAATTTTATTTTTTATCTGTTCTAGGCCTACTTATATGGAGGTTTATGTGTTTAGGGGTAATATGTTTTGAGTACCAGTTAAGGCATTTTTATAACCTCCACCCCTAATGAACTGCTGCTAACAGAATTAGAACATACAGGAATTCTCGACTGATATATCACTCTGTGGCACATCAAGAGTTAAATCGGATAGGTCCCAGGACTTCTTGTGAGCTCCCAGTCCACTGATTTAACCCTGTTTACTGCTATTGTACCCTCTTTGCCTCTCCAAAGACAATTTCTACCTGTCTAACTAAACCCTGTTCTACTTCAAAATCCTTCAGCTTCTACAACAGTCTTCTGTGTGGTTTTGAATTCAGGTCCCTTCTGAAGTTGCAGTAGAGCAAATAGACCTCCTGTGTCTGTCAATCAACTTGGTGACTGAATCAAAACAGAGTAGCAAGTTTGTCTGGCATTACCTACTTGACAAAAACCCACACTACTTTTTGTCCTTTAGTTCATTGTCCTCAAAGTAGGCTGCCAAGTTCTCTTTGACTATGGTCAACATCAGCTTACTTATAATGGAGATAAGGCTGACTGACCTTTACTTACATAGTTGAGAAAAAGATGGGAAAGGCCAAAGGTCCATCAAGTCCATCTCCCACTGCAAGTGAGCAATTGGTGTCAAGATGAATGAAGCCTTAAATTGTAGACTAGGTCACGTTTAAATTTCTCAGATGAAGAAATCTTTACTAAATTTAGTGATGGAGCATTCCATGCTTCAGTTACCATAATGGTAAAGTAGTGTGCGTGTTTCTTGGTGTTCCTGTAGTGCACCTTCAGTTGTTTGTTATATGATCTTAAATTGAATGGTCTGTCTCTAAAGGATAGACCACATAGGTTCATTGAGTCTGGATCTCATAATATGTTGAACAGAAACAATAGATCACCACACAATCTCCTGTCCTTTAGAGACTAAATCTAATGTTTACAACTGTGTTTCATAGGTCAAATTCTTAAGTCGAGGGATCATTTTAGTGTCTCTCCTCTGCACACTCTCCCTTTAAATTTGGTGACCAGAATGGGGAGCTATAATCAAGGTAAGGTCTAATGTAAGCACTATATAAGGGAAGAATACATTGTTTATTTCTTGAAATAAAAGATCTGTTTATGTTATGTAATAGTCTACTGGATGATTGTGCAATTCTTTTACAATGTGATGTAGATGGCAATGAATTATTGACTATGACTCCAAGACCATGCTTATTTTGTACAGAGTTCAATGGATGTCCATTCAACTTGTATGTAAGCAGAGGGTTATTTCTATCTAAATGTAAGTCAGAACATTTATTGCAATTAAATTTCATCCTGTTGGCCAAGGCCCAGATTTCAATTTGTTTCAAGCCAATTATTTAACTTAGTTGTTTGGATTCACTGTCTACTTCGCTGGTCAGTTTAATATTATCAGCAAATTTACTTAGCTGATTTATAGTGTTGTGATGTAAATCACTGATGAAAAGGTTAAAAAGAGTAGGCCCCAACACCGATCCCTGGGGGATACCACTACTCACAGTACCCTGTTCAGAAAGATGGCCACCTATTCTAACATGTTGTATTCTGTGGTCTAATCAGTTTCTTATCCATCTCAAGAGGTAGTGACTGAAGCCCATTTTATCTAATTTTTGAACAAGTTCATGGTGTGTGACTTTATCAAATGCCTTTTTGAAGTCCAGTAAAACAACATCCAAAGTGATTCCAAGATCTAAACTCTTACTGGTGTTTTCATAAAAAAAAACAAAAAAAAAACAAGTTAGTAGTGCAGGACCTCCTAGCTTTAAACCCATGCTGAGTGGGACCAATTAATCCTAAGGAACACTGCTTCATATTGAATCATTGCTTAAGATATTTTTCCAAAACCTTAGAGACATGAGTGGTTAAGCTGATAGGCTGATAATAAGCAACTAGATTCTTGCTACCTTTTTATGTTGGCTCATGCATGTGCAGCCAACATATAGTGGTAGTAGCAGATTTGGAAGCGCGGTCACTGTTGGGCGAATGCATAGCATGTATCAGTAGATGTGTCCCTCATTCCCCAATAAGTCTGCATGTCCGTGCCACACCATGCATACATAATGTGGTGAGCACATCTAAGGAAAGGTCTGCTGCAATGCGAGCAAAGCTCATCACTAACAGTGGACCTTCCAACGTGCTTTCCCTTGTAAGAAAAAAAATTAACATGGCGGCACACTGCCTGCCACAATGTGGACTTCAGGGGTGCCCAATCCCCCTGTCAACATGCCCTGCCCCAATGTACGTGCCGATGGGAGAGCCCACTCCCAGTCAGCATAATGCACCCCACATTTGTTATGTGCCGAGGGAGGTGCCCAATCCTCCTCTACTCTTGCCCCCCCACTTTCGTTGTGTGCCGATGGGAGTGCCCAATCCCCCATCGGCTACAACATCCCCTCAAAAAACATTTAGGTGGCATGCTGGGAGCCCACCCCAGTGTGCCAAATCCTCTGAAAACTAAAAACTGTCCCACAATGGTTTTTTTAATTTTTTTAACCTGTGAAAGAAGAAAACAGTCCCTCGCAGTCTGCCTGCCCCCTCCCACAACCCATGCTCACCCTCTATGCACCCTGCCTCACCACACTCCCCTCACCCCATACTTACCTCCAGAGTCTGGCATGATGATCTTCGGTGAACTGAGAACATGTCTGCACTCTTCAAAGCCGACCGCAGACTGAAGAAATGCTGGTAAGCTGTATAATGGCATAAATAGAGTTCTTTCAACTTTGGTGCATATCTCAGGCATTTTTTGGAATTTTTGCACAACATTTTCAACATGGGGTTATTGGGACCCCTCCTCATGAAGTCAGTCACTGTCATGACAATATTCTGTCCTGAAAGGTGATTTCACAGTCACTACGTGGAATCACCTTTCGGGACTGAGTAACGAAACAACAGTGCCACTGTTCATGAGGGGGGTTCTCAAAAAGCCTATGTTGTAAATTTGGTGAAAAAAAATCAAAAAAATGACTGTTTTACAAGCGTGCATTGCACTGTTTCCACGCACGAGTGTAACTTTGTGAATTTGTAATATTTTCACTCCAGATTTTCAAAATTGGCATTTTTCCACAACTCCTGATGAACAGTATAGCTGTCATTTTACATATCCTGGCCAAAATGTGTTTTTGCATGTCTGGAGCAGAATAGTGCAGTCGCTATGCGAAATCAGTTTTCGGAACAGTCTGAGAAAATGTCAGTGACACTGTTCATGAACAGAGGTCCTAAAATGCCTATGTTAAAGATGTGGTGCCAAAAGTCCATAAAATGACTGGGTTGCAAGCATGCATTGCACAGTTTCAACGCACCCTTGTAACTTTGAAAATTTGCAATATTTTCATGCCAGATTTTCAACACTGGCATTTTTTCACACCTCCTTATCAACAGTACAGCTGCCATTTTTCACAGCCTGCCCAAAATGTGTTTCCACAGCTGTGGTGCACAATGGCATGGTCTCTGTGGGAAATCAACTTTTGGGACAGATTAACAAAATCACAGTGCCACTGTTCATGAGGGGAGGTCCCAAAATACCTATGTTGAAAATGTGGTTAAAAAACTCCCCAAAATAATTGGGTTACAGAAGTGTGTTGAGCAGTTTCTATGCATGCTCATGACTTCACCAATTTTTCATATTTTCACTTCAGATTTTGAATGTTGCAATTTTGTTATGCCTTCTCATGAACAATACAGCTGTCATTTTGCACATCCTTCCCAAAATATGTTTGGGTCCCTGTGTCACCAAATGGCATAGCCTCTGTGCAAAACCACCTTTCAGCTAACAAGCTGATTGTGCTGCTCTTCATGAGGTGGGGTCACAAAAAGCCCATGTTGAAAATGTGGAGTGAAAATACCAACACACGCCTATGGTGTTGGGGTTTCCAACTATAGCACCCCACCCTGTAGAGACAAACAGGCATCAGGGGTGTGTCTTGGGATCATCGGCTGTAATGCTCATGCCATTCCATCCCCACCCCCACCCTGCAACCAGTGACAGGCATCATGGAGTGCCTTGCAGTGTTATGGCACGAAGTTCACCCCATTCTCCTATATTTCACCCACCTCAGCATATTTCCATATGGAATGGGGTAAGTATAATGCCCAAAGACCCCAAAGCACACCACGACACTTGTCAGTGTCTACAGCGTAGAGTGAGGTAAAATGGCATGAGCGTTATAGCTGACGACCCAAAGGCACACCCCAATACCTGTCAGTCTCTGCAGGGTGGGGATGGGGTTGGCATCACTTCAGTACTTCACTACCATTCCTATTATGCATCTCTAACTCCTGCACTACCAATGCCAATGCCAGTGAGACAACATTCGGCATTGACAAATGTTTGTTTATGGATAGGTATGACTGTGGCTTTCCATCAGTCAGTTGGAACATGACCATTAAGCATAGATTTGTTATACAGAATTGAGAGAGGGTGACATTGAACTGGTGATAACTCCTTAAGCAGCTTTGGATGGATTCCTTCAGGACCTGGTGAAAAATTACAATGAAGTGATTTTAAAACAGACAAAACTTCATCCTTTTCAAACTCTTTGGCAATTATATCGGGTGTGTTATGTGGCTCATAATTACAACCCTTCTCATTAAAGACTGAGGCAAAGTATTTCTTAAAAGTGATAGCTAACTGGTGTTGGTTCTGAATGAGTGGACCATCTTCAACTAGTGGACTGATAGATTTGGAATTATTTGTTGCACTAATATAAGCATAAAAGGATTTGTAGTTATCCTTGGAATGTGCACTTTGAATTCATTTTTTTCTCCATTCAGTTGTTATAGTAGTCTAAAGTAACCTACACATATTCTTATATTTACTTCTGCTAGCTCTGGATGTTGTTTTATATCTTGTAAAATGCTTTAGCTTTTCTGTTTATAAGCTACTTAATATGGTTGGAGAACCAGGGTAGTATTTTACCTTTTTTATTGTATTTTTTTCCTAAATGGTGTAAATTCCATCTCCACGTGTAATAGTAAGTTCTTCAAGAATGACCAACAATCTTCACTGGATAAGGGTAACATGATATGGTTCCAATCGAATGAAGAAAGGTGTTGATGTCTTTATATTTAGCCCTGGTGTAATTTCTTATATTTAGAATACCCATATTATTGCATTCACAGCCAAAACAGCAGCAACATACCGTGCTGTGGTCTTTGGTATTAAGTGAGCCCTGCACTTTAACCTATGCTAGGTCACTTTCAATGTCAGTAAGGATAACATCTAATGTATTTCTCTCAATAGTAGGTTCCATAACCTTTTAATTAAGTCCAGCTTCTAGGGTCAAATTTAGGAAATCATTTTTCAATGGAGTTTCACCAGAGAGTGATGCCCAGCAGATACCTGGAAGGTTAAAATCACCAGTTACAATTACATCACCCATAGTGGACATAGTCTAAATCTCATTCACCTGACAATATTATAATCTTTTCTACTGGCTGGTGGTTAATAGTATGTACCAAAAAAAACTGATTTTAGGTCTGTTTTTAAAGTTCAATTGAATCCAAATACTCTCAATATTTACTTTGGAAGTATTAAGGACATACTTTTGTGAGCTTTCAATTTCTGCCTTTTCATAAATGCATAATCCCCCTCCCATTTCATGATCCCTGCTTTTATAGAACAGGTCATAAACAGAAATTTCTGTAGACCAACTACAAGTGGGGTTCCATCAAGTTTCCATAATAGCTGCAGTGTCAATGCTATCGCAGCATAGAATAAATTATAGTTCACATTTTTAAGAAGATTTAGGCTGCTAGCAATCACTAAGCGATAAAACAGGTCTATCTCAAAATAGTGCTAAGGATCAATGAAGGAAAAAAACATATAAAGGACTCAAACAAAAAGGCTAAGCAATTGGTCACACTAACCCCCCCCCCCACACTGAACACTTATCTTACTTAACTTGGGGAGAGGGCAGCAAAGAGGAAAAAGGAAAAAGTTGCCAACTCCCTGTTGTGCTCTCTGGTATTTGATGGGTACTAAAGAGGAGACCCTTACCCCCAAAAATGGAGGATAAAAAGTTAGAAACAACCATCTAGTCATTTATCACTCTACAAAAAATCAAGTCCCTCCTCCTCCCTCTGTGAAGGTGGAATCCATTAAGTTGAGGTCCTTCCCCCTCACTTCATCAGCCAAGACTCCCATCCTCTCAGCCTAGCTTCATGTTTTTTGAAACTCAAATGGAGTGTCCCTGTCATAGCCTCCATTAACACAGCCTTCCTAGTTCTACCCACCAACTCCCCTAGTGTTGGGGGCTCGAAGCTACCTCTTGGTAATTCATTTCAGAGCCACTGCCATTAGAGTGAATAGGACGTTTCTTGTGTCCCCTTTTTGGTGTGATGCCATTGGAATTCCCAATACTCACTCCAAGAAATCTAGTGGGATCAGAACCCCAGGAATTGAGTGTACCACCACCTGTATTGATTGCCAAAAATCTGTTAGTATCAGGCACCCCCAGAAGATATGCTCATGACTCCCTATCTGACGGCACACCCTCCAGCAGGCGGCTGATTTGGAGGCACTGTAATGTTGTGTGATGGTTGAAGTATGGAAAAATCGAATCACTGTTTTCCAATAAAATTCACACAAGGCTGGGGCTGAAGTAACTTTCCATCCCCATTTTAACCTGTGGGCCCTGTTCTCCTCCTCAATCTAGGTGGAAGCTTCTGTTTCCCAGGCCAGCCTGATTATTAAGAAGTAACCTATAAATCCCTGAGATGTACTTTCCCTGGCCTGCAGTCTTAACGGTGCTATACAGAAAAGCCTCCCAGTATGAAAATGGCCTAGTTAATCTTAAATGGTCCCCCTGATTGGTGAAATGCCTCACCTGCATACATCATAAGAATTCTGTATTTGACCAATAACATTTTTCTTTGGCTCTTTGAAATGTAATACAAGAGTCATTCTCACTAAATTGTGCAAAATGTGTTAGCCCTTGGGTTTCCCACCTTGCATAATCCTGATCTAAGACTGGTGGGAGTAATTCTGATTCATACCTAATGAGTGCAAGTGGGCACAGGTTAAGAATATAAAGACCATGTTTGACCCATCAATTTGTAACCTTTGTATATATTCAGGAGGGGACATCGTGAGGGCCAAAACAAACAGTGTATGGTCACCCAATGCAGCTTCCTCCATTTGATACCACTGAGAGGATATTCTTTGCTTGGCCCAAGTCAAGATGGAGGAAAGCTGGGCCACTAAATAATTAATATTAAAATCTGAAAGGGCCAAACCTCATTCTTCTTTTGGGAGGTGCAGTATATGTCTGGTCACCATGGACTTTTTATTGTTCCAGACAAATCCCTGAATCCCTTTACTAAGTTTGCTCCAGTATGTCAGAAGGATTCTTATAGGAAGGGACTGAAATAAAAAAAGGAATCTGGGCAACACATTAATTTTAATAACATCGACTCCCCCCTCCCGGGAGAGTGGCAAAAGGCACCATCGTTCTAAGTCCCATTCCACGACTCCCTACGATCTTTCATAATTCAGGGAGAACAACTTGGAGAGGTACGGAGAAATATGTATCATCAGGTACCTCATCCCATCATTAGGGGCCCAGCGAAAGGGAAATGTTTTCTTAAACTGGCCTGGGCAGAGCCAACTAAGCACCAAGGCTTCCAACTTTGAAAAATTGATTTTATACCCTGAAAACTGTCCAAAGGTTTGTAGCATTTCTATAAGGGGTGGCAAGGAGGCTTCCGGTGAAGACAAGAGAAAGATTGAATCATCTGCATAAAGGGATAGCTTTTGTTCTGTTCTCCTCACTGTAATACCATTTATCTCTGTGTTCTGTCTTACCTTAGCAGCCAAGGGTCCAGACTCAGGGCAAACAGTAATGGGGATAAGTGGCAGCCCTGCCTGGTTCCCCTTGATAGAGAAAATGATTCAGAGCTGATTCCATTTACCCGAACCTGGGTGACCAGGCTATTTTACAACTGAGAGTTTGTCTGCCTGAATTTGGGGCCAAATTCCATCTCTAGGGGGTCTTTTCACTTTTTATGTAGAACTGAAATAAGTGCCTAGTTCCAGGAAGCCAGAGTGCTTCCCCCCTCCATTACCTAATGGCACACTGGTAGCAATACTGGCAGAATAAGATCAACAAATGCTTTGTAAAATTCTGAGGTGAGGCCATCGGGCCTCGGGGATTTGCCCACTTTAAGATTTGCTAACTGAGCTCGCAGTTCCCCCACCGTTACTCCTCTGTCTACTGTAGAAGCTCTGCACTGGTGGGGAGAGGGACTGGAGATCCAGGTTCTCAAAAAATTGAGTCACTTTTGGTCAGGAAATCCTGCACCTCCTCCTGATCATACAGTGATTTATAAACTCTGTCAAAAACTCCAGTGATCTCCCGTGGGTAATGTGTTATGGTCCCTCCCATCCTAGGGTCTCTAATCTGCAAAAGTGTCCTACTGGACTGCTGGTAACACAGAGAAGCCACCAGCAAGCAGATTACACGATTACAGTTATCTTAATATTATTGGTGGATCTTCCTGCAATTGCCTTCTAATTGAGTCATCAGCATGTTCTCCAGAGCAATCCTCCTCTCTTCCAGCACCTTTTTGGATTCTAGGTTTAGTGAAATTTTGTGCTGGAACTCTAGATCTTTGATTTCTGCCTCTAATTCCCTCTATTTCTGTGTCCTCTATTTTTTTAGTGAGGAGTAGAACCCAATAATGACCCTCAAGAGGACTGTCTTCAGCACATTCCAACGTACCACATGTGAAGTTGCTCCTTTCAGGTTGTTTATTACATAGTCTTTAATATTGGAGGTAATTAATTGAATAAAGTCTTTGTTATTTAATAATCCCACGTTAAAACGCCAGTGGGAGTTTTGATCTACAGGCTCCAGCTCCAAGACTTATCTTACTGGAGGATGGTCCAATGTAGTGTGCGGTATTATCTTATGTAGAGAGACTGCGTGGGCCCATTCGTTGGAGGGGAAACACATCTATTCTGGTATAACAATCATATTTATCTGAATAATATGAGTAGTCCCTCTTATGCCCATTTACATGATGCCAAACATCTATCATCCCAGTATTCTGATTCAGTCAGTTTAATGTTGACCCTGCTGCCCCTATCTTAGGCCCTGGGGCTCCCCCTTTCTGTCCAAGACAGAGGAAAGTACTGCATAATAATCCCCTCTGAGGATGCAAAGGTGGCCCATATTTTCCAAAATTTCCAGAAATGTCTTTTTAAAGAAATGGAAGGCTTCCTTATTATTATTAGGTGCATAAAGTCTTAAAATAATGCACAGGGTATCTCTATGCATTGCAGTCAATTTTACATACCAGCCCTCCAGGTCATACATCACAGACTCCACATGCAGAGGGCAGGCTTTATGGATTAAAATTGCCATGCCTCTCCTATGGAGGTGGGCTTGATAAGAGGAGGCGTATACAGATTCTACCCATCAACAGTGTAGTTTTCGATGCTCCACATCCGTGAGATGTGTCTCTTGCAGTAGTGCGATGTGCGTGTCCAGTTTGCCTAGCTCTTGCAAGAGTCTGGCTCACTTAATGGGGCTGTTAAGACCCCAGATATTGTATGTAATTATATTTAAATTATCCATCGGATCTAAGGAGCTCCATTTTCATCCTGGAAATCCCATCTACATCCAGGCCTTCCTTATGTTCTGGCGTGCAAATGGAAAATGGGACTTGGATAGAGAGAGTGCATGATCAGCATCACAGTTCAAATTAGAATTAGAACACAAAAACATTGTTAAACAACTTGTCAAACTTTTAAAAGAATAACTGTCAATCACACAACCAAACATTACAACCTGAGAGAGAGCTGAGTTCCAATTGCAGTTTTCCCCGCTGAAATAATCCCCCTTCCATGGTGCCACACTTATCCCCTCACCTCTATGTAGCCTCATGATGGTGGGAAGTGCTGGGAATTTTCCCGAACTAGGCTGCTGTCTCCCTTGCAACTCAGAAAAGTGCAACCAGTGTAGAGCTCTTGGCACCATGCAGCACCTTACCCCCTCCTGCCCACCTCTCCTCCTCTCAACTGATAGGGAGGGTGGAAGTCAGGTAACCCCCCATCGCTGAGACCAGCAATTGGGCACTCAGGGGCCACCTCTTCCAAAAAGAGAAAAGCACAGAAGAGAACATTCCTCTTTCTCCTCTGCCCCTCCATGAAAGAGGAGAAAAGGAAAAACTGATCGCCTTCTCTCCTTTTTTTTTTTATTATCCACACCAGGCAGCAGAAGTATATTTTATACAACCCAGGATAGATTCAAGCTTGGGGGGCTTTATTTGGATGAAAACCTAAGCTCTCGCAGTACCCCCAGTAACTGTCAAATCCAATGGGGGGGCTGACCATTGAGCTCCAAATCATTAAAACAATAATGGTGTTTCCGGCCCTCCCTACTCAGGAAAAGCTCTCGGTCTGAAATACTGAGCCTCAGTGGTAGTTAAACCCAAACATTTACATCCCAAATGAAAATGCAATGGGGTAAATGTGAGTGTGCAAATTGAAATCAATGGTCGACCCTCTCAGGGGTCCACCCTGATGTAACAAAGATCCAAAGAAGCTCACTAAGTCCTGGGCAGGAAAACTAGTGATACGTAGGAGTATTTCCCCCACTATATCACCACAAACCATTATCAAATGTTCCACATCTTTCTTTCAGTTTCAGGTCAATTGTTCAACCAGTTGTCCTGTTGCCTATCCAACTGGGTCAGTCATCGTGGCAAAGTCCTGAGGGTTCCGGGTAGCTGAAGATCTGTCTTGCAGTCCCCCTGATTTAATCTGTCATTTGGATTTTAACTTGGACCAAAGGCTCGAGTCCCCATTGGTTCCCTGGAAGCCTGCTCTTTTCCCTGAGTGGCTGCAGCCTCCTGTAAGAGTCTACTGCTGTTTTTCTATTTCTTTTAGGGCATTTGGATTGATAAACTCATCTGCCACAATTTCGAGAGATGCCAGACACTGCTTCACATCAAGAATGGTGTCAAACGTTTTGGTACCTTTGTCCAAGGAAATCCAGAGTCATGTGGGGAAATCCACCCGTGCTCCCAGGCCTTTGCTGCGCAGAGCTTTAGTGATTGGGAACCAGAGTCTGCGACATGCCATTGTAGAAGATGCTTAATCTGGTTCTAGAAAAAGTCTACTGTCCCCAAATATTATCTCTTTCATTGACCAAGCTTTACACAGGACCATCTCCTTAGTATGCTAGTCCAGGAAAGCAATCACAAAAGATCTTGAGTGAGCTTTGGGGTCCTTCTGTGGTACTGCTAGGGAGCGATGAGCCCTGATTATGTTTAATGGCTTGTCCTTGTCCAGACCTAACAGTTCTTTTAACAGGCTGTCAATGAACTCCACAGTATTGCCAGACTCCATGTTCTCGGGCAGTCCATGCAGCCGCAGATTAACACATCTGGATCTGTTCTCCAGGTCTTCAATTTTGTGCAGCAGGGCCTGAGTTCAGTCATGCAACTGGAGGACCATGCCATTATGGAGAGCTAGCATTTCCAAGTGCGAGGTGAGATGGGTTTCAATGCAGGGTAGTTTTTTATCATGTTGCTCTAGTGATTCTTTGTGTGAGCCCACCTCCCTCCTTACTGCTTCCGTTGTGGCCCCCAGCTTGCACAACTCCCAGCACAGCTGCCGAGAGATGATTGTAAATTCTTCCTCCTCATCCTCAGGCATGATCTTGAACACTGGGTGGGTGTTCTCTAGTGGACCAGCAGGCTTTCCTCCTTTGGTAGAGGCACTAGAGGTAAGAGTACATTTTTGTTGTTTTAAAGTGCCTCCAGCCAGGACCTGCAGCTTACTTTTACTCGCCATACCTTTCAATCGCTGGCCGGTATATTTTCTTGCTGATTATGTTGCCCGATATAGAAATATATTATGTTTAAGGAGAGAATGGGCAAGAGCTCCCTTTCCAAGTTACTGCATCATGTGGAGGCATCACCAGAAGTCCAAGGTTCTGTGTTTCAATTCTTTCTAATTACTTACATTTCCTTTGTGTTTTCCTGTAGTACAGCATAAGCGAAGGCAAGCAACTTATTGACTCCTGTATTATTTCTATATTTCTCATATCTGGGAGGGGGAGAACTACAGGACAGAAGTGGCCAGATTTCAGGCTGTAGCTGGAAGAATAAACTTACAAGAACAGGCCAGGGTAAAGGAAAATGCAGCACAAACTAACAGGGACTCTGACCTTGTCACAGCTCATTAGCACTCTAGGGATTGACTGCTTATTGTCAGCCCAGATTGCATGACACACAATACTTTAACTGTTCCATTCAAGCTCTTCACAAAGCCTGTTTGATTTTTTTTTCTGAAAAGTGGCATAGAGCAGGTTTCAAATGAATTGGCAATATTTTACATAAGACCCTGGCATCAGCATTCGAGATAAATATGGGACAATAATATGCTACTAGGTATGGTTCTTTCACGGGCTTATGTAGCACAGTCATCAAGGTCTCTCTTTTCAAGTGAGGGAAGTGGCCTGTGGAGACCACAGTCATTTATATCTTTAGCAACCATGGAGCTAAATCTGCCTCCATAACACCACTGAATTTGGTAGGAAAACCATGAAACCCATGCTTGTTTGCAGTGGTCAGGAGCTTGATAGCTGCTTTGACCTCTGAAAGGAGCATGAGAGAGTATAAAAGGCCTTTTTTGAGTGTGACAGATTATGGGAAGTTGTGCCTTTCCTAGGAAGTTTAATGGGGAGAACCAGGTTTCAGACTAGAGGTATATTGAGTGCTATAAAACAAATAAAATACAAGCTTTATACCACTGGAGTCAGCAACCACAAGGCCCCCTTGGGATCAAATCACTTCAATTTGTTTAATAACTTGGTGAGCCATGACTCTAAGTGCAATGATTTTCATAGGTTTTTTGCCTCATTTCCCAGTAGCTATGATGAGTTTATAACATTGCATATTGGGTTTTATAAAGAATGATACTGATGATTTAATATCTAAGTTGCTGGATGACCTGATTGTTTTTAAGGGTGTGTGCATTCCTGTGGTGTACATACTGTAGACAGAACTTTCCATTAAGCAACCCTTCTAGTCTCTTAAGGTGTTGAAGACGTTAACATTTTCAGGTAGGAAATCACTCTGAATCCAAGGTATGCTTTGCATGCCTCTCATATGGTAGAACCTCAGACATCAGCTATTTAGCTGAGTGCAAAATATTCCACAATTTCAGAATTCAATCATGTAAATAAAGTGTTCTGAGCTGAAAAGATTTTTGTTTAGGCACCATCTGGTAAACATACAGTAGAATATGTCTGTATCCTGTACCCTCTACCTTTTCCCATCTCCCTGTGTTTGCCCTCCTCTGTTCTTCTCCCTCTACCACATAGCTATGGCACGCAGCTTGTACCCTGCAGTGCTCTTTCTAATGGCAGCCCTCCTACTATTCTCTATATGTGCTGTTGACGTCAGTGCCTCTATACTTGCCTTTGACCAGGGACACCTTCTGTCGTGGACTCCAGTCCTCAGCCTTGATCCCCCCTCACTACATTATCAGATGGGAATTTACCCCAATAGGCTGTCTTTTCTACGCATGTCTGAGGAACTTAGAACATCGCCAACTTGGTTTCCTGCCCCTACAAATTGGTTTGTTCTCTGCTTCTGCAAGTCAGAGATATTGAAAGCAACCCTGGTCCCACTAATTGTGATGCAGTCCGCTCAAACCAAGTGTGGCTTAACCCTACTGGTCTGAAAATCACCCATGCCGGCCCGGTGGCGCTGAGGGTTGAGGCACTGGATGCCACACCTCGCTCCACACCGGCAACCCGGGTTCGGGAGCGGACTCGGGTCGTCGGTGGGTCGGCCTGGGGGAGACAGGCTTGAGCGTCCAATGACAGCTCGCCTTCTCCGGGGAGGGATTCGGCCGATGCCCGACACTTGCATGACCCCGAGTGGAGGCTCGAGGAACTGCAAGCCCCATTAGGGGATGGCTGGCCTTTGAGCAGCACGGACGTCGGTGCGCGCGCCATGACGTCAGGGGAGGTCGCTGGCTGCTCGGGAAGGGAGAAAACGAGGAACAAGCCTGCCTCAGCCGGGAAGATGGGAGGACCGTGGTCGCTCACGATTTGCCTGTGCCCGCCCAGCAGACCACACTGACGAAACGTAAGTAACGGGCTTGATCCTGCTCCTGCCCTCCCGCCGGGGGGTAATCCACGGCTCCATGGGGTCTGGTGGTCTGGTTTTTTTTGAAATTCAAGTTTATTAAATTTTCCAAATAATGAACAAAAAAAAAAAACATTTACACAAAATAGAGTAAACCAGTTGTCTACACTTGGTACAAAGTAAAAGAAAACACAGAACTAAACCCCTACGAACCCCACCCTCCAACACCCCACCCTCCCCACCTCCCTCCCCACATTCAAATCTCCTCCCCCACCCAAGTGTGCATTTAACCATATAGCCAGGAAGAAAATACCAAACCTGACATATATATTACACAAGGAAAATCCCTTTCAAAAGTTCAAGAAATGCAGCTACAAAGGAACGAGGAGAGACTGCCATGGGCGTCAAAGGGAGAAGCCAAGAGGTCAACGGTGCAAATAAAGAGCATATAATTTACCCCATCTCTTTTGAAATAGATCCATACGGTACCGCATACTAGCCGATAACCTTTCCACATTGAGACAGACCGATAACTCAGTCAACCACTCCGGGTAGGTCAGGGACAATTGGTCAGTCCAGTGTCTAAGGACTAATCTTTTAACCGCACCAGACACCAGGGCAATATGATACCGACGCTCAACACAATCAATAGCACTATAGTCCCCTAATATACATATCTCGGGGGTAAAAAAGGAAGTAAGGCCCAATAGGGGGTCCAGATTGTCCTGGATAGCTGACCAGAGTGGGGCAACTTTCGGACAATCCCAGAAAATATGAAGGGGATTCCCATCCCCCTGCAAACATCTAGTACACAGGGAGACTGCTAGCCTATTGAGCCGGAAGAGTTTCTTGGGCGTGTAATACATATTATTCAAAATATAGTATTGGGTAAGTTTAAGCCTGTCTTGAGTATGGTATCTATGCATGTCCCTCCAAACATGGGCCCAATTCAAGGTGGCATCGGGGAATAGAGAGAGCCAGATACAAGAACCCATAGTAGGCATGGGAAACTTATATTCCAGTAAAAAGGAGTATATTGCCGAGATAGGGTGCGGTTTAGAGGCAAAGGTAGAAACACGAGACAGGAAGGGTTGGACCATGGACTGCCTAAACTGAGTACCAAACTTCTTCGCAATGAGGTGCCTTAATTGAAATACTTTAAAGACACTGCCCCTGGGAATACCAAATTTGGCAAGGATTGCAGAGGTGGAGAGTAGGGAACCTTGATCATAGTACTGGTACAGGCTAGTGTTATTAATATGAGGGAGCCAACCAGGAACAATCATTGAATTGCCCAATTTAATGTTAGGGTTAAAAAAAGTAGGCTGTCCGAGATCCAATTTGGAAGAGATCCTTAAAAACTGCAGGCACTGGGAGAGGGACTTAAGAGACGTAAGGACTGTTTGATCCGTTATCCAATGCGAGAGGAGTGAGATGGGAGTATAAAAAATGGCATACGGATCCAACTTAGATTCCAAAAGAATCGATTTCTCAATTTGAAGCCAAGTCGGGGGAAAGGGATCATGATTGGGTGAAATCCATCTCCCTATTTTGGATAAGTGAGTGGCCCAGTAGTATACTAGAAGGTTGGGAAGCCGAAGACCCCCTTTATCCTTGGGGAGGGATAACTTAAGAAAGGAACGCCTGACCCCTTTCCCGCACCAGAGAAACTCCGAGAAGATTACATGAAACTGTTGCAGGTACGAAAGTGGCAACCAAAGACTCAGAAGGTTAAGCGGGTAGAAAATGCAGGGAAGAACATTCATCTTGATAATATTAATCCTACCCCAAAGAGAGATAGGGAGGTTGGACCATCTTAGTAAGTCTTGTTGTATTTGGATTTTAATAGCATCCAGGTTGAGCTTTTTGAGCAAGGCCAAATCTGAGGAAAAATGTATACCTAAATATTTAATCGACTTTGGGGACCAACACATTCCAAACTTAATAAACTCATGTTTAAATGTATGGGCATTTAAAGGAAAAATTTCAGACTTAGTTATATTCAATTTATACTGAGAAAAGCTACCAAACTGGTTAATGAGCAGAATAGCTTGCTCTAGGGAAGCAATCGGATGAGAGACATGTAGGAGTATGTCATCCGCATACGCTGAAAGGACTAAATCGTGCTGGTGCACTCGGCAACCCTTGATAAGCGGGGAAGACTTAAGCTTAATAAGAAGAGGTTCAAGATACAAGTTAAAAAGAAAAGGAGATAAGGGACAACCCTGTCTAGTTCCAGTGAACAACTGGAATTTCGAAGAGAAAACCCCGTTACAATATATCCTAGCCGACGGGGAATCATATAGAACTTGGATCCATTTAAGAAAAGAAACCGGGAATCCCATCTCGGACATTGTAACCCAGAGAAAGGACCAGCTCACGCGATCAAAAGCTTTCTCTGCATCTAGTGAGACTAGAGCCATGGGGAGATGAGATGATTGGGCTAAGTACGAGATATGAAAAAGGGTTCTGAGGTGGTCTGAAGAAGACCGAGAATGAACAAACCCAACTTGCTCAGGACTAAGAAGATGGAGCCATATTTTCTTAACCCACTCCGTCAAAACCTTGGCGAGGATTTTAATATCGCAATTTTGAAGGGAAATTGGGCCGGTAGCTCGCCGGGTCTGTAGGAGTTTTGCCCGGTTTAAGAATTAGGACAATAGTAGCTTCAAGAAGTGCAGGATCGATCACACTAGCAGAGAAAAGATATTGATAGAGCTGTAGAAGTACTGGAGCTAGTTCCTTAGAAAACATCCTATAGAAATTAGCGGGAAAACCATCTGGGCCGGGGGCTTTATCTAGATCCATGGAAGCAATAGCAGCCTCAATTTCAGAGAGTAAGATGGGGGTAGTCAGGGTACTAATGTGTGAGGGCAAAAGTTTCAGAATATCAATATCCTTTAGATATGTCAATATGTCGGAGACAGGAATAGGAGAGGAAGGCGCTCTATAAAGATTTTTGTAATATTCTTCGAAAACCTTTGCTATTTCTCTGGGATAAGTTACTATGGTGCCCAAAGAGGATTGCAAAGCCGGGATCAATCTAGAGCTTTCCAATGACAGAAGTCTCAGAGAAAGAAGCTTACCCGCTTTCTCACCATGCTCAATATATTTCGCTTGAGTCTTGACTAGACAGTACTCGGCCCTTTCTTTCAGAAGGTCCGTATATTCATTTTTGGCTGCTGTGAGAGCCTCAAAGGATGATATGGGAGAGGAAGGGGAGCAAGAGCTCTCCAGTTCTCTGATCCTAGCCATAAGAAAAGATATCCGAGAAAGCTGAGTCTTTTTTCTTGCTGAAGCAATCTTGATCATTTCCCCTCTAAGATAGCATTTCAAAGAGCTCCAGATACAATCAAATCTAGGGGTAGATCCAAGATTGTTCTCCAGAAAGGACAGTATAAGAGACTTGATTTGGCTCACAATTTGAGTGTCTTTAAGAAGCTGGGTATTCAACTTCCAGGCAGTGTCTCTATGAAAATTGGGACCAGGAGATATATTTGCCCACACAATAGCATGATCGGAAAGAATAATCGGCTCAATACCAGATGACAGAAGATTCGGGAGGAGAGTTTTACTAACCAAAATATAGTCTATCCTAGACCATGAACCATGAGGCTGAGAAAAGAAAGAAAAGGAGCGAAGGGATGGGTTAGAAAGACGCCAGGGATCGCAAAGGCCGAGCATGTGGATAAAATCCAGTAGCGATCTTTGGGCCGGAGTGGGCGGGAGGTTTGACTTGGGGTCTTTATCCAACAAATGGGAGGGTGGGAGATTCCAATCCCCGCCCAACACAATCTGGGAGGGAAGCATATCACTGATCTTATCAGCTAAAGACATAAAAAAGACAGGGTTACCCCCTATTGGGCCATACACAGATCCTAGAACTATAATATCTCCATTAAGAGAGCCCTTAATCAGAACATACCTCCCCTCATGGTCAGCAATCGTACTATTTACTAAAAGGTTAACATATTTTTTAACGAGTATCGCCACACCCCCCCCTGGGAGTTGGAACCACCTGCAACGAATACCTGTGAAAACCCTGAACGAACCAACCATTTCGATTCCGTTTGGGTTAAATGGGTTTCTTGCAAAAACAAAATATCTACCTGAAATAATTCACAGTGCTTAAAAACCTGAGACCTCTTGACCTTCCCCCTGAGCCCACGCACATTCCACGATGCAATCTTAAGAGCCCTTAAAGCCATTTCAAATATAAGGCTAGTACAGGAACACACAGATATAAACTAAAACAGTAGGCACACTTATCCCCCCCAGTTCCAGCTACCCATATCTTATCAAAACAAATTTGCCTGAATAAATACAACCTAAACAATTGGATCTTAGCTAACCCTAAAAAATCAGGCGAATAGTCAAATATGCTGAACTGACCCACCCCCATCAACCCCCCAAAACAACACCCGAACTATATACACGTCGGCCCAGATATGAGCAGACCCAGAACATATGCAGGAACACTGATAAACTGGCAGCCACCCAACTGCAAACCCATATCCCATCAGGCTGTGGGGAACCAGAGGGCTGAAAACCCAGCATGGAGTGGACCACAGCAGGAGGACAACCCCACCACCCCAAAGGTACAAACAGTAACCCCAGCTAAGGGATGGATTAGCAAACCCCATCCATCAGCACCCAATGCAGCATGCAGAAACCAGTGAGAGCTCAGGGGTATCCCCCACCAACAACTGTACAGGTTTAGAGTCGGAGAACAGCCGCTACTGCACAAACCCCAGTATCTCTTCCAATATGGGATAAGCTAGGGTACATGAAAGGAGTTGGCTCACCATCAACAGTGAGACGAGCAAGGAAAAGGAAGCAAAGCAAAATGCAGCACAACACCCACGCATCCTCGCAATAATGGCTGGTGTTTCTCAGGGGAACCAAATAACACTAGGACCAGGCCGGTCCGTCCAATAGCCCACACACTGTGAAACAGCAACCGACCCAAAGACATTCCGGGTGAGGCATCCCTCGAGGGGAAGGGAAGGCAAAGATGGCCACACGCCTAGATTGATCGCTCAGCCGCCCAAGCTCTGGATTACCCAGCGACCACAGAGCAGCTGAAAAGGTAAGGCTGAAGCAGACAGCAATTAGCCACATTACCAGGAGAAAGAAAATAAAAGAAAAGGGAAGGGAGACAAAAAACTGTAGGCCCCAGAACCACCCATGTCACCACCCAGACATTTAAATCGGGAACATTAAATCGGCCCTTAACAGCAAACAGGTTAGGCAATATAATAGATAAGTCCTTCGACGCCAATTCCAAAGATTCGTAGCTCAGAGGATGTCCATCCACAGTAATCTTTAATGTAGCTGGGTATAGCATACGGAAGGGAATTCCTGCAGCGACCAGCTTCTGTACAACAGGGTGAAAGGCAGCTCTTTTCGCCCTAACTTCTTTTGGCAAATCTTGGGCAATTCACAGCCTAGATGCTCCCCAGCTGATGGTCTGCAACTCTCGAGCTTTATTGTAGACATGTTGTCTCTCAATGTAACTAAGGAACTTCACGATGATGGGTCGTGGAGGAGAGCCAGGTGGAGGCCTAGGCCTAAGGGACCTATGGGCCCGCTCCAAATGATAGTGAGGATTGAGGGGTGAGGGGCCTACTATTATAGCCAGAAATTTTTGAAGAAACATCGTAAGGTCAGCTCCTTCCTCAAGCTCCGGAAGGCCCAAAATCACTAAATTGTTCCTTTGGCTACGACCCTCCAAATCTACTGTTTTCACCTGTAACTTTCTAACTTGCTGGGTTAAAGAAATCATCTCGGCCTCCGCAGTAAGCTTCCACTGCTCAAGTGAATGAATTCTGGCCTCTGAGTCAGATACCCTCGTAGTGAGCGTGGAAAGATCTCCCAGAATAGATTTTAAATCAGCCGTAATTGCCTGCAGCACGTCTTTTAACGGGGCAATTTCCTGTAGAAATCTTTCCTCAGAAAGAGGGCCAGCTGCTAAATTCTTGTCTCCGGGTCTGTCAGAAGAGGGTCCTGGCTGATTCTGCGATTTTTTAGGGAGCTTTTCCGGTGTGGCAGGCGACGTGTGCTTAATTGCGGCCTGCTTCTTATCGACCTCCATCCCGTTACAACTTTTAAGTTGCACGTTCAAAAAACGTCAGAGAATCGACGAGCGGGATGTACTCTTGCCGATACCAAGATAGCTAATTGCAGTACAAGCTAACAAAACACCCAAATATCGCTAAATCGCTGGCGGGGAGGGAGAGCTCTAAACCCCTGCTGCCTCTCAGCTAGCAGACATCACGTGACCCCCCCTGGTGGTCTGTATGGGTAGGGTTCCAGGCAGTGGGATGTCCAATTGTCCTCCCTGAAGGGTCGGAGGTGGCAGGCTGGGAGGAGGAATAAAGGGTAGGGTTCCAGGCAGTGGGATGTCCAATTGTCCTCCCTGAAGGGTCGGAGGTGGCAGGCTGGGAGGAGGAATAAAGAGTAATTTCAAAAAAAAAAAAAAAATCACCCATATAAACTTATGAAGTCTCCCATCAAAATTCCCAGACCTTGAGGCCTGGGTAGCTCTTCACAACCCACATGTCCTCAGCCTCTCTGAAACATGGCTAAAACAACACATCCCATACTATACCTATCACCTACCCAGTTTTTCCCAGCTATGATTGGACATGCCAGGTAAAAAGAAAGGAGGGACATGGCACTCTACTTCAGAGAACTCCTGTCTGCCTCCCCTGCATATTACTCAGATCCCACATCCCCTTGAGAGGGGATCATTGCTGAATTGATACTAGGCTCCATAAAAAAGTTGTATGTGGATTGCTGCTATAACCCCACAACAGGGGGCACTCCTGGTCTTGATAACCTCCTGGTTGGGCTAGGTGCTTCTCTCCTCTCAGGGACATGGTCCTCCTTGAGGACTTTAACCTTAAGTGGTTACATTACCTAAATACTGACTACTCAAACCTGCTAAAACAGCATAACATGGCCCAAGTCATCTGTGTTCCTATCAGACAGAACTCTCAAACCAAAACTACTCTCTCCTAGACTGGGTGATCATAAGCAGAGAAGACAAGGTCCTCCAAGTTGGCAATTTGTCTGATTTCATCAATGATCACTCCTCCACTTTCATCACCTGGGCCACCAAGTCCAAACACCACCCCCAGCTCATCTCCTTCCATTATTTCAATTGCCCTGATATCTCCTCCCTTCTTTTTTTAATTTACTCTTTATGCCCCCTTACTCACCACACCAGCTGCCCTTCCTCATGGAGCCCTAGGCTGTGCATGCTCCCGTAGCTCTGCCCTTGGTAACTCCATCATGGAATCAGTGGACCTACCTCCATCCTGCTGTGGTTTAGTCCCTGAGTGGGGGGGAAGGTGACCCTCCTCATTGTCCTCCCAGTCCATGAGTGTGCATCAGGTTGTCCACCACAGCCCTTGCAGAGCCCAGTTCTGGATTTTCTTATGACTGCTGGATCCCATCTTCAGGAGGATGGTGTGGGGTGTTTCTATTTTTCTGGTGCCACCTCCATGGAAGTCAGCGTGGTAGGGGAGCCAAGGGGTGGAGCAACTGCTCCAGATCCCAGCAGACCTCCTCCCACCTGGCTTCTTGCTATTACACTGCACCTTCACCCGTGGTCACCCACGTGGAGGTAGAGTGGCAGGATGGCAACCCACCATCCCCGGAGGAGGAGAGCAGCCCGATGGGCACTCTATCCCCCTCCCCTCAGCCAGCCCTCCAGCAACCCAAGTCTATTCCTCAACACGGGTCTCTGGCATCGCAATCAGTAACTCTACCACTGTGTTGATTGGCTGACAGACCCCCTTCCTTCTTGAGAATATCAGAGCAGTTGATTGAATGGCTTTATACTCCCTCACGGATGTAACAATGGCCATGGGCTTTTTTACCAAGACCCTCCTTCGGTTACAAGAGCACTATTTCCCCCTCACTACCCAGAGAGTGAGAGGTGGCTGTACCTGCTGGATCGCAAAAGAACTCATATCCTTGATGAAGGTTAGAGGCAAACTGTGGGCTGCATTCAAAAAGTCTCCCTCCCCTGCACTATGGAATGATTTCAGGTGGCTAAGAAACCAATATAAATGAACTGCCAGGGTGTTGAAGTGTGACTTCCTTTGCAAACAGCAGTAGGATAATCTTAGAGATCCTTGTTGTTTCTGCAACACCATCAACTCCCTACTTCAACCGCGATCCCAGAATGCTACAGCCCATCTTAGATCACCCACTGGTGCACTAACTGACCCAACTGATGTCACCCATGCGTTGAGTTTAAAGTTTACCAATGTTGAGAGCCATTTAAGCAAATTTCTCCATCAGCATCCTGCTGATATTCTTCCTGGCCAGCCTGTTCAGCACCCTCACCCCATCTATCTCTGGCACTCCCCACTCCCCAGCCTTTTATTTTAGGGTTATCTCTGCCAAGGACACTATCAAACTCCTTAAAACTCTCCCTACCCATGGAAGCCCCGGCAGTGATGACATTTTCCCTGCCTTGTTAAAAATCCTTGCCCCTGCCATCTCAAAGCTGCTTTCCTACATATTCAATCTGGTACTTATCACATCCACTATGCCAGGTTCCTGGAAACTAGCCAATGTCATCCCCATCTTTAAAGCCAGAGACCCACTCTCTCCTGACAATTATCAGCCAATCTCTCTGCTCTCCCATCTGAGTAAACTACAAGAAAAGGTTGTTCATCTGCAACTGTCTGAACACGTAATGAAACATAACCTGCTGTGTGTCCACCAACATGGTTTTCACAAATTCCACAGCACCACATCTGCCTTGGCACAGTTTACCAATCATGTTTTCAGAAACATGGACCTGGGTAAGGCCACTGGGTCAGTGTTTGTAGATCTGACCAAGGCCTTTGACTTGGTCGATCACCCCCTTCTTCATACCACGCTTATGGGACTTGATTGCTCCCCAGGGACTGTACAATGGTTTGGGAGCTGCCTGTCTGGCAGGTCCCAATATGTATATGTAGGAACTGCTGCCTTCCCTGATAGGCCTGTCTCTACGGGTGTCCCCCAGTGCCCCATCCTGGGTCCACTATTGTTTTCCATTTTTAGTAATTCCCTCGCCTCTGACTGCTTCACCTGCAAAGCCCTTCCATATGAGGATGATCTTGTCCTTTTCTTCAGTGATAGACTCTGACCAACATATCCTCCACCCTGTCCCAGAATTATGGCCTGACTCATAACTGGTTTCTGTCTCACAGACTACTGGTTAAAGCTAAAAATCAAAAGCAATGCTGTTTGGGTCAAAACCATACTTGGCCAATATCACAAAATCTGGCTCCTCTCTCTCGGTGCTCATGCCGAATGGACCCCCCCCCCCCCAAATGGAAAACATCTCACATTTCAAGTATTTGGGCATAACTCTTGACTCCTCCCTCTGCTTTACAAAGCATGTAAACTTGATCACTCACTAGGTAAACCAAAAACTTGGGACTGCATATCAGCATAAACAATTTTTGACCAGCGAGGCCAGACTGGCATTTGCCCAAGGCACCCTGAACCTTGACTACTGCACTCCAATATACTCCAGACTGTCCTCTGCCCTTTACTCATGCCTCACCTCAGTCTACAACAATGTCTGCTGCTTCATCCTTCTGGCTTTATACTCCATTCACCACTGTACTCTGTCTCAGTCCCTTGGTTGTCTGCCACTTTCTGACCAACATGAATATGCCTGGTTGACAATAATCTAAGACGTGGCAATGTGTCCCCATATACATCCCTTCTAAAGACCCATGCTCCTTCCAGAAGTCTGCATGTATCCTCAGTCCCCCCCCCCCATGGAAGTACCGAAAATCTCCTTTGTCATGGGTGGCAGAGCACTGTTGGTAATTATTCCCTCCCTATGGAACCGCCTTCCTACTTCTCTCTGTTCTGTTGACACACACGGCACTTTCAAGCTCCAACTCAAAGTTTGGCTTCAATCGGAGACCAAATGCCTATGCCATTGAAGGCAATCCTTATCAATTAGCTGTCCATCTCCTTACCCAAACCCTGACACCTGCTCTGCACTCTCCCATCTCTGCACCTATACTTCCCTGCCACTTTGGTCCCTGGTTTTGTTCCTCTACTCAGTCCTTCCCACTAAGGAACATCTATGTTAATGTTTATCTGTTGCAATTCTGCTCTGTTTCCCAACCCCTCCCTGTCACCATTTTTTCTTATTGTACAGTACTCTTTCGCTCTATCAAGCACTGGTATTTATATCCTATTTTCCTATGTATATTGTAGAGTAATTGTCTTGCTATCTCACAGATAGATATTTATTGTATTACATTTCTGCCATCCTTGTATTTAACTACTGTATCTACTTTGTATTACCTGTTCCTTGCTACACCTATATGTAATGTTGCTGAGCCACTTGTTGGCCTGGGCCATGCCTGAAAACAGTCCCCAGGATCAGTGCACTTATCTGGTAACCAAAGACTTAAATAAATAAATAAAAATAAATAAAGTGTATATTCCTAAGTGCACCATAGCATAATCAGTGATAATGATTGGAAGCTCTGAAACCTCCTTAACTAGGGCAAGACAACTTCTTGGTAATGAGAAAAATCTATCCTATTATGACTGTTATGATAGTTGTAGTAGTATGTAAATTTTCTCCCAGAGGGCTACATACTATGCCAGGAGTAAATGAGATTAGAGATGTGCCAAAGATTAATTTCACTGGCAAAGTTCTGGAGAAGTCTGCAATGTAGCCACACAAAATATTTTACGGATTTCAAGCATTCCATGAAATATTTCGCTAGAGCAAATTTGCAAAATTCTGCCCATGAAATGTGGAATTTTGCCTGTGAAGTGTGAAATTTCTCCCATGAACGGCAGAATTTCACCTGCGAATGGCGAAATTCCACCAGTGAATGGCAAAATTCCACTGTTCGCAGGAGAAATTCCACACTTCGCGGGTGAAAGTCTGCATTTTGTGGTCAGAATTTTGCATTTTGCATTCACAAAATATTTTGTGGAGTGGAGTTTGCCGACTTCACCGATCTCTACATAAGATGCCACTCACAAATAAGGTGATGAATGACTGACCTATTGTAGTTGTATGTGCCTCTTAGCCAGACCAAGGTTTTTCTCTGGGAAGGGTTCTCAGATTTCACTACAGTTATCTCCTAACCTTAAAGCCTCCCAATCTTATTTTTCAGATAGTATGTTAAGTGCTGCTCAACAGCTGCTATAAAATTGGGCATATCCTGGCTTGTGGCATACTGATCACAAAAGAGATATGACCAGTCCAGTAACATTCATCTAACTATTATCCACCTTCTTGCACTATTTGACATCTTTTTATGAATTGTAATCACCAGTTTATTGTGAAAAAATAGAACAACCACACCATTACTGGAAGGGAAGGAAATGTATACTACAGTGCTAACCCAATCCTTTTGCAACAATTGTGCTAATTCTTCAATAAAGTGGGCTTCTTGTAAGTATGTCATATCATAATGGTGCTGTTTAAGGTTTACTAGAATTGGTTTGCATTTTAATGAGTTGCTTGTGCCTCAAAAATTCATAGATGTTATTTTAAGAAGTTGTGCCCCAGTTTGTGACCTTTTATTCCAGTGAAGATCTTGTATCATTAATCGTATACCTGCAAAGCCTAAACTTTTTTGAAAATGAGATTAGATTTGCTTCAGTGCCCATATTCTAAAAACACAATTCTGCACCAGAGACCCTATGAGGAGAGACTAAGTGGAGTCAATGTGTACATCCTGGAGGAAAGGAGGGAAAGGGGAGATATGATAGAGACTTTTAAATACCTCACAGGTATAAACAAGGTACAAAGGGGAAGTATTTGTCAGAAAAAAAGATGCTCAAGAACAAGGGGCATGCGTTGAAGCCGGTGAGGGGGGGTAGACTCAGGAGAAATGTAAGGAAGTACTGCTTCACTGAAAGAGTGGTGGATGCCTGGAACAGCCTCCCAGTGGATGTGGTGGGGGCACAAACTGTAGCAGGATTCAAGAACACATGGAATAGACATAAGGGAACCTAAGTCATTAGGGAAGGGAGGGTTAAATCAGAGATCAAGTAGGGTCTACGGTGTTATGGTAGGCAGGGAAAATGGGCAGACTAGGTGGGCCAAGATGTCCTTATCTGCCATCAAATTCTATGTTTCTATATATGAATCCCCTGAAAAAGCAAAACATCTAATAGAGCAGATCATCAATAAGACAACAACTCTAATTCATATAACATTCAACATCTCTTGAAACCTGTTAGTGGGAACTAGAAGAACACACCATGTACTGTAGGCGGGACCTAGGTCCACCAACAATACATCCAAATCCCTAGTCTCTTGAGTGGGCACAACCACTAGCAATGAGTTGCTTCCATACCTCACTAAACTGCAGTGCAAAAAAATTTGCATAAACCAGCATCTGTTAAATGAAATATTACTAACAAGGTTGAAAAACATCCTATGCGTCTCACTAGGAGGGAAGCATACCTTATGATAGTCAGTGCTGGCATATGGTTCACTATGTTGACATTTATTGGGGGCATTCACCAGAGGTCAGAAGAATATTTCCCTCTATTTAGTTTTTTTTGGGGGGGGGATCGGCAACTGTAGCAGGTCCTGATTAGTCCCCTAGCAGGATTAGTCCCCTAGCAGAACCAACAAAGAACTGTTTCTCTCAGGTCCCAACCACTCAGCTGTGGACTCTGCATATCTCAAGAGTTAGGGCACATCTTCTGTACTGTTTAGTACATGTATAATTGTAACTACAGTAGAAAAAACAAAACAAAACAAAAAATGATGCCACAACTATTTTTAAATTTTATCATGTTCAAGGCCATTTCTCATGTATCTAGTCCATGCTCATTTTTTTTGTTATATTCAAAGCACAATTCACAATGATCTTGCTGTTTTAGCTTCCAGAAATACGGCTACCCAGCATGGCGAGTATAAATGAACAACCTTTAAGCTAGGTCATGTTGAAAAAGCCATTTATTTCATTATAAAAAGCAGCTTACAAAAATACATTGCTACAGCAGCACCCCATGTGCCCACGCAGATGTATGTTTCACGTCATAGACGCTTTGTCAATGTGATCTTGCTGTTTTAGGCCTTTTGTTTATGCTAAATTTAAAAACAATATTTTGCAATGCTTTTAACAGTACTTGGTCATCATGTTGGACTTAAAAAATGGGTTACTACATCTTCAGGCTATCCCCCTAACATGGGTGTGCCATGGTTTTGCATCTTTCAACCTGCAGGTCCTGTTGGACTTTTAGAAGAACTTGTCACAATGATGTTCATAATTTTTAGCCATGTTGGACTTAAAAAGATGTACAGGACTATTTCTGGGCTTTAAACTGGATATACTATGTTATCCCTAAACTCGGTATATCGACACTCAGCATACCGAGTTAACTGGTCCGAAATCCACAGCCCCGAACAGATCAGATGCCTGACACTACATTGTCAGGCATCCTGCAATGAAACAAGTGTACAATAAGGGTGACTTTTCTCCCTGCATCCCCCATGTGGGGGGCTGTGCCCCTCACACCCCCTGTAACTTAAATATCTAACTCCAAGGGGGAGCAGACCCCAGAGTAAAATATTAAGAAATTATGGGGTGCAGTGTGTAAAATGACATGACTCAGACCAGAACCCAGGTCACACAGAGCACGCTGGCTGAGCTACCAGTGGTTTATCCCGCCACACCACTGGAGCAGCTTGGTCAGTAGCCCCATCCAGCCATCCTTTCCCATACTGCAGAAGTGGTAAGAAAGCATTCCTTCACATCTGCTATCTTACCCC
The DNA here is from genome assembly GCA_016271365.2 of Neoceratodus forsteri. Taxonomy (NCBI): domain Eukaryota; kingdom Metazoa; phylum Chordata; order Ceratodontiformes; family Ceratodontidae; genus Neoceratodus; species Neoceratodus forsteri. The sequence continues at coordinate 438,516,686 of CM028137.1, read as the reverse complement.
TTCAGGTATTGCAGAGTCAGCAAGATCTGTATGGGAATTCAGATATCTGGGTCTTAGTGCTTTGTGGGAGAGAGTGGAATAAGTCTGTTCTAGTCCCTTTTTGGAAAATTGGTATGGAAGGCAGTTACCTGTATTAGCATATGCTGATAATACACCATTTTTCAGATAGGTACAACCATTTAGGTCACTATAAAAATTAAAAACAAGTCAGTTTTCAAAGCATCCTCATCCATGGCCACTTGTTACCCAACAGTTGAGAGTATCCATGGGTGATATTTCTTTGTCCAAAGCTGCTTTGCCTGGGTAACAATGTCTACCCAGAATCTGACAAATGAGCTAGCTTTTGGGTCAGGCTTTACTCCTTGTGATCGAGTCAGATGGTTGACATTGAATGTAAGTGTGTCTTCCAGGCTCAGGAGTTAGAGCCTTAGCTGGCTGTGGAGAAACTTGAGCCCTGCTGTGACTTCTATGATGTTGAGGGGGTGCCCAGGGATCTCCATCTCTGTCCACTTCCCTTTTTTTCCAGATCCTGGAGCATCATTGCTACCACTTTTCATGCGTAGTTCTATTGGTAGCTGGGGCAGGTGATGTTTTTCTATAATCTGTTTGAGCCTTCAGACTTCTGAACCAACCATCAGATCTCTGAACCACCAGACATCCCAGCACCCTATCTGGATGGAGTGCTTTTTCTGTTTCATCTGCTGATCTACTGCAGTGTATTGTGTTGAGTTGATGCAGGTCTGTAAGCTGTGCTCTGCTCAGATAGACTAGGTCCCATGCTTTACTAGCTGTAATAGGACAGGTGTGTAGTAGCACAGGCCCCAAGCAGCCCTGTATACCATACAGTATAGGGATACCTGTCTGTACTATGATGAGCTTAAGCACCTACTAGTCCTTAGAAGCATAATTAAGCATTAAGGCATGACAGGGCATGTGTTATTGTGTAGTAACATCATGCCTGGGGTGGCTGAATCATTAGGCTGCAGGTCAAGTGCGTTCAACACCCAGGAAGTGACATTATTACACAATAACACACATCTCTGGAGTGCCTTATTGCTATTATACAATGGTTCGATTTTATGTGAAGAAAAAAAATTACGAAAATATAAAAAAAACATTGTTTTTATTTGATTTGAGTGGAAGTATTCTTAAAGAAAAAAAAAGTTCCTTGTCTGAATGTTTCCATTAGGTGGAGGTATTATGCTAAGCTGTGCATGCCTCCCCCCCAGCTATCTTACTCTATATTTTGTTCACCTGCTTAGCAACCCCCCTGCCTCCTGTGTCTGTGTATCTTTCCTTTAGTTTCCGGTTGCTCCATGTTTGAATAACTGTTGCAGGTGTTGACTTTTTTAATGTTGGTGCCACTGGTGGTACATTCATGAGGGAGACAAGTGGGACTAGGACTGGGAGGCAAGTGCAGTTGTGACTGGGAACAGGAGTAAATGGGCTGATTGCTGGTACCATGGCTTCTTTAATAGGCTGAAGGGTAGAGAGAGACAGGTACGAGATAATGAGTTGTTTCATTAAATTTCTGCAGTGGGGCAGGGTGTGGAGTGAGCATGGCACTTTTGCTGTTAAGCTTCAGAAGCGGGGAAGCATGTGTAGCCAGCGTGGCACTTTTGATGTGCACACTGTCAAACGCTTACAAAATTGCAGTGTGGAGCAGGGGATTCAAATGGTGAATATGAGCACTTTAGTTGCCTTCATGTGAGCAAACTAGATGTGTGAAATGAACATTTCTTCTGGTCACATTCACCTGGCATTATGAACATTCCAGCAGCAGTCTTGCTAATGAGCTCCCTCCTAATGGGACTTTTCATGATATCTCAGTCATGTGCTCACATACTGGTTATTGACCAAGCTGCTGTCTCACAATTTATCAACAGCCCACTCCTGCCCCTGTCCTTATCTGACTGACCGGGGCCCTGCACTAGTCCCTTGTAACTCCTGGGCCTCCTGGAGAAAAGGGAGTCACCTCTTGGGTGCTTTCATAATTTCACTAACCCCTTGTCTTTCGGTATACCAGCCACATCAAACCCCAGGCATCTTTTTTCCTTACTGCAGCTGTTCCTAGTTAGGGAAGTGGAAGGCAGCTCAGGCCCCATCACCTCACCCCTCATCCATAGCAACCCCATTTGGACAAGCAGGCATGGCCTAAAAATTATGCATATCAGTTCATTCAGGCTCCTGGCCAAATTTGCTGAGTTTGCAGTGTGGGTTTCTCTATATAACCCTGATATCATAGGCATCACTGAAATGTGGCCAATGCCTGCCACTCCAGACTCCAACTGCAAACTTGAATGGTTCAACCCTGTTAAAGCAGGACAAAGTCATGTCTAAAAAAGGTGGTGATGTTCTTTACATTTCAAAACACCCAAGCCACCCTGGACTCCAGCTGCACACCAAGTAGCTAAGTCAGTGAATGAATTATTACTGAACTGTCTACTGGATATGCTAAACAAAATTATATTGTCTGCTGCTACAATCCCCCCAGAAGGGGTTTAACTGGCCTGACCCAACTGCTGGATGGCATTCATCATTGTTCCCCCTCTAGGCAGATCATTATGATAGGAGATTTTAACGAGAACTGGGCAGACTGAATGGGCCTTGTGGTCCGTTTCTGCCATCAGCATTTATGTTTCTCGCTGTGCAGCATCCAAACAAAATATTGTGATATGTTAAAACAGCTCAATCTCAAAAAAAAAATCATTACCACCACCACCACCCAACAGAACTTCTGACCCACTAATCACTCCCTCCTTGACTGGATAATGACCAAACAAGAAGACAGGGTCCTTCATGCAGGAGTCCTATCTGACTCCATAAGTTACCATTCCCATGCTTTCTGCATCAAGACTTCCAAATCCATCCACTCTCCCCCCAAATTTTTGACATTCCGGGATTTCGCAAAATATGATTCCCCTTGCCTGTTCTCTGCTATTAAGGTACTCAACTGGCATGCCCTGCACATGCTGTCTGATGTTAACTCAGCCTTGGGTTCCCCCACTGCAGCCCTATCTCCCAGCCAAAACAGGTACTTTCCACTAACCACCTGGAGAGTGTGGGATGGAAATACTAGATGGCTCACCAAGGACCTCCTCCAGAAGATGAAGGAGAAAGATGCCAAATGGGCAGTACATAAAGCTATCCCCTCTATGCTGGCCAAGTGGCACTGAGGGTTGAGTGCCACACCTCATGCCACACTGGTGATCCAGGTTCAGGAATGAGCATGGACCACCTGGGGGTCAACTAGGGAGGGGGAGAGAATTGAGCATCCAGTGGAATTCTGTCCTCTCCCAGGATGGGTGGGTTGTTGCTCTCACCAAACAACTGCCACCAAGGGGAAAGCCTGGAGGGTAGTGTGGGCTGAGTGAAACACAAAGGGAGGGTGCTTCAGGACTGCAGTGTGTGAACCCCTCCATGTGCAGGGGATGGGAGAAAATGGAAAATGGGGATGGCAGGCTGCATGAAAGCCCCTGCTGCAATCTTGATTCCTGTGACCCCTGGGCTTCTGTATTGTACTTGGGGGGAGGGTGAAGCTGGCCCTCCTACCTTCGGCCCTGCCACCAGTGGGAGGTGGGAATCTGTGGGGGAATCACTCAGGAGAAAGCTGGATTGGGAAGCAGGGAGCCAGAGTGAACAAGCCCTCTGAGAGGGGGTTGGAATCTGTCTGCCAGCCCTGCATGGAGAGAAAAAGCAATATAAGAAATATATATATATTGCTATCCCATCCCATTCTCAGTGGGATGAATACAGACACCCACATAATCTCTGCAAAAAAAAGAGATCAAATCATGCAAGGCCAGGGACCTCAAAAACCTTCAAATCTGCAACCTTGGCAACCGCAAAAATATATTCACAGCAGTAAACTCCCTAATATCACCGAAGATCACACAAAATGCCATAAGACTAGAACATGGAGCAGGAACCTTACCTGACCCTGCAAAGTGGCTGAAGCCTGTAACACCAAATTCACAGACCTCTCTGACTACCTTGTTAAACTTCCACCCCAAGGATGCCACCCATGGTCCTATAGGTCAGGTCACAAACAACCCTAGTGTTTATCCCTTTCACTTTAAGGCAATCTCCCTACAGAAAGAAGGTTAGCTCCTCTTGACACACTCCAATCAAGGTAGCACTGGCAATGACAGCCTTTGACAGAAATTTCTAAAACTAGTAGAACACATTATAGTCAAACCCTTAACTATGGTGTCAAACTTATCCTTTACCTCTTCCTCCATATCACCCCTCTAGAAGCAGGCCAGAGTCATCCCCATCTTCAAGGTCAGTGATCTACCCTCGTAAACAACTGTCGCTCTCCCATGTGAGCAAAATCCACAAAAAGGTGTTTTTCAGCAAATCTCTGATGATGTGTCCAAACACATTCTCCTCTTTCACCAACAACACGTCTTCAGGAAAGGACACAGCACCACCACTGCACTGTCCTGCTTCACTGACAATGTCTTCAAAGACATGGATGAAGGCAAACTTACTGACACCATCTTTGTGGATCTCACCAAAGCCTTCAACCTGGTGGACCATAACATCCTGCTCGGTAAGCTGAGCAGTAGCGTGTACTCTGCCGTTACCACAGCATATTTTTGAGAATACCTTTCAGGCCACACCCAAGTTGTCTGCAAGGGGGCAATTTCCAGCACTAAGGTAGTCCAAACTGGGGTCCTCAAAGGATTACTACTTGGACTCATTTTGTTTTTCCTGTTTATCAACTCCTTCCCTAAGGAAAACATCACGTGCAACTCACCACTGTATGCTGATGACCAGATCCTCCACTATAGCGCAAAGACCTGGCCAAACATTCATCTATGTTCATGAAAAATTTTGACACTGCTCAAAAATGATTTCCTGCCAACAGACTCTTGGTAAATGCTCTGGAGACAAAAGTCATGCTGTTCAGGTTGAAACTCAGATTCACTAGGCAGGTAGGTGATACTAACCTTCTTCTAATCCTTTCCCCTGATAGCTCCCCTCTTGAGTTAATGACTACATTCATATGCTGTATCTGAGAGTTACCCTTGAAACCTCCCTGACATTCTTCGATCACATCAGGCTCATAGTCCAGCATGAGAACCAGGAACTCAGTGTTGGCTTCCAATACAAGGATTTCGTTACCCCTTCAAGTAAGACTCTTATGTCCCAGAGCACCTTACTCCCTCTGCTGGGCTACTGTTTTATTTGTATTTATTTATGACTTTGATTAATGGGTAAGTGCGCTGATCCAAGGGACCATTTTCAGGCATGACCCAGGCAACAGGAGTGGCACAGAAAAAATGGCATACGCACATACATATCTTTATACATAAATGATAATTGTTTACAAATGAGTGTAATCATAACAATACAAGACAAGCACTGACTGAAGTAATAAGAGAGCAAACTATACAATACACATAGGATAATACAGAAATCAAAATTAATTAAATAGGCAATCAATTAAGAAGGCTGTTAGTGGATACCCTCAACCTGGAGAGCAACCTGCACACTGAACATAGGATAATACCAAGGTCAAAGCTAAATTCATAGGCAATCATTAAGGAGGCTGTGAGTGGATACCCCCAGTCTGGGACTTGAACTGTCCTATTAGCCAGGCAACCATTGAGCACAGAAAAAGTAGTAGAGGGGAAAGGTAGGAGTGTGGCAGAAAAGGAGCAGTACAGCTGCCAGTGGGTGGGGGGTTTATTGGGTGAGCACTTCCAGTAATATTCCCCAAGGAGCCAGTTTCTGAACCTGGATTTGAAAGAGAGGTGAGAAGTGGTTGATCTGAGAGATGAGGGTAGATTGTTCCACAGTGTAGGGGCTGTAACAGATGAGGCATTACTTCCCATACTAGTAGAAGCTCTAGGGACTTGAATGGGGAGGACCAACTGAGGAATGGAGGGTCTTGGGTGAGTGACTAACTTTGAGGAGAAAGGAGAGGGGGGGACACGTTCCCCACCCTGAGAGTGTTGTTGACAATACAGCCAAGGATAAAGTCAAAGTGACCTTCAAGCGGTAGCCAGCAGAGAGACCAACAGAGGTTGCTGTGATGGGTGGAGAATGGGATGAGTAGAGCAAATCGGCAGACATTGTTGTAGACAGAGGTGAGACAAGCTCGAAGAACAGTGGTTTCGCATGAGTAGATGGCAGAGCAGTAATCTAAGATGGGAAGGTGATTTCCAGCAGCTATACCCAGGTGAGCCTCCTTGGACTGGTAGTGTTTGATACGGTAGGCCACCCCCAGTTTCTGATTCACTCTGCATGCAACAAGGTTGATGTGTTCAGCAAAGGAGAGGGAGAGGTCCAAAGTTACCCCCAGGTATTTAAAGGAGGGGACATTCTCGAGGGCAGGGCCATTGGGAGAGAAGATTGGAGGGAGGAATTGGCCTTGACAGCTTTGGCAAGGTAGGGCTTGGACCCAGGCAGCATTACCTTAGGTTTTTTTTCATTCATCAGAAGCAAGCTGGCTATGAACCAACCATAGGCCATACAGTAGTTTGTGTGAGGATGGAGGATATATGAGGGAAAGACTTTTTGCTATGATAGAGGACAAGGCCGTCCACATAGAGAAGGGAGTAGCAGGTGATGCTGTCAGAGGGGAGGGTGTTAACAAATATAGAAAAGAGAAAGGACCCTAGAATGGAGCCCAGGGGAACATCAGTGGTGATGGAGAGGGCAGGGGATGTGGCAGACCCAATGCACACAGCTTAGGAATGTTCAGTAAGGTAACTCTGAAACCAGTTGGTAGTGTCCATGGAGCAGCCACACTGGGGTAGCTTAGGGAGGAGAAAGACATGGTTTACCAAGTCAAATGCCTTCAAAAGGTCGATGAAAACACACTGGTGGTGTATCTGCAGTCCATGTTTGATAGGACATGGTCAATGACTAGGGCAAGGGCTGTAGTAGTACTGTGGTTTTTGCAAAAACTGTCCTGCTAGTTGCACAAGAGGTTGCATTTCCTGAGATGTTCAGACAGTTGGTGATGGATGACTTTCTCCAGGAGCTTATTAAGGTGGGGGAGGATAGATATGGGTCGATACTTGTCAGAGAAAGAGAGGGTCACCAGCTTTAAAAATGGGTCCACTTTAGAAGCTTTCTAGGGGTTAGGCATGGAAGAGGTGGAAAGGGCCAGGTTAAGAATAAAAGTGAGTGGTTTAGAGATAGCTGGAGAGGCTAGCTTTAGCATGGTAGGGTAGAGGCCATCAGAGCCAAGGCTGCCATGGTTTGAGAGGATTCATGGAAGCTTAAAGGTTTCCTGTTGGGAAATAGTCTTAAAGTAGAAAGAGGGGGAAGGCGGTGGTGCTAGAAGGACACGGACAGTGTGGGGATGTGGTGCTTGCCCCAGAGTAGGTTGCTAAATTTGAGGGAAGCTTACTAAGGAGGGCAGAGACATCAGTAAACTTAATGTTGAATGCCTGGGTGACCTTGGCTGGCTTGGTTAGCTGCCCAGAGGGTGAGTCAAGTTGAATATTATTACTGCGTGGGTGAGGATTGAGGATGGAGCTAATGGAGTCCCAGAATTTTCTAGGGTTGCCAAGGCTCTCCTTCTAGTGGTTTAGGTAGTAGATCTGCTTTAAAGATTTAGTTTTTTGGTTGCATTGATTGCACAGTTGTCAATATTCATTCCAAAGAGCTATGGAGGGAGCAAATTTGTGGGCAGTCCATTTCTGGTCTCTAGCTTTCATGAAGGCTAGGAGGTCTTTGGTTATCCACTGGGTACACCCACCTCTAACTCATCTTGTAGTAATTGGAAAATGCCAGTCCTGGATTATAAGGAGGGCATTGGTAAAGAATGCAACAATTAAGGACATGTCGGTGGTAGTGTAGTGGTCCTGCCAGTTTAGGGCCCTAACATCATTCAGGAGGAGGGAGGAGTCTGGGCAGTTGAAATTTCAGAAGTAGAGGTACTTTGGGATGGGGTGAGTGGTCCTTGAGTACCATATGGCATAAGTCAGGGAGTGGTCAATAGTGGAGTCAGCAAAGATTTCTGCCTGGCTGGGAAGCCAAATCATTAACATACCTGGGTATCAATATTAGCACGAACCTGAGTATGATGGTTAGGAACAACCTAGGCACTCTAGTTCAAGCCATATCGGGAGACTTGGATAGATGGCGATTACTCTCCCTGTCTTTGTGGGGTAGGCTGAATGTTTTGAAAATGAATATTCTGCCTAGATTATTATACCCCTTGGGGATGCTTGGGGTACATCTTCCGAGAAGGTGGTTTTCTAATCTACAGAGAATGTTCAACTCTTTCTATGGCAGGGAAGAGTGCCCGTAGATCTTACATCAAATTGACAACCTCAAAACTAAAGGCGGACTAGCTGCTCCCTCTCTTTTTCTGTATTATGCGGCACAACATGCTTGTAAACTGAGTCTCTGGAGTGATTGGAGTAGGCACTCGGCTTATCTACCCTTATGGTTAGACATTGAGCGTGGTCTCAGCGAAGAGAGCGAGGAGCCTTCATGGCCTTGCTATTTAGTCTCCGCTGGCCACCCCTAAACCTTTGAAGGATAACCCTATGGGATGGTCTTTAAAAGCATTTCACCAATTGCAACACTATCTTGGGTTCAAATGGTATCTATCAGGCAGCCAGCCAATCTTTGAAAATCCACATATTAAGGTGGGGGGTAATACAGTACCCATGGCCTTCTGGCCCCAGATTAGTCACTTTACCTTCTTGGACTTCTGGGTGCATGGTGAGCCACGGCCCTTTGAGCATTTGACGAGGTCTCATGGTGTTGCGGACCGAGACTTCTTCAAGTGGCTGCAACTTAGTATGGCCCTAGCTCCAGTTTTCTCTCAGGTTCCCCCAGCTGATTATGAGGTTAAAAATATTGACGCCCTTTTAGCTGCAGCTGTCCAACCGTGGGCAGTTTCCAAAGTGTACAAGTTACTTCAGGATTGGGATCACAGGCTCCCTTCAGGGGTTTGTTTTTACTGGGTAAGGGAGTTAGATATTCCGGATGCCCCTGACCTTTGGAAAAAGCTCTGGAGCACAATGTATAAATACATAAAACAAGATAGACTTCAGGATGGTGCATTTTAACATAATGCACCATTTGTACTTAACTCCATCCTGCCTAGGTAGGCGTGGGTAAGGGATACGCCACTTTGCTGGAGATGTAAGAAGGAGGATGGCACTCTATATCACATGCTATGGTCATGCCCGGTAATACGGGCCTTTTGGGATGCCATAAATGGTCTCTTGGATCCTATCCTTGGCTTAACTAATATGTTCACCCCTGAGGCCTGTTTGCTGTGCTTCTTTCCAGCAGGCACTCCCAGGGTTAGAAAGGCCCAAATGTCGCTTGTCTCAGCCGTGGCGAAATTGTTAATTTTAAGACATTGGTCATCTGATAAACCCCCATCTTTGATGGAGTGGTACCGTGAATGTACATTAGCACTGCAGTTGGAGAAGCACATCGCATATATGCGGCACAGGCAGGAGTCTTATGTGTTGCTCTGGAGTTCCCTAGATGCACTCCTTAGGACTTGGAAACCTGGCTCTTAGAAGGCTGTTGGGAATATAATTAGGATGCTCCCTTCTGTTTGTAACCTTGGGATGGGGGAGGGAGGATGATTCATATCTCAATGGAAAGTGTGATGTTAGTAATTGTGTGGCTTGTATGGTATTGTTTTGCACTTTCAGCTGAACACTCCATGTGCTAACTATGTGGTTGGGATGTCTGTAAAAATAATAAAGATGTTTAATTACAAAAAAAAAAAAAAAAAGATTTCTGCCTGGAGTACTCTGTCATCACAGTTGGTAATGACCCAGTCCATCAGAGTTTTGGTAGAAGTGTGGGGGTTAAATCAAATGGGGGATTGTGATGGTTTGCACCAAGTTGTGTTGTTTCAGAAGGTTAGAGAGATCGGGTTCTTGAGTGATTAGCCAATTTAGATTGCAATCACCAAGGATAATGGAGTCCCTGGGTGGGGAGAGAGATCCATAGCCACTCAGGAGATTTTTGAAGTCCCTCTGTGCCCCCTGTTGGAGGGTTATAGCAGCCCCCCGATATAGTTTCTTGGTAGACCCTAGGGTGATTTCTAAAATTAGCCATTCACTTGGGGAGGAGGGCTCAGAGCAGAGGATAGCAGTAGCAGAGAGGGGTGCTTTAAGGTATATTGCAAAACCACCACCCTTCATTTTTCCAGGCCTGTTCCTGCGAAGCAGGGAGTAGTCTGTCAGGTGATACAAGGCATCAGTGTGGTGCGATTTCAGCCATGTCTCTGAGAGACAGAGACCGTGGGGTTGGTGGAGGGTTACTCATAATTCAAGGTCAGGGTATTTGGCAGGAGATTACGGATGTTCATATGGGCAATTTTTAGAACATGGGACTTGACCCAGCTGCAATCAGTGGAGGTGATATGGGAGTTAACAGGGCCAAGGTCAGCCTCAATGTCCCCTGCTAGTAATAATAGAGAAAGTAGGAAGTGGTAAGGGCAAAGTGGCCAGGTGGGGGGGAGAGAGAGAGAGAGTGTAAGAAATAGCCTAGAAGTTGGCGCTCCCTGTTGGCTAGAAAAAGAAGAGTGATGGAATCAAGCATGGTATTCTCCCACCTTTCATGTACAAGCGTGAGCATCAATAAGTGTATGCCTGTTTGGAGGTGATTAGGATCCACTTGATCTTGGGCTAGGATCAGGGCACATGAATCCATCAGGAGTAGTGTACCTAAAGGTGATGCAGCCACCAGTATGAGGAGAAGAAGGGCATTCATGGTGTGTGTTTGGCTGATTCCTAGAGGAGCCAAGTGGAGTATAACTGACCTTGAAATCCAGTGGCTATAGGAGAGGGGTGGTTGAGAATGACAGGCATGTCCTTGACTCACAACTATACACAGACCTCATCCTCTTGCCTGTCCAGGCTCAATAAATGCTATGACAGCATCTGTAGATTTGCCTTAGTGGCCACTTACTCCATGCATCACAGTTCTCTCTACCAGGTCCTAGATTGGATCCCCCCTCAGGCCCACTAGGATTACCTTCTAGTCTGCCTCATTTACAAATCCATCAGGGAAAAAGAGCTGTCACCATTCTACTCCCTATTCAAACCAAAGCTCTGCCATCAAGGCCTCCAGTCTTCCTCCAGCCTACCATTAGATTGTCCACAAGTTACCAGGTGAATGGGACAGAGGGCCTTCTCTGCAACTTCGCTGAATTTTTGGAACAGCCTATCTACCCCTGTACAGACTTTGAGATTCTCCCATTTCAATCCAATAACAACATCCCCCTTACTGCCACCTTTATTTATTTATTATTTATTTATTTGGTTTTGGAAACCAGGTGGGTGCAAAAGGCATAAGAATGCATATTTTCAGGCATGACCCATGAGGATACCAGCTGAAACATACATGAGTATACAAATACATGTGCATACATGTGATGCAGCACATGAGATATGTAGCACAGAGGGGAGGGGGATCAACATACAATCAATTTTAGGGTTTGGGGTAACATAGTTCAAAATGATTCAATCAAGTACAGTTTGGACAGTGAAAAGAATACAAAATGCAGAAAAACAAGTGAGAAAAACAGGCATTTCAAACAAGAGGTATATGCAGAATACAAATAAGTGCCATTATGTGACCATTGGTGTTAGGAAAGTAGAACAGGGAGGAGAGGTGAGGGTAGAGTGGTGGGAGGCAGAGGAAGAGGGTAAAGGATGAGATAAGCATTTAAAGGAGGGTAATTAAGAGAGGTGAAGAAAGGTGTAAGAGGAGTAGTTGCCTAAGGACGCGGAGGGCAGGGAGAAGGAGTGGTCTAAGGTGGATGAAAGCAAGTGCAGTGGCAGGTAGCACACAGGTGGTCACAGTGAAATATCTTGAAGCTAGCATGGGTGGGAGCTTGATGAATAGCTTGAGGTAGGGAGTTGCAGTATTTTGGGTCTGTGAAAGAGAAAACTTGTGCACCCACACTGGTTTTGAATCTGGGGATATGTAGAGGGGCTTGTTCAGTAGACTGGAGCCCATAGGAGAGGGGTTACACGTGAAGCAGAGAGGTAAGGGATTGTGGAAGGCCTGAGCTGGTAATACCATCAATTAGAGAGCCATAGGACTAGAGTTGATGGGCAGAGGGTAATGGCCATTTTAGGTCCACATAGAGCTGGCAGTGGTGTTTGTATCATGGAGTTGCAGAGGCATAGTGGCAAATAGTATTATAGGTGGTTTCCCATTTATGGAGGGTAGATTTTTTGGCAGATGGGTAGATGCCTGAGCTGTAGGCTAGGGCTGGGAGCAGAATGCCTTGTTCCACAGCTGGTCTGGCTGATGGGGTGAGGGCATAGCTAGTGCGGTAGGCACCTCCTATCTTTGCATTGACAGATTTACAGATGGTGGTGATGTGCAGCTCAAAATCCAGAGATCCGTCATGAAGAATGCCCAGATATTGAAAGGGCCTAGTGCTGACCAGTGGTGAACTGTCAGCACACAATATTTTGAGTGTGTTTTGGTTTGCTTTGAGTCTGGCAGGTGAGCCAAAGAACATGAAGTGTGTCTTATTTGTATGGAGAACAAGGTTGTTCTGTGCTAGCCAGGACTGAATACTTAAGAAGTCCATGGCAAGAGAGTGGTTTATGCCAAAGATATTTCTTTATCTGAGGACCATCGTTTATTTGGATTTTCTGGGCATCCTGTGTTATTTAAAACATCTTTATTTTGAGCACTCTATGATGTGTACCTGTCAGCTGTTTGATTTTTATATTTAATATGGAATGAAGTTTTCAGTAATATCTGCTCTTTTGTCATTGTTCTATATGATGTCGTTTTTTAAACTTTATGTTTATTGAATATGATAACAAACATACAGTTGATGCTTCATAGTAAAAGATATACAATCAGTTCTACACATGAGGTCGCCACTCCTCTTATTACTTTGAAATATACCATCTGTACTGTTAAGATACATCTTTAGAGGGTTATTACAAGTTATAATCATTAGTCAGACCATTAGTACTGCTAGTTAGAGTCCATAAGCAGCATGTATATACTTTCCTAACATTGTCCAGAACGGTTTTAGAGTATGTCCCCTCTCCCTAATGGAGGACTAGAGACAATTAATCATGCTAAGCATTAGTTTAGTTACTCATGTAAATTTTCCAAATAGGCAGTATAAAGGAAACATCCCTAAACTCTATGGCATTAAACTTGTAAAAACTGATATCACACTCCTCACCATTCAACAACAACATGCAACTAACTAACTTTTCTGAGAAGAGAAAAATATACATATGTATAAGCCCTTCTTAGTTTAAATTATGCAATTTTAAAATTAACAATTTTATTATAGCTTAAGGGCAAATTCAGAAAAATCCTTGTTGTTTGTAGGAGTCAGATGAGCAGTCACCTCAAATACCAAAGTGATCTAGATTCCGTAAGCAAAAGGTACTATACACTTACCAGAGGTCGGACCAAATACCCACTGCTCCCCCACAATTAGAGATTGGCGAAGTGGCCTCAATTTGCTCTACAGAGTGATTCGCAGAGTGACGGTGAATTTGTGGAGTATTTTGCATCATAATGGGTAATGTGAAGTCCATTGAAGACAATGACTTTGCATTACTCCGTCTTCCCAAACCACTACTCCACCAAATTTTAAGGCGAAGTACGTTGAAAACAATGTACTTCACCTCACGTTGCCTTGTTTTTAAGCTCCAAAGGTGAATTTTGCAGTAATTCATGGTGATTTCAGGCCACATGGGCTCTAGATTGTTGTGCACAGCCTCGGTTTGGGGTAGTGTGTGTAGGAAGCTGTAGGAAACAGTCTGCTCTGAGAGCTCACTGTGATTCAAACCTTCTAAAAGCTGTTAAAAAAGCCTTTTTGAGTATTTTTTTTTTGCTGAAACTTTAGTTCATTGATTGTAGGAAACCCTCCTGTGCTCATATCATCGAGCGTTTATTGTTTGTGTGTAGATTTTGAATGTTAGTGTACAACATTCAGTCTGTGTACTGAGAGACAGTGGAAGTGTGCTTTGGGAGAGGGGCATATCTGGTGTAGGTAGATTTAAGGTGGAGAAACAGGGAGTTCTTTGTTTGTTGGTTATATTTTTCTTGTATAACAACATGTTAATGTACACACAGTAATATTTTCAGTAATTGTTGAAATTTATTTGCTGATTGTGTGTGTTGTGGTCTGGACCTGGTGCAGCACTGAAGTTGTTTAAAATATGTTGTATATTACTGATGTTTTAAATTTGCTACGCATTCCTTGTAGACAAATTCTGTGTGTGTGTGTGTGTGTGTGTGTGTGTGTGTGTGTGTGTGTGTGTGGCATGACGTGACATCAAATAATACACCTTTTATTGTGCCACAGTGTAACTGCAGGCACAGCAGTGTGAACTTGCTATCCACTGCAGCTGCATGATTTTGTACTGCCATTGTGGTATCTTTGCTTGGTTTTGCACTGCCGTAATCTGCAGTCAGTGCTCCCCCTCACTGGCAAAAGGTATTCTTTTCCAGATTGGATTGTCTGTGACTTGAGAACACCTCTGATTAGTTAAAGGTGTTGTTGAACTTGTTGTGACTTTGCATCTGTATCTGTTGTTGAAGCCACAGTTGTTTTTTTGGCTTCACATCCAGTGCCCCCCCAGGCCCCCACACAGAGTGAACGTTCCGAAATCTAAATTTGGTTAGAATATTCCTGTTGCTCCCACAAAATGCCTGCAAAGACACATGCAAGCAAAGCTGTTTCTCGCCATGGCACTGCTGACAGTGGAAAGATTGTCTGTGGGCGTGGTAGTAGTATGCAGTTGCAGAAGTGCAATGCTGATGTGAAGAAAGGTATTTCTCCTTCAATGTTTTTTATAGTGCAGTCAGTAGCTTCACTCACAGTTGAAGGAGATGTCTTAGCTCGTGGTATTAGTGCAGTTGCTGGTGGTGGTATAAGTATTGCTTCCTCAAGTTCCACATCTGACCAGTTTACCATGTCCAAAAATATAGTGAAGTGTGAAGCAGTGACTGTGAGTGACAGTGTAGATGATGTCATACTCCCCAGTAACATCCCAGTAACTGAACATGAGGATTCTGATCATCATGTCAAAGATAGCACACAAAGTGACATTTCTTCCATCACGGTTCAGTCATGCATTTGCCATGCAGCGATTCACAGTGTGGTGAAAAAATTTTGGGTGATGGTGATGCTGCTGATGATGATGTTGCTGTGGTTGCAACATGCAGTCCATATGCCAGCATCCAAAAAGAAGATGTGGATGATGTTGATGAATATGATGATGATGATGCTGTCAGTGACCCCTATTAGGAACCGGAGAAAAAGAAACTCAAGGTAGCTGTATCTGGGTTTGTTTGCATTTCCCCCCTTCCCATAAAAAGTTTTGATTTACCAGTTTCAGTTGATGATGATGACTGGGTACTAATGATAGGTAGTTCTGGTGGTCAGTTGCAGTCCAAGTGTGTCCTGCCTGAAAAATCATGTAGCTCACCCCTCACTTCATGGCTTAAAAATCTGGAGTCCAATAACCAGCATCAGGGGGACATGTTAAAACTACAGCATCAAAATCCCTTGTTTGGGATTCTTTTGTGGAAGATGCAAATGATGAGTCAGTTGCAATCTGCCAGGTTTGCCAGGTGCATGTGAGTCGAGGTAAAAAGGGGAGCTATCTGGGCACAGGGGGACAGCATACACATCTTAAAAATAGGCACATGGCACTGTAGACCCAGCACAAGATGGCAGCTAATACCTGTACCACAGTGGGGTGTTCACCCTCACCATCAACCATAACGAGCATGTTATCCCCTTCCATGACAGTAGTATCAAGTAGAAAATTAAATGTGTGCAGTAGTGATGAAATAACAGCAGAGGATTATTGCAGGCATGATGAAGTAGAAGAGCAGAATGATTTTGAAGTCATGTCCAGTGGTGGTGACAATAGCAGTTTTGGTGGTGGCGGTGGTCAATGCAGTATGTCTAGTGCCAGTGGTACATCAACCCCTGTTGGTAAATCTGGGAAAATAACTGCATTTCTGGGTTTGTCATCACCTGTGCAACCGTTTTCATCGCACGTCCACACTCCACAACAACCTGCGATTCGCAAAGCAGAACCATTTGTCCTCACACCCCATCTAAAACGTTTAAGTTAGTCCACATTACAGAGCGTTTTGCACATAAGCTGAAGTACCTCCCAATCATACTGTATCATGTGAACTTAATGCTGCTGTAACTGAAATGCTGGCAATTGATCTTTTGCCCTTCTCCTTTGTGGAGAATTCTGGTTTCCTGCAGTTTGCTGCACATGCCTCTCCAAAATGGAAAGTGCCATCTAAGACATGCTTTTTGACCCATGTAGGCCCCGAGTTGTACCATACTGTGTCTGACTCAGTAAGACATGCCTTTCAACATTCCTCCTCTCCATTCATTCATTTAAGCATGGCTATGTGGACAAGTGGCAAAACAGTGGGGAGTTCATATTTGTATATAACTGCACACTGGGCACAGGTGCCGGGGGTTGTTTGTGCTGTTGTTAGTGTGAATAATCAGTGTGGTAAGGTGGGGTGTTATGCTAGCAATCTTCCAGGAATTCGACAGCATGCAACGATTGCTATGCACAATGTGACCTGTTCACACAGTGGTGAAAACATATTGGACCTGGTACTGACTGAAATTGACAAGTGGCTGAACCCCCTGTCTCTGAGAGCTGGGTTCATAGCAAGTGACAATGGGTTAAATGTGTTGAAATGCATCATGAATGGTGGCTTTTTTCGGGTTCCATGCATGGCCCACTGTTTAAATCTTGTGGTGCAGAAGTTTCTGCAGCACCCTGATATAAAGGAAATGCTGGCAGTTGCACGCCATATCTGTTCTCACTTTTCACGCTCTGCAAAGGCCTGTGACCAACTTCGGCAGTTGCAGATCCGAAACAGCCTCCCACAGCACTGCTTGAAGCAGGAAGTTGTCACCCACTGGAACTCCACTTTATACATGGCAGAGAGGTTGCATGAACGGTACAAAACCATCTCAGAATATCTTGTCATGCACACTAGTCATGACAGTTCCGGGGCCTCCATGTCTATGACAACTGAACAGTGGTGCCTCATGGAATCTGTAATAACAATCTTGAGGCCTTTTGAACATGCCACACAGGCAGTGAATGGTGGGTCTGCCTCCATTAGCCAATCAATTCCACTGCTGGGGGTGCTGAGGCAGACATTGGTGAATGTACAGCATAGCCTTGATGTTGCCAGAGACAGGGCTAGCAGTGTGTTGCTGAAACACATGCAGACAGTATTCGACCAGAATTGTCACAACTTGAGCATTCAGCGTAGGGACAACTTTGCAATAGCAACAATGCTGGACCCATGATACAAATGTGGAATTGCCTCAGTATTGGAGGGTGGGCCTGAACAGGTAAGAACTGTCAGTGGGCAACTGGTGTGCTTGATTCACGGGGCACAGAAGTCACGTGTCAAGGTCAGGAAACCTGAGCAACATAATCAGGCTGAAGGTGAACCTGGAGTAGTGTCAAGCATATCCTGTAAGGGGAAGGGAACTGCAGTTCCAGATAGTCTGTCATCAAAAGCGGCTGGCGTTAACCCACTTTGGGAGGCTGTGTCCCAAGTGGGGATTTGTGACATAAATTACTCCAGAGAAGCAGATGATGCATCAACCACTGGACATTTAAGTCAAATCACTGTTCCACTCATAGTGACTCAAATTCCATATGTCATATCACATTTATAACACAGAGCACAGTATATCCTGGCCCTCAGGCTACTACCATCATAAGACCACTGTTTATCACTGCCACCATAGGGAATGTGACCGTGTGTCCTCCTCTGGACTATCACCACCATAAGACCACTGTTCACTGCCACCATAGGGAATGTGACCGTGTGTCCCCCTGGACTACCAACACCATAAGACTGCTGTTCACCACTGCCACCATAGGGAATGTGACAGTGTGACCCCCCCGGACTACCACCCACCATAAGACCGCTGTTCACCACTGCCACCACCACCAGATGCAGGAAGATCTGAGAAGGAATGTCATCATGTGCCACAGCTATTACCACCATCACCCACCATCAGTGCCACTGTGACAATGTTTTTTCCATTACACTGACCACGCCAAGGCAGAGCAAGTCGAACAGGAGACCACATCCATCAGCCACAGGCACAAGGCTTCTTACTATTAAAACTATAAAGTGACTGTGTACTAAAGTTTTTCATGCTATTCAACTTCCTTTAGCTGTGAGTTTTGTTTTGTGTTGCTTTTCTGAGCTGCAATGGTCAAACACATACGGTCAACTTATTTGTTTTTTTACAGGTTAACAGCAAGTGACTCTCCTTCGTTGAAGGTCTTTATCAATGACAGCAGCAGTACTGTCTACAGGAAGCTATGGGATATCCATTTCCAATCCATACTGGTAAGTATATCAGTTTTATTTCATCTGTTTCTTTTTGCTTCATAAGAGCACAACAAATCTGACTGAAGAATCATAAACTAGGTGACATGTATGTCACAAAAAATATTTCTGCAACAGATATCATGCATTGTATTCCAAATTTGCAGCTGTGCAGCCATGACAGTATGAAAAAGTTGGGCCCAGTTTGTGTTACTTTACAAGATGTGGTTTTAAAATGTAACTTGAGTTGAGACGCAGGGACAGTGACACAGTGTATTTGTTACACAGCCTGGTACTAAATTGAATTGTGATCTGATGATTGCAGTGGGACAGCTTGCTATCCGTGTTAATCCAGATACCCGTGGTGGAACAGCTATAGCTTAAACATAATGCCTTACTGCTGCAATCAAGTTGTAATAGGTCCTTCATTTCTTTTTTTAGGAGACTTCCAAATGCTTTGTTGTGCCATAGTTGCCTTTATCCAAAGAACTTCTTCAACATCATGCTCCACCCCCCCCCAGGGCTGGGGCAGACATGCAACAAGCAGAAGTAATTTCAGTTGATGACCATGGCCATTCATTACCAGACTGGAGAAGGATGCAATGAAATCTGTGAAGAAGTAACCAAATAATAAACCATTAATGAGACCTACTTGCAAATATGCTTCCCCCCAAAAACAATACTTACCTCCATTGACTTGAGAGTATTCCATTTCCAATTTCAATGCCAAAATGTCTCATCAAGCACTGCAATTTGCACACCAACAGTATGTGACCTGTGATACAAAACAATACAATGAGTACATGTTTATATATGTCAATCCCCACCTAGAAAAGACACAAATATATATATATATATATATATATATATATATATATATATATATATATTATGGTAGCATGGTAGTGCTACCATAGTTAGAGTTGAGGAGCCATTTACATGTTAAACCTAAAATTTTGCACCTTAATAACTTTGCAACCATTCTACAGACTTGCTTGAAATTTGGAATATGTGATCAAGAATCATACATCTTCAGATCTGCCAAATTTTATAATGTTTGGATATACGGCTGTGGAGTTATTAAGCATGATCTGAGCACACGTTTACACTTTTTTGCAATTCTTTGGTCGTCTCTACAGGTTGCACGGTTTGCGCGACTGGTACGAAATCTTCAGGGAATGTGCAGCCAGGGTCCCCAATGTGCCTTTTGAAGATTTCATAAAAAAATATTAAACGGTTCAAAAGTTATTCAAAAAACAATTTCCCATTATAAGTCAATGAGAAAAGTTAGCAAAAAATTCAACACTTTCGCAAATGCAGTTTTTACTTTCTCAAATGGCCCTTTTACTGTTGCAAATCTGCCATTTTGTTTTCAGTTGGTGATCATAAAAATGCTTGGCATTTAAATTTGGGACCCTCTAGCAACACAATTCTTTTTGTGTTTACCTAGTCGGACCCTGAGGATGCTAGGCATGTCTTTATTTTGAGGTTAAACACCCTAGAAATATGTTTTTCAAGTTTCTGGAAAAAGTAATTTCTCAAAGTAGTGTTGCACTCATGAAAGTGTCGCAAATTTTTGTGAAAGTTTTCGCAAATTGCGACACTACTTTTCCAGGCTATGGCAAAATGACAGCAATTCTTTGCCACCCTGCTGCAAAAAAAAGTTTGGTCTTTTGAGGTGAAATTTGGAGAGGACACAGCCAACATCTCACAGATGTGCCTTTCAGTCTTTCAGTGAAAAATATTACAGGGTGGGAAAGTTACAGCACTCCAAAATTGACGCTTTTTCCCATAGGATAACATTACGGCGTCCACAGCATTACAGGAATCCTTTGCTGCCCTGCTGCAAAATAATGGTTTTGTCTTTTGGGCTGAAATGTTGTGGGAATAAAGCCAACATCCCACAGATGTGCCTTTCAGTGGTTTGGTGAAAAAATATTAAAGGAAGCCAAAGTTATGGTACTCCGAACTTCTCTTTTTTCCCCATAGGATAACATTCACGGCGTTAACACACGATGCCTTTCAGGCCGTATCTGAGGAAGCGATGCGAGATACAGACTTTCTTCAGAAAATTCTTAGTCCCCTACTAAGGGCTAAGTACAAAACTAGCCAGGAAAGTCATAAATCATATGACTTTTACATTTTTTTTCTACGTCTTACGGTTCCTGAGATATAAGCAATTTGGTATTCCAACTCCTCATTTTCTGCTCCGAAACCCATTATTATGTATACATTCTTTGTACTCACTGTCTTTCTCTATGCAGCTTTTGAGGAAAACCAGCATGTGCGCTTACATTACTGTTACCGTTACCGCTTCCGCTTACGGTTCCGTACCCGTTTCACTTACCGTTCCTGTCTATGCCACCATCTGCATTACCCTTTGCATTTTCATTTGTGCTTGCTTTTACGCTATTTTTACCATTTGTGTCTACAGTACTGTTTCTCTTTCTGTTTCGCTTTGCGTCACTATGCACATTACCATTTGCATTTGCGGGCACCGTGTTACTATGTGACAAGACATCCCACCGCCGCACAACATTGACTGTTTCTCATTATCATTCTCAAAAAGAAGGGAGATTAGGAGCAAAAACTCTGTTTAATGCATCAGTTGAGGTTGTTCCACAACAAAAAGTGAGGAAATTTGGTGTTGAGGTTGAAAGCCCCCTTACCCCAGCCCACCCCCAACCCGGCATCGGGGTTTGCATTGGGTCGTTGGTCCTAACTCTCACGCCATTCTCCTATACCTCTGCTTCTTTACACATGTGATGTGGTGATAGTTAGGACCAATGACCCAAATGCGCACCCCGATGCTGGTTGGGGAGGCGCAAGGGGAGCTTTCAACCCTAACACCGAATTTCCTCACTTTTGTTGCTGTGGAACAACTCTAACTGATGCATTAAATGGAGTTTTTTGCTTCTAATATATATATAGATATAAAACTCACCAAGGCTACTATTAGTGTACACACAAATAGCACCCTTCCATCTGGTTGAGGTGATCATATCACATACATTCGCAGGAATTGCAGCACACTTTGGACCAGCAACAGTTCTCCATCATGGTCATCATTTCCGATGGAACACTGAATGAATTCATGTCATGTTATCCCTTCTTCACACGGTTTGGCAAGACATGGTGCATCATGGTCATGGCATCATCATCACAGTATGTTACTTCTCTGGACAAAAGACTGTTGCAGTTTGGGGATGCAGAACAATTCTGGGGACTCTGTGTGACCACTGCATGCATGAATGACTGCGCAATACATTCTGGGGGACTTTGCATGTGGTGTACCACTCCCATTTCACTTCGTCCACCCTTGGTAATTTTCTGGACACAAGACAGTTGCATTTTGGGGATGCAGAACAATTCTGGGGACTCTCTGTGCCCAGTGCATGCATGAGTTACTGTGCAATAAATTCTGGGGGACTTTGCATATGGTGTACCACTCCCATTTTACTTTGTCTGCACTTGGGGAATTTTCTTGACACAAGACAGTTGCATTTTGGGAATGCAGAACAATTCTGGGGACTCTGTGTGACCACTGCACACATGAGTGACTGCTCAATAAATTCTAGGGGACTTTGCATGTGGTGTACTGCTCCCATTTCACTTTGTCAGCACTTGGGAATTTTCTGGACACAAGACAGTTGCATTTTGTGTATTGTGATTGTGAGCACATAATATCATAATTAAATTATAAATTAAAGCAGCAGTGCAATA
Source organism: Neoceratodus forsteri (assembly GCA_016271365.2). NCBI lineage: Eukaryota > Metazoa > Chordata > Ceratodontiformes > Ceratodontidae > Neoceratodus > Neoceratodus forsteri. The sequence goes on along the minus strand of CM028137.1, from coordinate 438,494,612 downwards.
ATGTGAAAATTTTGACCTTTACTTTTTTATGCTATTTTAGGTTGCTAGCCACTAGTTACCTCCTGACTTGTATGATACCCTTCTTTTTATAATTTGTGTCTGCTTTACTACTTTTTCTCATGTCTGAAAAAATTAAAGAAGCACACCTTTTAATATGGCTTTGACTAGGTTTTCATTACTATTTGCAGCTGTTTTTGAACAAATATTGTTCTGTGAGGTCAGAAAACACTGCCTGCTGCATAATTGTTAATTTTACTCACAACAGAAGTGATATATAAAAAACTGATGGAGAAAAACAGCAGAAAATACCGATGAAGACCTGGTCCACACCGTATTAAAAGAAGTGCTCCTTTTATTATTTCAGGCATAAAAAAAGTACTAAAGCAGATTCAAATACTGGAAAGAATGGTTACATACAAGTCAGGAGGTAAGTAAAGTGGCAATGTAAAATAGTATAAAAAATATAGGTCAAAATGTTCACCAGATTGTTGCACTGCTGCTTTAATGTCTATTTCAAAAAGTAAATATTTCTGGAGCCACAGTAATGTTTACTTTGTGTCAGGACTCATGAAGTGTTTCACAAAAAGCAGAACTGAGCAGTGCAAGTATGTTGTGCTAAACTGCATGTGTGTCATCAGTGTTCTTTTCTGTATGTGCATACATTGTCCAGCTTCATGCAAACATATATACGGTGTTGCAGTATGTAAAGAATAAAGATAAGAAAGAATATGTGATGTATATTTTATTTGTACTATCAGCACCAGCGGTGTAAGTGATATATTTTTTCAGAGGTATTGGGTCACTGTGTACCTCAGTCAATCACAGTGCACACATGACTTTGCAGAGATCATAGCACAAAAACACATTCTCTTCTAAAAGTCATATGTGCAGTATGTGATTAAGTTACAGTCTGGCCAGACACCTCTGAAAAAATATCATATCACTTAGTTTGCTGACGATGATGGTGACAGTAAAATATACATTATTCTTATCTCTATTCTTTATACCATAAACACTGCAACAAGACAGCATATATTTGTTTGCAAGAAGTTGGACAATGTCTGATGTCATACACACACACACACACACAGACAGGAAACAACACTGACTGCACACATGCAATTTAGCACATCATACTTGCACTGCTCACGCCTGCTTTTCCACAACCACTCCACAACAGAAAGTAAACATTACTGATGCACTGGATTATAATAACAGGGCAATAAGGAGCATGTATGTCTGTATGTGTATGTATATATTTAAAGGGAAGCAGTCAGCAGCAGGAGCTCCTGCCCCCTGAAAGGCTTACCCTCCAGTTAAGCCTTTTAAGTATGTGACCTGGAAGTATGGCAAATGCTATGGAGGCTCCATTATGTGTAATGGTGCAGCAGCAATACACCATGCGCTTCAATACTTTTGTATTGAAGTGCATGGTACATCGCCATTGCATCTTTACATGTAATGGACCCTCATAGCATCCTCCATACTTCCAGATCACTGACTTTTCTTTATTAAAATAAAGTATGTTGCAGCACTATAAAAATGCCGCAACATACTTAAAAGACTTAACTGAAGGGTAAGCCTTGCAGGGGCCGGGACCTACTGTTGCTGACCGCTTTCCTTTAAACTAATACTGTGGCCTTCCCTCTGTCTGTTATTAAACATAAACAAAAGATGAAACACTATAGCAGTGGGGGGAGGTGTGCTGAAAAAAAGCTAATGGGGGATCCTCTGATGTTCCAGCAGCAGATGGAGCATCGACACAATCTGTAACTGATGTCACTCTATCTGCTCCACCTGCTGCTGGACAGCACCCACCCTCTCATTATTTTCTTCTACTGTGACCCACAAAAGTGCTATGTCTGCCTGAGTTGCAGGCATTGTGGGGTCCACTGGTGGGGGGGAAGCCAGGAAGTGGTGGTGGTGAGGGTGGTGGTGGTGGAGCAGCTGATGCTGCTGTGGCCCTCCTCCTGATGTGGTGATGCACAACAGCAGCACCCTTTGCCACTGCCACAGAAGGGCCAGCAGGTGGATGCCTGGCCTGTTCAGTGGCAGCCTGCCACTCCACCTTGTGGTGGTTCAACATATGTGTGCTCTGGCCACAAGTCCCCAGATGTGTCCCCCGGAGGCCACGGTGCACCTGCACACCACAAAGCAGACACACTACAAGGCTTCTGTCCCCCCCAACACGGCTGAAAAATTGCCAAACTGGGGAGCTGTGAAGGGGACCAGGTACAGGAGGGGCAGATACAGTACCAGTAGCATGGTCATGCACCTGTGGCTCCACCTGCTGCTGTGGAGGTGGTGCTGCTGCAGCTGCTACTGGTGGTGGTGGTGGACTTGGTGGACATGGCAGTGGCACTGGTGGTGGTGCTGCTGCTTCTGGAGGGGGAAGGCAGGACCAAAGACTCTGGAGTGGTCCAATGCCACCTGGCTATGACCCCCATGCATGAGCACTCCCCTCCAGACATAGGCCACATACTGTCCCATATCCATTGCACAATAAAACACTCCTTCCCTCTCTGACATGACGAGTGACTTCATACACACTTACACAACACAGGAACATACACACACACACACACACACATACACACACACACGCACAAAACAAAACTTATAAAACAAAGAAACTTGTCACTAAAAAGAACTGACAAAACCATACAAAAAACCTAAAGAATTAGCTTTTAAACCCTTTGGGTTTTTGAAATTTGCTCAAGAAAGAAACTTGGTAACACAAACTCCCCTCTCCTACACAAAATGCTTACTCTCTCTACCTCTGCAAAGAAGAAAGTGAAAGTATCTGCTTGTATGACTCTCTTCCTTCCTGCCTGGCCAAAGTATGTGACTTACAGACTGTATGCCATGTGATGTGTGGGGGGGGCTGCCTATATTGTTGTCATTCCACCTTACTTCACGTTAAGGTGAAATAACAATGAAAAGTCATAATAACAAAGCAAAGTGAGCACTTTCCAATGGCCACTTTGCATAGCATTATGGTAATACAAAGTGGCCACTTTGCATTCACTTCACAGGTGGAATTTAATTTTGCAGCATCTCTACCCACAATACAAGTTTCCCTACAAAAAGACACTTGCAGGTACTGAACTGTGTTATTCTGCTTTTTGCACTGATTCCTGAGTTTACAGAACAGCATTTTGTGCCTTGCTTCCTCTGCAAAGCTGGAAAAAAAGACACTTGCAGGTACTGAACTGTGTTATTCTGCTTTTTGCACTGATTCCTGAGTTTACAGAACAGCGTTTTGTGCCTTGGATCCTCTACAAAGCTGGAAGACTAGAACTGTCTGTTTAAATCTCCTGGGGCATATAATTGAGAGCAGGAAGATACCTGTGGTCATTAGAGCATGTCAGCTTGAGAGGAGGGGAAGTTTCCCTACAAAAAGACATGTGCTACTAGCATGGTAGCGTGAGCATGAGTGGCACGAGCACCACTCGGAGTTAAAAAAATCCAGAGTACAAACAGCTCACTTTTAATGTTATTTACTGGTGTTTTTGTGAAGATAAAAGGGAATTTTAAAGAGTTGTAAACTGTTGCTTGAGGGGTGTTAATGTTTTTACGGGGTAAAGAAGCAGATTCTAGAAATTGAATTAGAAGTTTTCTAGCTTTTTGGGGGAATATAAAATAAAAAAATATATTTTAAAGCTACGCATCAACCTTTTGCTTTTTTTTTAACTTGATTATTGTTGCTAGGTGTTAGTTTTTCATTTCTGTGTTTTTGGATTAGCTGTGATATTCACAATATTTTTAGTTAGTTGTGGATTTTAGGAGTGTATTAACTCCAGAGATATCTATATAAAGATCATGGTTCAAACCAGATGCCAAAGAAGGGGAAATAGATGATTTAAAGGCTCCAGTTCTAATATTAATGTAGAGATTGATCATAGTTCTGTACAACACATGGTAAATTCTCCACTGAATTAAAATTATCTATGCATTCCACTTTAGATGTTAATGGAATTAGAGAAAATGCTTTGGACGGTTTTATAAGTAGTAGTCCCACTCAAATGCAAATAATGAACCAAGATGGTAGAAAATCAAAGGATTTACAAACTTAAAAAATAGAACCATTCCAATAGCTAAAAGAGAAGGAACTATGTTAGGGGAAATACTGAATAATAAGTTAAGGATTTCTAATTCTAAGTTAGACATTATAGAGACAATTTCAGAGGGTAGTATTGCAGCAAATAAAACAAAGCAGACTAAAATTAAAGATCATTTTGTTGAAAAAAGCTACAATCTGCTCAAATGACATCTATTGACATGATTGGTAGTGAGTCAGGGGCTTTCAAGGGATGTCTTAATCAGACCAATAATCCAATTAGCCCTAGCAATAAACTTAATGAATTTATTGGGGACAATTGTCAAAAAGCAGCTGCAGATACAACTTTGAGTTCTGTAGCTTTGAAAGAAACATTGGGTACAGAGTTGCACATAACATTGGAGGCTTCTAGGAATACAAGTCAGAGGGAACACTCCAGTTTGTGTAATTCCTTGGAATTTTCTCCTTATTAGTTTTATGAATCGAATCCTAAACCTAGGTTGCATAATGATTTGAGGAATATTGCTAGTGAATTGCAGAACATTATAATTGGTCTCAAACAATTCACAACTCCTAAACAATCAAGGCAATTGTCTCAGGACAAAAAAAGATTGCAAGTTTAATTCTAATACTACCTACCCATTTGCCCTTAGTGAGGATTTAAAAACTTATATTCAAAATCCACACATTGCGCATATGATTATTTTAGATCCTCTAATTAATTTTAAATTTGAATTAGACATGATTAAAGAAAATATAGCAATTAATGGTAGCAGAATGGATGAGTTATTCCTACAATTGAATAAAATAAGCCCTCAGGAGGATTCGTTTTCAATAGTTATTGATAAGTCAGATAATCAGGAAGTACTAAATGAGTAATTAAGAGCAGATTTTCCTTCTATTGTTTTTTCCTGAAACTCCAATACTTAATCTAAATAAAAAAGACAGGAAAAAAAGAAAGGAAATAATAAAGGTAAAGGAAGATAAGAACAGAGATTTGAAGAAAAAAGGAGTTTTATCTTTGGATAGTGTTTCTGATAAAACTTTGCTATAAGTGGACATGCTACACTGTTCTGTAACTAAGACAAACATGCACAGTCATTTATGTGTTAACCCAAATAATGATGGTATTTCTCCAAAAGAAAACAAGACCCAATTGAAGGAATTCAGTCCAATAACAAATCAGTTTGGGATTGAAGAGGTGGTTAGGGAAATACCTAACAGGCCATCAGTTATGGTTTTAGGGGGAGAAATTAAAGATAGAGGTAATACAGTTCAAATGTCATCTCTCCCCTCAATAAACACTGAAGTTAGTAAGTCAGTTATAAATATTACTGACTGTGCTATATTAAATTTGTATGGTTTTCCAACTGATGCTAAATGCTCATATGTATTACTTAAGGAAAAGATTGTGAATTTGTTTAGGGCAGTAACTGGTGCTGATATTGGGAATGAGGATATTATACAGTTATGGGAAGATAAAGATTGTGAGGGTGTGCCTTGTTTATTAATTTTTTGTAAGGTTCCAATGGTAGCTAACCAAATTTGGATTAACAGGGAATCATTGAGGAAGCTGGGTTATAAGCTGGACTATATAAATAGAGACATGTTGAATAAAACTAAATTAAATGACAATCCACAATCAGTTTTAATTTTTGGACTAAATGTCTCTTCTAAAGTTACCGATTTTAAGTTAAAAAATATTTTGACTAATCTTTTCTCTCAAATATCTGAGATTCCAGAGAAGGAAGTTAAAATCCTAGAAGTAAGAAGGGGACAATCAGAATTGACACTTGGTCAGGTACAGGCCTTATTGGAATCAAAAAAATTAGTAGATATAATCATGGAGAAGGCATTACTACTGGACAAGGCTGGTATACATATATTACCAGTGGAATATGAGGAAGTTCCCAACTCCTTTAAAGTAAAAAATGCTTTAGGACATAAGAAAGGGAATTATCCAATGTTTCTACAGCTCTACAGGGTTGAAAGGATCCAGAATGAGAATGATACCAAGCTGGCAAGGCTAGTTAAAGATCTATTGGTACAAACATTGAAAGTTCCAATGGAGGATCTTAAATCATTATATGTAACAAGAGAGAGAGGTGATCTATTTTGTGATACAATTATTTTAACAGTTAATCAAATACATTTATACAATAAATTAGTTAACAATTTGGCCTTGTTGGATTCTTTGGGGTTGTATTTGGTGAAGGATAATGATGACAATTTAACAAAGGCTGCTAAAAATGTTTTACAGGGAAATAATAAGAGCATGACAGAAGAATTAACTAGAGAATCCAAGACTTCAGGAATAATATATAATATTGTAACATCCAATAAATTTTTAGAATTAGCATCCTGTGATGATTGACAGTACAAATCAGATTATTCCCTTGGATGGAACTTTAATAACAAGCTAGGGGTGCTCTCGTGGAACATCTCTGGTTTAACAAATTAATTAGTAGATAGTGAATGGGTGGAATTTATTTTAAAATTTTATATAATTTGTCTTCAGGAGACATGGCACTGTAAAAATTCAGATATCCACCTAAATGGTTATTGTATGTTTCATTCAAGTGGGGAAAAATAAAACAGAAAAAGGAAGGTTAGAAGGTGGGCTAACTACTTGGATTAAAATTGATGGAAATTCAGAAGTAAAATTAATATGTTCTAATAAAAATATTTTGATTGTACAAGTCAAGAAGAAAGGATTTTCATTCTGTTTAGCTAATGTTTATATTTCCCCCCAAATTCCAAATATTATGATCACTCTATATGGGCCCATCTAGAAGACCTACTCTATAAAAGTTGGGCACTTTCCGATTTTGAGGAACTCCTACTGTGTGGTGATTTTAATGCCAGAATAGGCAGATATGATGGTTATGCTGATAGCGAATACCATAATTGGGTTTATAAAGATTCTACAAATTTTGCGAGATGCTCGGAAGATAATATAACCAATAGGCTGGGTAGGAACTTAATTAAGATCTTAGATATATTTAATTTAATACTACTAAATGGTCGCCTACAAGGTGACAAAAAAGGTAAGTATTCTCATCTATCAGCAAGAGGGCCATCTTTAATTGATTATTTTTTTTGGAATGGGGATGTGTCATTATGGCAAAATTTAATAATTACAGATAAAGTGGATAGTGATCATTTCCCACTAGTGTTATTTTCCAGACAACTGATTTATGGAATTGATGATAACCATACTCAGTCACAGATAATAGAGATACTTTATAATAAAATCATTTGGAATGATATAGTAACTGATCAGATACATAATTAAATAAAAAATAGACTGGATAATGTATTAAAACTTGTTCATGATAGTGGAACCATTATTCAGAATGTTACTGCATGTTTGGAAGAAATTAAAACATTGCTAAGTAAACCATATATAAAATCAAGTAGTCGGGACTTAGCTCCAAAGACATGGTTTGATAAAGAATGTCATCAAGAAAAAAAGATACTTAGGGCCAGATATTCAAAACTTTGCCCAGGGGCAAAATTAGCACTGCCCAGCGGGCAAACCGAGCCCGGAGCACAAAGCAAGCCATATTCAAACGGAATAGCCCAGGGCAAACAGCTTCTGAATATAGCATGGTAATGAGGCCATGCAAACTGGGCTGGGAGTGCAGGGCAAACATTGCCCTGGAATAAGACAGCACTGAATAAAGCAACCAGGAAGTGCAACCCACAACAACAACACAGTACACAGCAACGTGAGGGCAGGTACAGACGAACTACGTGGCCAATGTGTGTGCCAGCAAATGCATGGACTCAGTACAGTTGCAGGAAGCAGCGGATGAGAAAGAACAGTGATCAAAACTTTACAATATTCCCCGTACCATTAGCGCCGTGCTAACACATTAGCGTTGAGCTAAGTCAATGTATAGCTGGAGCAAACAAGCTTGCCGGAGCTAAAATGTGCCATATTCAAAAGTGCCATGCAAATGAGCCTACTTAGGTAGTCTCTGGGCAAACAACCGGATTAGCATCTCATTATACCCTGATTTGCACACAGTTTGCCTAAGCGTTACTGCAGGGTCCCATAGAGCCACCTGTAGGTCAGTCTGGAAGTACAGGGCAGACAAGGTCCAACCGCAGCTCCATCTGTAGGTCAGTCTGGCAGTGCAGATGATAGCTACAGGCTACAGGTAAACAGTACAGCATAGCATAGCATAGCATATTGTACCCCAGGGGACAGGACAGCATAGGCACAGGTGGCGGTGGTGCTGCATGCAACTGTCACACTGTAGGGCATGCTGAGTGCACAGCAGACACTACAGTAGCAAGGGAGACAGTAGTGTGAGGACGTAGCACTGCCTATGTGTGTGTAGGCAAGTGATGCTGATTGCACTGTACACAGTGACAGGCCCAACCTGCAGGTGTTTACTGACAGTCGACATTACTGTTACACTGTTGTGTGACCCACAGATGCTGTACCTGTGGCATGTGATGCTCACAGTGGCGTGTACATATCTGGCTTTGTGTGTTGTGGCAGTTGTACAGCTGTGTGGTATGTGGCTGGGGGGCATATAGTATCCGAAAGGCACACTAGTGTTGGGGGTATTCCTAATACTGGCCCATGTGCACTGCATGCTGAGTCCCAGCCTTGTGGCCACACCTGGTCTGTGGCACAGCCTGGCCACCCATACACACTCCCCTCAACATCCTCCATGCCCACAGTGCTGCATGTGTGTGCTGGCATCTGTTTTTGTCCACAGATATGTGTGGTCAGCAGGTGTGTGCTGTATGGCTACACTGCCATGCTGTCCACTGGCGGCAGGGTCACCACTTACTGCCTGGCATGGCTGGGACTGGTGGCAGATGATGGCATCATTGTGATGCCATTGGTTAGCAGCAAGCTTCCACTATGTTTGGCTTTATCTATGTGTTATATTTATGTATAGGGTGCGCCAAGACCCGCTAAACCAGCAGATCCCGCGACAGCCATTTATGTTGCGCAAAGCTGATTGCCCAGGATTAAGACCAGCTTTTTCTGGGCGGTAATCTACACCACGCTAACTGTCGCGCTAGGTCGCGCTAAACCACTTAGCGTGGCGCTAGCCACTGAATATAGCATTGCGCTTGTATTCATGTCAGTTTGCCCCTTGCATACATTATACTTTTGCCTGGCGCTAATGCAGTTTGCCCGCTCTATTTGGCCTTTTGAATATGGCAGACCCGCGCTAATCCCGCGCTAAATCTGCTCAAATGATTTTTGCCCAGCGCAAAGTTTTGAATATCTGGCCCTTAATGTTTTAAGAGGTGTAAAGTTACAAAAGAATGCTTTGACCTTTAAAGATCTAAACAAACAAAGAGAAAAATATAAAACCTTTTTACTTAATAAAAGGAATGCTTTTCAACAGAAGAAATGGCAAGAGATGTTAAGGGTTATAAATCAAAAAGACTATAAATCATTTTGGCTTCTAGTGGCGAAGGGATCAAATAAAGTAAGATTTGAAATTGATACATACATTACAACGGAGTCTTGGATTCTCTATTACACAAAAGAAATGTTTTAGTAATGAGTGTGGTAATTCCTGGTTGAGTTTAAATTGCAATCTATCTCAATTTACCCCCTTTAAATTTGAGGAGGTGCTTCAGGCGTTAGCGCTGTTAAAATTGAAGAAAGCTCCAGGGCCAGATCAAATTCCTTCTGAGGTTTTTTTAAAGTCACCGGTAATATGGGCCAAGCTTCTTACAGTATTATTTAATGTATGTAGTAGAGAATTGAGTTTCCCACATCTTGGAAAGGTGCAATAATAATTTCTATATGCAAGAAAGGTAATAGGTCTGATCCAGCAATGTATAGACCTATTTCTTTTAGTCACCTAGGCAAAATTTTGCTAGGTTGATTTTAAATCGATTAAGAGACCAGATGTCTAATATTGGGGATTTTCAGAGGCTCAAGCAGGATTCAGACCAGGTTATTCTACTACTGATAATTCCTTTGTGATTTGGCATTTAATTGAAAAATATGTTACATTAAGGAAACAAAAACTTTATGCGGCTTTTATAGATTTCAGTACTGCTTCTGACACCATATCCCGTAATAAATTGTGGGGAATTATGGGAAAAAAAGGAATTTCACAGCAGTTAATTGCTATTATTAGAGAACTTTATACTTGGGCACAAGTGAAAGTTGGCAAAGGAGGCCAACTTTCTGATCCTTTTCCAACAAATAGGGTTGTAAGGCAGGGATGTGTTTTAGCACCAACCCTGTTTTGCATCTATATTAATGTTTTGTTGAATAAATTGGAGGAATCGGAAACAGATTCTCCAAAAATATTGGGACAAAAATGTGCTTCTCTTACTTATGCAGATGACTTGGTGTTGTTCTCATTAACTCAATCAGGTTTACAAATGAAGTTGAACAATTTGGATAATTTTTAAAAAGAATATGATTTACAAATTAATGATTCAAAAAGTTAAATTATAGTATTTGGAGCCAAAAATTGTGCATTTAAATGGAAGATTGGGGAAAAAATATTGGATAAAGTTAAAGAATATACTTATTTAGGTCTTCAATTTTCACATGAAGGGAAATGGGTTAAACATACAGAGAAGTTGATTTTAAACCTTAAAAAAACATCTAACTCATTATATAGGTTTAATAAAAATTATGGAGGGAATTCAGTTAAACCCCTTATTAAAGCTATTGAGGTGAAGTACAATGCACAAGCCCTATATAATGGGGAAATTTGGCAACCAAAGGAGGTAAACAAAATTGAAATACCAATAAATAAAATATTACGATTAAGTTTAGGGTTAGGAAAGTCTGTTCCCATGTGCATTATAAGGGCAGAATTGGACATGGTATCCTTAGGAGCATACTTTGCAGCCAGAAAAGTTAATTATTGGATTAAAAATTCAACACCATAAAAAGCATAGATTAACTTGCTGCTGTTTAAAGAAAAAACTTAACTGGTTAAACCTTGGTCATCTAAAATCTAGTTGGCTAAAATCTGTATATGAAATCTTGCAGGCCATAGGTTTGGATTATTTACGGAAATATACTGAGAAAGGTATTATAATAGGTCTTAGTTACCAACCCTGTATCACCAGAGACTATTGGATTTTTATAAACTTAAAGATTTGGAAAAAATTTCTAAGTTAAGAATTTCTCCTTGGTTCAGAATAAATGATGCTAATCATTTTTTTAGACATCATTATGAAATTCTTACTGACCCAAATCAATGAAGATTGTATACATTATATAAGTTAGAGTTGTTTCCCAGTAATATTATGGATGCAAGAAACAGGGCGGAAAATCAGAGATGCAAAACTATGTTCCTGTACAGGAAAAAGTTATAAAGATTTAAAACATGTAATTTTTTACTGTCATTGGTGCAAGAAGCCTAGAAATAAATGGATCATACCAATCTGTAGAACTATTTTATCTGATGATCAAGAGTTGTTATTAAAAATTTTGTTTATGACAAATGATGAAATTATTATTAAGTCCACTGCAAGATATTTGGAAACTATTGTAAAAATTCAAAGGAGGATTACAAGAACACAAACATGAATGCAGGGTTGATGTGAACTATTGATAGGGATTTTACAGTTTTTTTTTATAAATGTTATGATTAGTATTTATGTAGTGAGAATGTTGTTAAAATGAAATGTATTTTTCCTTTTTTTTCAAAGAATGAAAAGAATGTTGTACATTTTTGTATTTTTATCTATACATGTTTGTAATAGTCTGCGACCAAACAAATAAATAAATAACATTCAATTCAAGACCCACAATACAAACCATATATTTTTTTTTTTTTGCAATCATGCACTTCTAGTAAACAGATTTTCTCTCTTCAGGTCATCTCTTCCTCTGACACAGACTCTTCTTGTTCTTCTCCAGATCTTTGTGCTGAAGCATTCTTCTGTGCCCACTTATGGGCATCTGCAGGGTCATTGAAGATGAAAATCTTCCCTCTGGGCACAATCCTCAGCCTCACAGGAAAAAGTATGCCATATGGGATTCTGGCCTCCCTTAGGATAGCTTTCACCCCATCAAAACATTTATTTTTCTGCCATGTGGCATAACTTAGGTCAGGGTAGAGATGATCCACCTGCAACAATGTCCCTTTTTTTCCTGCAAGAGCCAGGGCATGGTCTCTTGTTCCCACTCCATCCAGCACCACAGCAATGGTACACAGATCTTCTGTGGATTCCCCTCTGCCATGAAGCAACATCCAATGTGCCTTCTGGATGGGGATCGGTTTCAAAGTCCCTGCTTCTCCCAAATGTTGCTGGAGCCATTCTGATAGGAAAAGGGTCAAATGATCCCCCTCACAGCCCTCCAGCATCCCGACTTACCTGTAAATTTGCTGCTCTTGCTTGATTTTCAAGCATTTCAATTCGGGATTGTAGGTGGATATTTTCTTTCACTAGGTTTGCTGCCATCCTCATTGCAGCCGCTGATCACTTAGTGGATTCTGCCATTGCGGTCTTAACAGAGTCCATTGTTCTTTCAAGGTTTACAACCTAATTGGTGAGGCCATCAAACTTTTCAGCTAGTCCTGCCACAGTTTGAATGAGATGGGAGATTTTCACTCCCAAGGATTGTAAAGTCTCCTCAGCTGGCTTCTTGTGTGCTAGATTGCCTTGGGCAGATCTCACGTTGGGCATTCCAGCTGCTCTCTTACTTTTAGCTCTATCTGTCTGAGGACAATCATTTCAAGGATTTCCCGTACTGTTCACGAGATGTTCAAAGACACACTTTGTCACAATTCTGGTGGAGCTGCTTCAGCAATACAGTATTTCCCAAACTACTGAAATCATTGTCGGTTTCCATTCTCTAAACCTGAGCTTCCATCTTGCTTGGGCTCCACAGTGCCCCATAGAAACATAGAAACATAGACTTTGACGGCAGATAAGGACCGCTAGGCTCATCTAGTCTGCCCATTTCCCTACCTACAGGATAGGCCGCAGATCCTAGTTAACCAACAGCCTATATCTTCCTGCCCCCCACAAGAATTGCCTTATGTCTGTCCCATGTATTCTTGAATTCTCCCACAGTTTTAGACCCCACAACTTCCTCAGGAAGGCTGTTCCATGCATCCACTACCCTCTCTGTGAAATAATACTTCCTCACATTGCCCCTGAACCGCCATCCTTCTATCTTTAAATTGTGTCCCCTTGTTCTTGCAAGTCTCTTTTTCTGAAAGATGCTACCCTCTTGGACTTTGTTGATTCCCTTGAGGTACTTGAAAGTTTCTATCATGTCCCCCCTCTCCCTTCTTTCCTCAAGGGTATACATATTAGCTCTTTTAGTCTCTCCTCATCGGCTTCTCTTGCAGACCCTGCACCATTTTAGTTGCCCTCCTCTGACTCCCTCTATCCTGTCTATGTCCTTGTGGAGATGGGGTCTCCAGAACTGGACACAGTATTCAGATGGGGTCTCACCAACTGTCTGTACAGAGGGATAACAACTTCCTGTTTTCTGCTGCTGATGTCTCCTATACATCCCAGTATACCCCGGCCCTCCCTACTGCCTTCTCACATTGCTTGCTAACTTAAGGTCATCTGATATGATTACCCCAGTCCCTTTCCTGTTTTGTTGTTGTTACTACCTCACCCATTGTGTATTCTTCCCTGGGTTCTTGTTTCCCAGGTGCATTATTTTGCACTTTTTTGCATTGAATCCTAGCTGCCATACGTCTGACCATTCCTCCAACCTTGCCAAGTCCCTTTTCATCCTTTCCATGCCTCCTTGTGTATCAACCCTGTTGCAGATCTTTGTGTCATCTGCAAAAAGGCATACTTTTCCTTCCAGTCCCTCTGCAATGTCACTGCCCCCCCAGTGGATTTTTAATAAACATTGATTTAGCACATATGACAGAGCCTACTTGCACCATACCATATCAGTTTCCATTCCCCCGTTCCCTGTCATGGTCTTTAACCCTTTTCTTGCTTGTTCCCATCCTTGTTAAACTATTACTACTAAACTGGAAAGATTATATGAAATTATTTATTGCTGACATACAGTGCTTTAAATATATTGCTTTGAGGCAGTATGCTTTATCATACAGGCTAAGAAGTGTCTAATATTATAAGGATGTAATGTCTATCATGTTTATGAATGAATATTAGGGGAATATTTAATGATGTTGTAATTGTATGTTAATTTTTGTATTGTGATTGGTGATTTACACAATTTAAGCAACATTTCAAACTTTGGAGCCCCACCCCATGACAAAGGAAAAAGGGCACTCTGAATGCGCAAGGGGCTTTGTTTGCTGTGATTTTGTATTTAGACTGATGCACCTTTTTTGTATGTGAGAACTTGAATTGAAGAAGACAGGAAATGATTTATAATTGGCATCTATTTATAAAGTTGTTATTCTCAGAAATGATATGCATTTCCCTAAATCATCCATATTTAACTGTGCCTGAATAAAGAAGTTATAAGACAAACTTTTGCATTGCATTGTTTTTATGGTCAGCATTATTTTGCAATTCTTTTTATGGAACCAGTAATTTGGAGTTTTAACTATGACATGATTTGTGCACAGAACTCTAAGCAAGGTTCTGATAGGCCAATAGCTCACAATTAGCATTCTCTACACAAACCATGACATAGTAAAAACTCCAAATTACTGGTTTCATGAAACATACAGATGTAGTCTTTGTCATATTGGTCTTTGCTTGTTGATATGGCTCCATGAAAAGAACTCTAACTGTAGCAGAATGCTGCCCATAAAGACAGAACAATGCAAAATAAGTTTTCTATATCACTTTTTATTCAGGTAAAGTTAAATATGGATAATTTAGGGGAATGCATATCATTTTTTTAGAATAAGAACTTTATAAACAGCTGCCAAGTAACACACATTTCCTGTCCCCTTTAAATATAATTGAATATACACTCCTGAGTGCAGTCCGATTTCTGCTTGTTGATTTTTCGTTAATAGGACCGCATCTTTGGACAAGCAATGCTAGTGAAAAATTGCTGTTTTCCAGTTTTTCCCTGGTGTCTAGTGGCAACCCGCCACCCCTCTGATCACCATCACCATTTTGTTAACATTTCCCTGGTGTCTACCTTTTTTCTGTTTTTTTGCCATCACATAGCATCCAAATGGTTTGGAAAATTTGTCCAAAATTCTATTTTATTTCTATACTCTTTTTTTCCTCTTCGGTTCCTTGGGAAACCACAAGCAGGTCTCAGTCCCTTCACCCTGCCTGCCATCTAAGTCCATCCACCGCTTCTCCCAATACTACTTATCGCCAGTATCCCTCACAGGGGCCAGGAAGGAGAGGGCTGTCCTTCCCCCACCTAGTACAACAATTTCAGATTACGGCTGTTTCAGGCCATCTGGTGACAGACTGAGATGCAGGTTGGCTGGAAGGGCTTCACTGAGCATGCCATCACCCTTTTTCCATTTTTCTGTCATTCCCCCCCAAATGCTCAGTGCCACTGGACTGGCTCTTGGAATGAACTTTTCAGGGTACAAAGGGCTTGGCTCAGAAAGGCTTCCTTTGCTAGTTAGGAGAAAAAAAAATTAATGAGCTCCAAAGTTAGTACATTTTTTTATACTAATAGTTCATTAAATTTGACAAATAAGATGCATCTCAAATTATAAATTCAAGCATTCATCATCAAACTGGGATCCTAGCTGGAGTATATACTATTCCATGGAAATACAATCTAAGAGCACTGATAAGTAGCAATTACAAATAACAACACTGGGTAACAGCACAATAAAAAATAGCAATTCAAGAGAGCAAAGAGAAGAAAGTACACTAAACTATCTATCACCAGAAAACAGTAAGAAGAAAGTTAAATGAAGGAGCATGCAGTTCAGAAGTCACTCAGCCACAAGGCAACCCTCCAACCCAGGTTGAGGGATTGGGGCCATGCCCAAAAATAAAAACCCAGTAGAGATCTTAAAAAATAGGAAGATTACACTTGTCCTATGTTGGGAGGCAACCAGACCCAACCATCTGGAAGAGGTACTCCCAAATAGTTTAACAAAGGTCTCCAGATATGAGCAAAATTATCATATTTATCCTGAACAATATAGGACATCCGTTCAAATCCAGCAACAATAAACATAGTCAACCTACTTGGTATGTTTGGGAACATTGGTTGGTCTCCAGCATCGCAACAAAAGATGTTTGACCTCTGAGGTGGCAGTCATAAACCAGGCACACTGATATGAATTAATCCATTCCAGTTTGCATGTATTCCCCAGAACCAATAATGATGCATCTACTACACTATTAATGCCTAAAACCCGTGTCATAGTCTGAATTACAATTCTCAACGAAGACCAAATTTTGGGGCAGTTCCATTAAACAGGAAAAAGCATGCCCTCATCCACATTATAGAGCTAACATTGAGGATGTGGGACAAGCCTCATCATGTATAAAAAGGCAGGAGTACGGTACCAGAGACTTTAAATGCATGAGCTGACCCACTGCATCTTTGCACACCCCATAAGCGTTAGACTAAATGGATCTCAATTCCTGCTCCCCAAGTGCATAGCCTAACATAAGCTCTCACCTCTACAGTGTATTACTCATATCTGGAGCCATGAAATCCCACAACATGGTATAAAGAGACCCAATCTTTGGGGAGGAACAGGACACCCTTTACTCAACCTTTCCATCCCAAAACAATGTTCACACAGCCCGGGGGGGTGCAGTAAAGTAATCTATTATTATAGAATATAGCAAATGTCACAGCTGAAGATACCTCCAATGGTGTGCTGAGGGAAGAGAATACTGCCTCTGATGTTCTTGAAAAGATTTAAAATGCCCAGAATTAGAGGAAACCAAGTTGCCCACCTGTTGCAACCCTCCTGAGCCCATTGTCACCAAAAAAAGGTGGAACCCCCTATAGTCAACTGAAGATTATTTCAAATAGGCCATAGGGAAAGGGGCACTGACCACTCTAACCCCAGATATTTCTTAGCAAGTTTCCAGACAAGATTCAACCACTCCTGGGTGGGTAAGAAGTTAGAAGGGTTTGCAGTGGCTGGCTCATGAGTGCAGCAGTTGGATTTCCACTTGTGACACCGGCAATCCGGGTTTGGGAACGGACCCGGGTCATCGGTGGGCCGACTGGAGGAGAAGGATAGAGCAATTCATGGACTGCTCTCCTTCTCCAGGCAGAGGGTGGGGAGAATGTCCAGTGCATAGAGGGACCCCTGGAGGAGGCCGGGGCACCACAAGCAGCCGGCATCTGGACATCAGGGGCCGGGGTGGATGCAGGTCATCATAGCACATCGCTGCCCCCAATCTTACTGGGGGGGAAACACCATCACCAGCATCTCCATGATGCCCACCTCACCATGTCTTCATCAGCTCCTAGCAGTCTCCCCAGCCCTAACCTATGTCCGTGGTGCCTTGGCCGATGTTGTGGCCCTGCCCTGGGGGGTAAGCCACGGGGCAACCAGGTAGTCTCGGCCACATGGAAGTGGAAGGCGGTGAGGACCGTGACTGGGACAGAAAGTTCTGGCATTGGGGTGGACATAAGGTACAGTAAATAAAAAAAAAAAGAAGGGTTTGTGATATCCTACAGAATACATTCAGTGGGACATTGAAAGCTCCACTCTTTCTCTAAGGCCAACCAATGAATTGCATCCTTCAAGTGCTCCAAGTGAAATCAAAACCATATCTGACAAAGCCCAACTGGAATATAATACCCTTGAAGGCAGGATGAGACAAAACCTCCCTTCTTATTGGGCACCATAAGCCTAGCCTCTGAGAGACACGGTTTCTGACCTTCCCAATAAAAGGATGATAATACCACCTGGAATTGTTTTCACTAGCCATCTGAAATCTTCAAGGGTAAATATTGAAACACATATACTACCTTAGGTAGGAAATATCATTCACATTGCTTGTATTTTGCCCCACAGTGACAAGTGTAAGTGTCGTCACGGCCCCATATCAATCTTCAGCTTCTCCAAAATAGAGCTGAGATTCAAGGAGGTCAACTCTGACAAGCGAGGGGAAATATGGATACTGAGGTATTTTATAGGGCCCAAGGCCCAATCAAAACCAGGGGCAGACCTCCATGGAATCCTACCCTGAGAGGCAATCATGATAATTTCCATTTTACTCTAGGTGTTTCATAATCCTGACAAAGAGGAAAAATAATCCAACAGGTCCACTAACCTGGGCAAGGAGGTCTCAACATTTCTCCGAGTCAACAAAACATCATCCGCAAATAACATTCTCTTGTATGTTCAGAAACCCAGGCGGTTGCCCTCGATATCCGATGAATCCTAATCTTCTGAGCCAAAAGCTCTATGGCCAATAGAAAAAGGGGCATGGAGAGAGGGCATCCCTGGCATTTGCCCCTTTCCAATAATTTTTATTTTATTATGTATTTGAAAGTTTGTGACCGAGAGAGGCACACTAAGCCAAGGATGGTTTCCAGGTGTGACCCAGGGGCAAGGGAAGGGGAGTATGTGTACAGATGTAGACTGACTTACAGAACCAGATAAAGCTGTTGGTGGTATTTTTAGTGAATGAAAAATATGAGGATATCCTGCCTCTGATCAGTACCGATGCTTGGGGGAGAGGATTAAATGATTTGAATCCAACGTATAAAATGCGGCTTAAATCCAAACTTCTCCAGAATGGCAAAGAGATAAGGCCACTCAATGAAATCAAAAAACTCTTCTGTGTCCAAGCTAACCTCTGCTGAAATGTTAGATAGTGGTGAGGGAATACAGAAAAGATGTGGTCTGCCCCATCTCTCCCTCCCAAAAATCCCTCTTGGTCTGGCTGAATAAGTGTGGACAGAACTTCCACCATATGGTTTGCCAAAATGTTTGCCAATAGCTTGTAAACTATTTTACGAAGGAAATTAGTACACAGGTAGGGATTTTTATCCTTCTCACACAAAACAGAGATTGTGGCATCACACATCTTCGGAGGAAGCACACTCTGCTGCCAAGCTGCCCCCAATGACTTCTGTTAACAATGGGAAAATCTCATCCCCCACCATCCTGCAGAACTCAATAGGAAACCCATCTAAACCTGGGCTTTCCCCCGTTGTAACTGAATAATGGCGACCTTCACTTCCAAAGATGTAATGGGGGCATCCAGCACCAGCCGGTGCTCCTCTGAATGTCGGGGATGCAACAAAGAATCTAAAAAGGCTTCAATATCAACTATATCCCCACCCGGTTGTCTTCTAGTGGAATCTAACTGACAATAGTACTCATCAAACTCCTTATTGATCCCTTCAGTGTCCAAAATCATGTCATTACCCTTCCTAATCCATTGAATTACCTTTGCAGAATCCATCTGTTTAAAACTATGCACCAACAAGCAACCTGCTTTCTCACCTCCTTCCCAGAAGGCCTGTTTTGTTCTATAAAGGCCCAGTTCCACCTGCTGAGTATTCAGCAAATTTAGTTGAAATCACAAACCCCGAATTTGCCTCATCAGGGAGGGATCTAAGGACCCCACTTTGTGTTGTGACGCCAAAGCATCAAGTTGAGCTGTTAAAGCATGCATTCACGCTTGGCATTCTTTCTTGTGTGCCACTGAGTATGAGATAATTTTACCTCATATGTAAGCCTTAAGACCCTTACAGACCCACTGAGGTGCTACAGTGTCCTCGATATTTATCTCTAAATACTCTGTAACCACCATATGAAACCAAACCAGGAATGAATTGTCCAACAAAAAAATTACATTACTACTCCACAGTGGGGTTTTATCTTTTCCTTGTGTACCTAAGAAAGTCCAAGTAACTGGGGAATGTTCAGAGATGAGAATAGACTTGATAGAAACATGTACTAATTGTTTCATCTAGCCTTGAGAGGCTAAAATCAGATCAATCTGACTGTACATCTGATGTACTGTAGAATAAAATGTAAAGTCCCTAACATGTGGATTACACACATGCCAAATGTCTAAGAGTCCCTGATCATCCCACTGCTGGGATAAAGCTCTGGACTCTGGCATGGTCAGTGAAGTTGAAGAACCACTGCAGTCACAGACTGGATCCAGTATTTAATTCATTCCCCTCCAATGATCAGCTCTCCCTCCACCTTTTCTTGCAATACTGGTGAGAGTTTATGGAAAAATGGCACCCTATCTTCATTGGGGACATACAATGAAACCAAAGAGCATAAGCAGCCATCTAAGATGCCAATCATCAAGATCCAGTGGTCTTGAGTGTCTTTTACTACATTTCTGCTTACCCAATTAAGGCCCTTCGCTATCAAAATCACTACTACCCTTTTTTTAGACGTATAAGATGCAGCTGCTAACTGTCCCTTCCAACCAGGTCAGAAGCGTTCCACCTTCTTCATGAGCAAATGGGTCTCCTGTAATAAAACAGTTTGTTCCCCCAGTTTCCTAATATGGGTCAAGATCTGCTTCCATTTGATGGGCCCATTTATACCCCACTCATTCCAAGATATGACCTTAAGTGGACCCATGGTCTCAATATCCTTTCCCCAAGATAACACTCCCCCATCTCCCCCATCCCTAGATGCCATGTGACTGCAGACCCATGCTCCATAACAGCAGACTGATAACAAGAAAAGAATGCAGTAACAAGAGCTACAATAACAACTAACCTCCCAACCCCCCCGAACTATACACAAGGAAAGAAGTACTTACGCAATACCATAATATCACTAATTGTTCACTCAGGTACTCACTAGGTCATGCACTCCATCCCCCCTAAGCCACCCAATGAATTATGGTTCATTAATAATTTATTGATCAGCCTTAGCTGTTTCATAGAAAAAGCTGTTTGCATATCAATACAAAAAAATGATAGGACATTGGATTATTTAGAAATTTACAATAAACATTTGATTTAAAAAAAAAAATTAACACACCCCAGTTACCCTATTACATTGGCAATTCCTCATAAATAGAATTTTACTTGAAACAAGAAAGAGTAACCTTGTTAACCATTAAATTCATTTGGAGAGCAATAGAGCAGTTTCCTGTACATTATGATATTAATATCACAATTGTTTTCTCTTGTATCTTTCCAATAGTAATTAGATAGAGCACAAGGTCCATAAGGTTGTCTTCATTTTCTGCATTGAATATTAGATCCAGTAAATATCTATTGGGAATATTGCATGAGCTTAAATATTTGCCCAATAATTTCCTCCTTGATATATCATACCATGGGCAGCGTAGTGTAACATGTTTTAAATCTTGTATTTCATTTAGTGAGCAATTACAATATGCAGAAATCAATTGATTTTATTATAATGAGCCATTGCTATGTTACTGACAAATGTTTTGAATCAGTATCTAGTTAATATTATTCTATGTTCCTTATTTTTAACCATGGTTAGATATGGTTTAATATTATGTTCTACTGTACTGTTTACTAGCTAGGGTGAAGTTTTCAAAAACTTTGTCTATTAAGTCTTTCTGTCTAGAAAAATCATATATCGTTTTGATTATGAAAGCTGTGTATTTTTAATTAATTACTATGCTTGATTTAGCCAATTTTTTTATATATGTAAGCCCATAACTATCCAATAAAAATTCAGTTTTATGCAGCCAAGCTTTTTTGTTATATAGAAGTAGTTTCTCTTTCTCTTTCATACATATTTTGATCAATGGATCTTTTATCTCTGTTTTGGTTTTGACCCAGAAATTAAGCAGCTTTGCTTATACCATGTGTTCCAAACTACGTTGACCAATCTGTGATCTCACCAATGAGTTTGGAGTACCATTTGGTAATTTTAAGCACTTTTTATATGCCCTATTTAGAGCAGATTCCAACTTCACAATATTGGCAACTCACCAGACTTCAGATGAATACAGCATTTGGGAGACAACCTTAGCATTCAATGTTAT
Organism: Neoceratodus forsteri; assembly: GCA_016271365.2. Lineage (NCBI taxonomy): Eukaryota > Metazoa > Chordata > Ceratodontiformes > Ceratodontidae > Neoceratodus > Neoceratodus forsteri. Next base: position 438,472,732 of record CM028137.1, on the reverse strand, counting down.
TACAAATGAGCAAACCGAGTGTCCACCATATAAATAATCAAACCTATTCAAAGCCATTAGTGTATTTTTAATTTTCTTATAGATGTATTATACATATGTGTTCCATTTTAAATTACTAGAGAACCACATCCCCAGATATTGATATTCCCGAATATATTTAATTTTTTTATCATTGAGAAAAATATTTCTGCAACATTTATTACTTCCGAAAACAACCACTTCTGTGTTTTTGTAAATTGGGTTTTAAGTTCTTTACATAACACACTTTTCCCACATCATTAATTACTTTTTGAAGGCCTAATCTACTAGTGGAATTTTCCTCAAAAGCATCTGCATTAGCTAATATTGGGATTTTTATATTACCCATTTTTGGAGCATGATGGTTGTCCTTCCCCAATATTGTAATAATATCATTTATATAGATATTAAATAATGTTGGAGCTATAACACAGCCTTGGCGAATGCCAAGGTTGGTTTTAATTTTACTTGTTAAATCCCCTTGTTTTGTATATTTTTATTTGAATCCAAGAGTCTGCATATAGTCTTTTGAGTAGATTAATTAGATTTATAACAATGCCCAAATCTTACATATTATCCCAAAGCAGTTGCCTGTTAAGTGAGTCAAACGCAGATGAAAAATCCACATATCCAAAAATAGGGGTTGCTTTCTTGTGACACAGTATTTTTCTAAGAGGTGATTAAGAAGAAACATTTGGGTTACTGTACTTTCATTTTTTAGTGAAACCCACCTGCAACTGGGATACTGTTTGAAAGTGTTACAATGATGTATTTATCGAGGGTAAATAGATATTACCTAACAGCAACAACTGACCCCAGATCTTGACTATAAGAAGTAAGTCATCTGTTTCAGCAATAGTTTACACAACTTGTATATAATAGGTTACCTTAATAAAAGTTATTAGGCCACCCATATGATGGCCTTTTTTAAAACTTTTACTCCAGTGCACTGCACTTGTATATAGCCATTTAATTGAGTTTTTTTCTATCATCTCTAGACTATGCCATGTTTCCTGCAGCATTATTATATCATTTTGTGAGAGAAATTCTGTAAATTCAGTATTTACATATTTTGAGGTAACTCCAACAATATTCCATGAGATAATAGACAAGTGTTCACTATTTTTTTTTTAGATTTCAATAGTAGAGGTATTATTCAGCAAATCTTTAGCTTGGGGAAAAAGAAGGGACACTGTCCTTTCCATTTGCATTGTCTTCTCTAAGTCATTCACTATGGTCAGTCAAAACTGCAAATCTATTGACAACTTCAACATTGTGAATTATAGTTCAGTTCTCCCCCTCACATTCTTCTCACTATAACCATCATCCCATCTTGTTGGGTCCACTTCCCCCAATCCAAAGTTTCCCCTACAATATCTCAGCTCAGACATGGCCAGAAATAACACTAACTAGAAGGCTAAAACAAAGAAGAAACACTCTCAAAATCCACAGAATAGCCCCCACCTTCTATGCCCCTGAAACACATAATTTGAGAGCTAAAGCTCTTAGATTAGGAGAAATTACGGTATCAAAAAGAATCTACCTTCTGCCTAATAGAATACTGTCCCCTGACCCTCCCCTGCTTCAAAAACCCAAGCTCTTTTAAAAAAAGAAAAAGAAAACAAACCCAGTCCATATCCTAGTGCAAGAAAAAGACATCTCTTCAAATAAAATAAGGCTATTGCCCAAATGCCCTTATATGTCAGTAGCAACCAAAATGCTAAAGGCGCACTCCCTACATCAGCCCCACAGCCCTCCCTAAAAGTAGCTACCATTATTGAACTTATCATCATTTAGCTAGTGCTGCAAACCTAAGCAAGGCTACTGCACTATTCTCTGTACCCTCACCACTGTTGAGGCTTTTCAAAAGATATTAACATTCTAAAAGGGGTGTTATCCTCTCACACTCAGAAACTCAAACAACACTTTGCCCCACAAGCTCAACTACTCTCTCTACTTGAACTCAAGCCAGGAACAAAGGAAAACAAAAACAGAAACAAAGACAGAGGCTGGGACCACAAATCCATGTCCCCCACCGAGATGTGTGTTATAGACCCTGGTCCCCCCTTTGAATGGGTGGAATTCATCAAGAGTTTAAAATCTGCCAAACCCTGAAACACAGAAAGAAAATAGGCATCCCTAGCTTTGTAGCCAAAAACAAAAGAACCCTCTCCCTTGCTAATACTCAACAGCTACCACAGTCCCCCATGTAGCTGTTCAGTGGCTCAGAAACATAAAAAATCAGTACAGTGCCATTCAGCAATACTGCCGGGAAATGCCCTAACCTTGCAACACATAGGATCTGGAGGGGCATTCCCTATGCTGCACCCACCATCCCCCTCAAAAGAGTACCATTGTCGTAAGACCTCACACCAGACAGAATACAGACTGGTTGAACAAAAAAGAAAATGTGCCTGACTAACTACCCTACCCAATGCTGTATGGCTGTCCTTACCATGCCAATGCCTAGGTGCTTCGTCCCATGTCCACAGCAAAACCTCTTGTCCCGAAGCACCAAGCAATAGTCACCAGGAGCAAAGTCTGGACAGAGGTCAAGAAAAAAACCAAGATATTGCCCTCTAGAAGCAAGCAATAACTTCCAACATTGTTCTTCTGCCCCCTCCACATACCGATTCTGCAAACCCCTATTACTTAAAATAGGCAAAGTGATTGTTCCCCTATTCCTGGCCAAGTAAAAAGAGAATCACTTCCCAAGCTGATACACAGGTATCACTGAGGACCCCTTCCTTATAAATGAAAGCTGCAAATAAATAAAAAGAAAAATGATGGAATTTCATCATGCCCTACAACTCCCTAAAGCTAGTACTACTGCCAGGCAATACCCCACCTCACAACACCAATTACCTTGGAGGGAAAATTAGGTGTTCCATTGTTCAAAACAACAAACTTCCCCAATCCACTGCCTCCACATCAGTCCATAGAGTCTTCCTCCTGGGTGGGCTCCATCGCACAGGGTTCTCTGCTGGTTTCTTCATCCTTAGGCACCGATCTCTCCAGCGGCAACACTCAGGTTTTTCTGTCCTTATGCCGCTGTGATTGGGGGGTGGTTCTATCTCTCCTGGGACTCCTGTCTGGTTGGTACACTTTTCTTCCCCAATGAGCATGGAGAAACTGCATTGCCTCCAATGGTGAAGAAAAATGTTCTGCCTTATCCTGACCCAGAATCTTCAAGGTAACAGGAGGGATCAAAAAATGTTTTAGGCCTTGTGATCTAGAAAAGTCCCATGCCTTGCTGAATGCCTTTCGGTGATCAGTAACATGTTTGGAGAAATCTTGCCTAAAAATCAAACTTGCCCAATTGTGTTGGATATCTTTCAGCAACCTAGCATCCCACAATATCGTTTCACAATTAGGATACCAGAGCAGCTTGAACACAATTGGGCATGGGCGTGTAGCACTGTCTTGAGGAGGAGGAGGTCTGGTGGGGCCCTATGGGCCCTTTCAATTTCTGCAACAGTCCCTAAGTCTCAATGTAACCAATCTGGCAACTTAGAGCACAAATCAGAGATCTTATCGGATCCTACTGAGTGTTCAAGCAGCCTGAAAAAACGAACATTGCTTCTTCAACTGGAGGACTCCAGGTCATCAATCTTATTCTACAGTGCTCGGATCTCCTTTTTGGCCAGCCACACGCATCTCTCCACTGGATTAGCTGAATCTTCCACTCAGCTTATTCTAGTCTCAGTGGGCCTGATTCTCAAATGGGGATGCATTCAGCATAAGCTGTGGCAAACAGCAGCCTGCGCTGAAGCCACATACGCCAGGAACCCTGCACTGGATTCAGGTACAGGAGAGTTCCCAGAATTTAAGTCCCCACACTTGCACCATTCCATCCCTTGCAGCAAACACCTGGTGCATGGGAGGTGTCTGTCACAAGCCTGGTGTGGCATGGGAAATGGCACCTACTGTACATATGTGCACAGTGACTGCCACCAGTCTCAGACACTGTGCCCATATGTACAGTATGGTGCCGATGCAGAACACAGTCATCGGCTGGCCAGGCACCAAGGGATAGGTTCCACTAGACCACCAGGTAATGGACACTGCAGTGATCGGGCACATGCCAATGCCACATGCCGGTGACTGGGCAGCATTATGGATGGGGTGTTGGCATTGGGGATGGGTGACAGGACATGGCAGGATGGGTCACAACCAGAAAACCAAGAGGCAACCACAGCATACAGTGGCACATAGGCTGACTGCCTCAGTGGAACATATTCTAAGTCCCACTACGCCAGCCCTGGCTGGTCTAAGGGCACCCAGAATATCTCCCACTGAGTGCAGTCTAAAAATAGCATGCTGCAGCTTGCATCGGCGCAGTCCACCTAGTGCTGTATCACAGCATTGTGCAGGGCGCAGAGCTGGCACAGGACCCTGTTTGGGGCAGGCAGCCTGTGGTCGACACAGGCCACCTTTGTGAATTGCATGGAGGCAGCTCTGTAAGCATGGCACACCTTGCACCATCTCTGTTTGGTGCAAATACCTTGTGTCAGATGGAGGGCTTTGATAATCGGGCCCAGTGTGTCCTATGCAGTGCCCTAGAGCATCCACGGACACCCGGATAGTGGTAAATTGCTAAATAATATAATTAAGGTAATTTCTGATAGAGCTTATAAAAGTTTTAATTTCTCCCAGCTCTTGGGCAACCAGACTGGAATCAGACTCCATCTCTACTTGTGTTTCCAGACCAAACCCAACATTGTCATCAGCAGGTGGAGAAGCCAAGACCTTACACTTCTTTTTTGCAAAAACATTCGGTTTGTCTGAATCTAAGTTAGAAGCCATCTTAACAGCAAGATTCTGAAGCTTGAGGGCAAAAAAGCCAATGTAGAGAGAAAAAAGAACAATTTGATACCAAAAGAGGACAGATCTGCTGAACCATGCTGCTGCTTAGCTTGGTGGCATCATGTGACCCCCAAGGTATTACATTTTAAAGTTTTGGGTTCTTAGCATGCTCAGTCAGCATTTCAAAATACAGTGCTCCATCTCTATAAAGAACCCATGTATAACAAACTCCATTTTATAGCGAACAACTCTGATGGCTTCCACTGTTCCCTAAGTAGACATATTAATACCTTGCTATAGTGAATGCCTAGCTATAGTGAATACCTGAGCTGGCTCCAGAGCTGTATGACGTTTTCATATGGGTAATCCTTTCTTGTGAAGTTTTTCTTATGCCACCATCCTATTTTTCATTTTCATCCTCATACAAAATAAATAAATAAATAAAACACACAAAAATGGCATCACTGGGGAGACCAACACATGTGTGTTGGTCATCGGGACCCTGTTAAGTTGATTCTGCAGTTAACTGTTGTAAAAAGCCCCCAAAGTTTTTTTTTGTTTTGTTTTTGTTTTTAAGACCTTTTTTGAGACTAACTTCTGGATTTTTCATGTTCCATGATACAAGAAATGTCATAACAGTGTTTTTTTTTTGTTGTTGTTTTTTGCCAATACCTAGCACTCACATGGTCTGGAATTTTGATGTGAAAATTTGGTGTAACAAGAAGGCCATGCTAACTATTTGGTTGCTGTTGTTCTACATATGGAAGTGCAGGGCCATCCACAGCAACTTAAATATACACATCTATGGAGAGATGGGAGCACTGAGCATGGTGGGCTCTGCAATCCCACAGGCAAATAAGGAAACAATAACACTATCGCAAAAATTGTGGATGGATGGGAACACAGAGGCCCAGAGGACTCTGCACTCCCACAGGCAAATAAAGATATAATTATACTATCTCAAAGAGTAAGGAAATTCATTGCAAAAAAAAAAAAGTTCATTAATGCACTAGTTAGGGTAAAAGCAAGAAAAGTAGGGAAATGTTATTTAGGGTTTCCAACCCTAGCACCCCATCCCCACCATGTAGACAGCAGCAGGAAATACCATTACAGTTTCACCTCTCTTGCCTCTTTGCAAATCAGGCATGGGGTGTGCCTTGGCACTGTCTACCCTAACGTTCTCCCCATTCTCATATACTGTACCCATCCCAGCTTATTTACTGATGGAATGGGGTGAGTATTAATGGTTGACAGCCCCAAGGCACACCCCATGCCTGATTTGTGAAGAGGCAAGAGAGATGAAACCATAATGGTTTTTCCAGTTGTTTCCTGCATGGTGGGGGTATTCAAGCCTAGGTGGGATAGACACATGGGGCTGATTAAATCAGTGGCTGAAGGGAAGGGAAAAGGGAAGAATGAAGGGATGTTAGGGCCCTCACAATAAACACAGACAGGTAGAATTAGACTCATTAGGCTGTGTGATCTTTTTCTGCTGTCAGATTCTGTGCTTTTGTATATAACCAAGACTAAGGGTATTTTTCAACCCTAAAATCACATTCACTACTTTTGAAGATTGGTGCTCCAGCCCAAACTTAAGACAAAATGTTTTCTTTTGTAATGAATCTATTATAGGGTTGAGTAGAGATGTTTAGCTGGCAGTATAGCCTAGAGGTTACAGTAATAAGCTGTGAATGAGCTTGGTACATCCAGCAGACTTGGGTTTGATTCCCACAACCTCCACTTGCATACTGTGTCTCTGAGCAAGTTCCTTAACCACCCCACGCTCCCAGGTTGCCCCTGAAAACAGGCACTTGTGCCTAGTGGGCCTTACCCTGTTACCAAAGAATAAAATAAAAATAAATTAATAAATGTTTATCATTTATCCCTATTTTCAGCTGCTTTTATCTAAGTATTTTTTTTTTACCTAGGGACCTGAAATCAGAATGCACAGCCTTTGTGCCAGACTCAAGAAATCCTGAACATTTGGTGAATGTCTGTCAGTTAGTTTTTACAGTAAGTTAAAATTTCACAAATACAAAAAGTCAAAATTAAGATGCTTTTTTTGTTCTCCATTAATGGATGAAAGGTAATGATTTGAAACCACCACTACAGAAGTTTAAAAAGATTTTGGAAGCATGAGGGTTGGAAGCATACAGTATTAGTGACTAAATGAGTATCTGAGAAGTAAGCAAGAGGGTAACTGGGCTGGCCAATGAAATTATTTATTTATTTAGTTATTTATTTGAATTTTTGTAACCAGATAAGCCAACTGAAACAGAATGTCCCTTTTTCAGGGGCAACCTGGGGGAGGGCACAGGGGCGGGGTACAGAGATGCAATGAATGAAAGCAACAGCTAATTGTACAAAGACACTTTTACAATAGTACACACTCAAGAAAATAAAGTAGAGCATTAGCAAATTAAGTTACATACCACTTAACATACACAGTAAAAAGGCAGCAACATTGAACAAAATGTATATACTAGATGCATGGGCAGTGTTTAAGAATAATACATGCATGGGCACTATTTACAAATAATACGTTATATAAAGGCACAGAAGTAGTAATTACAATTGTCTGGAGCAGAATAAACACAGCAAAACATGAGTAGCTCAAAATCAGATCACAGCAGAGCAGTGGCACCTTCTAAGCAGAGCAAGAAGAGTAACAGGAAAGATTCAAGGGAGGGGGTTGGTCTGATGGGAGTGAGCTAGATGCAATGCGTGGGATAACTCATGAACAGGTGCAGAGCTGAGAGGGGACAAGATGGGATTTAAGGGAGCTCTTGAAGAAGTAAAGGGGCAGGTCAAAACAGCAGATGTTAGTGAGTTCCAAAGAGACGACCCAGAAAAGGCAAAGGCATGTTGACCCACTGAAAGAAGGGGTTTGGGGATAGTGAGAAGTTGAAGGTCGGCTGACCTTAAGGACCTTGTCATAGCTTGTCATTGGATAATGTGCATAATGCAGAGGGGAGTGAATGTACAGTATGAACTAGTTTGTAGGTAAGGCACAGAGTGGGGTATTGTAGTCTAGCTTCAAAGGAAGGCCAGCCAAGTGAGTCAAGGACTAAGCAGTGGTGCACCCTGGCATTAGCACCAAGGGCAAAGTGTGCGACCATATGGTAGGTTTGCTTGACTTTGGCAAGAGGGGAGAGCATGAGCATTGTGGAGAATAGGGGCCCCATAGGAGATAAACAGGAGAAAGGAGGAGGAAGCTATGACCAGACGAGAGGAGAAAATTAGGTAGGGCAAGAGGTTGAACAGCAGTCCTAGCTTTTGGTGAAGGGTCTTGACTACAGCTGAAACCTGTGTTTCAAAGGTGAGATAGGAATCCAGCATGACACCAAGGTATTTAAAGGACTATTTCTGATCTAAAGGGTCACCACGGGAAGAATTTATCACCAAGGTGTGCAGGAAGGATAACGTAGGGGTTTAGTGATAAAAGAGCAATTGATTTAGTCATCTTGATGTCGAGCACCAGGAGATTATTAAGAAACCATGCATCGAGAAGAAGAGGTTCAGCATGGTGGGATCAGAGGACCTGTACAGAATGGCATCATCTGCATACATCTGGACAGACACACCTCCACAGTGCTTCAGGAGCTCATTAATAAATAATGAGAATAGGAGAGGGCCAAGGACAGACCCCTGAAGGACTCCATCCTTTATGGCACTAAAAGAGCAAGTGTGACCGGCCCATTTCATGCATTGGTTTGGTCAGTGAGGTAGCTCGAAAACCAGTTTAATGATAGGACATCAAGACCAATGGAGAGGAGCGTGTTGAGCAAAAGGTTATGGCTGGCAAGATCAAAAGCCCTGATAAGGTCGATAAATATTACACCATTGACAAGGCCCTTGTCCATAGAGGAGAGGATATCAGATGTTATCTTAATGAGGACAGTGTGAGTATTGTGGGATTTACAGAATCCATGTTGGTTGGGTTTGGTATGATTGACCAACTTCCAAAAGTCTGCCTATTAATATTCTGTCTTCAAGTTCCTGACTGAATTGAAACACCGGTGTTCATCTTACCGCTTGCTTGAAATCCCGATTGAAGGCGCACCAAATTTGTAGCTGTAGAGACTTATTTTTAAACAGTTCAGCACACAGCAAAGGTATTTAAACTAGAGCAAAATTAGCTAGCTTGAAGGCACACCAAAACTATTACAGTAAAGACTGTTTTTTTTAACAGTTTAGCTCACAGCCACATATTTTTTAACAGTTTCAATAGTATTAGACAGGTATTTCAACTATTTAAAAAGTAGTAGCTATGTATATTGTTTACTCACCAGCAGTAGTCATTGGATGTTACATAGTTTCTGATTTGAAGAGTATCAGCATGTCCTTTTTTTACACTGCTGCAAGAACGCTGCTTTCCAAAGACATGCAGCTTTCACACATCAGCATATTTAGGACAGCCAAGTAAAGATGCATTTGCGATTAAAATACCATTTATTTCACATGATTAAAAATAAAGCAGTCCAGCTGTCAGGATTTTGAGATGTGGTAAATTACACTGCAGGCTTATAAATGAGTCGGGATTTCGGTGTCTGTCAAACGGATGTTGGTCTTTGAAGAGTCAGTCAAAAGTACCGCTCCCTGATGGTTTATGGAAAGAAAACTATTAAGCACCAGATGAGACTAAATTTGTGAGTGAATAATTTTTTCCAGGATTTTAGCAAGGGGGCAAAGTATGGAGATGGGCCAATAATTATCAAACGCAGTGTTAGGACCATTCTTGTGGATGGGGACATCTATAGCAGCCTTTCACTTGCAAGGCACAGTTCTTGAACAGAAAGATATGTTAAATGTGTACCATACTGGCGAAGCAATAGCAATAGCACCTAGTTTTAGGAAGCAGGAGTATAGGGAATCAAATCCAGGTGAGGATGTAGTCTTAATACTCATAAGGTGATGCAGAACCTCTTTCCAGGTGGCAAGTTTTAGGTGGAAGAAGGAGCTAGTAATAGTGGAGGAGGGGAAGAGAGGAGGAGGAACGTGGGCAAGGAGGGAGGCACAAGCCTCCTTAGCTCTCCATTTAACCAAGGGGACATGGATGTTGACTATGAAATTAAAGGTGTTAGTGAAGAATTCCAGAGCAGAGTCAGCATCAGGTAGAACGTTAACCAGGCACCAGTCAGCCTGGGATAGGGAAGCTTAAAAGGCTTGCGGACAAAATGAGGTCATATCCCTGGATAAAATGATTTTGGGGGGCAAGTTACGGAAATTGTTCCTCCACACACAGAAGCTGGGGTAGTGATCAATTAAAGTGTCAGGGAGAACACCAAAAGATTTAATGTGAAGGGGGGACATTAATGAGAACCCAGTCAAGGAGGATGTGGTGAACAGATTTTTTATTGTGCCTGGTGTGTTCACTGATGAGCTGCAATAGGTGTAAATCAACCAGGGCATTGTGAACTGACCCCAACCTTGGACCTAGCCAATTGTTATTGAAGCCTCCACATAGTACCCAGTCTGTGGATGGTGGAAGACTGGCTCAGCATGTAATGAGAGAAGTGAGGGATTAGGCAGGTGCACTAGGAGGGAGATAGATGCATCCACTAAGCAATTTCTTCAATTGCACAAGTAGTATGGTAATAAAGATGGATTCAGCTGGAGTGGTATCACTGGGAAGGGGGCACAAACTCAGAAACAGACAAGGTGGAATGTGTATGGATGAGCATGCCACCACCACATTAGTAGGCTGATCATTCCTAAAGGTGGTATAGCAAGGGATGGAAATCTCATGTGATAGGATTCCTGGTTTCAGCCAGATCTCAGCGGTAGCAAGTACATCAGGATTATAATGGCAGGTCCAAGCTTCAAGCTCAGGGTGTTTGAGTCTAAGACTTTGTATGTTCATATGGGCAGCCTCTCACACAGCTCACTCAGATGGGTGGGTAATCAGAATAAAAGAAACAGGTGCTGTGTGTGACATAGACAGCCAGCTCTGAGTGTTGTATCATTTTTTTTAAATATAAAATGTATGACTGACTGTCTCTGTTAAAAAAAATCTGTTGCTCTTAGAATAACCTCACTCATCAGCCCCACCCCCCCCGGTTTCAGCTGAAAGATGCAAGCCATAAGAAAAATGTTGACAGCGTGTGAGTTCACACACACTCAGTTTTTAGACACCATGTGTTACATGTAAGGTCTTAATTAAGCATCCTGCCTGTCTGAGTTAATTACAACCATAGTTGCTAGAACATATCCATTTTATGACATTGGAAGGAAAATCCAGGTTATTACATGGAAGTGCAAAAATCATAAAGATGCTGTCATGTCCTGGAAGGAGGAAGCTTATTATGAGATCAAAAGAAGTGTCATTTGAAGGATATGAATTATGCTGAAGTTGCAGAATGTAATACTTTTGTATAAGATATATATTTTTTTATACATAGTCTGACAGAGGAGGAGCTAGCTGACCTCACACAACAATGGTTTGTCCCATACAGTTGTGTAAGGAATACTCTGTTTTACTTACACATTTTTACCTAGACTCTGACTGAGGAAAGATCTTTGGAGCACTTGTAAACAGATATTTAGAAAGATTTCAAATCTAAGTACTGTAAGTAGGAATTTGCACTATTTAAACCTTGTTTCTTTTAAAAGATTTATATGTCTGGTGGTATACGAGTTATGTATTTTGTGTTTTACATATTTTTTAATACTTTAGTAAAATTCTTTTTAGAACTTACTTTGTCTGTCTTTGACTTCTTTTTAGTTGTAAGAAAAGTATATGGTTATTGCAGATACTAAACATAAGCTTGAATGGTGGTACCAAACTGGAAAGAGAAGCATTTTAAATCTGAGGTCTTTATTAAAGTTTTTAAGAGTTCATCTCTGTATACCTGGTTAGGTGCCCATTGGCAAAGATATCTGTCCCCCCGAAGACAGAAATATCTGAGCCTGTGCATTGGGTATGCTAGTAAGAGGTTAACAGTTTGAATCCCTCCAGAACGTGAGACCAAAGGTTGATCCAAACTCACAAAAACAGACAAGAGGGTTACCTTGTTCTGTTAAACTGTCACAAGACAGCGCTCAGAGGTTGGCATTTTGGGAGTAGAGGTCCTGACCTGCTCAGTGGGTTTGTGACACTGTGGTTTCAGAGAACTGTTTTTGGTATGCAATGATGAAACAATGGGTTTTCAGTTTTTGACTGAGGCTAGTGACTAGGCTGAGCATACAGAAAGTATTGCAAAGAGAATGAATGGAGGCTAAAGCAAGAGAGATTGACTTAGCAACAGCATGCATGACAGTGAGTAGGTGAGACAGAGGGAGCTGGTGACATAGATGGCACTAGCCAGTGAACAGGCAGCTAAGTGGAAGGTAGCCAAAAAAAAGGATCTGTACATAAATGTAAATAAGTTAAAGGGATAACAAAATGAGGAAAAGCAAAAACAAAAGAAAACAGTACTCACAGTTATCATGATGTAACGTTTACATTGTTGTTTTCTTTACTTGCCTGTTATGAGAAGGTAAAATGTCTAACAGCTTAAAATGAAAATTCTGAAACATGGCACAATGGTTTCTATTAGGCAATGCATGCTGACTGCTTGCACTTAATTTTTTTTACCCAGGATTCAGGATTTTTTCTGCCCATTTTATTACCTGTCAAAAAGGAGGACCTTTTCTTGCATTTAGAATTACATTTTAAAAACAGCAGAGAGTGTAATGAATGTAGTACTATTGGCTACACATGCATGGTAGTAGTTTTCAGTGATACTTCATAAGTTGTTTTCATGTGCTTATGATCATGCATGTGTTCGCCACTAACTTTGTTGTCATGCCTTGGTCATGTTTGTGCCCTTGGTGTAACAGTATTCTCATCAGCAACAGAAGCCCATGCTCAATGTCATCACACTTTTAATGTCATTTATCGACACCAAGAGCCCATCCTCAAAATCATCATGCTTGGTAAAAACAAATACTGCCACCTGATACCCTCATACCTCAAAGATAAATAATGCCACACTGGTAGTTTGCTTTATGTTATGATCCCTTCCCCCCCTCAAAAAAAAAATGCTACCGCTGTGAAACCATTCCCAGTGGTGTGCTTTGTGTGATGATCCCATCCCCCTTTCAAAATAAATGCTGTCACCTGGAGCTCATCTCTGGTGGACTGCTTGTCCCGAGTCAATTACCCTAGCACCAAAAAAAAATTGCCACTGAGAGCCCATTGATGGTGTTCAGCACATCTGTTTAAAAAATGGGGTTCCTTTGATTGCCATTATCCCCACATCAGCTACTTGAGAGTGGCATTAGGAGCCCACCATACTGCTATAGAATCCCTCATTCCCCCAGACAGCCAATGACACAAAGCTTCCTGTAAGGTCTTTGGCCACACACCCATTAGAAGCATTAGAAGAGAGGAAAAACACACTAAGATGACAGTCCTGCACTCAAGCAGGGCAGAATTTTAAAGAAATGTGAAACTGCCTTGGAGTATATCTTTAATTTGGTGGAAGGAAGAGGGAGAGTGGAGGCTTAATGTAGAAAAATTAAGGAGAGCATAGCCCAGCCAATGACATGCCATTTGAAGAACGTGAACAAGGGAAAGAGGAGAAACAGCCCACAATTGTTCTCTAAGGAGTTGACAAAAGCAAAGAAGGAGAAGAAACCCGCATTTAGAAAGTGTGAGGAGACCCAGAATGTTGAAGACTGGAAGGCATTTCTGGCAATCCAAAGGAAGGCAGGAAATAGAGTGAAGGCAGCTAAACCACTAACAGAGAAGAAGATAGTTAAGGAGGTAAAAAAAGGGACATGACCTTCTTTGGGTATATGGGGGAAAAGAGGAAGACTGGGAGAGGGATAATGAGAATCAGATGGGCAGGTGGGAATGTGCAGAGTACTATTAGGAAAAAGCAAAAATACTAAATGATTATTTCTGCTCTGTCATTATGTTAGAAGGTATGGGGGATGGTGAACCAGCATGCTGCAGTAAGCTCTAGGGAGAGGAGAGAGAGAGAGGACACAAGTCCATTCTTGGTGGAAAACATCCAGAAGGGATTGTAAGCCATAAAGAAGATTAAGGTGATGGGGCTGGATAGGATTCATCCAAGGTTCCTAAAGGAACTGAGCATGGTGCTGGCCACACCATCAGTGCTTTTTAGCACCTTACTAGAGATGAAGGAAGTTCCAGAGACTGGAGGAGGGCTGATGTCGTCAATTTGCACAAAAGTGTCAGAAAACAGGATGCTAGCAACTACAGGCCAGTCAGTCTCACATCAGTGGTGGGGAAGTAAATGGAGGCACTACTGAAAGAGAGGCTTGTGGAGCACCTGGAATCACAAGGGTTGCAAGGCCACCAGCAGCATGGCTTCACAGAGGGGACGTCATGTCAAACTAATCTCATACATTTCTTTGACTGGGTTGCCGGAGAGGTGGATGAGGGGAGTGCAGTGGACAAGCCCTATCTACAATTCAGTTAAGAAACTAAGCCACCTGGGGTGGGGGAGAAAGTTACAAGCTAAGTATCAAACTGGTTAAGTGTTAGGAAGCAAAGGATGGTGGTAAACAGTTGCCACTCATGCGATATGAGAGTGACTAATGGGGTGCCACAGGGTTCAGTGCTAAGACCAGTCCACTTCAACATATTCATAAGTGACATTGCAGAGAAGCTTGAGGGTAAGGTGCATCTCTTTGTGGATGATAGAAAAATCTGCAACAGGGCTGATGTTCAGGAGAGGTGGAGAGAATGCAAAGGATTAAAGGAAACCAGAGGAATGGTCTGGAGGGTGGTAGCACAGTTTCAATGTCAAAAAGTGCAAGGTTATGCACTTACAGCTGCAGAACCCAGGGTCTGTGAATAAGATGGGGGAAGTAACACTTACAGTCACCAAACAAGAAAGAGACCTAGGGGTCATCATATCTGATTACCTCAAAGCAGCGGGACAATGTGACAAAGCAACAGGAAAGGCCAGTAGGAGTCTGTGGAGCATTGAGAGAGGGATTTCCAGCAAGAGGAGGGAAATGGTGCTGTTGTCGCATCACTAATTGATGAGGCCCCACCTGGAGTGCTGTGTCCAGCTCTGAAGGCTGCACCTCTGCAAGGACATTGAAAGGTTGAAGTCAATACAGAGCAAAGCAGAGCAACCAAAATGTTGAGTGGATTGTATTTGAATCCATATGAGGAAAGACTGCAGGAACTCAACATGTACTCCTTGGAACGAGGAACGTGAAAGGAAAAATGGTTGAAACCTACAAGCACTTCAGAGGTGTGAACAAGGTGCAAGTGAATGGCCTATTTCAGAGAAAGGAAGGCACTGGAACAAGGGGTATGCAACGAAGCTAAGAGGGGGAATTTAGGAGAGATATGCAGAAATACTTCTTCATGGAAAGGTTGGTGGATGAGTGTAACAGCCTGTTGGAGGAGGTAATGGGGGTAAAGACTGTGAAGAGCTTCAGGCATGCTTTTGATAGGCACAGGTTCATATTAGGTAGAGGAATGGGGGGGGGTGTTACACCTGTCACCAACTAGGGTCAGTGGTGATAGACTAGGCAGTGACAAGGGGCAGACTGGATTGGCCTAAAGGTCCTTTTCTGCCAACAAAATCTATGTTTGTTTCTATCACACATTTGAAATAAAGAATACATGGTCATGTGCATGTATATTTTATATTTTATCTGTAGCAATATATCCAGACAGAAGCTAACTAAGGAGGTGAGAAGAGATTTTTCTTTGGCAGTCATTAAAAGAAGCAGAAAGGGTGTCACTGATATCAGATACAAACAAGTAGTGGCAGGGTGAAGGTGGGGCTGCCAATGGATCTCAGGGATAGTGTGACTTGGGGCAGCGTAGAGTCAGGGGTGCCATTCAATAACAGGATGCTCTTGACTTGGATCAGGGTAGATAAATGATCCACTAGAAATCAAGTACTGCTTGACCTGCGCAGGATAAGGAAGGGTGGTGCCAGCTGATGCCAGTGACTATTTGACTGGTGACTGGGTGAGGGAGGGGATGTCAGTGAATACTAGGGACTACGTGATTTGTTGCAGAATGTGTGAGGGAGGAGTACCACTGGATGCCAGGAATTGACTGAAACAAGAATATGTTGAGGAAGATAGTGCTCCTGGAAACCAGTCTTTAACATAAAAGCATACTATAGATTTTAACAGCAGAAAAGGACCCAATGGACCATTGACTTTGTCCACATCCTGCCTTAATCCACACCCTGCATTATGCTAGACTGAAACTAGGCTAATGACAGCCCTGACTATATTTTGACTCCCTCCACCCCAGGCCACTCACCTGCTTATTTTACTGTCTCCCCCCCCGGGTTTGGGTTTCCTTTTGTATGTATCCCAATTGTGTTTGAAGCAGGTAACTGACTCTGTGTCAGCCACATCTTCTGACAACACATTACATTTCTCTTCAGTCCTTTCTGTAGAGAGGAAATTCCTTGCATCTCTCTAAAGTTTTTCTTTACCAGTTTCCTTCCATGGCCTCTTGTTACCAAGTCCATGTGAACAGGGTACAGCTATTCACATTATTAATACCCCTTAGGTTCTTAAATGCTCCCTATCATGTCTCCCCTCTCCTTCTTAGCCTCTGGTTTATACACAGTGAGACTCTCCAGCTGCTTCTCATATGTCTTCCCCTGCTGCCAATAAATTATCTATGTGGCCCTCCTCTGAACAGCTGCCAAGAGGTCCCTTTCCTTCTTCAGATGTGAACTCCAGAACAATGCACAATGCGCCTGGTGAGGTCTCACTATGGAACTGTGCAGGGCACAATTATTCCTTCCTACTGCTAACAAACCCTCTCCTTATGCACCCCACATCCTATTTGCTTCATCTGCAGCCTTCTCTTGTTCAGTATGGGATTTTAAAAGTAATTATATAGAGCTCCCTATTTATGCATGCACAAATACATAAATCCACTCAGACAGCAAAATAAATCATTAATATAATCAAGAAAGCTTTTATTTCCAGGGGTGAGCACTGTGTGATGAGCCTACTGTATATAGGAACTTGTTAGACTAACCAAACTTCCAGTTTATTATAATATCACTGTGAATAAGACCTCTTCCAGGTATGGGAATTCAGCAGAAAAGCTTTTCTGCTGCTATTCCTTTACCCTGAAGGGTCTTATCCACTGGTGGTGAGCATAATAAAACTAGAAATTTGATTAATTTAACCCATAGGCAGCCAACAGAACTAGAATGTATAGGAATTCTGGACTGATATATTAGTCTACGGCACAGCAAGGTATTATCTGGACACTGTTAGTTTTTGATGGTGTGTTGGGAGTGCCGTGACTTTGTACTGTACCTACTGAGCCTTGTCACTGAGCACCACATTCGTTGTTGTGGCTCTAGTTTTTTTCTTGAACTACTGTATGTTGATCCTCATTTAGACTACACTTCCTCTTTTTTGGGCACCATACAAAAAACAAGCTATACAACTATTAGAGTGAGTACAAAGAAGGGTCACAAAATGTATACCAAGACTAAGATATTTACCCTACAATACAAGACTTAAATAACTAACTCTAATGATTGAAGGACAGAAGAATTAGAAGTGACTACTTACAATTTTTCAATATAATAAATAATGAAGAACTTAGAACAGGATGTGATGTTACACCAGTAAGGTCCCCTGGAATTAAAATCATGCAATAGACAATTTGAGATTAGCAAACTCATACTAAGAACAGGGTTAATTATTTTACTGTCAGAGTGCCCATATTGTGGAATTAACTACATCAATATCTAGTTAAAATCACCAATCATGAAACATTTAAAAAGGAACTAGACAAACATATGGAATATTAGCATACAAGTGTGCCAAGTTGAGTGGTAGACAGTCTTGATAGACTAATGCCTTCTTCTCTCTACAAGTTACTAAGTTACTAATAATCATCTCCAAGTCCTTTTCCTCCAATGCCTGTTTTACCCCCACTTCCTCAACCAGTGTTCTGTTTTCAGATTTCTTTTGCCATTATTCAAAACCTTACACTTTTTATATTTAATTTGAGTTGCAGCATCTTGAACCACTTTTAGAGTCTGTCCAGGTCCCTTTTAATTTCCCTTATTAGGTCTGTTGTATACACCCTGCCTCTAATTATGGGATCATCTGCAATGAGACTTATTGCATCCTAGATTCCCTCCCCTCTATTGCAGAGGAATATATTAAAAAGGACTGGCCCCCATGCAGACCCCTTGGTATCTCACTAGTAACCTCTAACACCTGATGTTCCCTTTTTGAATGGCTCAAAGGCATGGTAAAGAAAGGAGGGGGACACTAGGTGCAGGGGACTGCTTGACTAGGAGCATGGTGGGGGGGAGTGTCAGTAGACATCGTGGATTGCTTGGGCTTTAAAGTACTGATAATGCAAACTGATGACTGATGTTGTTGATAAAAAGTCCTGTGCCTCTGTTATTAAATGTACTTTTAAAAAATCAGTTTCCAAAAACTACATTTAGGTATTAGTTATGATGAAATACAATGCCTAAAAAGTGATGAAATGTAAAGTTAGAGTTAAAAAGTCCCTAGACTGTTGGTGAATGTGTGAGACCTTGGACTTGGGCAGGATAAGTAAAGGGGGGCACTGGATGCAAGGGATAGACTGTGGTGATGGTTGGGAGTGCCTCTGAACACCAGAGACAGCAGGGGGAAGGAGGAAATGGCACTAGGTTCAATGGACTGCTTGACTTAGATCACTCTGAGGGACAGGATGCCACTGAACACTAGGGGCTGCTTGTCATTAAAAGTACTGACAATGCTGACTGTAGGCTGGTATTATAATACAACATAGTGTGTATCTGTTTTTAAATATCCTTTTAGAAAAGACCAGAAATTGATTAAGCAATAATCAATGACAGGTATGGGTTATGCTAGGATTTATCCATGCCTGGTGTGGTTTGGTCATGAGGCTGCAGATCAAGTTGTAGGGGAAAATTCTAGATTACAAAAATATTTTATAATAATTTTATTATTGTGCATTTTTATTTTATAGTTACTATTTTATATTCTTTATGATGCCTAATCATTAATGTTTAATTATACCATTAGACTGGGAATGTAACTGGGATGTAATACAAAGACAGCAGGTTTAAATTCCAAGATGGTTTAAAATCTGCTTTCATGAACTGCCTGGATGGAATTTAAGGAAAAAAATGGTATCTCAGATTCTCGGTTTAAAAACAGGATGGTTTCCTTAGCTGGTGCACTCAAGATAGTACTATTAATGGTCTCCTTGAATCTCTAATTGGAGTACAAGAGGCAATCTGATAAGGGAACTGTAGCAATTGCATACCAACTGAGATTTATGACATGGCACTGCCATGCACCAAATGGCTGGTTTGAAGAAAAGGAGAAACCTTCCATGCATTTTACTATTGAACAAAAGACTATCATTTGCTGCAAAGCTATCTTTGATGCTGCCTGCATAAAATTATATCAGCTGTTAAAAAAAAAGATAAAATAGGGCTCCTGGGTCACCCCTGAAAACAAGCAGTTGTGCCTAGTGGACCTTACCCAGTTAACAAAAGATAAAAAAAAACAACATTTGAAACTATCAACTAATCAAGTATTATGACTGCAGCAACCATGGAAACAATATTATTTGCTAAAGAATTGTGTGTTAAATGTATAAGAACTGGCATGTCTGTGTTTGATATCTTTGGAGAAGTCAGCTCATGAGTAGTTCAAAGATACAGTTTTTATGTGTGTGAGTTGGTGCCGAGCTGAAATACACCATTTGTAGTAAACAACTTTGACAGCTTTGATGGATGTACTCTCAGCCGGGGAAACTATGAACAATGGCATTCCTTTTCTTAAAAGACATTTTGAACAAAATGTGCTTTCCTAGAGGTAGATTTTGAAGGAAGATTCCTCATTTTGAAATGCAAGAAATGATGATCAGGTATAAGTATTTTTTAAGAAATTTACAAGGAACAGTGTCTATGAAATACTCTTTGAATTATGGACTTTATAGTAAAGATGCCCATATGATGTTTGGTATCAAACTGCACAGCAATGTACTCTGAGTCTGAAAACATGTTTTAAGTCTATATCTGGGTGCAGTTGGATGCAAGAGAGAAAAACAGTTTTGAAAAGAAAAACTTTCAAATCACTAGACTTTGCAAAGAGGGGTTGCCCTAAGAACAAGTGGCTAGTCACCTTACATCATTTGCATGATCCAATCAAAGTTGTTAAACTTTGCAGGAAATGATGTCTGCCTTGTGAGATATTGCAATGCATGTAGGCTTGCCCTGTTTACTGGGGATAGGAGCTTGTTTCATCCACCTACAGTCTCAACCAATTACATTCAATACCAACAATCTGGCAGTCTCCGTCCCTAACTCATTTGTATTTAATTTTTTTGCAATTGAGTATATTTGATTAATTTTCATATAATCAATCACAACACAGACCAGAACATGGTAACAAAAAAATACAACATTCACATAGTAACTAAAATGGCATGCTTTTAGCAACACATTCTAGAGCCAATATCACAAATAATAACAGTGAATAAGGAAACTAACAAAATAATTTAAGTAAAATAAACTACCTGTAGACACCTACCTCCCCTCCCTCCACCCATCCCACCCTACCCACTCAGCACAGTACCAAACAGGAATTGACCCACTGTATTAGATTCAAGCTAAAAATTATATGTAAGGGGTTTAGCAGAGCTTTACAGGGACATATTCTAAGATAATTAATTATTTGTGTAGAGGCAGAAAAGGAAGAATAGGAAAAATTACATTTGTTGGCATTGGAAAAGAAAGAAGGATCAACAGCTTTCAAATTTGTGCCAGGCTTCTGTAGCCCTAGCCACTGCCTTTTCTGCCACTATAGCAGTTAAAAACTCCTGATACCATTCAACAGAGGAAGGGGTCAATCCCCTTTCCAAGGACACATAATACAGAGTTTGTAACTGATGCCACCATAGCCAAGCTGGTTATAATCTCCTAGCAAACAAATTTAGGGGGTAAAATACCAGGAGGCGAGGCCAAGGAGTTGAAGTTTTGCTTGCACCAATTCCCATAGGCCTTTAGAATTTGGGCACTTCCACAATTTGTGTAGCAAGGAGCCATCTTGATCTCCACATATGTCACAATTTGGAGAAGGATTATGGTGCATTGTGTGTAGCCTGTAGGGAGTTAGATATAAATTATGTAGCATATTATATTGAAGGAGACATAGTCTGTCTTGCTTAACATATTTGTTAAGGTTAGACTGAACAGAGTGCCAGAAGGCCACCAATTTGTCAAGCATGAGTGCCAATTTCCAATAGAAAGCAATGAGGGGAGTATTGGCTGTGCACTAGAGCTTAGTTCTTTATACGGTCCTGAGATGAGTTTAATGGAAGAGGCTAACGTATTTAGTTTCCAAAAATATTCCCCAACATGAGAGTACCAGGGAGGTGGCCCCAAAAATTGTATTACTGATACTCTTAACTGTAGCAATTTGAAAAATTAGAGGGCACTACATATTTGGACTTCAATCTCACCGGGGACAACACTTTACTGTCCACTATGATATCTTGATAGGTAACTCCAGCTAAGGGTGAACAAAAAGTGGGGGAGACTGGTTTTCCCGTTATATGTATATTAAAATTGTTTATTAAGGGCTGAGCCAGTTCTTTCTGATGTTGAAACCCTAACCTAATACATAATTGAGTGTGGGCTTGCAAGTCACATCCTAGGGGGGTGTCTTTAAGATCACCAGGTAAGGCTGAGTAACTTAGGTAGGGCAACGAGGCAGGAGCTACATGAAATTTCTGTAAAAGGTCCTGCTCAATGGTCTGCCATTCAGTCCAATATAGCGTCCGTTGGTCCAGAGCACATCTCTTAAAAAGTTTTGAACTGTGACTAGCTCGATAATAGAGGAAAAATTCAAGCAACTGTAAACCCCTATCTTCCTGCCCCTAACTAATTTTTGGATAGGAACACCTGGGTGGTTTCCCAGCCCATATAAATCTAGAACAGGATGAGTGTATTGCCCCAAACCATTTAGTCGGAAGTGACAAATTTACCATAAAGAGTGAGTAAAGCAGGCAGGGTAATACTGTTGTTCTGATAAGATTAGCTCATCCCCACATAGATAAAGGCAGACTCTGCCATCACTGTAAATCTTCTGTCAAAGTTATGTACCATCGGGTCTAGATTAAGTCTTGCTAGCTGAGAGAGAGAGATCTTTAGTGACCTTAATGCCTAAATAAGTCAAGGTGTTAGATTCCCATTGTAGGCCCAGTTTGGATATTTGAGTTTTGGTACACGATGGGGATAGTGAATAGACTAGGGTCTTTGACTTGTTCAACTTGTAGCCTGACAAGGAGATAAATAAGTTGATCAGAGCCAGTACTGCTGGTAAGGAGGATCTCCAGTCAGCAATATGCAATAGTAAATCATCAGCAAAGGCCAAAACCTCATACTACTGGTTTCCTATTCCTGTGCTACTTATCTCTGCAGACAACTTTATTTGTCTTATTAACAGTTCAATGTAAAGATTAGAAAGATAGGGGGACAGGGGGCACCCTTGTCTTGTCCCACTGTATACCCAGATAGTGTCAGACAGTTCATTATTATGTATCACGTGTGTTGAGGGAAAGGAGTACAAGACCTGCATTCTCTTAACAGAAGTCTTCTGAAGCCCAAACTGTTTTAAAACATAAAGAGGTAGGACCAAGCAACCCTATCGAAAGATTTTTCTGCATCCAGGGACACCAAGGCCACCTCCATCTTTGGGTCCCCAGATGCAGAAATAAGATAAATCAGTTTTCAAAAATGGTCACTTGCATTACGACTGGAAATAAATCTATCTTGTTCAGGACTGATTAAGGAGGTCCAGACTGAGGACAACCGAGATGCCAGAATTTTAGCATATATCTTTACATCATTATTAATAAGTGAAATAGGTCGATAGCTTGCCGGTTTTAATGGGTCCTTTCTAGGTTTAGGTAACAAAACAATTCAGGCCTCAAACAAAGACCTCTCTGATACAGGGGAGTTGATCAAGAAATTGAACAGGTCTGCTAGGAGAGCTAAATTTAACTGGTAGGTTCTATAAAAGAGAGCCATACCTCCATCTGATCCTGGAGACTTATCTAATGGTAGGGAAGCAATCACTTGCTTTACCTCCTGTTCAGTTATGGGGCCTGCAAGCTGGGCTTGCTGATCTAGAGTTAGAGAAGGTAGCAGGGCCTGAGCAATAAAGTCTGCCATCCCTTGCTCAGAGGAGGCTTGGAGGATAGGAAAGAGTATAAGGCCTGATAATAACACCTAAAGGTCTCTACTATGTCCTTAGAATCACTTGTTACTGTTTCTGAATTTGGAGAGGACAAAGCTGAAATCCACCTGGAGGAGCTATGTTGTTTAATTCACAAGGCAGGTAACTTGCCAGCTTTCTCACCTTGGCCCGTGTAAGTGGCTTTTAAATTAGATGCTGCCCTATCTGCTTTTTCCATCAAGCAGATCGAGTATTGTGTTCGAAGACTTGCTAATTTATTTCGATCTGCTTCAGATGTAGATGGTGAAAGGGTCTCTTCCAAAGCACAAATTTGCTGAAGCCAAACATCAATTTGAGAATGATTCTTTCTTTTACGGACTGTAGCTATTCTAATTACCTCCCCCCTCCATGTGGCTTTCAAAGCCACCCATAAAACATCTAAGGAAGGGATGGAATGTTGATTGTTCTGTATTGAGTTGGCAATAAACTTCTGTACCTTTTCCACTATAACCTGATCTTTAATGAAGAGGTTGTTAAGGGACCAAGTATGCGGATATAGATTTATTTGGGGAAAATCAATTTGTATTGGAACTGGAGAGTGATCTGATATTACTCGAGGGTGTATTGTGCAAGACTTTACTAATGATAAAATAGATTTGCTGACTAAAAAATAATCCAGCCTGGACAGGACCTTATGAGGGACTGAGTAAAAGGTATAATCCTTATCTATCGGGTGTAATACTCGCCATGGGTCAGCTAGGCCAAAGGTGTCTATCCATTCTCTAAGGGATCTCTGCACTGGAGAGAGTCCTGTAAGGGTCCTACATGATCTGTTTATCTCAATATCAAAGACCAAGTTAAAGTACTCACTCATTACACATGGCAAATGAACAAAAGGTGCCATGATGGAGACCAACTTAGTAAAAAATGAAGGGGAAACTAAGTTAGGACCATAGCACCCAGAACTAGTTCAGTATTGCCCAAGGTACCTTGGAGAAACAAGAAACACCCCTCAGAATCCTTTATCTCAGATTTATACTGAAACAGAACTGATTTATGTATCAAGATAGTTACCCTACCCCTCTGGGAACTGGCTCCAGCTGCATACACCTGGCCTACCCATGCCTTTTTCAAAACACTAACCTGATTCTTGAGAAGATGAGTCTCTTGAATGTACACTGTATGCAGTGAAAATTTAGATAAGTGTTGAAGAATCATATATTTTTTCTTGTCCCTCCAACCCTTTATATACCATGTTACAAAACGAAGCCCTTGCACCATAATGGTACCCTATCATTTTGTAAGAGCTTATAATCTCGTTGGTACTGTGCCACCCCCACCCACTTCTTCCTCAAAATAAATATTAAGTTTTAACTGTAAGCCCCAAAATGAATAAATGTAAGTATTAAGCATAACAAAGGATATCGCTACCCTGGCCAATTGCCTACTCCAAATCATGTGGCCCATGCACAGACAGTAGCAGTTCCAATCCCTTTCTTAGGGAGATAGAACTAAAGAACATAGCAGCTAACCTTAATTAAAAAAAATCTCTGTTTTCCCTTCTTCTGGTAAGGTACGTAAGGTCAGGATCTATGGTTTGCTTATCAATTTTCATAAAAGATCGAAATTTAAGTAAGGATAGCATAAACATCTCCCCCATAATACAAAAGAAAAGACTGGAGATACAACTTATAATTAGGCTCATTTCTGTAACCTCAAACTGAATTCCAGAACTCTGCTCAGATCTTCAAATTATATGTACTTAATTCAGCAGTATCCATTCTTAAATGTCCAACTAGAGTCCAAATTTGATGTGCAGCCCTATTACTATACAGCTCATATCTGGGCTAAAAGAAAAGACATTGCAAAGATAATCCAAATTTAGCAACATGGGGAGCTTTAACCTTAAACATCCAAGGAAAGAGGATCTGTTTAATGATTTAAGCAGTTTTCCAGAGTTTTCCACACTGTTGGCATACCTATAAATGCCTTTCATATTGTTGAATATAGAAAAACTGCAAGGCAATTGTGTCCATTCTACAGTCCCTCTAAGTACTATTGGTTAATAACTACAACATTTATTAAACGTGTTGTTAAGCCATAACTTTACATCAAAAGAAGGCAAATATCTGACATCTCCTTCCCAACTAGAACACTGCTCATGTTTTAAATAACTTGGGAAGCAGCTTTACCAGCTCAGCCTGGGCTGTTTCAGCAGTTTCAAAATGGTGGATCACATTTGATAAGGAGACTTTAATTCTGGCTGGATACATAAGCCGATGTTTAATTTGTGCTGCCCATAATTTAGACAGAATAGGCTTGTAGGCTTGCCGGGCTTGACGAACTTTCAAAGTCAATTGGGCACAATTTTCAGATTTTTTCCTTCTCACTGGACTGCTGCTATCTTCTTAACCACTTGCAGCACAGGATCCCTGTCAAGGTAGTTGAGAAGATGAAAAATAATGGGCCGTGGAGGCTCTGAAGGTGGTGGTTTGGCCCTTAGTGCTCTGTGCCCTCTTTCAATTATGTAGACTGTTCCATGGGGACTAAGGGTCAGCTATTTTTGCACATAGCATCTGGAGGAATTCTAGCATATTCACTCCTTCTTCAGCCTTTAAACAGCTACTCAGGCTTCTCCCCCCAACACCCTGCTGAAGCTGCGCAGCTAATCCCTCCTTACTCAGGCCTAGTATTACCCCCCGTTGCCACTCCAGGTAAACTATTACTCCACATGCCAGCTCAAACTACTTAACCACTCCCCACCATATCCTTTCTTTGCTAGTCCACTTTCTGGACAAACCACTACTGTAAATATGTCTATACATGCACTTGTAATTATACTGCATAAGCGACTGTTTAGAAATGAAATGTCACGATGTCGTCCCACTGGCTGTTCCAACAAAAAATTGTTACCTTACTACCAAATACTATGAAATGTCCTTACACTGTATTATTTCATCAGTAACTTGATATTTGCTTGTATGTCTCTGTCTTCCACTTTGTACACTTGGTACCCGGGTCACACCTGGAAATGAGTCTTGGCTCAGGTGCCTTTCCCAGTCACCAATTTTAAATGAATAAATAAATAAATAAATTATTTTCCCTCAGGAAGTCCTAGAAGGACAAAGTTATTCTTGAGACTGCGGCCTTCTAGGTCATCCACCTTGTCCTCCAGTTTCACCATTCTCCTTTTAAAATTGACCAAAGTAGTCTCTGTGTTTGCCTGTCTATCTTCCAAGGAAGAGACCCTGGCTTCCACATCTCCAACCCTTGTAGACAGTTCTTTAAGTGTAGGTCTAATTTCTTTCAGATTCTCCAGGATAGTGAGCACTTCCATTTTAATGGTTGTGAGATCCGTTATGATGTGAGACAAGGTGACTGTATGCGAGCCTGGATCGAGAGGAGAGGTTTGCAAGGGTAAGGAGTTCTGTCGCAGCCACTTGGCCTCCAGTGTCAGCAAGGGCTCATCCCCAGGACTTTCACTGAGAGGTGGATTATTGACTCCCATTGTACTAGTTTCCCACCAATGGATGTTTGCTGAACTCTGCAGCCTTTCCTCAAGTTTGGCAAGTTTTGCTACTAGTTAAGAGATTACCTTCGAGGGGGAAATTGGAGCTGCGCAAGAAAGCTACTCCGGTGCCTGCCTCACGTGACTGTCATCTGTATCTAACTCTACCTGGTGAGGTATCGAGTGAAGATTATCTCACCCTGTCTACTAAAGATGGGAGCCTGTTTCATCCATCTGCAATCTGAACCATCTACATTTTATGCCAGCAATCCAACAGTCTCTGTCCCTAACACTACCTGATAAGGTATTGTGTGCAGGTGGGCTTGCCCCTCTCTACCAGGGATGGGAGTCTGTGTCATCTGTCATAGTCTACCACATCCATTCTCTATCAGCGCTTTGGCAGCCTCTGTTCCTAACTCGCACTGTGGCTATTTGAGTGAAGATAAGCTAGTCCAATCTACTGGGGGATGGGAGTCTGTTTCATCCAATTACATCATCTACAAATTCCATTCTCTGCTAGCATCATTCAGCTATCTTCCACTTCCTCTTATACCTTATTTCTTAGTTCCATGGATACTATGGAATGAGATTTGGGTCTGTCACCTCAGTTCTGAACTGGGGTCCTTCTACCCATCAGCCTTCAGTCTTCTGAACTTGTGCCACATCAACTGTTACCATGCCTCCATTCTCTGACAACAGTTCTGCAAGGTCTCCCATGCCTTTTTCCTCTGCTACTTAAGCCCATCTATGGGCTTTGGACTTTAACTATTCCATTGAAGACTGGACTGTTCTAACCTTATGGCTGCGCTTCAAATTCTGAGCTGTCCCGTAGTTGGTTTCTACTCACACCCTGGATTTGTGTACTTGTCCTTGTCCTTAGCCTCATCTATTTCAGAATCTTGGTCCCTGCCTGCTTGTTCATTCCCAAACTCCTCCCCATCATCCAAAATTCCAGACATCATGGCTCTGCTTGCCTTCCAGTTTCCATCCTGCAGTCCTGTATGTTGGTGCTTGCAGCTTGCTTCTCAGCTCTGCCTCTTCCAGTCTCCAGCTCTTCAGCTCCCACTGCCACCTCTTCCTTCATTGCTGCTCCGGACACTCCTGCTCGTCCAAGTTTGTGTCTAGAACTTGTCTTTGTCTGCAGTTATCCTCACTTCCCCACTCTCCTGCATCAGGATTCATTCCAAAATCCTTGTACATCAAGTGGCATTTGCCATCCATCTGCTTGCAACTTCCCCCTTGTATTGCACTTGGACCCCTCTGAAATCTCTGTGCTCTCCTCCTGTGCTTTCCATCATCCTCCTCTTCAGTCTGCTGTGAAGGAACCTGCTGCAGTTCATCTGTCCCACTCTGACATTCTACCTACAGTAGATTTCTCCTGGATCCTTTTCAGTGCCTGCTGTTTTTCACTGTTGGATCTGTCATCTCAGTATTAATCCTTACACATTTATCTGACCTGCAGTGTCTCCTCATCAGCTCATTGACTCCATGGTCATCTTCTGCTCCTGGAATGGATTCACTCCAATTGACAGTTTTGCACCCTGTGCTTGTCTACACAATGCCTCAGCACTCCTTGAGCACTTTGGCCCTGACTCCTGGCTCTCCACAGCTGGTTCCAATTCACCTTGGATGGCTCCTGCTCATCCATCTCTCTGGCGTTGCTATGGCATCTTTTGGATGGACTGCTGTTATGTTGTGGTGCATTTTACATTCTGCTGCTCAGGTGGCACAGGATTTCAGCTCGTTTGCTTCAATGTCTTTTCTTTTGGGTATTTATCCACATTTGCCACCATCCAGCACTCAATCATCTTTTTGATTTTGTCTCCTGATTGATCTGCCTTATTCTTCTCCCATGTCTGGCATTACCGCTACTGTCTGGTACTCCAAGGATTATCATTCCTTCTCACCAAAGAGAAAATCTCTGGTATAGTGACATCCATTGACCTGCACAGCATCTTGGAATCAGTATGGAAGCACTATTACCTCATGATAATCTCTACAGGATCATTCCTTGGCATCCTATTGGATTTGGACCATATAGAAGCTCTTACCACTTGATCAACTCCACAAGGTCATTCCTTAGACATCTTATTGGATTCAAACTGTATGGAAGCCATTACCTCCTGATTTATTCAACATCATTCACTAAATTTAAATGTGAACAAGACAAGTTTATAATACAACATGAGCACAAATTATATACCCACTATATAGTGGGACAATCTTGATAGGCCCTTGGCCTCCTTTCGTCTGTACCAAACAAGTTACCAAGATTTCAAGCTTTAGTGGATTTCTTTTCAAACTGATTCCCTCGCAATGTCAAAATGAACTTACTTCCCTACTAGGATACCTCAACTACACAATAACCATAATTTCTCAAGGGATGTCCTTCATACCCAACCTATTGGCACTGGCACCATCAGTTTTCAAATTGTACCATCCTATTCTATTCTTGGCAGCAGCAAATCAGAATTGACTATGTCATTCTACTCATATCTTTCTGGAATAGCTATCTGATGTTCTTCAAAGGCCCTTCTTCCTTCTAACATCTCGGAATATACATCAATGTATCTCCAATGCATAGCTATCCTGCTATCTTTGCACAATCCTGAATCCTGCTCCTTGGCCTCTGGAAATCATACTGCTTCACAAAGTAATCTCCATTTCCTCTTCAAGATTCACCAATCATGCCATTCACCTTCCTAGGGGTCTTTGATCCCATCAGACAGTATCTATCTTTCCTCATACACATTCCAGTGAATAGCATCACCAAGGGGAAGTCTTTGTTCCATTTCATCATGCAGCTCATGTGCAACTAACTTGGTTATCTCTTTATAAAAGTTTCACAACTTAAAAGTTCCACATCAAGATTATGCATGACTATAGAATCAATTCACTCGACGCATTATACCATTTCCAATAGCAGACCTTTCATTGCCCTATCAGGCAGCAGACATAGTTAAGACTCCATTAAGACTCCTGTTTTTCTAGCAACACAATTGGAATTTAATCACCAGCTAGTCAACGCCATGTGGGCCACTCTAGCTCTTGCCACTGAGCTACTTATACTTCAGCATGAAATATATCCATCATCTTGTGCATCGTAGTCCTTCCTGAACATTTGCTCACATAAACCATGGACTAGCATTTCTAATGCATCATCAAGCCTCAAAATGTTATAGAGAACATTTCAGCTGTACCTATCAGGCATCCAGTAACTGTCTTACAGCCTACTCATCCTCACCTTCATTGAGTTCCAGTCCTCCAGTTTCACTCTTCAACTATGTGTTCAAAGAGCTTCATTTGCTTAGACTCATTGTCATCTCTCTGTAGATGCCTCCATAGTGAACCATAGTGAATTTAATGAACTTGAATCTATTTGACTCTAGTTTGAACATTATGGTTTCTTCAGCTACTTTGTCTAGCCTTCGTTGGATTCCTGCATCCTGAGGATTCACTATCTCATCATCCTTAAGCAATTCTGATTACCTTGCCAACATCCATAAAATCGATGATCTACAAAAGGTGCTGCTCATTCTATCCTGCCCTTTCTGTCTTCAAGGTGTAACAAATTACTGTCAGAAATTCACATAACCTATTATCCATCCTGTAATTACTGGAGTCAGGCAGCCTATCATGACAAACTCATGCTTTTTCTCATGCTCAGATCTATCAGGTCCTCTTGTACTTTTGATAAATTATAACATAATACCACAAAATAAATCCTGGATCTTGTTCCATCCTTCCCTCGACAGCTGGACTTATTCCATATTCATCATCTGGACATTCATCTGTATTGGATCTGCTTCTTCAATCTCAAGAATTTACCTTTCTGCACACTTTGTCAAAAGACTCAGAAGAAAGACTTCAGCACACTATGAACACTACATCCTAAACCAGAATCAGAACTTAGTTCAGGCATTTAGGGTAATCTCCTCTTAGAGTGCCCTGAGGATGGGCAGGTCAGTAGCCATGGGTCCTCAGAAGTTTCTTCCTCAGGATTTTTTTCCTCTCCTGCATGCTACTGGTCACAATCTCCTTGAGTTAGAGGAGGTAATCATTGTGAACTCCTAACTGAATCTTTTTTTTGGGCCTTCTATTCTCTACATGCTACCTGGCTTAAATACCAATGGTGGGAATAGAGAAAGACAAAAACTCAAGTTTATAAGTATACACAAACACCATGCTATTCATCAAATATTGAATGGGAGAGCTGAAGCCTGAGGTTCAATGTGGGGGAATATCTCTTCCCACATACCAAATAAAGGTCAGTGTCTCCCAACAGATCTCGCTTAGCATGTGATGAAACACCCAGCATCCTCCCCTGCCTCCTCCTCCTCCTCTGGCACTCTGCTCACCCCTGGTGCTGGGTCTTCTATTCTCTACACACTACCTGGCTTACATAGAAACATAGAGGTTGTCAGCAGGTAAGGTACTGTCAGGCCCATCCAGTCTGCCCATTTATCCTGTCTGTAAAAGCAGCCTGTGACCCTATTGTAAGTCAGCTTTAGCTTTTCTTCCTCCTTGCTATGACTCCCTTATTTCAGTCCCATGCATGCTTGAATCCAGCCACAGTCTTTGCTGCCACCGCCTCTTGGGGCAGTCTATTCCATGCATCCACCACCCTCTAGGTGAAGTAAAACTTTCTCATGTTACCCATTAGGTGACCTCCCACCAATCTCAAGTCATGGCCCCTTATTCTAGCCCCCTTATTAACCTGTAATATGTTTTCACCTTTACCCTTATTGATGCCCCTGAGGTACTTGAATGTTTCTGTCAAATCACCTTTCTCCCTCCTCTTCTCCAGTGTGTACATGTTGAGTTTATCAAATCATTCCTCATAAAACTTTTGCTGTAAGTCCTGCACCATCCTAGTCACCCCCCTGTGCACTGCCTCCATCTTGTCTATGTTCTTACGCAGGTGCGGCCTCCAGAACTGCATGCAGTACTCTAGATGAGGCCTTACCAGGTATCATGTCATTATAGCTAAACAAAAATAGTGAAGCAATAATAGCGAATACATAATAGCGACTATCAAATGAGCAATCGACACATAATAGCAAACAACACATAATAGCTCTCTCCACCATCAATGAGTGGCACGGTGTTAGAATATTTAAAATAGGGGGGTAGGGGCGCAGCCCCTCACATATACTACAGTGGACAACAGCTGTTACTATTAGGTATAAAAGTGGGCATGATATATGCCCTGCCTCATACCTGTTGTGAAGATGGCTGTTGAATTTCTGAGGAGTCAGAAGGGTATGACTCTTACCCTCTATGGTAGATTTCTGTTCGGAAGGGACAAGGAGGTTGCAGGCAAGGTGTACTGGAGGTGTGCTGATTATCATCGATATTACTGCCTAGCCCAGATTCATACCGTTGTCGAGAATGTTGTTACGGTTGATAAACCTCACATTCAAGTTGCTGATGTGTCTGATGTGGGTGCTCACAAGGTTGTTAATGAGATGAGGGACATGGCAAGAACAAGTGTTGAGAGCACTGTCCAAGTCATGCAGTGAATGTTGCTCGTGCAAGCAATGCTTTTGCTGGGAATTTCCCTGCTGTGAGATTGCTGAAGCGTACCTTTCAGTGGGTACAGCAAACCGAGCGTAAAGCTCCCCCAATTCCTGTTACTGTTGATGTTTTGGAGATCCCCTGAGAATACACCTTTACTCTGTCTGGGGACTGATTTTTGTACTTTGAGAGTGGACCTGCACCTGACCGCTTTCTACTGTATGCTACAGAAAGGAACTTTGCTTACTTGTCGCAATGTAAACAGAGGTTCATGGATGAGACATTTAGAATCTGTCCCACTATGTTTTCCCAGTTGTACATGGTGCATTGCATGAGGAAAGGTACCATCATCTGTTCCGTGCACATGTTGATGACATCCCATAAGTTTCAGGATTATAAACTGGTGCTGCAGAAGTTGAGGGCATGGAGATCCACTCTGTGTCCTGACAGCATAATACTGAATTTTGAATTTTTTTTTTCCCAATTGTTTAACCAGGTGAGACACACTAAGCTGAAAGCTTGTCTACAGGTGTGACCTGGGAGTACAGAGAAGTTAAGTGACTTGTTCAGGGTCACACAGTATGCAAGTGGGGGCTGTGGGATTTAAACCCAGGTCCCCAGATTTGCAGCTCAGAGCATTAAACCACTGCACTACTGCGTCCCTTAATTGGTGTCCCCGAAGGCCATTACTACTGTTTTTCCATCCGTGCAGGCGAGGGGGTGCTTTTTCACTTTGGGCAAACATTTTGGAGGAGGGTTCAGCAGTGTTCAGCAGTGCACACATGATATATTACTGATACTGAATTTGCTTTAAATGTGAGAATATTGCTTGCCTTAGCATTCGTCCCTGTGGAGGACATGGTCACTAGCTTGGAAGAGCTGTCGGAATGGACATTTTTCACTACTAATGACGAACTGCTGCAGCCCCTCATTGATTAATTTAAGGAGATGTGGATTGGGTGACCTCTGAACTGGTCAGGTCGCCGACAACAAAAGTTTGCGCACAGTTACTGGAATTGTTTTGAAAGTGTGAGATGTGGTGAAGCAAGAACCAATAATGGTGTTGAGAGGTGGAATAGGGGGTTTAGCACCAGGTTGGGTGCATGCTACCCCTCCATCTGGAAATTTCTTGAATGTATTCAGGAGGAACAGCACTTGGTGGAGGTGAGAATGGAACAGCTTTTGTCCACTGCAGAGACCGCCACAGTTTGGCGTAGGTACGGGATCTGACCACATGGCTGCAGGTTATTGTTAGGGAGTATGGCATCTGCAGTCAGTATAAATACTTGAGAGGTCTGGCATATAATTTTCAATTGCATTTCTGATGGTATTAGTAGATATTAAGTGTGATGCACTATTATTGGCATTCACTTTGTTTTTGTTTGTTATTATCACTGTTTTGACATGGAGCCGCCTTACCAGGGTTTTGTACAGTGGAACTAACACTTCCCTCCTACAGCTCATAATACCCCTTCCGATGCAACCCAACATCCCATTGGCCTTCCCTACCACCCTGGTTGTCTGCCTGGTGGATTTCAATTCATCTGTGATAAGGACCGCCAAGTGTATTTTCTCCCTGGTAACTGCCAGTGGCTCTACCCCCCATCCAATAGCTCTCACCAGGGTTCCTGCTCCCCACGTGCATGACTTTGCACTTCTTTACATTAAACCTGAGTTGCCACACTTCAGACCATCTCTCCAATCAATCCAAGTCCTTTCTCATCCTATCTTTTTCATCTGGAGTGTCCACCCTGTTGCAGATCTTGGTATCATCTGCAAACAGGCATACCTTTCCCTCCAGCCCATCTGCAATGTAGCTGAGGAAGACATTGAAGAGGACTAGCCTCAGGACCGAACCCTGAGGTACCCTGCTGATCACCTCCATTTCTTCTGACTGGGTTCCATTTACTATTAATCTCTGTTTCCTATCCCTTAACCAGTTCTTTACCCAGTGCACCACCTTGTGGCCCACTCCAAGACTACCCAGCTTGTTGACCTGTATTCTGTGTGGAACAGAATCAAAGGCCTTGCAGAAATTGAGGTAGACAATATCTACTGCCCCCCCTTTGTCCACCGCCTTTGTCACCCAATCACAGAAATCAATCAGATTAGTTTGACAGGACCTTCCTGACATGAACCCATGTTGCCTCAGATCCTGTGCTCGTATGGCTTCTAGGTGTTCCACTATCCATTTCTTAAGGAGTGACTCCATGATCTTTCCCACCATCGATGTTATGATAACTGGTCTGTAGTTCCCCACCTCTTCTTTGCTATC
The DNA here is from genome assembly GCA_016271365.2 of Neoceratodus forsteri. Lineage (NCBI taxonomy): Eukaryota > Metazoa > Chordata > Ceratodontiformes > Ceratodontidae > Neoceratodus > Neoceratodus forsteri. The sequence goes on along the minus strand of CM028137.1, from coordinate 438,438,425 downwards.
GCTCTTATAAAGAGGGACAACATGTGTCCTCCTCCAGTCCTCTGAGATCACTCCAGTGTTTAGGGACTTATTAAACAGGTCGGCCAGAGGGGCTGCCAGCTCCATCCATAGTTCCTTTAGGATCCTGGGATGTATGCCATCTGGACCCATTGCTTTGTCCACTTTCAACTTTGCAAGCTCTTCCAGGATCCTCTCCTCCGTAAAGGGATTGGTGTCTACATCCCTCCCCTCTGTATCCATGATGTCTAGCTGAGGCCACTCTCTGTCTCCTTCAACTGTTAAGACTGAACAGAAGTATTTGTTAAGGATCATTGCCTTTTCTAGGTCCCCCTTGACACACTTCCCCTTTTCCCCACTGAGCCTGGCGATCTCCCCCCCCCCCGTTTTTCCTTCTATCATTACAGTGTCTGTGGAATGTCTTGTCCCCTTTCTTGACTGACTGAGCTATTTTCTCCTCTGTTTGTGCTTTAGCGCTCCTTACAGCCCTTCCTGCCTCCCTTAGAAAATTCAGGTACATTTTCCTTTCTTCATCCTTTTGCATCTCCTTGTATTTTCTGAAGGCCAACCTTTTTGCCCTTACCTTTTCTGCCTCTGCCATGGAGAACTAAAGTGGCTTTCACCTTCTATTCCACTTGTTTCTCACCCTGACACATTGGTTTGTTATCCCGACTATGGCTTCTTTAATATGTGCCATTTATCCTCAATGCCCTCTCCTGATTTCCCCATTGCCAGTTCTTCCCAAACCTGTATTCTCATCCTGTCAAAGTCAGCCCCTCTGAAGTCTAATATCCTTGCTTTTGTATGGGTTGCCTATACCCCTGTGTCCAGTTTGAGTAATGTCATTTGGTGGTCACTGGACCACAGATGACCTTCCAACCTGGAGATCAGAGATTCTGTCTCCATTGGTCAGAACCAGATCTATGATTGCCCTGTCTCTGGTGGCCTCCCCCACCAGCTGCTTGAGGCCCACTCGCTGTAGTGATTCCACAACATCACGTGTCCTTGCTGAAGCTCCAGGTGGGATGGACCAGTCAATGTCTAACAAATTAAAATTCCCCATGAGAAGAACCTCCCCCTTTGCTGCCATATCCTTTATGTCATCCAGCATAACCTTGTCCATTTCCTCTTCCTGAGCTGGAGACCTGTAGATCACCCCTGTGTGAATAGCTATTTCATTGCCTGTCTTGAGAGTGACATTCAGTTCCTTCAGCTGCCCAAGTCTGCTCTGAATTTCAGTTGCTATGATATTTTCTTTGACATACAGGGCCATCCCCCCCATTTGTTTGCCCTCCCTGTCCCCGCTGAACAGGGCATAACCAGGTACATGTATGTCCCAGCTGTGGCTGCTTGTGTACCACATTTCTATTATGGCCACTATGTCCAGATCAGCCTCCAACATTGCAGCCACAAGGTCTGGAACTTTGTTACCCAGACTGTGGGCATTTGTATGAATGATTTGTTCATGCCCTGTTGCCACCCTTTCCCTCTAACTTGCACATGCTCCCTTGTTTCCTCCCATCCTTCTTAGTGTTATCTCTGTGCTGCTCCCTTTTTTTTCTACCATCCCCTTAAACTGAGAATCAGGTATATTTGTTAAGAATGTTATATCCTGACCCTGTGTGATGAGTGTCCTGACTTGCGTTTCAGTGTCTGTAATAGATATAACTTCTTGGTCCTTTGTGTTGTCTGCTCTAACCTGTGAGGGTAGGATGTTTGAGTCTCCCTGTCCCTGATAGCTTCCCTCCCTTGGCTAGTTTAAATATTTGGCAAGAAAGCACTTAAACTGCTCACTAAGGACTGGATGCAGGCCATCCCTCTTGTACAGGTATGCACCCTTCCATGTGGTTCCCCAGTCCCCAATATAGCCAAAGCTGTTTTCTCTGCACCAGCCCTCTAACCATTTGTTGAAGGTAGTGATGCATTGATTTCTAGCCTCCCCCTTCCCTGTACTGGTAGCACCTCAGAAAAAGTAACAGTCTTCCACCTCCTTCAGGCACCTACCCATTTGAAGCCCTCCTGTACCTTCTCAAAACTGACTCCTACCTTTGCTATGTAATTTGTCCCCAGGTGGACAATGATGTCTAGATCTCCCCTTCTAGCCACTGTCTTAGAAATCCTGTGGATCTGCTCCCCCTCTCTCCAAGCTGTGCCTCCTAGGAGACACTTAACATCCCTCTCCATCCTGCTGTCTTTATCTAGCTCCATATCTCTAACTATTGAGTCCCCCACCAAGAGGAGCTTTCTCCTCCTCTGGAGTCCTCTGGCTTCACACTGTTTGCCCTCTACATGGTGGGCCTACTCATCCTCCTTAGTCATAACCTTGGGTTCCCTTGCAGGACTTTCCCTCTCCTTGAGAACAGCGTATTTGTTCTCCAGTTGGACTGGATTGGGGATGTGTTTCTACTGCATCTCCCTTAACTTCCCTGAGCCCACTGTAATTCATCTAGACCACTGCCTGGTCACCCACTGTGGCATTGGCTGGGGGTGCAGTGGTCTCTGGTTGAGGGCGAAGGTATCTAGTGCTCCTGCTAGGTAAGATCAGAGCCTGGTGACCTCCTTCCTCAGCCCAGAGAGGTGCCTACAAATGGGACTGAACTGCAGCACCCAGAATGTTCTTCTGAACATTACTGCCCTGCACCCACTGCAATGCACCACTCCTTGTGACATCCTATTTTCTTCTTTGCATCTGTTTGTGTTTTTTGTGTCTGTTGTGTCCTTATTTTTATTTCATTTATTTACCAATAACCTTGTGCCTCCTCACTGTTGCTCCCCACATATGTGTGTTGAGTTTACATGTGTCTAGTTATGACCGATGTATATGTGTTTCCTCCTCTAAAGGGTTCTGATCAGATGCTAGTCTGAATGATTAAGGACAACTATGAAGCCCCATCCTGTGATGTAACAAGAAGCTGCTGTAGATTGTGTACTATAAAGTTGTAGATCCTCGGGGTGGGTGGATGAGGGAAGGGGTTGAAAATGGGCCCCTACCCTCTGGCTCTACTCACTGAGTTGAAACAATCAGCCCAAGCTCTCGCTTCAAGTCTACCAACTCCTCTGATTTTGGGAAGAGACTGAAACATTGCCCCAACCCAAGACCTGGACAGATCTTTTTCAGTTTGGAAACCCCCATCCCCATCCCAAAGAGCGTTGATGGATTTCATGGATTTCATGGGGCTCTGTGATCCTTGGTGTATTCTCAACCGCTCCGGCAAGCTTTTCTCCTACCATTCAACAATACACCAAACCTGGTCTAGACTAGACCATATCCTAATTAGTCTCTCTCTCCTAAATGGCCTTGGTCAAGCAGGTCTGGAACATACAGTCCTATCGTACCACTCAGTGGCATGGGTGCTTTTAACTTTGGAGCCCCTAAATCAGAGAGACACAACCTGGAAACTAAATACCCAATTATTAAAAGATAAGTCCATAGTATCCAAAATTCAATCCCTTACCCAATCTTTTCTGGAAGACAACAGAGGCCCAGTCCAGAAGGAGGATATGTGTTGGGGCACTCTAAAATGTACCCTTAGAGGGGAGTTTATAAAGATTACCTCATACAGGAAAAAGAGTAGCAAAAAAGAGGCCCATTCTCTTCTGGACCAAATCAGGACAGCAGAACTCTTCCGTTCTTCAGACTCCTCCCCAGACTCTCTTGCTTCCTTAATCTCCCTCAGGAATAAATATGCAGACCTAATGCAAGAAAAAGCAGATTATGCTCTTTTAAAAACTAAATCCCATTACACTGATCAAGGAGAGAAAGCAGGTAGGCCCTTAGCCTTAAGGCTGTGCAAGTTAGAGTCTTCCAGGATCATCCCCTCCATTATGACTCCAGACGGCACCACCAAAATTACCCCCGAGAGATAACTGGAGTTTCTGAAAATTTCTATCATTCCCTATATGGAAAATGACTCAGTACACTGACTTCCTCGGATACTGCAGCTTACCTAGATTCACTGGGTCTACCTTCTCTCTCAAAACATCAGGGTGCCTCTGTCTCATCCCCTTTGACCCTTTCTGAAGTGGAAGCATCAATTAAGGATCTAGTTTCAGGCAAAGTCCCAGGACCAGATAGCTTCCCTTCCAATTTCTACAAGGTATTTTCTACTGATTTAGCCCCTCTTCTACTTAGTTTATACAGATACATGCTATCATCAGAATCTCTAGACCTGTCCTTATTAGAAGCTACTATAGTCCTTCTTCTTAAACCGGATAAACCACAATCCCAACCCTCAAGTTACCATCTGATTTCTCTGATGAACTATGACATCAAGATACTAACAAAAATTATTGCCTGGCGCATTAAGTCAGTTTGGACTGGCTTGCTAAGTCCCAAACAGGTAGGTTTCGAACCTGGGCATTCCTCTGCAGACCACCTCAGAAAAATGAGTCACTTTCTTCAGGCTGCTCAATCCTCTCATTTCCCCTTGGCTTTAGTCTCATTAGATGCTGAAAACGCATTCGACAGAGTGGACTTAGAGTTCCTCTGGTTAACTTTAAAAAAATTGGGCTTTCCTCTTCTTTTCATTCAATGGCTCCAATCTATATATCTTCATCTTCAGCCAAAATATATTGTAATGGAGTTTTCTTCTCCCATTTCCCCTTTTTTAAGGGCACTAGGCAAGGCTGCCCACTCTCGCCTTTTCTATTTAATCTCTATTTGGAACCTCTTCATCATAGTATTAAATCATCACCTCAGATACAGGGCATCTCTATACTCAACCACACTTCAACCCTATCAGTTTATGCAGATGATATTCTCCTTCAAATAGAATCTCCTGTATCTTCTTTAGAAGGTACTCTATAGGTAATAGCACAATTCAGTCGATTCTCCAATTACAATCTTAACAAATCTAAAACTTAAATATTTCCCCTTAATCATTTCTCCCACAGATATAACTTTGATAAGTTTGGCATGTAATGGTCTCTGCAATCTATTAAATATTTAGGTATTCTCCTAACCACGGATTCCACAAAGGTCAAGATATTGACCATGGAAGACCTGGTGTCTACCATTCAACAAGATCTCCACAGATAGGAATCACTACCAATGTCTTTATGGGGGTGGATAAGCATTGTTAAAATGAACATCCTTCACCAAATCTTTTATCCTTTGAATATGTTACATATATGGCTCCCTCAATCTTTTTTCCAACAGTTACACTCAATTATTTTCAGCTTTATCTGGCTAGACAAACATCCTAGGTGGTCTTATCACAAGCTTAGTCTCCCTAAGGACTTTGGAGACTTGCGTTTACTTAACTTCCTCCTGTACTATTGTGCCAGTCATCTGTCAACACAGTGATTGGCACTTCATTAAGGATATTCTCCAAGTGCTGCTCATTTCTCAGAATATCCACCCCCCAGGACGTGGCCTAACCACTTATTTCTAATCCTAATATTAAAATTGGGGTTACATATATCACAGGGAGATGGCTACCTCAACTAAGAGATGCTAAAGTAGTAGATTTATACTTGCACAATTTCCTCCTCTCCTCCACCAGTATTCTCATGAAATACAACATACCTCGTACACATATCTTCAAAATTTTCCAGCTGAGACACCTAGTAGGTCAACTATTTGGAACCACCCTCTCAGTTACCCAAGCTAGACACAATATTAACACGGATATGGACCCTCTCTCCCCAACCTCACTGTGTCTCTCTGATTTACACTAGTATCTTAGCTTCCAAGTGCCCAGACCCTTTGCCTGGGGCCAAGGTATGGACCATTTTGTTACCAGACCTAACCATTGATTGATCACGAACTTGGAAAGGCCTACATACAGTACTTACAATACCCAGGATAAACTCAGGCTTATCCAATATAATATACTAAATGACATGTACTATACCCCAGTTAAACTAACCAAAATAGGGCATCTCTCCAACCCTACCTGCTCCAGGTGTGGTAAAATGGAGGGAGACTTGGCACACATTTTCTGGCATTGTGAAAAATTAGCTCCCTTATGGCAGGCTCTCCAATCCAGATTGGATCCCCTGTTTGGCCTTGAGGACCTCTTCACAGTAGAGGTTTGTCTGTTAGGTATTTATCAAGATATTGCAGTCAAAGAGCACAGATTCCATATGGCTTCAGTCTCCATGATGGTCAAGAAACTTATTCTTAAATACTGGTTAGATCAGCTGAGCATATCTTATAGGGAATGGCTCAACGAGATGACAGTTTATCTTAGGATTGAACGCTTGGTTGCAAGTTCTGGTAACAAGCTTCACTTTTTGATAAAAATGGGTTAAGTTATATACCTTATATTTATACTAGGTATGTGTTTTGCACTGATTCCCCGGTGATTTTTTCTCAAGCTCTAATTTTCAGTGTTTCACAGATGATGGCAAACTCCAGGGGTGGGAAGGGATAATAAGGTGTGGGGGTGGGTGTGAGTGGGAGGCGGGTGGTGATAGTGATTAAGGGGGAAGGGGAGGAGGGTTTAGTGGTAAATGTTTTAGGTTATCTGATATTGTATGCCTGTTTATCTCAATGTCAATGGCTTTGTAATGAGAAAATACAATAAAGAACTTGAATTTCAAAAAAAGCCCAAGCTCCCTTCTCAATCCTGCAAAGTCAAGCTCTAATTGCAATAGCCAACAAATACAAGCACCCTTTCTGAGCCTGCAAAAGAAAACTCCAAAACCTGTGATTTAAAACAGTGACTAAGGTAAACTAACTAAAAAAAATATAAAACAACCCATTCCCTGCCCTGATATACTTGAATCCCTATCAAGCTCTGCTGTGTTAGCCTCCCAGGCATGGTCACTTCTGCCCCTTGATCAGCACACCATGCCTTTTTAAATCTCCATAGCTTAGTGTGCTTTTCAGATTACACTTAATAACCTTCATCCTCTAGCATGGGCATTACCTACCCTCCAGTTCTCCTCACGAAGTAGTAACAATCAGCCCTGTTTGCAAAAAGCCCAAGCTCCCTTCTCAATCCTGCAAAGTACAGCCCTAATTGCAATAGCCAACAAATACAAGCTCCCTTCCCAGGCCTGAAAAAGTAACCCACCAAGCCTGTGATTTAAAGCAGTGAATAAGGTAAATTAACTAAAAAAAAATATATAAAACAACCACTTCCCTGCCCCGATGTACTCGAGTCACTCTTGAGTTCTTCTGCATCAGCCTCCCAGGTACGGTCACTTACCTACCAAGGGTGGGAATAGAGAAAGGCCAAAATTCAAAGTCTGTAAGTATACTTAAGCACCATGCTATTCACCAAACATTGAAGTTATGGCTGGGATGTTTGAAATCGTGATTTCAAATATCAAGAAGGTGGCTTAAGAGATGTGAAATAAAGGGTTTTTTTTCTATGTTTGTGCTCTGGTTGTATGGGATGACTGGAACTTTACTCATGGATTAAGCTAGGATTTACCTGTGGTTAAAGACCTCAGCTGATCAATCAAGTTAGTGGATTTAGAGATACAACTGTTTCATTAAAAAAATTATACTTACACATCAGGGTGAAACACAACACCACAAAAGTAGGGAAATGTGAAATTACAGCTAAAAAAATCTCTAGACTATTGTGAATGTATGAAACCTTGGACTAAAGCAGGATAAGGAAAGGGGGGTACTGGATGCCAGGGATGGATTGGGATGATGGCTTGAAGTACCTCTGGATACCAGAGACTGCTTTCCTTTAAATGCATTGACGGTGTTGACTGAAGGCCAGTATTTTCAATATGAAATACAGTAAATATGTTATATGTGGTTCAGAGCTCAGTGCTTGTGTTACATATTGCATCTTATAATGTAGATTTCAGTTTGGATACAGAGGCCAGACCAGTAGGTAGAATGATGCTTCCAAGGTATAGCTAAATGAGTGGATAGTGCTTAAGTACTTGGACATAGACATGAATAAGTAGTGACTATAGTTCATGATGAACTTGGCAGTACGATAGTGCTGATACTGGAACAATTGAGTTGATCGGTATAAGTTGATGTGTGGCTTTACTCTGTATCCCACCATAGAAAGGAAGGTTAGTTGTTTAGGATGTAACATGCCCCCAAAAGAAATATGATATCCATGATTATCTCCTCCAACTCTGGAGAGTATGGCTGGCAGCACGCAGGAGAGGAAACCCCTCCTTAGGGGGAAACCTCTGAGGACCCATGGCTACCGAACCACCCGTCCTTCTGGGCATACTAAAGGAGCATAATCCTACATTAATTAATTATTGGCTAGTCCAAGTTTGCAGAATACATATTCAGTGGAACAGTTCATAGCCAAGATGAAAGATCAAGAACAGGCTTCCAAGTCTTGCATGACCGAAGCAAGTAGTAGTATGAAAGCATGCAGCATTCGGGTAGATGAGCACTGAGATGAGTATTGCAGAACATGTCCAATAAGTTCAGGATAGAACTGGAAGTGAGGTGCTTCTGAGGCTAGCAATGATAGATAGGTGGATGGAGTAATTATATTCAGGCTTTGACGCAGGCAAGGCAGGATGAAAATAGAAGTAGTTCGACTTCCAGGATTCTGCTAATAGAGAGCGACTGATGAACCCAGTACCGGTAAAGTACAAAAGGAGTAGAATATACTTAGGTCATGACATAGAAGGCAATGGCTGTAGAGCTGAGCTGAAATCTTGGCAGGCTTTAAGGGTAGTAAATCTGAAGCACTGGTGTGAGGTTAGGAAGCATTCAAGAAGTATAACAAGGCAAGCCCAATAGTTAAGTATATGTGGGTGGACCACATAGGTTAGGAGATGAGGTGGCAGCTAGTCCCTCGGTGAGATGTGCAACTTAACCGACAGCTGGTGAGGTAAGTAGAGAGGTGGCTAGCTCCAGGTAACATGAAAGCGCAGCCAGACCTACGGTGGTCTTCTGGTAGTAATAGAACATGGCAACTAGTCCCTCAGTGAGATGCACAGCTTAACCATCAGCTGGAGAGGTAAGTAGAGAGGTGGCTAGCTCCAGGTAACATGAAAGCACAGCCAGACCTACGGTGGTCTTCTGGTAGTAATAGAACATGGCAGCTAGTCCTTCAGTGAGATGCACAGCTTAACCATCAGCTGGAGAGGTAAGTAGAGAGGCAGCTAACTCCGGGTAACATGAAAGCACAGCTAGACCTTCATAGCTCTGCTGGTAAGTAAATAGAGTGGCAAGTTAATAAGTAGTAGAATTGGCAGCTAATCCCATGGTTAGGATGTGCAGCTAGACCTACGTAGGTCAGCTGGTATAGTAAGTAGAGTGGCAACTAGCTCCCTGTAATCATCTAAGCACAGCCAGACCCTTATAGTTTGCTGGGAAGTCGGTAGAATGGCAGCTAGCCCTCGAGGCTAATGTGCGCAGTTAGTCCCCATGTAGGTCAGCTGATTAGCATGAATGAATTGAGAGTATAGAGCATATCCAGGGTGACTATTATGAGAAATAGCAAGATCCACAGATGAGCATATGCGATCCACTTAGGTGGAGTTGTATTTGTCCAGTAATTCTAGCAGATGAGGAAATCTTCTGAGGAGGAGAAGAGCTTGAATGAATAACTGAAATCCAGTGGGAGAATATGATCTTGGAAGTGATGCCAAGTAAGGTAGAAAGCCAGGTAGGGGTTAGGAGTATACGAACATCCAGGCCCAGAATAGGCGTGGCAGGCTGAGAGATGTATGAACCTCCAGGCCGGATGTGGCACAAGCAGGCATAGGTATGAATAGTTGAACCTCTGGCCCTGAAGGCAAAACAGGTATGAGGTGCAGTAGGTAACGAAATAGAATTATACGAACCTCCAGGCTCAGACTGGGAGTGGCAGGTTGATGGAATTCATGAATCTCCAGGTCCAATGCTGAGCAAGGCAGGTGGAATAAGAGCAACCTTGGAAGCTGCTGAATGAGCACTGAGCGAAGACCTTGCAGGTTTGGTATAGTTAGGAGATTCCATGCAGCTAGCAAAGAGCAGGAGACAGGAATGCAAATAGGGCAAGCCATAGGCAACAAGTTGTAAGCATGGACCTGTACATAGGGTGATAATAGTAGTAGTAGTCTTTAAACTGGAAATGTGAGCAGCAAGATGATGGATGTAATGTCTGGGATCCTGGTAGTACAACTGAAGGCAAAGAAGAGCTGGCGATGCAACCAATCCTGAGTAGTTAGTGAGTGGAGAGATGCAGGTAAGCCCCAGAAAGGCTAGAAGTGCTGAAAGCCAGAGCCTTTAGGAGTAGGCCTGTGCAGAGGTTGCATAATGTAGGCAGTAGGAGGACAATGACATCTAGCAATCTGAAGGAAGGGGAGAAAGATCTAGGGCAGACCAAGTGTTCGGTACCTTTAGTAAGCCGTGGCGGACAGCCACAGTATGAGGCTCACACAGGCACAGCTCTGTGTTGTGAATTACCACCAGAAACTCATAATCACTGCAGATTCCATGTAAATGATGCATTTAGGAAGTGACATTGCAGGAATTTAATGAAGGTATGGAGCTGGAAGCAGCTATGGCAGATACAATATGCTGCATAGTAGAGTTGTAGCAGTTATAGGAGGACAATGGTATGTTTAGCTGCAAAATGACACCTAAAGGCTCCCAAAGTGTAGTGGCAAGTAAATGTCAAATTTGAGCTCCCAGCAGTGGCAACTAGCATGAATGCATCCAATGTACCAGACTTGCCTAAATTCTAGACATTGACAGTCTCTTGAAAGTCAGAGCAATGGGATGTGCTGTTGAGTAACAGTGACTTAGGAATGAGAGGTCTATAACTGGCTAACATATTGTTCAGTAGTGTACTGTGAATAGCAATAAGTAGCAATAGAAACATAGAAACATTGAAACATAGAATTTGACAGCAGATAAGGACTGCTTGGCCCACCCTAGTCTGCTCATTTTCCTACCTAACAGATAAGCTGCAGATCCTAGTTAACCAACAGCCTACTTCCTCCTACCCCCACTAGGACTGCCTTATGTCTTTCCCACACATTCTTGAATTCCCCCACTGTACTTGACTCCACGACCTCCTCATGGAGGCTGTTCCAAGCATCCACAACCCTCTCCATGGAAAAATACTTCCTCACATTACCTCTGAGCCATCCCCCCTCTATCTTCAAATTGTGCCCCCTTGTTCTTGCACATCTCTTTTTCTGAAAGATGCTACCCTCTTGGACTTTATTGATTCCCTTGAGGTACTTGAAAGTTTCTATCACGTCCCCACTCTCCCTTCTTTCCTCAAGGGTATACATATTAAGCTCCTTTAGTCTTTCTTCGTATGTCTTCTGGTGCAGACCCTGCACCATTTTGGTTGGCATCCTCTGGATAGCCTCCACTCTGTCTATGTCTTTGCGGAGATGAGGTCTCCAGAACTGCACACAGTACTCCAGATGGGGTCTCACCAACTGTCTGTACAGAGGGATAACAACTTCCTGTTTTCTGCTATTGATGCCTCTCCCTATGCATCCCAGTATCCCCCAGCCTTCCTTACTGCCTTCTCACATTGCTTACCCACCTTTAGGTCATCTGATATAATTACTCCCAGGTCCCTTTCCAATTTTACTGTTGTCATTATCTCGCCCCCATTGTGTACTCTTCCCCTAGGTTTTTTTTTCCCAGTTGCATTACCTTGCATTTCTTTGCATTGAATCTGAGCTGCCAATGCCATACATTTGATCATTCCTCCAACCTTGCCAAGTCCCTTCTCATCCTTTCCACCTCATCTTATGTATCAACCCTGTTGCAGATCTTTGTGTCATCTGCAAAGAGACATACTTTTCCTTCCAGTTCCTCTGCAATGTCACTTATAAAGACATTAAAAAGGACCGGACCCAGTACTGAACCCTGTGGTACCCCGCTAGTAACCCTCCTTTCTTCACTGTGGACTCCGTTTACTACTACCTTTTGTGTCCTGTTGTCTAGCCAATTTTTTATCCAGGCTACCACCTTGGGACCCACTCCAAGGCTGACTAACTTGTGTTAATCTTTTGTGTGGGACTGTATCAAATGCCTTGCTAAAATTTAGGTAGGCCATGTCCACAGCCCCTCCCTGGTCTACTACTTTGGTCACCCAGTCAAAGAAATCTATTAGATTCGTCTGCCATGACCTTCCCATCATGAATCCATGCTGCCTCGGGTCATTCAGATGGCAGCCCAATGTTGCACAATGTACGACCATTCCATAAAGAAACAAAACATGCCCTGTAACAAGTGGATAAAAATATTATGGCATGCAAAAAGCACTTGTGTTATGTCCGCTAAGTGCTAGCAATGCATACGGAGGTGGTATTATGCCAAGTCATTAATGAAGCCCGTTGGCGCATAGCATTCATTTCTGCTGAGTGTGCAGAGTGACCAAGGTCTGGCCAGGAACAGGAAATGTAGTGAATGATGAAGGATACAGACTGGGTAACAGCTAAGACCTGAGGGCAGAAGGCAGGATCCACTGGCTGTAGTTTGATGAGAATCTGGGTAGTGCTCAGTGGAGTAAGGCAGCAACGCCAACACAAAAGGTGATCTGGCATTGGTAGGCAGCTGTGGGAGTGCAGCATGACATAATCCAGGCTGAAGATCCAAATTTAGGGAGCGAGTGGCCCGGTGGAATGGAACTTGTGTTGCTGCAGGCAGTGGCCGCTCGGAAAACAGAGAAGCCAGTGCTAGGAGGTGTAGCTTGCAAGGGCAGGAAGCAGGAAGGAGAGCAGCAGGGGCAGCAGCATGGAATAGAGCTGAGCGTGGCATGCAGCAAGCAGGAGGACTCCCCCCAAGACAGAGAGAAAAAAAGCACAACAAAATAAGGTATGGGCATAAATGGAAGGCAGCTAAGCCACAGGCAGGAGAGGAATGAGCAGGAGACAGGACGGGGGGGGGGAGGCAAGGCAGGAGATGAAGAAACAGAAGAGCAGCCACCATGAGCAGCAGCACACCAGTGAGTGCATCTTGCTCTAAGCAGAGCAGCAGGTTTCTGCTGCTTAAGCAGGATATGGGGGAGGAACTCTTCCCCCATATAACTACATGCAGAACCTTTCAATTATCAAATATATTTTTAAAAAAGAAATACAAGTTACAAAAAATCTATGTTTAAATATCATTTGAGGTTGAAGCACAAAGCCACAAAAGCAGAGAAAAGTGAAGTTTGAATAAAAGTAGTCCCCAGATTGTTGGTAAATGAGTGAGGTGGTGTTTTCAGGGTTTGAATCATTGCTGGACGCTGTGCTGGTGTTTCCTTTACTTCAGCACCCTCTCTCAAAGTGTAGGTGTGTAAGTAAATATCTGTGCTTTGAAAGACATTGCCAAAGTTAGAGTAACACCAGCACTGCATTAAACAATTGTTCAGTCCCTGAGGAGCACTACACTGCAATATGTTTGGAATTTTATTGTAATTTATTATGTTTTTATGATGCATTTTTATAATGCTTGTAGTGCTTGATGTTTTGTATTGAAATTTGAAGTTTTGATTAATTTGTTCAGTGCCTTGATATAGCGAAAGGCGCTATATAAATAAAATTATTATTATTATTATTACACTGCAAATTGTCCAACAGTCAGGAAGTTTTTACCCTTATTATTTTATGCAGGAGAATGTTGGTATCAGATTTTTTTTTTTTTGTCAAAATAATAAAAAAAAAACTCCAGGGACATTACTCCAGTTAATTGCTGGATGATGTTTTTCATTTCTGTATATACTGTAGCATTGCAAGATTACAGAGCAAATAAAAGATTAAACATATTGCGATATATACTGTAAATAAAGACTGATAGTAAGAATATTTATGATTTTAATCCCCTCCATTTAAACAAAACAAATACAATTAACATTAAAGAAATTATGACTCAGCTGAGCAGTGAACTTCCTGCATAAAAAAATGTAGAAACTTCCTTCGGAGATTTCAAGGAGTGGTGCTATGAGTCAAAGTCACAGTTATTGAGTGTAGTAGAATAAACACAGTATCTAATTCTGGATCATGCTGTATGAGAGGAGAGACTGCTACAAGTGTTGGGCAATAACTGGGTGCATTTGTTTCTGTAGTACAGACTAATGTTCCTGATTGTTACAGCTGTGGGATTCTGTGAATGAAATGCATAAAGAAATAGTACATGCTGACAGTTTAAGAACACATTTCATAATTACAAATAAAAAACTGAAACCTGGTTTGTAGGATTAATGAACTATACAGTTTTCACTTTTCTCTGTATTCTAGTGTTATATAAGCAATTAAATGGCTTTTTATGTCAGTTGCTGCAAACCAGCATCTGTTGAGTCTCATCCATTTCACAGAATACAATTACTTATCCAGCAGCAAATCCTCTAGGGTCTGATACACAGGGACTGTATAGTCATTTATATAATGAATCCCAGCATGAAGGTAATTTGTCCAGGAATGAAGCCTATGTAAACTGAATGTATCTGAGGAGGACTAAAGATAAAAATGCTATTGTGTACCTGAGTGCATAACATTTTGACAACTAAAATATAAAACCTTAGAACAGAAAGCCATAACACATACATTACAAATAAACTGCAAAGACTCCAGCATATTTAAAGCTTCTTGAAGCTGTCTTCATACTTCAGCTGCTACACATATCGATGGCTTGTGATAGCACAGTTGGAGTCAGAACTGACACTAGATCTGCTTTGTGTGAAAATTCTTTTAATGTGGACTATTTTTCTTCTTTATCTTGAAATGCAGGAAATGGCTGCTGTGAGCAGCATGATTACTTTAGATTGCATTCCCTTTTTTTTGAAGGTTGATTTAAATGAAAGCTACTTACATAACAAAATTTGGGAACATGTGGACAAAACTGGATCATTGTTGCAAAGTGAAAACAATTAAATGTTTGAAATGTGAGTGAAACTGTCCTTCATGTGGAAAGTATAATGAATTCTCAGTCATTAGCTATAGAGAGGCTTTTCATAACTCTCTGCAACAATGGTGTCCACAAATGATACAATAAACACTGTCACCATTTGTTCTTATATTCAGCTTAGACATTGCATATTTTGTACAAATAACAAGTAGCATGTTTAACCAGCTGGATATGAAAGGGAATGCATAGGAATGGAATAATGGCAGGGTTGGATGGGTTGAAGCATATAGCATAGAACTGCTGATATCTCAAAACAATACACACCCTGGTGTTTCTTACTGGTATAATGAAATGGATCTGCTTGGTCCGTAATAAGAAAATAAAAAATTGTGTATTTTGTAACATTTAAATTTACTTTTTTTTATTATGTAGGCAAATTGTATAAAAGTAGTTCTATTTAGTCCTGGTATTTGATCACTTGGCGGCAATCATATTGCATAGCAAGTTAGACTATAGTAACAGCAGGACTATGTGTTACAATGTTGCACAGAGCAGTGTCAATGATAACTCAGTATTGGTCTTAGTGGTATTACACGATGTCCCTGCACCCTAATTGGTACCCTCAGAGGTACACCGTAGACAGCTTCAGGGGTCAAGAGTCTCAGCACATCAGGTGCTGATGCCACAGTTGGGGAACAACTGGGGGTGACATGATTTAGTTTTTTATAGTCAATAGTAAGTCTTTAAGTGCCTGTGGGTTTTTTCATGGGCCACACTGGGGAGTTGGCAGTGGAAACACAAGTTTTGATTACTCCTTGCTTGAGGATAGACTTGATTGTTTCTCTAAGAGAAGGGAAGGCCTCAGTTGGAAAAGAGTATTGCCTTTGCCTCTCGTGTGCTGGGCCTGGCACTTCAATGACAGTGTACATTTTACCACAGTCATGTTTGTTAATTGCAAATGCCTCCAAATGTCATTGCAAAATGGGGAGAAACTTTGGAAAAAGTTAATGAGCCTTGAACAAATCTATGATGTCATACTCCTTGTCAATGGCAGATATTGTTGCCACAATGTGTGAATCAGGAATCAAAATGGTATGATATTGCCCCTGAATCTGCATCAGTAGCATGTTAGCTAGATCCACCACACAGCCGTGTGGTGCAAGGAAGTCAGTTTCTATGATACTAGGATGATTATGCATTACCATTAGTTGTAAAGTGTGTGAGGCCTTTAGATGGCCTAGCTCTACTGGTAGTGGTAGAGAACAGTATGCAGGTAGCCTAGTACCATTAACTTTTGACATGTTGGTCCTCCATCCGGTGGACCAAGGGGATGTGTCTGTTTGCTCATCATGTAACACAGATACAGCTGCAACTGTATCTAGCAAAACTACTAGTAGGCGGCCCTGACCTCAGCCTCGGTGCAGGGCCTTCCATTTGTCTCCAAGACTAGCTTGTTTACAATCTGGACTGGGGCCTGTAATTGTCAATCTGCACTGCTGGGAGCATGGAGAGGTTGGGCCTGACTCTTGTGAATCACTTTACCAGCTGCACTGACACTATATAGGGAGGAGCTTCTGGGTTCAGGCCTGTATGAGCCTGAGGGCCTGCGCCACCAGTGTCCCCATGGCCTGTTGGGGTCTGGGATGCTGGTTGTACCGCTGCAAGGGCCTCTGTGGGAAAAGCATCCACTACAGAGTGCACTTGTCCCAGGAGCTCTCTGAATTTTTGATTCTCTTTAGCTATCTCCCTATATGAAGGGCCTGTTCTTTGTTGTTGTGGTTTTCCTTTACCCTTATGCTTTTTATACTTATGCCAGTTCCGGTTCCCACCCCACTGCTGTTGCTGTTGCGGTTGTTGTTGAGGGGTCTGTTGGGGGTGTTGGTTATCAGCTGGAGGGGCTTGTTGATGTTGGGCCTGTTGGTGTTGGGCCTTCCCTTTCAGAGTGTAATGCATGTGGCCTCTGGAGCAGGCTCCATGGCGGCTACCTTTTTGGAACCGGAGCCCAGATCACGGTTATAGAGTTGGTAAACTCTCTTGGTTTTCTGAAGGATGTCGGCAAACCTATCTGTATTGGGGTATGTGGTTGGCTCTACCTTTTCTCGTACTGCTGGAATCATGTTCCTAAGGAACAGGGTCTTAGATTCAATAAAATCTACATCCACAGCTTCTTGTGCCAAGTGCTTTCCTGCTCGGTAGGCCATCCAAAGTCTCTGGTGGTAAGTAGCTGGACTTTCCTTTGCATTCTGTTTTTCAGGGTATGCAAGCATCACTCCTACTACACCTGGGCTGTGAGCAGAAATGAGCTCAGCTGCAACCTCATCAAAGATGGCATTCCCATCCTGGCGGATGACATTGGGGAGCCTGGCCCACAAACTAGGATCGATGGTTTGACATTAGTATTTGGACCTGGTATTTTGCAGCAAGGCTAAGCATCTTGCATTTAGAATGCACCTTTTCCAAGTGACAGCTGAGGTTGTCGGACGGGTTCATCCGACCGATACTGTCAGCTATTTGCTGAACAGAGTAGGCCATTTGTAGGGGATTACTGGGTCGATCAGGCAGAGGTAGATTGTCTCGGACACCATCTAGGGTGGCCCAAGCTGCAGCCTCGGCCGCAGTGCGGACAATATCCTCCTGGGTGCCAGCCTTCTGCAGAAGCTGCCTAATCTAGGTTTTAATGGCCTGTTTACTTCTCTCAGGAAGAGGTACATTGCCTATTGCAGTTTCAATTATTATTTCTATCGCTTGCCTATTTTCCACATTAATAACGGCTATTGGTGGTGCCGTCAGGACCAGGTCTGGGCCTGCTCCCCTCCTATCATGGGGGCTACCATGTTGGTGTCTCCCATGATCCAATTGGTACCCTCAGAGGTACACCGTAGACAGCTAGCACTTAAGTATATGTTATACTAATATATAGAGCTAAGGGCATCTACCGTACAAGAGTAGATGTCAGGATATGAATGCATATTGTTGTAATACATTTTGCTTGCTAATACATATATTCTTCTATGTATTTTCTGTGTATTTCATACTTGTAAGATGCCAAGGCATCTCTGTCCTTAGAATAATTATAATATGTACGTTGGCATTGCCACCTTTTGGTGATTTGTACTACTACACTGAGTTATGTAAGACTCTGTATAAAAACTCTTTTGTTCACAAACTAACTATACAAAATTGTATAATGTTATCTTGAACAGTGGAGCCACCTCTAATTTAGCCAATAGGGCACATCTCTGTAACTAGAAATGTTTCTGTCTTACAGTAACCATAGTAAATATCATAGGTATATAATGTAATACACTAGTCTTGTACCTCGGAGATCCCAGGAGACACAGAGAAACCTCGAGGTATAGGAAACGCTTAGCACTGGCTCCCGGTTCGTATTGTTAAAAACTGCTTAGGGCAACTGTGATTTTATCCTTTTGGTAGTAATAAACTTGTTTATTACTCTTATGCAATGTGTCTGTGACTACTTGCATTCCCAATATTGCCAAAAACCTAAAAGTGAGGTTTAGACCTCCTAACAGTGGACAGGGCAGCAGGCAGCATTAGTGGTTCAGGTTGGATTAGAGGTATAAACAATGGGCCCTATGCAATGATGGATAGTATGACCATAGAAAGTACAAATAGTGGTCATGTACAGTAGCACAGATCAATAATGCCTGAAAAATAGAGGAAAACCAGAACAAAACCAGCATCAAACATCAGGGTTCAGTGCACTTTATTTATTAAAGTATGTTGTGCAAAAATTGCTAAACTAGTTTGTGCAACATTAACTGTACATCTGCAGTATCATACAGAAAAAAATCCAGTACACTTACCAGACAGTGGCAGATAAACTGACAGCCTAAGAGCAAGCCACCAATTCGACTGGGTTCACAGCTGCTTTTTCACATTTGCTCTTATTACATCACCCATATTCACTCACTTAACTTGACTCTCTATATTCACTTGCTATCACATTAGTCTCTTTAATTTACGGGGAGAAATGGTGCATGCAGTCTGTTATTTTCGTGACACATATTCCTTTCAGTATATGTTTGGCAATAGATGGCTGATATTTTTACAAACACATTTAAATGCTTTCTTCTTGTCTTTGCAACATAAAAAAACAGAACTTTCTAAACATTGGTACTACCCAATATTAATTTTTTATTTTACTATAATAATGATCATATGAAAGAAACTAGTGATCTTTTTGATCACAAAAAGAAGGTTACAACAAATGCAGCAGCATACAAGCTCCATGTGTAACTGAGGACAAGATGGGTACCATCACAGTTGCATGTATCTATCCGTGGCAATTAAATGTGCAAGGAGGCATCCACTGACTTCTCTAAAAAGTACATTATGAATCTTTTATGTGGATTGCCCAAATTCCAAATCCCACTGCCTGAACACACATATTGTGAAGCTGTTTTTTTTGTGTGTTTTTGATGTTGACTATGTACATGAACTTGACCATAGTTGCATCATACTGTCATAGCAGTCCATTTCTGTTTGTTTTATACTGTGCATCTCTATGCAATTTTCACAGTAGACTAACATCTATACCAGTGGATGTGTTTGGTTATATTTTTATCATTATTTTTCAGAGTGTGCTATGGGACATCCTTTTGCATACTGTCTTTATACCTTGTGATTCTCAGGGCTGTGATTTTGGTGCAGTTACCATTTTCATGTGCAAGTGCCTAGTGATATCTTCCCAAACAAATTTTTTTAAATCATCTCATGAACCTCCACCCACTATCCGGCCATCGTCATCCCTCCATGCCTGACCCCTGATCTGCCATTGCTTCTCCCTCAAGGTGGGGCCACTGAGACAACCCCTTCCCCCCGGAAAGAAACACATACAGGTTACCAGCTGCATCACCATGGCCAGCAGGGCTCCCTGGGCTTACCCTCCCCGGGTGGGGCCATGGGAATGGTTGTTCAGCAGGATACTGTCCTGGTGGTGGTCGGGCATTTTGGGGCTGGCGGCGCAGGAGGTGGGCATCATGGAGAGACAGCAGCAGTTTTTTGGAATGCTTCCCCTTGGAGGCAGGACATGCAATGACAGCCAGTGTCAGCATGCCCCCTCTCACATGATGGTGCCAGCCACGACAGTAGCCCCAACTTCTGCCAGGGGTCAGTAAAGGGCTGGACACTCTGCCCCCCCACCATAGAAGGAGAACAGTCCCCAGGATGATCAATCCTCCTTCCCCTGGCTGGACCTCCAGCTCCTGAGTCCATCACTGAACCTGGAATGTCGGCACTACATGCAAATGCCTTGCCACTGCACCGGCGGGCCAGCAAGATATTTTCTTTATATTTCAGAAACAATTGACAATCCTCGTTATTTTATTTATGTATGTATGTATGTATGTATGTACAGTATGTACAATTTTCTTTTGCACTGTGTACTATCTCTCTGAATTCCTTGACCATCTAGACTCCAGATCTCACTCCTTCTTTGAACAATGAGTTTACTGTCACATCATATAGTTCTACCTTTCTACTGACACTGTTATCTCTGTGATCCTAGTTGGAAGAATAAGACCTACAACATGTATCCATGTTTTTATAATTTTTTTCAAAAGGGTAACACAGAGTGAAAGGGGCATAAGAGGGAATTATAATTAATTTATTTTGCTGTGTTCATCAGTGTTCCCCGCCTGTCATGCTGAAGCACTCCTGTACAACTGTGAGTAGTTTGTCTTTTTGTTATACATCCCTGCATGGATTGTTACTGGCTTTGTACTATTTCTCCCTTGGGGACACCTGATGTTGCAGTATGAATTGTTTGTTTCTTACACCTGTTTGTAATCTCTGTATCTTGTACTCTTACAGGCCGTGCCGGAAAATAGGCAAGTTTTCATGCCTAATACACTCACCCGGTAAACAACAGCTAATAAATAAATAATACTGTGCACTTTTCACGACTGTGGGCAGGGCCCACAGGAGTATTGCATGTACAAAAGGAGTGATGCCATGTTTTCTGTCCGTGGAACTGACTGCAGCTGTAAATAGTCTCCTCTGCCTTACCCTCCTCCTCCAAGCAATGTTTTCCACCCTCAAGTAAATATGCTTTCATGTAAGCCAATGGTTGCAGGGTACTATCTACTTTCTTAAATGGGTGATACAAGAACTGGAACCTGAGTAGTGGGAGGCAGCATTAGGTTTTTTTGTGGAGTAAGATCCACCTCCGCCTCCACCCCAAACTTTTCTCTGATTCATGTGGGAGGGGCATGAGATAGCTCTAGCATGCTGTAACAAGATACAGTAGTTTGTGACACAGACATGCCTATGCAGTGCAGCACAGAACAGAAGTTATTTAATGCCTTCAAATTGACTTAAAAATCCTTTGGAACAAATGATTATCGGAGCCACCTGGGGCCTCAGAAGGAGACCTAGACACACATTCTAATTTACAGTAAGAGCCACATGTTTTTCTTAAACAATATATATATATATATATAGAGAGAGAGAGAGAGAGAGAGAGAGAGAGAGAGAGAGAGAGTTTATATATAATTTGTCTTCAGTAGTTTCAAAACTTTGAAAACATTGACACAAGCTCACACACACACCCCAAGCAGAACACAGCTGGATATGGTACCAGTATTTAGGAAACTTGTCATACTTACCCAGAGTCAAGCAATGTGAATCCTGGCTGTGACTATAGGTGTTTACAACTGAATGATAATGACCACATTTGCTTCATTTGCAAATATGTAGGCATTTGTGTCTATTTTCTGTTTGACTTACTGTAGGTTACACATAGAATCTTTGATTTCAAGTATTTGCTAAATTGCAAATGTAGGTATCAGCATTCTGTTAGTAGTTAGTGCTGATTGTGGTCTGTGACAAAATCATTTTTTTTACAAATGAAGTGCATGGTAGGAAGCTGAAAACAGACTTTGATGATAAAGTGTGTTTTTTCTTTTAAGTTTGAGATATATTAGAAAACATTGAACAAGAAAACAATTGATGATTTTAAAAGCTATTCTGATCAGAGCTGACATAAAAAAAATCTTAACTATTTTTTCTTTTTTCATGGACACTAGAAATAGGATGTCAGCATTCACTCCATTAAACCTGTTTTTCAGGTTTTTTATAGCATCTTGCCAAGGCAATCTTCCCCGAATGCAATCTGTCACAGGGGGAGAGGTTGAAATTGCTTTAATCATGAAGCATTGGCTTTAGTAATGCATTCAGAAATACAATTTTTAATTGTCTTTACAGTTAAACATGCAGTTTCATGTCAGGGCACATTTATTGTGGGGGGTTCTAATTATTTTAAACATGGGCACAGTACTTGGTATATACAGACTTTGATGATAAAGTGTATTTTTTCTTTCAAGTTTGAGAAGTATTTATTATACATAAGTGTAACCATGTTGTAAATGGTTAAGTAGGCAGTGGTTTAAGGCTCTGAGCTACAAACCTGGAGACCTGGGCTTGACTCCCACAGCCCCCACTTGCATACGGTGTGACTCTGCTCAAATCACTTAACTTCCTTGTGTTCCCAAGTCACACCTGTAAACAAGCTTTCAACATAGTGTCTCTCTCCCAGTAAAAAAAAAAAAAGTTGCTAGAATTATTTTTTTAATATAGTTGAGTTTATATGTGGTAATTAGGTAGGGTATGATGTTTTGAATGTGGCAGTAGGATTTAGCATGTTCACTGCTTTAAAATCATTTCACAGTATTTTATACTTTCTTAAAAAGATAATCCACATTTGTGTGGGAGCTGTGGGATTCAAACCTAGATCTCCAGATTTGCAGAGAAGGGCCTTAAACCACTGTGCTATACTGCCTACCTAGTTATGGCAGTCATCTGTTTTATGGTTCATGGTGTTGGTGTAGTAAGCATACTAACATACAAAAATGCTAGCAGAATAGGCCTAGTGGGCTTTCATGCCTGCTCCTTTGGTCAGTCCCCACCGTGGGAGCTGACCTTGCTGCCCCCCACCTTGGGCTTCTCCCTTCCAAGTCCAGGGGAGAGCTAGCTAACTGGGGTTTCTGTAAGACAACAGTTACTAAATAGCTCTAATTCACTATTTTTATTTTCTGTGTGTGTGTCAGGTCTAGCTAGCTGGAGTGTTCCAGTTTTAAAACTTTTAATTTTATCAAACTATACACAAGCATAAAAGCACAGAAACTGCCCAGATCATCAATGCTATAATAGATAGTACAGACATCATAGAAAGCTATTAGAAGTAGAATGTGTTAAACACTTCCTGGAACTTTCTGCATAACAAGTTTCCCTTGGCACCTTACAGCATTTGACACCATCATCCTAAGAGCAGCACGCACACACACACACACACACACACCAAGCAGAACACAGCTGGATAAGGTACCAGTATTTAGGAAACTTGTCATACTTACCCAGAGTCTAGCAATGTGAATCCTGGCTGTGACTATAGGTGTTTACAACAGAATGATAATAACCACATTTGCTTCACTTGCAAATAGGTAGGCATTTGTGTCTAATTTCTGTTTGACTTACTGTAGGTTCCACATAGAATCTGAAAAATTCATAACATGCTGTATTGTGATTCAATGAACTGATAAATGGGGATTTGGGTTTCTTTTACAAATTCATTTTTCCTGATCATGGTATACTAAAACAAACATTTCTCAACAAAATTGTTTTTAAATAAAGAGTTTCACTCACAGCAGCAGAAGAAGCATGTTGGCATTAAAAGCTTAGTGGCATGGATGTAGAGGCACCAGTATTTAAGCATGACTTTGGTAGAGGATTAATTGTGACTGGGGGGTGAGGAAGGGAGTGAGTCTTTTTTTTTTTACTCCCCTCCTCCTTGCAACCCCCTTCTCTTCGGGAGACACTTACTGCTTCTTGCCCTGCTCACCTACCTGGTGACCAGAGCAGTCCATCCCCCATGGAGCCATGGTTATCCCCCCAGGCGGGGTATGGGGTGGGGGCCCATGCACCCCGAGATGTCTGTGTTTCGTCGGGATGCTGTCTCTGGGCAGGTAGGGGCGTTGAGGGTCAGGGCCTGGTGCTCCGTCTACCCAGAGGCCGCAAGGTGTTTTTCTGGTGTTCTCTCATGATGTGCCATGTCCCCTGATGTCAAGGCACTAAGCGCCGACGTCAGGCACATCCCCCCCCATGTTAGGCATCGGTCTTGTTACACCTCGGGTCTCCACCCGAGGTCAGACAAGAGCCTAGCTCTGGTTCCCCCCTCCCCCCGGAGAGGATGAGCAGTCCCTAGGATGCTCAAGCCCTCTCCCCCCAGCCGGCCCTCCAGCTTCCCGGCTCATTCCCAACCCAGGTCGATGGCGTCGCAAGCGGAATTTCCAACCGCTGCGCCGGCGGGCCGGCTGAGGGAGTGAGTCTTGATATTTGTAGCATAATGGTTTTCTGAAACTTCAGCCTTCAATGGGTTAGACTCTGCAGCCATCTGTACATTATATCACTAAGCCATATGCAGTGTGGTATGGGTGAAACCCAGATCCCAGACCAGGACCAGTGCTGTAAAATCTGCACTGGACACAGCTTGTGCAAATATTGCTGATCCAGTGGATCAAATAAATACATGTAAATAAATAAATAAATATTCGGCTTCACCTCATGCTTCAACTCACCCCAGGAGTGATGTTATTACATGATACACACACCCTGTCATGCCTTATTGCTTAAATATGCCCTTTCTCAATGTACTATATTTTTATTCAGTTAGTGTATGCAACAGCCTTCATGTGAACACTCTGGGCTTCTCTTTGACTCCTGATGTCTATTTGCTTTAGCTATTCTATATTGTTTGAACTGCTTTGGTCTTCTTGATGTGGTGCCTGTGTGCCTAAACTATGTAATTTGTTTATCTACTGCTTCCCATGTATCTTCAGTGAATGATTGTTATATCTTTCTGTATAATGTTTTCTAGGACAATGAGAGCCACCTCTGAGTTAACCAATAGGGCTCACCTCTGTAACTAGAAATGTTTCTATCTTACAGTAACCATGGTAATTATCATAGGTATATAATGTAAGACATTACGTCTTTTATCTTGGAGAACCCTGAGATTTCTACACTCCTCAAGGTATAGGGAATGCATAGCATTGGCTCCCAGTTCCTAATGGCAAGAACTGCTTAGGGCAACTGCGATTTTCCTTTTGGTAGTAATAAACAAGCTTTATTACTCTTATGCAATGTGTTTGTGATTTCTTGTATTCCCATTATTACCAAGAACCTGAGACTGAGGTTTAAAACTTCTGACACCATCTTTACATTTATATCTCACCACTCATTGTATTTCCCTCTCTTTGAATCCCTTAGCCATCTCTGCATTGTCGCCATCTCTTGTTCTCTCTTTCACCACCTATTTCCTGTCTGTATCATATTGAAAGATCATTATGTCTGAGAATATATTATTGATATTACATATAGCTGAGCTGTACTTGACTCCTATTAAAGAAAAATAGAAGTTTACATTTATGTTGTAAGGAAGCACCTTATTCAAAAAGTATAAGAAGTTAACACCTGGTGATATGTTGCTATAATGAATTTTGCTGCAATATTAGTCTCTTTAGTGTATGGGGAGAGATAATGCATGCAGCCTGTTATTTTCGTGGCACACATTTCCATGAGTTTATGTCTGGCAATAGATGGCTGATATTTGTACACACACAATTTAATGTTTTCTTATTGTCTCTGCACCATACAAAAAAATCAAGCAGAACTTTCTAAACTCTGATACTCTTCTCTATTCATTTTTAGGATTTGAAAATGTTCACCACCTTTGTTCATGGTGTGGGGTCATAAGAAGTCTTTGATCAAAATTTGGTCTCAAAATATGTAAAAATGGCAAAGTTATGCATGTACCTTAACATTTTTCTACACTCACTTGTAACTTTGATAATATTAAATATCTTGAACCAAACATTTTTGACATAGCTGCTTTTTCACACCACTTCCCAGACATGACAGTTATAGCATAAAGGTGCCCAGACAGTGCAACACGGTAGTAGGGAGGGCTAGTGGGATGCTGGGGAGCATAGGGAGTGGTATCACTAGCAGAAAGAGAAGGTTGCTGTTGCCTCTGTATAGATCACTGGAAAGACACTACCTACAGTACTGTGTCAAGTTTTGGAGACCATGGACAGGATTTTCAAAGGGCAGTACAAGCTGTGCCAACAGCAGCTTGTGCCGATTGCTGGTGTGCCAGGGACCCTATGTCTGATTCTTGATTGGGTATGGTCCCAGCAGCAAAAAGGTTTGAGCAGAGGTCTGTATATTAAACCACAACATTTGAACTTTAATATCACAACCATTCAACAGATTTACATGCAGTTTTGCTTGTGCAGTTCTTTGATATGCCATGTTTCACTCCAGTTGGATGTACGAATTCTGAGATGCAGGTATTGAAAAAACTTAACAAAATCGCTGGTTTTTGCTGTGTTTTTTTGTCATCACCTTGCACCCAGATAGTTTGGAATTTTGGTCTGAAATGTTCACAGTAGAAAGGGCTTAGCCCGCACTTTCATTGGTTTGGTGAAAAAATATTAATCTATTCCAAAGTTATTAAATTTTCAATTTTCAATTCTAAGCATTCTGAACATGCTCAGTAAAGTCTTTTGGATAGCTGCTTGGAATTAAAAAATAATTTGGTCAATACAAAAAAAGAACATATTTTGTATGGGTTAATTTTTTTTTTTATGAGGGGAAAAAATCCTTTTTCATATGGCCACCATTTTCTTTTTGCTGTTTAAACATGCAAACATTTAAGGTACATAAACATAATGGGCTGGATATTCAAAAGGGTTGCGCCATGTGCAATAGGATTGCACCTGCACAAGTCCAAAATTGCGCCATCCTGCCATATTCAGCAGGAGGCAGTTGCGCCCCCCCAAGTCAAGCTGAGCAACAGCACAGTGCAAATGAATGCATGCTGAACCGAAGGGGGAGGAACCATGCATAAACTGCACAGCCTGATATTCAGTGGGCTGTGCAGAGTTGTGCAGGTGCAACCCACAACCTGCACCTGCACAACTTTGAGCCAAAAAAAAAAGGAGTAAGTCGAGGGCCACCCACAGGTGAGCTGCTGCATTGCAGGGCACAACACAGCAGCTGCCATCTGTGGGTGGCCCTCAACCTCCCTGTGCCTCTGCAGCCCAATCATGGGCATATAGTAACCCCTCCCTGACTGGCCTGATCATTGGGCATATGTTTAAAACACCCCTCCCCACGACTGGCCCGATCGAAGAGCAAAGTGAAAAATAAAACCCACCCCCACCAGCCGATCGTGGCACCAGTGTCAACCCTCCCCTCAAGACCATATCCTGGTGGTCCAGTGGACGCTAAGCCCCTATCGGGCACCAGTGTTCAAACCTCCCCCAAGACCATATTCCTGGTGATCTAGTGTTCCCCACCCCACCCACCATGAAGCCCCACCAACCCGCTCCCCCGGCAGCCAGCGGGCGACAGCATTCCACCGCCTGACACCCCACCACCCGCTGACTGACTGCCCGGTAGCAGCTGCCATTGCGAGAGAAGCCACGGGCGTGCAGCCTCAGCGAAGGCAGTCCATATCTGGACTGCCTTGTACAGTATGGGCTGCACGCCCATTGGCTCTTGCTCTGCACCAATGGGCATGCAGCCCTACTGGGCAGTCAGTCAGTGGACTGTGGGCGGCAGGCGGGTGGATGCTGCCACCCGCCAGCTGCCGGGAGGAGCGGGGTGGGGCTCGTGGGTGGGTGGGGTGGGGGACACTAGATCACCAGGATATGGTCTTGGGGAGGTTTGATCACTTTGGTGCTGCATCAGGCTTAGTGGTCCACCTGGACCACCAGGATATGGTCTTGGGGGAGAGTTGATACTTTGGTGCCGCGATCGGGCTGGTGGGTTTTATTTTTCACTTTTGCCCGCAATCGGGCCAGTCGGGGAGGGGGGTGTTTTAAACATACGCCCATGATCGGCCAGTCAGGGGAGGGGTTTAAACATATGCCTGCAATCGGGCCAGTCGGGGAGGGGTGTGTTTTAAACATATGCCCGCGATCAGGCCAGTCGGGGAGGGTGTTTAAACATATGCCCGCGATCGGGCCAGTCAGAGGAAGGGGGTGTTTTAAATATATGCCAGTGATTGGGCCAGTTGGGGGGGTTGGGGAATTTTTTAACTTATGCCCGTGATCGGGCTGCAGGGGGCGTCGGTCCCCGACAGCTGCTGCCTGGCAGGGCACCAGGTGCAAGTCATCGGGGATCAGTGCACCTGCTTGCTAATGGCATGAAAATGGGACCATAAATAGATGCAAATGGCCCCCCCGTGCCTTGCATGAATTATGGCCCCATTTGCATGTCACCTTTTGAATATGGGAAATTCGCGCATGGCGCAATGGTACTTGCGCCACCGCAACTTGAATGCTCCACTCTGACCACTTGTGGTGGCGCAAGTTCCACTGCGCTATGCACGGTGGCTGTGGCTGGGGGGTGATATTCAAAGGAGTTGCTCAATAGCGCAACTCCTTTGACTATCGCCCTGACCACACCTCTGTGCAACTATTTTGTGCAGTGCAAGGGCTTGTGCCACAGAATAGAGCAGTTTGAATATCCAGCCCCATGTCTTTTCTAAAAAACAAACACCTAATCCTAGCTAAACCAGACCATTTAACTAGATTCTGATGTTTGTTTTTTTGAAAAGTTGCCAGAAATATGTTTTCTAGGCACACAAAATCCAGGGTGCCCAGCTTAGCAAAAGGAGCCACTCACCTCTGTTCTCTACATGAAAACAGCAGGACTTTCTTGAGTTCTGCAGCCACAGCTGGAATTCATCCTGCAGGCTGCTCTGAGAGCAGTGAGCCACCCTTTCCCTGATGTCTAGTGGTACCCCCCCACCCTGCGATCGCTGTCGAATTATGTGTATTAGGTTTCCCTGATGTCTAGTGAAACCCCCATGAATGCCATCCCCATATTTAAATAATGTTTGCCTGATGTCTAGTGACAGACCTCACCCTCTGATCATTGTCTTGTGATCTATGTTAGGTTTATCTGGTGTCTAGTGGCACCCTCCACCCTCCGACTGCTATCTTCATATTTAAATAATGTTTCCTCTGGTGTCTAGTAGTTCCCCCCCACCCATCAATCGCTGTCCCATATCTATATAATGTTCCCTGGTATTTAGTGGCTGCCCCCACCCTCCAATCACCAGCCTCTTATTTATATAATGCTTTCCTGGTGTCTAGTGCCCCCCTTCAGATCACTGGCTCCATATTTATATAATGATTTCCTGGTATCTAGTGGTGCTCCCCACCTTCCAATCACTGACCCATTCAGTATGGTATGTTTCTGTGGTGCCTAGTGGCACCCCTTACCCTATGATCACCTTCCCCTTATGTATGGTTCTTTTTCCCTGGTGTCAAGTGGCACCCCCCCCTCCGATCACTATCCTTTTATGTATGATTTTTTTTCCTGGTGTCTTGTGGCACCTCCCACTCTCTGAAAATGGTCCCTTGCTGATCCAACCCTCAGTCCAATCTTTCACTAAGCATCCACTACCTGCACCCCTTCACTCCCCACACATAGCCTCACTCATCTGAACAAGTCCAAAGGCAAAGACCCTCTCTCCAATCAAAGACATGTCTTGCTGCTGGAACCACCAACTGCAAATATGAGAAACTAAAGTAAGTGTGGTTCAATGTATTTCAATGAGGTTTTTAACTTTGATGCATAAGTTTGTCATTTTTATATATTTTAACCCTAAGTTTTCAACATGGCCTTTTTGTAGTCCTGCCTCATGACCAATGCCAGTGGAATTAAGTAAATCAGGCCTAAAAAGGTGATTTCACAGTTGCTTGCTGAAATCACCTTTCGGGCAGGACCTGAAACTTTTCATCACCCTTGTTCATAAGGTTGGGCTATAAGAAGGCTATGTTGAAAATCTGGAGTTAAAATATGTAAAAATGGCAAAGTTATGCACTTACCTTGAAATTTTTCTACACTTACTTGTAATTTTGATCATTTTAAATATCTTGACCCCAAATTTTTAACATAGCCATTTTTTCACACCACCTAATGAGCATGGCAGTTATAGTGGAAAGGTGGTCAGTCTGCAACAAGGCAGTAGGGAGGGCTAGTGGGATGTTGGGGTGCATAAGGAGGGGTATCACCAGCAAAAAGAAGGATTTGCTGTTGCCTCTCTATAGATCACTGGTAAGACTATACCTACAGTACTGTGTCTAGTTCTGGAGCCCATGGGCAGGATTTTCAAAGCTGTGCTAATGGCAGCTTGCATCAATTGCCCAAGTACCAGGGGCCCAGCATGCAGTTCTCTTTCTGGTAGGGTCCCAGTGGCAAAGTCCCGCAGGTTGTGGCAAAGTTGGCCATGCACCAAAGAAATGGTGCACCCGAGAGGGCTGCCGCAAACTGCAAGAAAGTGTGCTGCACAATATAAAGCAATGCTTTGTGGCTAGTGCCGCCCCCAGCCTCAATCCCCTGTTTAATAAAAGCAATCATGGCCCTGGTAGTCTGGCAGACCCCCTCCCATCCCTGATCTGTCCATATTAAAAGATAACTTTCCGTGGTGGTCTAGTGGACCCCCTCTTACCCCCAATCTGGCCATATTAAATGATAACTTTCCCTCTTGGTCTTGCTAACCCCCTCCCATCCCCAATCTGCCCTTTTTACAAGATAACTTTCCCTGGTGGTTTAATGGATCCCCTTCCCTATCCCTGTTCTGCCAGTAAAATATGTAACTGTTCCTGGTGGTCCAGTGGACCTCCACCCCCACACCCCAGGAGGCAGCTGTACAGTACATGTTCATTGACAGCTCAGTCAGCAGCTGGCCATGGTGTAGAGCAGAGGGCTATGCCAGTATCTAGCTTGGGGATAGGACAGGGGGATCAAGGTGATGGGGCACTGCTTGCCAGGGGGATGAAAGTCCACTGGACCACAAGGAACAGTTACATATTATACTGGCAGAACAGGGATAGGGAGGGGGTCCACTAAACTACCAGGAAAAGTTATTTTGTAATATGGGCAGATCTGGGATGGGAGGGGGTCCACTAGACTACCAGAGCTGGGATTACATTTCCCTAAAAGAAGGGGATTGGGGCAGGAGGGATGCTAAGCACCAGGAACTGCTATATATTGCATGTTATAGGTGGCACAAGTTCTTCAAAGCCTTCCAGAGACAGAAGTCTAAGTACCCTTAGACTAGCCCTGGCTGGTCTCAGGGTACTTTGATATGTGCCCTCTGGGAGGGTTTTGAGAATCCTGAAGTAGGGGATATGGCAGCTTACATCTGCCACAACTCCCTAGTGCCATGCCACTGACCATTATGTGCTACATAGAAGCACAACCCCCTTTGGCACACACAGCCTGCATTTGATGCACGTTGCATCTGAAAATTGCTCTCAGCACATCTTTTGGCACAGGTGCACCTTATGCCATTCTTTGTTGCCAAGCCCCTTGCACCATTCAGGGGAGTTTTGAAAATCCTGCCCCATATCTCTGGAAGGACATAGACAGCATGGAGGCAGGTCAGAGGAGGGCAACTAAAGAGGTGCAGGGTCTGCATCACAAAGCCCTATGAGGAGACACTAAAGGATCTCAATATGTATACCCTGGAACAGAGGAGAAAGAATGGGGATAAGATAGAAGCCTTTAAATACCTAATGGGGGTAACTAAGGTACAGGAGGGAAGTATTTTGCAGAAGGCAAGGTGCCCAAGAACAAGGGGACATGCTATGAAGCTGGAGTAGGGTAGATTCAGGAAAGATGTGAGGAAGTATTTCCTCACAGAAAGAGTGCTGAATTCCTGGAAGAGCCTTTCAGCAGAGGTTGTGGTGGTGAAAACAGTGGTGGGTTCAAGAATGCATGGGATAAGCACAAGGGAATCACAGTGGAAAGAAAAGGGGGTGAGAGAAAGACCTGTATATCAGGCATGGTCTGCGGTAATAGTGTAGTTAGGGAGAAGTGGGCAGACTTTTCAGGCCAAGTGGTCCTTATCTGCCATCAAATTCTTTGTCTCTGTGTATTGCAGACCCAATGATCCACAGAGATCTCAGGTGTTTTAGCAGCACACGCAGGGATCACTGTTTAACTGTCCTCCGGAGGCTACTGACAGAGAAGATATTAGGGATAAACTGGATCATTTTTTTTTCTCAAATCTGACAACAATGGGAGTGTTACTGGATCTTGCTGGAGACTTCAGATCATTTCAACCAGCTTTGGAGTAACTGACTATGAGAATGGGGGTTGCTGAGGCTCACATTAGTTCTGTTGAGGACTGCTAGACATGGGAAGGAGCAGAAATCACTGAATTAAACAAAAAATTGCCAAGCTGGAGGACAGAATCATGGACCAGGAGTGGAGAAGCACGCACAACAACTTGGTTCTAATTGGCATCCACAAAAATGCTGAAGAGAACGAGTTGCTATTCTTGTTGAAGCTGTAAAAGAAGCTGCTAGCCCCACAGAAACAGGCAGTATTTACACAATTGAAAGGGAACACTGGTCACTATGCCCCCAGCCACCTCCAGGAGGCAAGCCATGGGCTATCATCTTAAAATGCCTGAACTTTCAAGACAAGGTCTACATGCAGGCACAAGCCCTCAAGTAAGACATCCTGTCATAGAATAGCACCCGATTCCATAGTTTTAACAATGTTATACCAGCTGTAAGGGACAATCAACTAGTTTATTAACAAATCAAGTAAGACCTACATGTGGCTTAAATAAAATGTTGCATGCTTCATCCATCTACATTACTAGTCACCACAAACAGAGCAACCATGAATTCCCAAATGCCGAGACAGCTTACCAAGAACTGTCAAAGATTCCTTCAGAAGTTCTGACTAAGCCTGTATCTGTAGAGAGAAACAGGGGGATTGGCAAACTTCTTTTAGCAACACAGATACTTCAGCTGCAATATTTTCAGCTGTATACCTGGACTGCCTTCTTTGTTGCCTTGTGCTTTACATGGCTCCTACTGATGGATATAGCCAGTGTCAAACATTGTGGACACTGGTTTGAAAACATTTCTGGAGAGGCCTGTCTAGAACTTTGCATGAGATTGGAATCTGAGGGTGAAAATAGTGGTGATATTAAAGTTCCATCTCCTACCCTTCTCCTCACTGCCTGAGAGCTCAGTTTCCCTGCCACTGCAGTAAAAACATTTGTGCAGCTGCTGACAGATGTTTGACAGGAGCTGTCAAAATGTCAAACTTCATCAGCGTTTAGACACACCTCATAGGACACTCCTCCCAGCCACTGCACAGCAGCAGTCTAGGATACACAGCAGCACCCTGATTGGAGGACAAAGATTATGATACAGCATATCAGATGATGCAGGATGCACAACATGACATCCTCTTCATCATTGAAAGGTGAATGTCACACAGCCATACAACTGAAAAGAAGGTCGACACAGTTCTCTTCATAGCTGCATTGACCATTAATGGACATGGAAGCAGGGCTCAATGGGGTAGCCAGGCTATTAATGACCACATGTTTTATTGGCCACTGCTTTTCCCATCAAGTCCATGGGTGGTCACAATCTCAATATCAACATGACCTCCACTTCTGAACTGAGCACCAACTGAGCACCAGCTCAGGCCAATCTGCAGTGTCAAACTACTAAACTCTGAGTATCTTTTTCCTCTGTCACCACATCTGGAAGGATTAGGGCACTTGACTATCATGGGGTCTTCTACTATGCCATCCCACCAGGGCACCATCATTGGACCACTGGTCACATTTGTCTCTGGGTTATTGAGATAGCAATGTCCAGGGGGGCAGAGGCAACCAGGTCTATACACTGCTAGGCTGTACTTAACCTTGATTGCTAGGTCCGTGGGTGAAAGGGACCCTCTCAGTCAGGCCCCTATCAGACCTGCATACTCTGGGTGGTGGTCTCAGTGCATCCTCATGCTTGTAGCCTGCAGTGCCCATTACCAGACACAATGGCAACCTACTCCTGCTGTTTGCAACATGGTCATTGGAAGCATTGCATTTCAATGTACCCCATTGGTGTGGCTATGGTATGTGGGGCTGTGTGTGGCTTGACACACTGCATGTTGCACCCTTGTGGGGGGCAGAGTCTTCCAGCATGTTGTGCAGCAGAACACCATGCTGTGTGACAAGCACTCACTATGTGCATGTACACCATGTGCACAGGTTTTCTATGTGGGTGCATGTGTGGCAATTTGTTGACTCATCACACACAGTTGCTGTTACGTACATCCTCTAGACTGCTCCTCATCTATGTCCCTCACATTGTGGTACATCTCCTGTCACACCCTATTTGAGTGCACAGTGGTGGATTCTGCCAAGCTTTCTGAGACCCGGTGACAGGGGCTGTGTATTACACCACTGTGACCCCTGACATCCTACTCCACATATCATTGTGCACTGTGTTAGTGCCACCCATTAAGGATAAAATGCCCCAAGCATAGAACTCTGGAGCTGCTCCATAGGTGGAATGGTACGTATGAACTACAGCAGTCCAGTCAGCAGGTATTTGTCAGGGACCAAATGTATGGCTGACAGAATGACCTGTCTATGCACTGTGCTGAGTCCTGCCCATGTGCCACTAGACCCTTCACCCTCACCCGCCATCATGCAATTTATAGTGCAGCCATGTGCTCTGGACCCTGCTTAACAATAGATGATGGCAACTCACGTCTTGCTTTATAGGTCTTTATTACACATCATGATGTGATATACACATTACCATACCTCTTACTGTTACAGGAAAGATCTCTGTTGTAATGTCACTTTTGCATTACAGGCCCGATCTTACCCATTCCCATACCCATCAATCATTACCTCCCATCAACCATGTGGTCTCCCTAACTGTTGTAACCATGAACCCACCTTATAGGTGCATCTGTTGTGCAGGCTATGCTTCTTTCCTCCCTTGTGCAAGACAAGGCACAGTATACTGCACTGCCATATCCAGTATGTCAATGTGTGGTTTCTTCTGTGTGGCAATTTGTCTGAACTGTGGAGGGTTGGCATGGACTGTGGTTGTTCCATGGCTCTGTATGTGCACCAGGTTTCCTTCCAGCCAACACCCCAGTGGCAGTGTCTGCCACATCAATGGCTGGATCCTGCATGACAATGTGTGGTGGCTCACAGACCCTTTTTATTGGGGGGGGCATCACTGGGTGTGTCTGCCTGTGCCTCCCCTGTGGTCTGATTACCCCTGGCTCTGCTTCCTGTACATGCAGCTGCCTGACATCAGGTTGATGGCTTCCAGATGTGCAGGGGACTAGTGTATTCAGGGTGCCTACTGAAAGAGCTGTGGTGGTGGTGCTATTATGAACTGATGGGCCCCATCATGTTGTCTGTGGTGACATGGAGATGAGTGGCCCTATCAGACACCAACGTGCCATGGCAATGTGGGGACATCACTGGAGACTGCACAGGCTTGGATGTTGTGTCAGTCTGTGGTGTTGGGGCATGTGTGGGATGCACAGTGGTTGCACTGCTATGCAGGTGATTGGCGGGTTGATTGGATGTGGCATCCCCGTGTGACGTGGGAGGTCTGTGTGGCACTGACTGAAGTGCTGATTCTGTTGTCAGCAATGCAGCTATTATTGCATCAGTCTGCCTTTGCTGCAGCGCTACTGACCTATCCAGTCCAGCAGTGAGGTGATCTGTTGCCTCCATCTACCCCTGTGCACATGCATGTAGGCCATGCAGGACCCCCACGATGTCAGACAGCACTGTTGTGGTGTCCCATGTGCCCCCATATGGCAGTGGTGAATCCTGACAGGAGGTTGTCCAGGTGCCGGTGGTGTTCCTCCAGGCCGGTCCTTATTGTAGCCAGATCCCATGTCTGCTTCTGCCTGCCCACCACTAATTGACAGTAGTTGTCAGAGTCTATGGCTGGTGATGCCTGCTGGTGTAGATTTTGGACCGCCTTCTCCAGTCATGCCGCCAGCTCATCCACACTTAGGGGACTCAGGTCTTGGGCAATGCTTTCGGAATGGTCGGAGTACACTCAATATCACCAGCATCTGCAGCACCATCAGTCACTTCTTCTACTGCAGCCATCTGGCTGGCCCCTCTTCATTCCTGCTTGCAACAATATGTGATGTCTTCTGCTCCACCTCCACATGCTCAGCTTGCATGCATGTGGTACTGGCTGTGCTGGTGTTGTCTTCCTGACTGGTGACATCCTGTTGACTGGCCAGCATGGCACCTATCCCACTTGAGTCAGCTGTTCCCACATCACCTTGCTCCACTGTGGTATCTGTAGGGGGAAACACATTATTACTTGCTGACTCCAGCCTTCATGTCCGCAATTACCTGTGTGTCTGTTGTTGCGGGTTGATCGGCCCTGTCGCTGTCTCCACTCTGCAGAATACCACCCCCATGCAGTGCTGCCGAACATGACTGCTACAGCATTGTGTGACCTTTACTTGTCAGTACATATGACCATTGCTGACATACAACTTTCATGTTCATACTCATTGTGACACCTCAGGCTTTCACTTTCATGGGTTGTGACATGCCTATGACATGCCCCCCAACCCCCTGTATGTTCCAGTACTTTGTTACTGACTCTGCATCCTACTGTCATGGTATGTGCAGCACATGCATTCTTGCCTTGGTCATCCTGTGGTAGATGGAACTGTGGTCCTACCAGTATGCCAAAACACCCTGTCCACAGTCCAGTCACCTGATCAGCCATGTGGCATGCCACTTAGGGAGTGTAGCACATGCTCTGTCTGCCCTATATGCTGTTAGTCCCTCCTGCTTGACTTTGGTGTACAGTGTGCCACTCTGCCACACAACCTCTGCCTCACATGGCAGCATCACGGCAGCTGGTATGGCAGAGTCTGGCAGCCATACCCAGGACCCATGGCCATCCTGGACATTGGATGACTTATAAGACCACACACCCCTCTCATGAGTCACCCAGAAGGGTGACCCCTGCATGGCCACATGCATCGTTTCCCGTACTGCACCTAGCTACATGCCAATGTGGCAACCCCTATCATGTCCGATACACACTCAGATGCCAGCATCCCTAAACTTTGTCTTCCCCTGCTGCTGCTGTCATACAGTGGCAGTCACACACATGTTCCCTACTCTATCTGTGCTATCTCTGGGTTACTTTCCTGCCTGTCTGTGGTACCTGTATTGGCCACCCTCTGTTCTTTCACCACATGTGTGGACACCTGTGCCTTGCCATCGCTGTGACTATACATGCTGGCTACCCTTTGGTCTATGATCCATCTTCAAACATTAGTATGATGTTCAGGACCCTCACGCCACTTTCCACAACCATCTTTGTATCCCAATGCACTCATATGCTTGCACTGCGGCTCCACCCAACTGTGTGCTCCACATAGTCGACCTGTGCTCCACTGCATGGTGCAGTTCCACATGCCACTCAGTCATGGTCATTACGCATTGACACCTGGATTCCATACCCTCATGCACAGACACATGTATCATCAATGACAATCCTTACACCCTACTGCAGACTCTGCACAGCACTGAAAAAATGTCAGGTGCCCCTTCTATACATGCCTGGGTAGGACTTCAGTTGCACATGCACAGACCAGCATGTACCAGATGGTGTACAATGTGCCCCTCGTGCATGGTCCTTGTGACACATGCCCACCCCCCAGACCAACACCTGCCATGTCCCATGGCCCTGTTCAGAGATGTTGAAAAATTTTATTTCGAGGGCAAAATTCCTGTGAAACTGGCAATTTTGCTGTGTGACATATTTCACGGAATTTGTCCAGTCCATAAAATATTTTGCAGGATGTGAAAGCACGGAATTTCACCCACAAGATGCGAAATTTCACCCGAAATGGCAAAAGTTTGCACTTTGCGGGTGAAATGCAGAATTTCGCATCCACAAAAAATTTGGCAACTGAATCATGGCAATTAACAGCAGATATGAAATTTTGTCTGATGATGACTCAGATTAACAAAAATCCAACATGGATGGAACCAATAGATATAATCACATAAACATGCAGTTCAAGAAACCAGAGTAGGAGATGACCAGGAAGTAAATTTCCAAGGTTACATAAAATTTGAGAAACCAGGCACCAAAGGAAAGAGTAATTCTGGATATAATAAAGACAGGCCTTTAACACTAGTTTCATCCTAACTGGATATTAAATCTAATCCTGTTGCAATTAAAAATGATGGCTGCTTATCAATTTTAATGATCTTACATAGTGTTTTCATGTTTTTTAAATCTTTTTTCCCCTATGTGCTACCACTCTCAGTCACTCCTTGAGGCTGTGCCAAGGCACCTCCAATCCATTCTGTTCCCCCATCTCTCATATTTTCAGTCATCCCCAGGGTGACCCAGATGTGACCTTTTGCTGGGTGGGCCCCCCTCCTCTAAAGGGAGAGGCACATGTGGGGCAGACAAGCACACTACCTAGCCCTGGGGTACTGCTGAGGGATGAATGGTTCCCGGGACATTGACAGCATCGGACCACCAGGCAGCCATCATCCGATCGAGCGCAGAGCCAGTTTCCCTTTTTCTGGTATCGTTCCCTCTCTTGCGAGCATCTGCATTACCCCTGGTCTTCACCGGAGGTCACTGCAGAATGATGCACTCCCAAAGCCCACCCCAGGAGAGGAGAGCAGTCCTCCAGATGCTCAATCCTTTCCTCCCCTGCCAACCCCTGGCTCCTCAAGTCCGCTCCCTAACCCAGGTTACTGGCATGGGTTGAGGTAAGGTGCCAGCACTGCAGCCCTCTATGCCACTAGGCTGGCATGTGTTTTTATTTTTATATTGTAAATTTCTACTTGAAACCTAATTTATCTACTTCAGAATTTTGTGCCAGATTGAAAAGGAGCAATGCATGAGACTATTGAATATAGAAATAGCTACAATAATCTCTGTCTTAAGGATGGGGGACTTTAATGTTTGCATAGAATCTCTTTTTAGAATCTTCACACCCTTCAGATCTCAAGGCATCCATGATGACTCTCTCATAGCCCAAGGGAGCCACTGTTCTCAGTCAGAAGGTAATAAGCACAAATGGCCATGTAACAATGAACAAAGTACCTGAGCCAGACAGTTAAACAGACCAACAAAATCCATAAAGCAGCCACAGTCTTTCAAGCTAGAGGACTCCAATAGCTCTCAAACAGTTCAGATTAAAAAGGCAACAGTACTGTGCTTGTTGCATCCACAGGGGCCTCCTAGACAGAACTGAAGGTGCAGCCAAGTTAACATGCCGCCAAGGAAAACTCCAATACTACTCCCACTCTGACGGGAATCCACCATCTCATCCAGACCATCCCAATCAAAACAGGCTTCAAGGAGAAAACTCCTTCTCTGTAGGTCACCAGCAGACTGCTGATAATGCCCAAGCAGCAATCCAATGAGAGACTGAGGAAGTCTAGCCACTAATTCCTTGGACTGAATAGGGATCAAAGTTATCAGTAGCCAAAAACAATTTTAACAAGGACAGTGACACCCTAAAAACAACCCACAGTCTTAAAAACACAGAAAGTATATAAACTAAACATTCTCCATCTATGCTTCTGACCTGGACTGCTGGTCAGCCCATTGTGGCTGCCATCTTGTAATACTAGTTTCTCTTTAGTTTCAGACATCAACAGTGGAAGCACGTGAAACAGTGAAATTTCAACCACGAGCGGCAGTTTTTTGTTCCACAGGTGAAAGTTTGCATCCACAAAAAATTTAACGAAACAGCAAATTATGTGAAATATTTCACAGAGTGAAATTCATCCATTTTGCAAAACACTAGCACTTTTGCAGTTGTTGACTGTTTCTTCTCTGTTCTGCACACACACCAGTGCAGACATGGTGGAACCCCTCAGAACTGTTGCCAGTGGTGACCCTTCAAACCCACCCCTTGTATTGCTGTGGTAACATCAGACATATCTGTACTGCTCTGCAGCTGAAAGTTATTCAGGTCGATGTCTTCTTCTATGATGTGGCTGCTAAGGTGTGCAACTACACATTCCTCTTGGATGGTTGGAGGCCATTCCTGGCTGCCACCACTGCCAGTGGACATCACACTCCTTTTAAGTGCTAGTTTTTCTTTGTACCCGTGCCTGATGTCACGGTAATGTTTTTGTAGCTCCCTGATAGAGCGTCTCACCAAGGCCACTGCATTTACCCAGGTGGCCCCCTCATCCCGGTCTCTCTTTCAACAGTCATGCAGGTCTTTGTCACCACCTCTGGACATCAGAAGCTCCACCTGGGCTTCTACTTCATCAATGAGAATGTCCATCTCCTCAGGAGTGAAGTTTCTTTTACTCTTCTCCCTACTGGTAGCCTCCTGTGCCATGCATTGCCCACTCTCTGTGGCCATCTCCTGTGCAATATTCTCCAGTCACACTTTGCACTGCTTCTGTGGGTTGCATCCCTTTATATGGCACAGTCTGCAGCTTACATCATTTTGAGAAAGATCGACATAAGTAACAAATCTTCTATAATTGGGTGCATAGTGCATGGTGCACATTTGTTGATGCACTTTGTGGCATGGCACAACTTACATCGCTCTAAGGAGCCTTTGAGAATTGGGACCAAT
Organism: Neoceratodus forsteri; assembly: GCA_016271365.2. NCBI lineage: Eukaryota > Metazoa > Chordata > Ceratodontiformes > Ceratodontidae > Neoceratodus > Neoceratodus forsteri. The sequence continues at coordinate 438,398,206 of CM028137.1, read as the reverse complement.
GTGTCTTGGAACCCACCAGAGAGAAGGTTATTCTGAGCCTAGTGCTGTCTAACAGTGCACATATCAAAGAAGTAGTGGAGGTAATGCTTGCGGAAGCAACCACCACTATGTGGTTCCACCTGGACATGGGCATGGACAAGACTATGATAAAAAACAATTGTTCTAAACTTCAAGAGGGCAGACTACAGTAGGATGGGAGAGATTCTGGGAGGGCACCTTGCTGGAATCAGGAAGGAGATGGATTTGGAGCAGAAATGAACCATAATCAAGGAGGGTCTGTTGGCAGCCACTAACATGTGTGCCAAACTCAAGAGCAAAAAATGCAAAGCCAAGTAGCCCAGCAGATATGATATGGAGGTAGCCCATGTGGTACAGGGAAGAAGTCAGCCTTCAGGAAGTACAAGCACATCCAGAAAGATGAGGACAGACAGAAGTACTGTACCAAGGGAAGGGAGGCAGGCAGAGCAGTCCAGTTCTCCAAGGCCAAGACAGATTTGCAGCTGGCAGAGGGGTTAAAACAGGGAAGAAGGCTTTCTTCCAGTATTTCAGGGAAAAGTGGGTTTTATTTATTTATTTATTTCTCATATTACAAATAACTTTGAACCAGGAGCTCTTTTACAAAGGTTCCACATCAGCATGTAGACATAAAAATTTACACATCAGTCAGACAAAGAACATTCAACAACAATGATTAACATTGGAGCACAAAATGCATCAATCCATTGGAACATAAAATACTGATACGGTAGAAGAGTACAGAATAATAGGAATTTTAAAGCAGCCTGGAATTGGCTTTATTAGGAGTGTGTGTGTTAGGAGTGGGGGGTACGGTAGATGAGGGGGTGACAAAAAAAGGGGTGATTAGGAGGGGTGGGCTGAGGTCAGTGATTTTTTTATTTATTTTGTTTATTACTTTGTAATTAAGGGGTAAGAGAAAGCATGAAGCAGGTAGAGGACATAGGGTGGGCAATCACAACAACTGAGTGTAGTGAGGTGTTGGTGTAATTTAATTTAAAGGAACCAATGGTCATGGTGGCATGAACCTCTAAAGGAAGGCAGCTAAGCCAGGAAGGGGATCTGAAACAGAAAGATCACTGCCCTTGAGCCATCCAGCAGCAAGAGACAAGGTAGTACATTGTGGATGTGCTACAAGTGTTACGAGAGTTTAGGGATGGCAGGAGAAAAGGTGTGGTGGCCGGTTGGGGGTTGGTTGAGGGTAATTATTTTCACAAAAAGACTGGTTTGGTAGCAGAGTGCTGTCTGTATTCCACTAAACACTGCATGAGAAAAGGCATTGCTGTGTATTAACACAATGCAGTAGTTGCACTTTTCTAGTGAAAGGAATCTTAGGACATTGTCAAGGAAACCAGGATCTGTCTATTCCACCCTGCCAGTGTAGTTGATCCTCTAAAGCATTGTGGGAAGGTGGAGGTTGACGCTACTCCCGAGGATCAAGCAATGACCTGAGTTGTGCTTTTTAGTCATGCTAGGGGCAAGGGCAGTGCTCCTAATCACTTTTTAGATAGTCTACTGCATGAATATTGGGAGTTTTTGTATAATTCTTTAATATACATTAAAGAAAAGTTTATACTCTGTAAAATTAAACATATAAAATGGAAACTACAGCCCAAATGGCCAACAAAATCCATAAAGAAACTTATAAAAAAAATACAAAACATGCTAAATATCTAAAATCACAAACAACTCATAAGTGGACAAAATATACTGTATTAGTGTACAAAAACACGACAAAATTGTTATTAAAAGGAAAAAATGAGAATTAAATTTAGCTAAAAATGCAAAAAAATCTAATAGTAAACAGTTTTTGTCTTATATTAATTCATTAAAAAAAACTAAATGCAGGGTGGGCCCCATTCAAGTGGAAACCCAAATAATTCAAAACCCAAGGGACATTACCAATATATTTAGCAATGAATTCTTCAAGATTTTTACTAAGTTGGCTATCCCTGTACCTTATAAACCACTGACATTGCAAAAACATTAAAATCTCAAAAAGGGAAAACTTGTATGGGGCCAGATCACATTACAGGAAATTTACTGTATTTACTCACTGATTATTTATTGATTCCCCTTAAATTGCTCTTTGAATCATGCTTGCTTAAGGGTTTTGTTCCATCACAATGGAAGACTGCAAATGTTGTCCCCATAAATAAAAAGGGCCTAAAATCAGACTGGTCAAACTATCGACCAACTAGCCTTACCTCACTGATATGTAAGATCTTTGAAAGTTTGATTAGAGATGTATTAGCCCCTTTATTAAACAATTCAGATATGGAACAGCATGGTTTTAGAAAAGCTAGAGGATGCTTGACTAATCTGATGAGTTTTTATGATAACATCAGTTTATTAGTAGATTGCAGAATGCCTTGTGATGTCATCTTCTTGGACTTTAGCAAGGCATTTGATGCTATGCCACACTGGGCCTTAGAAACAAAGTTACAAGATTTAAAAATAAGCAAAAATATTACAATATAAAAATTGGTTAGCAGATCGAACACAATGAGTTTGTATAAATCGATATCTGTCTAATGTTGGACATGTCACTTGTGGAGTACCCCAGGGCTTGGTGCTTGGTCCATGTCTGTTTCAGGCCTTTATATCTGATTTAACATCAAACCACCTCTCATTATCTATTAAGTATTCGGATGACATAAAAATTGGTGGACCATGTATGAGTACAAAAGACTCACACATAATTCAGCTGGATCTGGATAAAATCCTTGAAAGGGTTACTACATGGGGGATAAAATTAAATAACACCAAATGTAAGGTTATGCACCTTGGTCAGACAAATTCCTTTAAGACATATAAGTTGGGGCAATACCCACTTGGTGAAACGACTGATGAAAAAGATCTAGGCATAACAATTTCAAATAATATGGACTTTTCCCATCACATCAATGAATCAGTAAATAAAACAAATAAAGTTATTTGGTCTATCAAATGAAATACCTCTACAAGAGATCCAAATGTTTTAATGCCATTGTTCAGAGCATATACTATGCCTCACCTTGAATATGTTTCTCAGCTTTGGTGTCCTTATAAGAAATCTAATATAAATCAATTAGAAAAAGTTCAGCATAAATTCACTAAACATTTAAAAGGTATGTATCAACTTCCCTATGAAATCAGATTATCTAATCTAAATTTGTTATCCTTGGAAACTCACAGTTTGCGAGGAGATTTATTATTCCTTTACGATAAAGTTCAGGATCCGATACTAATGAGTGACCATGGATTACAATTCAAAGCTTCATCTCATAACACCAGAGGTCACCCTCTCCAATTGATAGGTAAATCCTTCAGTTATATTCAGAGGAAATATTTCTTTACTCTATGGGTAATTTAACCTTGGAATAATCTGCCACTATATATCATTATTAGTAAGGACAAAGAACAATTCAAAGCGAGACTGGATGTATATTTACTATCTGAAAAATCATTGACATATTATAGATTTCAACTAGTATGTGACCATATATGGGCTTTTAAGCTTTTTTGCTCTCTAATACAGTATACCTTAGTATGAACCTTAGTATGAAGTGGCATCTTTAACTGCATATGCTTTTATTTCTGCAGCGTGTGGAGTAACGAGGAACAGGAAGTGTGCAACATCACTTCCTGTCCCCATCTGGCCATAAAGCAAACACCCCACAGAGTGGGGATTTATAACAGTGGTAGCAGAGTGCTGTTTGTATTCTACTAAATGCTGTGTGAGAAAGGGTATTGCAGTGTATTAACACAGTGCAGTAACTGCGCTTCTCTGGTGAGAGGAATCCTAGAAAGTTGTCAAGGAAACCAGGGTCTGTCTATTCCACCCTGCCAGTGTTGCTGATCCTCTAAAGCACTGTGGGAATGTGGAGGTTGACACTACTCCTGAGGACTGTGCAACACCCTGAGTTTTGCTTTTTATTCAGGCTAGGGGCAAGGGAAGTGCTCCTAATCACTTTTTAGAAAGTCCCCTGTATGAATTGGCATCTTTAACTGCATAGGCTTTTATTTCTGCAGTATATGGAGTAACAAGGAACAGGAAGTGTGCAACATCACTTCCTGTCACCGACTGGCCATTAAGCAAGCACCCCGCACAAGCGGGGAGAGTGAGCGAATTGGTGTGCACAGAGATGCGCACAAAGATACGCTCATTTCTGCATGTGTCTGCTGTGTCCACTGGGGATGAGGGGGACTGGGACAGAATGCCAGGCCTCTCACAGGCAAAGTACCTCTGTGAGCCAGGTAAGACAGTAGTATGGATCATAAAGACAGTGCAAATAGTATTGGAGGGGGTACAGAGCTGGAGTATACAAGGTGCAACATGAAGTGCTGTAAGACATGCAGGATGTATACGGGGGGGGGGCAGAGGGACAATTTCATCTCTGACAAATACACCCTGATAGAGATACTAAGGAAAGAAACTGACATGTAACAAAGGAGGGTACAGCTACAGAAAGAAATCAGTGTATTGGAACAATTTATCGATTCAGCTATAGAGAGAAAGGACATAGAGGATAATGTAATACAGGACATCACAGGGAGTATTATGGAACCTGTCAAGGAGGGTATGCCAGGGCACGCAGGATTAAAGGCAATGATAGAAAATGAGGAGTTGGAGGAATGGTGTATGGTACAGAAGGGTATCAAGAAATGGAGGAGAAATATAGGGGGTACAGGACCTCTATTTATGAAAACAGATTTGACATTTTGTCAGAGCAGGAGGATAACATGCCATCAGTGGGAAATGATCATCAGCAGCAGGAGGATAACATGGCACCACTGGGAACAAACAGTTTGCAGCTAAAGCATGACCAGGGATTTAATAAGGAGGGAAGAAATGATCTAGGACCAATTGGTACAAGGGCCACACCAGGGCCACGCAGTAACACTAAGGAGCTTCTTCTGATTGGTGACTCAATATTAGATACATGGACAGGGTTCTCTGTAAAAATGGAAATGAATATACGACAGTTACTACACTACCAGGAGCAGGAATAGGAGATATTAGGAAACTTCTGCCAGGATTTCTAAATAAAACTAACAAACTGGTTACTGGTTTAAATGTGGGGTAAATGATGTGGGGAAAAGGAAACCATTGGATGTTCAGAGGGATTTTGAGGAAATAAGTAGGGCTTTAAAAGCTGCAGGTTGTGAAGTGATAATATCTGATGTGCTCCCATTCCCAAAAGCAGGGGCAGTCAAAACAAGGGACATCAGATAGTTAAATGGGTGGCTGAGAAGGTGGTGCCACAGGGAGAGGATGATGTTCATCCACCATTGGGATAGCTTCCTGAACACTAGGTTCTTTGGGCAAGATAGCCTACACATAAACAGGCACGGGAACAGACTACTGGCACATGAGATTCAATAAGCAGTGGAAATACATTTGAACTAGAACCTGAGGGTCAAGGAGGAGGTAAATTGGTACCCCAGGAATTCTGCAGGGTAACCAAACCAAAGGGCAGAAAGAGACCGCTAACTGAAATTGCCTTTCCCTAAATGCCAAAAGCCTAAACCAAAAATTTGATGAGTTAGTATATATATTATACACAGAAGATATTCAGATTTGTTTGATAAACAAGACTTGGTGGGCTAGTCATGATAACTGGGACAGACAAATCCCAGGCTATAACTTGTGCTGTGCTGACAAACCAAATTAAAGGGAAGGGGGGTTGCCATTTACGTGGCAGATAATATTACATCAGAAAACACTGAAATTATGAATTTAGAAGGAATAGAACATTTGTGGACTAAAATTACCCCTGTAGGTAAGCTCTAAAATTATCATTCAGGTGACGTATAGACCCCTGTCGCTCAACCAACAAGAAGACGAGGCAATTATTGAATTCCTAAAATCAAGGAATACATCAGACAATACTATCCTGATGGGGACTTCAACCTCCCGGGCTTGGACTAGGAAAATCAAAAAGCAGGGTCCACAGCTGAATTAAGATACATGGAAATATTTAATTTAACAGGGTTGGAGCATTACATTATACACAAAACAAGGGGGGATAATATACTCGACCTGCTTCTAAGTAACATGAGTGATAAAATACAGCAATGCAGGGTAACCAATCCCTTTGGCTCTAGTGACCATGCCATGCTCAGATTTAATGTGGTTCGGCAAATGTGTGAAATGTCAGGTACGACAGAAATTAGGAACTATGGCAAAGCTGATTTTAATAAATTAAGGGCAGACATCGGGGGTGGAACTGGAAAAGGGATTTCGAGAACAAAACGCTACAAAACATGTGGGAGATTCTTGAGGGCAAAATTACATCTTTGGCAAACATTCATATACCCACAAGACAGAAATACAACAAGATAGGAAAAATTCCCACATGGATGACACCAAGAGTCAGAAGATTGATTACAAAGAAAAATGAGGCATATTGTTGTAAATCTGACTTGTACAAATAAATAAATAAATGAGAGGGCCAGGCATAGTGGACATACAAGAAACTGGGAAGAGAACAGGAAAGTACTAAAGAAAACTTCAAAAATAATCAGTAGTTCAAGCAGGAGATATGAGCTGAAACTGTATAACAAGGTTAAAGATAATCAAAAATCCTTTCAAAACTATATCAGTAACAACAACGGTGGAGGAAAAACTATAGGTCCAATAAAATATCAGGAGGGGAACTTAGTAAATGATAATACAAAAATGGTAGAACAATATAATAATTACTTCACATCCGAATATAATATAAAAACCAATGGGGCTAATGAACACCTAGTGGACACCACAGAAAATAGAATCATATTAAATGAGGATGACATTAAGAATCGATTGCTGAAACCTAGCACTAGTAAATCACAAGACCCAGATGAGGTTCACCCCAGAGTGCTCCGAGAGCAAGCAGATGTACTGGCAGAACCGGTAACCACATTGTTCCAGGTATTACTGGACAGGTGGGAGGTTGTAGAGGTCTGGCATAAGGCAAATGTCATGTCAATTTACAAGAATGGCTCAAAGAAGGATGTAGGAAACTACAGACCTGTTCGCCTGACCACAGTCTTGGGAAAGGTCCTGGAAGGTATTATAAAGGAGTGCATAGTGGACTTCATGGATCAAACAGGAAATATAGATGACACCCAACATGGTTTCAAGCAAGGCCGCTCATGCCAAACAAACCTCATGGAATTTTATGGGAATGTAAGCAAAGCAGCGGATAGGGGTAACTCAGAGGACTTTATATTCCTGGACTTTTCAAAAGCTTTTGACAAGGAACCACATGGTGAACTAATCGACACACTAATTGAACATAACATCCAAGGTAATGTAACACACTGGGTAGCCTCATTGCTGAGCAATAGAAAGCAAAGGATGTGCATCAGAGGGTCATACTTAGGTTGGTCTGAGGTGGGGAGTGGTGTACCCCATGGATCGGTGCTCGGGCCTTGTCTTTTTAACATTTATATCCACTCAATGACTGGTGGAAGAGAAGTGTGTGACTCAAAATTCGCTGATGATACCAGGATAGGCACCATTGTAAATAATAATAGGGATGCACACAAACAACAGACTGCTTTAACAGCAATGGAGGCATGGGCACAAAAATCAAAGCTCTCATTCAACACTAACAAATGTACAGTGATGCATTTTGGGGAGAGAAATAATATGAAGGACTATGAACTAAACAGGCAGACATTAAGGAAGGTCATGGATGAAAGGGATCTGGGCATTAGAGTTCCAAATGATTTTAAGTTTAAACACTACAGTTAGGTGGTCAGAACTGCCAGTGGTAAACTGAGCAGTATAAACAGACACATACTTATGTATATTTTGAACATAATCTATTTTTTGTTATTTTTCCCAAAGTGCATAACTGCACATTTATTAGTGTCAAAGGATAATTTATAATCCTTTGCCCAAGTTTCCATCCTAGAGAAAGCATCCTGCAGCTTCTGTGCATCCTCGCTATTTTTGATGCTAGCACCAATCCTGGTATCATCTGCAGATTTGGTCTCCCAAACTTCCCCTCCACCAGTCAGTGATTATATAAATATATGTTAAACAAACAAGGCCCAAGTACTGATCCCTGGGGAACTCCACTATCCACGTTTAACCAATCTGAATATACACCCTTAAAACAGACCCTTTGCTTTCTTTCACTTAACCATGCTTTTACCCAACCTGTGATATACCCTGGTATATTGTGTTCTATTAAGGCATCCCTAATTCCCCATAGGGGACTTTGTCGAATGCTTTTGAAAAATCCAAAAACACTACATCCACAGAGGTACCCTCATCCAATGCCCTGCTCACATGCTCATAATATTCCAGGAGATTTGTTTGGCATGATAAGCCTTTCCTAAAACCATGCTGTGCATTGCCACAGTCCCCTGCCAGGTTAATGAGATCCACTATTTGGTCCTTAATAATGGTCTCTAACATCTTCCCTAAGGCAGTGGTCAAGCTCACAGACTTGTAGTTGCTAAGTTCTTGTTTTGACCCTTTTTTATGGGTTGGGACAATGTTTGCCTTACACCAAACCTCCACCACCTTCCAGTGATGTTTGAAACAGTGCTGTTATGGGTTCTGCCAACACTGCTGCCAACTCCTTAAGGACTCTAGGATGGATCCCATCTGGACCCTGAGATTTATTTGGGTCCAAATGGATCAATCTGTCCTCAATATCCACTCTATTCAAAATAATTCTATAACCTGCATTTTTCAGATGGTCCCTAGTACCTTTAGTTATGTCATTAAATACTGATGCAAAATAATTATTAAAATGCCCCATCATAGCCTGGTTGTCATCAACAATTTCTCCAGCCTGATCCTTAATAGGCCCCACAGTAGTTATGCACCCCTTTTTGTTATTAATGTAAGTAAAAAAAGATGTATGATTATCCTTAACTTTTGTGACCAGATTTAACTCATGTTTTTTCGGGTTGCTTAATTAATTGCTTTTGGAGTTTCTTTTAATAGTTTTTTATAAACCACCCAGTTTCTTTCACACCCACTTTTCCTGGCCTTATTATAAGCTCTTTTTTTCATTTTAATCAATTTTCTAATTCTAGGGGATAGCCATGAGGGAATTTTGCCTCTGTTATTATGTTTTTTCCTAAGTGGAACATGCTTATTAACAAAGCCTCTGATTTTATTATTCAAGATAAACCATTTTTATTTAAAGTTTTATTTTCAAACTTTTTGCCATTTCCAAACCATGAGTTCCCTCCTTATATTACTAAAATTAGCCTTATTGTAATTCCAAACCTCAGTTGAACCAGATGTCATAGTATTTGTTACCTTAAGTATAAAACTAATTATACAGTGGTCACTTGAGCCAAGTGGAGAGGTAACACTACAATGTATAATCTTTATTTATTTATTTTTATTTTATTTATCAAGTCTAGGATTACAAATACTTTTGAGCCAAGGCTCTTTTACAAAGGTTCCCTGTCAGAGAAATACAAATTATGGGGAACATCAAGACAGGCATTACAACAATGTGGTCATTGCAAACAGATTATAGATTAATACTATTCAAGGGTAACATTGTAAGCAAGGCAGCCAGTGGCATTTGTCTGAGAAAATAGACAAGAGATAAGAAGTGCCAGAGTCATAGGTAGAGGAAAAGGGAGGGAGGGTAAGAAGGAATATAGGTAGGGTGGGGAGAGGGTAAAAAGTACAGCATTGGGTATACCAAGATGTGAGGGTAGAATCCAGTGGTGGGGGGGGGCACTAGAGCAGGCAGGGAAGTGGAGAAACAAGGTTAAGTTGGGCAGTCACAGGAGCTGTTGGTAATGAGATGGTCCCGGAGCCTAGTTTTAAACATACCAATTGTCGGGGCACAGGCCATTGAACCAGACTGGCACTCGATAAGCAAAAGAGCATTGTCCCTGTGAAGTGTAACAGTGGGGGACTTTCAGTAGCTGTAGCGTGGATCTCCGAAGGCATCATTTGTTGGTTTGGTGTTGTAACAGAGTTGAGACCCCAGAAGGTGCAAGGCCAAGGTAGATTTTTTTTGCCATGGAGCAGGTGAGAAACTTTATGTGGTTTGATAGCTGGAGCCAGCCAGTCTGGGTGTATAGGTCACATGTCTGAGTGAGACAGTGAGCACCAGTGATGAGCCGACATGAATTATTTAAGGCAGTTGAAAGGCGTCTAAGGGTTGTGGTTGTGGCGGAGCCATAAATGATGAGACCATAGTCTATTACAGAAACCACAGAGCTCAGGACTGCAACCTTCAAAGCTTCTGGCGTGAGGTGTTGTCTGCGCTTGTAGAGGAGACCAAGCTGTGTATTAGCAGCTCTAGCTACATTATCTACGTGGGGTCCATAGGAGAGATTAGGGTCAAGCTGTACCCCTAAGTATTTGAAGGACCCACCTGATCTAGAGTGTTCCCTTGGGTGGTGGAGATAGCCAAGTGGTGAGCTTGTGTGGGTTATGTGAGCTGCAGAAGAGCATGGATTTGGTGTTTCTGTCATTGAGGACGAGTTTATGATTAAGAAACCATGTCTCTACAGAACTGAAACAAAGTTGAAGGTTGTGTTGAAGAGTTGCAGGATCTTTGTGAGTGGAGAATACAACAGCATCATCAGCATATAGGATGATCTGCTCAGAGCAGTGGTAAGGGAGGGAGTTTAAGAAAAGGCTAAAAAGGATGGGACCCAGTATGGATCCTTGTGGGACACCTGAGTGAACAGGCAGGGTGTCAGAAAGATCATCAGCAATTTTTACTCTCTGCGACCGGTTTTCTAAGTAGCTTTCAAACCAGAGAGAAGAGTCAGGTGATAGCCCGGCATTCAGTAGTTGGTCAATTAGTAGTCCATGGTGTACTGTATGGAAGGCCTTGCAGAGGTCAATGAAAACAGGCCCTGTGAGAAGGCCATTGTCAAGAGATTTGTGCAAAGCTCCAGTGTACTCCAGAAGGGCTTTGGTGGTGCTGTGACCTTTTCAGAAACCGTGTTGTTGTGGACAAGGTATATTGTATTTATCCAACTGATCCGTAAGTTGATCAGCCATGATGTTCTCGAGTGCCTTAAAGAGTGGAGGCAGTATGGAGATAGGGTGATAATTTGAGTGATTCGTCTTATCCCCACTTTTATGGACAGGTGTCACGGTGGCTGTTTTCCATAAGTCCGGGAGTTTTCCACAGCTGAGAGAGAGGTTTAGGATTTTTGTTAATGGATGAATTATCTCATTGAGGATGAGCAACAGAAGCTTAAGGTCCAGGGTGTCGCTACTAGATCTAGATTTAGAGATAGCTGCAGTAATATACTGGTGAGCTTCTTTCAGCCTTACCTACCTGAAGTAGAAGAGGGGCTGGTTAGACTGTGGGCTGAGGTATTTGGGGAGTAGGCCCTGTTTCCGAAAAAGTCATGGGGTTGGACAGCACTAAGATCTGAAAAAAGCCATGTTAAAGATGTTTGCGATCACCTTGGGGTTGAGGGTTGAGGATCGATCAACCATTAACATGGCCAGAGAGGTTTTTGGCGGCTTCCCCGTGACATGCTTGATATTGTCCCAGAAAGCACGACCATTTCCCCATGTATTGGTGAGAGCGTCTTTGTAATAGGTGGATTTCGTGAGCTGGATGGCTTTTGTGCAGGCATTTCATGCTTGTTTGTAATTTTGGATGTCCAGTTGTTTGCCAGTGGCACTGGCAACTGCCCAGAGGTGGTCTCTTAGCTTCAACTGTGAGAGAAGAGCCGTGGTGAGCCATGGGTAAGAGAGAGATTTTGTTTTGAGCCTTTTAGCAGGGGCAAAGAGGTTACAGGCTTTGTTGAAAATTGAGATGAAGTGATCAAGAGCCAAGATAACATCTGTTGCTTCATTGATGAGTAGCCAGTCTTGTAGAAGCAGGTATTGTTTGAGATGTGGAAGTTTTCCATGAGGAAGGACTCTGCTAGCAATAATTTTGGGAGGGGGCTTGATGAATTTATTAGACCATGCACATATGACTGGGGAGTGGTCACTGAGAGAGTCTGGGAGAATGGTCGTATGAGAAATCCTTGTGGGGTGAGTGGTGAGGACCCAATCCAGAAGGGTACTAGTTCCAGTCTTGTAGTTAATCCTAGTAGGGGAGTTTACCATTTGCATGAGGTTAGCAGCTGAGATGGAGTCTTTATAGACACTGGTGCCCGATGCTAACCAGTTTATGTTGAAATCCCCTAGTAGAACAAGTTCAGCTTCAGAAGGATGAGAGCTGATAAAGTTTAGGACATCATTGAAGCCATGTTTAGGGTCCCTGCGTGGGATGTATATGGAGACAATAGTCAGGGCTTTTTGGTTGGGACCGAGGACAATTTTTATTGGCAGAATCTGGGCCGAGGCAGAAAGTGATAGAGTTGCTACAGGGTGCCATGACAGGGATCTTTGATATAGATTGCACAACCACCACCTTTTTTTGGGTATCCAGTCCAGCCTGTGGACATTGTAGCCCTGTATTGTTACTGCCGAGTCATGAACTTTAGGTGTCAGCCAAGTTTCCACTACTGCGAGGATGTCAGGGTTGTGTTGGCATATGAAGGCTTGGAGTGCATCCAGCTTTGGTAGTAGGTTGCAGATATTAATGGTTGCAAGGATAAGGGCACCTGGAGTTTATGTGTGGCCTAAGCATCTATGGTCAGGATTGGAATGGACACTGCCTGAGAAGGAGGAGGAGGAGTAGGAGTTTTAAGGAGCAGAGTTGCAGCTCTTTGAGAGATAGTTTTGATCGTTGTTTCCAGGAGTAGAGGTTGCGGGATTCTAGGCGGTATCCCATATGGACTGCAAGGTGGTACAGGGTAGAGAGGTGGCCATACTTGTTGAGAGTAGTGGTCGGGGTAAGTAACCAGGAATATCAAAATGGTGGACCAAGCACAAGTCTCGAGTGGAGGTGGAGGGTTCCTTGGAGTAGCAGTGGAAACTAGAGTAGAGGGTGGTGGGGGAAGGGGGGTGGTGGGGTGGCTAGTACCAGGTAGAGAGAAGAGAGGGGGGGCAGGGCAAGGAGGAGGAGGAGGAGAGCAAGAGAAAGGCAGATATAACCCACATGGCTTGCATACTAGCACAGTAGGAATGGGGAAGTGAGTTGAACAGGAGGGAGTAACTTGGCTAGCAGGAAGCAGATAGAAAGGGAGATTGAGAAAGAGAGCACCTCAATCAGTAAGCACTACATGGGATGAGAGAAGGATGGGAGGCACAGGCAGGGCAGAAGAAGCTACAAGTGTTGGCCAATAGGCAGTGGGAGGTGGGGTATGTTAGTGGGAGGGTGGGATTAGAGGTCTATTTAAGTAAGGTAGGAGGGGGGTAGGGGGCAGGCGAGATTTTGTGGCAAAACTAATGCAAAGTCAATGGGCGCAGCGCCCGGAGAGCAAAGCAAGGCAGTGAAGACAGGGCCGGCCAATTAGCTGTTGTTCGAGAGGTGTGTTTACAGCTGGTGGGAGAGTGTCTGCGTTTAACCCATGTAGGTAGACTGAAGCTAGAAGCACAAGTGGCTAGAGGTGAGAGTGGATGGCAGGCTTATCTAGTTTTTAAGAAGAGAGAAAGAGGAAAAGGAGAGCCCACTGAGGAGGGAGCATTGTGATGATAAAAGAACAGAGTGTGTGATGTGCCTGATAGGATAGGAGCTGCTACCAGAAATATAGCCCTGTAGTGGTGAGAGGATATATTCTGCTAATGGAAAAGTCAAAAAAAAAAGCTCAAAACAAATTATTAAACCCTGGCATATAAATTCAACTAGAGACACAGAGGGAGATACAGTAGTTAGAGATGTGTTCAGCAGGATAGAGTGTGGGCCACTTGGAAATCAGCTTCCACTGGTACCAAATCCAAAAGTTTGGGCTAGTACCTTGCAAAATCAGCAGAGCTGTAGCTCATGGAGGATTTCTGAACCACTGTTTAGGTTCAAGAAATTGAGGGGTCCCTGGCATAGTCAAGGCTCGCTGGATCCCTTAAATAAAGTAGAAAAACAGGCTTTTTACAGGCTGGAAGAGGAGGCTTGTTACATCAGAACAAAGAGAATAAAAGAAGTGGGCAGGGTCAGAGATCACAGCAGACTGTTTGGGGGTTGGGGTGGTGACAGGTTGCAGGCCAAAGAGCAGAAGAAGGATTTACACAGTCAAGGCTCAAAATTCACTTCTAATATCAACTCAGAACTTCAAATGACTGTAAAGATTAAACAAATTATTAAACCCTGGCACATAAATTCAATTTGAGACACAGAGGGAGATACAGCATTTAGAGATGTGCTCAGCAGGAGATAGTGTGGGCCACTTGGAAATCAGCTTCCACTGGTGCCAAATCCAAAAGTCCGGGCTAGTACCTTGCAGAATCAGCTGAACTGTAGCTCATGGAGGATTTCTGAATCACTGTTCAGGTTCAAGAAATTGAGGGGTCCCTGGCCTAGTCAAGGCTCGCTGGATCCCTTGCAGAATCAGCTGAGCTGTAGCTCATGGAGGATTTCTAATCGAGTCCCCCAAATTACTTAAAACCAAATCCAGCGTGTTATCCCCCCTTGTACTACTCCCTATATATTGATCCAGACCAGTTAATAGGACAGAGTCCAGGTATCTTAACTCAGTTGGCGTCCCTGCTACTTGCTTTGACCAATTGATACTGGGCAGATTAAAGTCGCCTAGAACAATAATACTATCATTAGAATCTGGGGACTCCAAGAAGCTAAGAACAGCTTCATAATTCTGTGGGGAAATCGAGGGTGATCTATACATGAGCCCAATGTTTATTTTTGTGCCATCTAGTGGCAATACCTTAATCCACAGGTGTTCTATTCCTGGTACTTGAGGAACTTCGATATCTTCTGATTTAATTGTATCAGATGCATATATGGCCACCCCACCATCCGTTTTACTGCTTCTATCCATATGATATGGATCAAATCCAAGTATATGATGGTCCCAGTTATCCTCAGGTGACCACCAGGTCTCAGTTATGGCACATATCTGGATTTTTTCCATTTTAATCAGACATACTAGTTCATCAAATTTATTTGTAAGGCTCCTGGCATTAAGGACAGGCATTTCCAGTCCTGAGATACATTATCCTTTTTAAGATGTTTGGTGATACCTCCTGTTGCCCGGGAAACATAGTGACTACCCCCAACCCCCTTGGTACCTAGTTTAAATAGTTTGCAACCTGAAGTTGTTCTGCTTTTACCTATGAACCTATGGTAGGTGATCCTGCATTTGAGGTTCAACCAGCTAGTTTGTGTGTAAAGGTCGCAAGTGTGGGTATGTCTATGGGCACCAGTCACAAGTCAGCATGATTTGTTCAGAGCCACTGTGATTCTGTTCACTGAGTATCAAAGGCTGCTCCATAAACAATCAATCCATAGTTTATGATGGATATAATTGAGCTGTTGACAGCTAGTTTGAGTGCCTCACAAGTAAGACATTGCTGGTGCTGATATTGGAGGCTAAGTCTTGAGTTTATAACCCTGAACATTTGGTTTATGTTCATGGAACAGGACAGGGAATTATCAAGGGTTACAACTAGACACTTGAAGTCCTGGACTTGTTCGAGAGATAGGTTTTGGTTGTTCAGGATGGTAAGGCAGGCTAATTTGTTTTTGTTATGAGGGTTGGCGAAAAGCATAGCCTTTGTTTTTTTATAGTTCATAAGTAATTTATGATTACCGAACCAGCACTTGACCATGGCAAAACCTGATTGAAGTTCTCTGGTGAGCAAGATGGGGTCAGTCTGGGCAGAGAAAAGGACAGCTTTATTTGTGTAGAGAACTAGATTATTGGAGCAGGCTCTTGGGAGTGTGTTGATGAAAAGGCTGAACAGCGGGGGCCCAAGGAGGGAGCCATGGGGACTCTTGATCTTACCGGGTGGCAGCTGGAAAGGGTATCAATGATTTTGACTTGCTGGGTCCAACCCTCACGATAGCTCTTGAACCAGCCTATGACTTTGTTGTAGTGGCCGATGGAATAGATGGAGTGAAGTAGGAGTGAATGGTTTACAGTGTCGAAGGCATTGGTGAGATCAATGTAAATTGACCCCACCAGCTGACCCTGGTCTAGTGTACTGTGTAGCAAGCCTGTGTATTCCAGTAGGACAGTAGTCATGCTGTGCGCTTTCCTAAATCCATGTTGTTCCAGGCATTGAATGTTGTATTTTTCCAAGTATTCAGTCAGTTGATCGGTGACTATACGCTCTAAAGCTTTGGGGGGGGGGATAGATATAGGGCGGTAGGTTGAGGGTAGTGTTCTGTCACCTCTGTTATGGACTGGTGTGACAATGGCTGCTTTCCAACATTGTTGGGAATTGCTCCCTGTAGATAGAGAGATTGAGGAGTGTGGTAAGGGGCTTGATGACTGAGGCAAGGGTGAGGCTAAGGAGTTTGAGGTCTAAGGTATGGCTGCTGTACCTGGATTTGCCAAGAACATTTAGAAGTTATTTCTTGGCATCTTTCATGGTGACTCACTTGAAATACAAGGGGAAGGGTGTCTGGGTGGGCAGGGCCATTGTCACTGGGTGGATTGTCAGGCTTATTAAAAATGTTGGGGGGAGTATGCCACTGAGATTTGTAAAGGTGTTATTGAGAGTGTCCACTATTTGTGCGGGGTCCTGAACTAGAACACCATTTGTGGTAATCAGATTGGGGGGGGGGAATTTAGAGGGCTTCCTGGTGAGGTCCTTAACATTATCCCAGAGGAACCTCCCATTGACCCAGGAGTTTGTGAGTTCATGCTTGAAATGTTCCACTTTGACCTGGCAAATTTCACAGGTATAGGAGTTTCTTGATGCCTTGTAGCATTGCATGTCAACTTGTTTCCCAGAAGCTAGGTCCTGATGCCAGAGATTGTCCCTGTGATGCATCATGTTTAATAGGGCTGGGGTGATCAAGGGATTTATAACACCCTTGATATTATGTTTTTGAAAAGGGGCAAATATATCACATGCCTTGTTAAATTGGACAATGAAATAGTCGATGGTGGTGTTGACAGTACAGGCCATTTCCATTGGGGACCAGTCGCATTGCACATGATAGTGCTGGAGGTGCTTGAGTTGCCCTCTGTTTAGTGCACATTGAGATTTGATTTTTGCTGGCAACTTAGGAATTTTATGTGACCAACTGCAGGTGACTGGGGAGTGGTCACTCAAAGAGTCAGGTAAGACCTCTGTGTGAGTTATTCTTCCAGGGTGGGTAGTGAAGATGAGGTCTAGAAACGAGTTGCTACCAGTTCTGTTGTTGATCCTAGTGGAAGTAGTAACATGTTGGGAAATATTGACAGCTGTAATGGCATCTTTATAGGGGTCAGCTTTGGGGGCCAGCCAATTAATGTTGAAGTCCCATAACACTGCCACTTCAGTGCTAAGAGGCAGGTCAGCTAGGTAGCCTAGGACTATTTTAAAGCCAGTAGATTGCGCTTGAGGTGGGACGTACATGGACAGTATGGTGATTGATTTATCATGCTGGCCAAGGATGATCTTGACAGCTAGTACTTGGGAGCTGTTCACAGAGGTTTTCTACGAGAGGGCTTGCCTGTTTAGTGTGTCTTTTATGTACAGTGCACAGCCCCTTCCCCTTTTATCTATCCTGTCCTGCCTAAATAAGATATATCCTGCTAGTGAAATGGATGTGTCAGGGACCTTAGGGATAGCCATGTCTCATTAATGGTGAGCACATCAGGTTTATGATGTGTGACCCAGACTTGCAGATCATCAGGTCTGGGTAACAGCCTTCTGATATTCATGGAGGAAAGTTTTAGGGATCTGTTACTCCTAGTGTTATTATGAGCAGGTTGAGGTAGGCCTGGGTTAGGGTGAACATTCCCTGATAGGAATAGAAGTAGCAGGACAATTCTATGTAGATGCAGTTTGAGGTACCTAAGAGAGGTACATGGTCTAGAACCAGTGGGCTTTATTGGCATGGAGTGAAAAAATGAGGTGGTGAGAAGTTGAGAGAAAGGTCAAGACAGTGTGTGTGGGTAGCAGGTTAGGTAAGCAGCAAGGATGGAGGGCATAGGGGTATTACTTTGTAAGGTGTTGGAGGTTCCCGTGCCCTGTGATATATCTTTCAGTTGAGTGGGTGGGGCATAGGTCACAGGACCAAGGCCATTGAGGCAGGAAGGGATTAGACAGGAGAGAAAAAAGGTGAGTGTGACCAGTTGGCTAGGGGACCCCATGTTATTGAATCATGAGAGATGTGCCTGAAATGTTGCGGGAGTAAATGTGGTACATTGGGGGGGGCAATAGAAGAGGTGACTGAGGGACTTAAGGTCAGTGGTAGTAGGGCTACCAAGAATGAGCACTCACCTTATTACAGCATGTATGAGTTATGTCTGGCAGAATAGCCTAGAGGTTAGATTAACAAAGTGTGAATGAGCTTGATACATCCAGCAGACCAGACCTGAGTTTGATTCTCACAACCTTCACCTGCATACTGTATGATTCTGAGCAAACCACTTAACCACCCAGTGCTCCCAGGTCGCCCCTGAAAACAGGCAGTTGTGCCTAGTGGGCCTTACCTGGTTACCATAGACTAAAATAAAATAAAAAAATAAATGTATTTCAGGGTGAATTAAGTTCAACAATTGAAAGTATCAGTCCCTTTAAGGGGGCAGGCTGCTTGCTGTTCCACTTGTGGAAGAGTGAAACAGAGGTGGGCTTTTCTTTATGGAAGAAGGCCTATTTAAAGAGTGTCAGAGGCAGCGTAAGAGGGCAGGAGAAAATCCAAACAGATTAGAGTATACAGAAGCAAGAGGCAGTTGGAGGTGGGTGACCAATATAAACAACAGCAGAGGTGGCCAGAGTCAGTGAGGGGGTTCTTGAAAAAAAGGCACCAAGTTTAAAAGTTCAAGTTTTGGATGCTCCTTACCTTTTCGGCTGGCTCTGGGAGATGCAGGTGACTTTCTTACTCTGAACTGCAGTCACGGTGCAAAGCTGGGAGTGGAGGCAGGCAGGTGGCTGTTCTTGACAAAACCACAGGAGTGGTTCGGAACAGGAGAAGATCCTGTCTGGCTAAGGGGCTGTACAGCAGCCTAGAGAGAGAGGGAGGAAGGAAAAGAGAGTTTTAATGTTGGATACATTGGGGGAGGGATTTGCTAAACACAGAGAGGTGGGGGTTGAGGGAGAGTGAGAAAAGGAGCAGAGACTGCAGGGTACAAGTTGAAACAATGTGCTACCTTAATTCCTTTAAAACAAAAATAGAGGGAACAGCAGAGGTGGCTGGAGACAGTGAGGGGGATCTTGAAAAAAGGCACCAAGTTTAAAAGTTCAGTTTTGGATTCTCTGTACCTTTTCAGCTGGCTCTGGGAGATGCAGGCAGCTTGCTTAAACAGAACCATAGTCATGGTACAAAGCTGGGAGTGGAGGCAGGCTAGTTGCTATTCTTGACTGATCCACAGGAGTGGTTCGGCACAGGAAGACATCCTGGCCTGGTTCAGGGGCCGTAGAGCAGCCTAGAGGGAGAGGGAGGGAGGAAAAGAGAGTTTTATAGTTGGATAAATTGGGAGGAGGAATTTGCTAAACAAAGAGAGGTAAGGGTTGGGGGAGAGTGAGAAAAGGAGCAGAGACTGCAGGGTCCAAGCTAAAACAATGTACTACCTTAATTCCTTTAAAACATTTTGCAGCAAAAAGAAAAAAAAACAATTCTATGTAAAAATCCAAACAGATTAGAGCACACAGCAGCAAGAGGCAGTTGGAGGTGGGTGACCAATAGAGAGAACAGCAGAGGTGGCTGGAGCCAGTGAAGGAGTTCTTGAAACAAGGCGTCAAGTTTAAAAGTTCAGTTTTGGACATGCCATACTTTTTCAGCTAGCTCTGGGAGATGCAGGTGGCTTGTTTACTATGAACCGCAGTCACAGTGTGAAGCTGGGAGTGGAGGCTGGCAGGTAGCTGTTCTAGACCGAACTGCAGGAGTGGTTTGGCACAGGAAGAGATCCTGGCCCAGTTCAGGGGCCATAAAGCAAACTTTTTGGATGGGTCCAGGAGATGTGGGCAGCTTGCTTACTCTGAATCGCAGTCGCAGTGCGAAGCTGGGAGTGGAGGTGGGCAGGTGGTTGTTCTTGACTGAACCGCAAGAGCAGTTCGGCACAGGAGGAGATCTTGGCCCAGTTCAGGGGCCATAGAGAAGCTTTTTCAGCTGGCTCTGGGAGATGCGGGCAGCTTGCTTACTCCAAACTGCAGTTACGATGCGAAACTTGGATTGGAGACAGGCAGGTGGCTGTTCTTGACTGAACAGCTGCACAGGAAGAGATCCTGGCCCAGTTCAGGGGGTGTAGAGTAGCCTAGAGGAGATTAAGGATCTGATAGTCAGACTGAGAAATGAGAGGGGTGGGTGAAGAGAAGTCAAGAGAAATCAGAGGTACTTAAGCACTTCAGTTCAGTGTTCACTAAGAAGAAAGATGGCCAGTAGTTCAGGGGAGGCAGGGCAATAGGAAAGTTGTGGACAAAGATGGAGAGATAGAAGTTGACAGAGTGAGAAAAGGCTTAAAGGCTCTGAAGGTAAACAAATCCCCCAGAACAGATGGTGTTCATCCAGAAGAGTTTAGGGAGTTGGTGGATGTGCTGGTGGTCCACTGGCTGACCTTTTTAACACCTCATTGAAGTCGGGGAAAAGTACTGCTAGACTGGAAGACAGCGCATGTAGTTCCACTACAAAAAGCGAGCTGAGTGACAACTGTGGTAACTACCCACTGGTCAGACTGACTTTGATAGTGGGGGAAATCATGGAAACAATACTGAAAAAAATAAACTGGTAAGCTTTTTGAAAGAAAATGGACTCCAGGATAACAGGCAGCATAGGACTGTGTCAGGGCGGTCCTGACAGACTAATCTGATTAATTTCTTTGACAGGGTAACCAGGACAGTAGACAGGAGCCAAGTGATGGACATCATGTATCGGTTCCACCATGCCACAGCAACCTGAATTGTGTTGAATGGCATTGCGGTGATGGCACAATGCTGACAGTCGTCATTGTGCCATCTAGGAAAGCAAGTGTTTTTTCTGGAGGACTTCACCCTCTGCACCACCCAGGCAGGGGGCTCTGCCCCCTGAATCTCCCCAGACTATAGATAACTAACTCTGAGTTGGAGTTGATTAAGGGAGAAGAAGATATCTTTGGAGACAGCAGTGTTAGGAAAACCGGGGACCATTGCAGCGTTCTGCCGATTTTGTCACTGTAATGGTCTTCACGGTATTCCTGTCGCTGTTTGAACATGATACCCATGTATCTTGGTTAGAAATAAGCTGTTGGTTAACTAGGATCTGCGGCCTATCCTGTAGGTAGGGAAATGGGCAGACTAGATGGGCCAAGCGGTCCTTATCTGCCCTCAAAGTCTATGTTTCTATGTTTCTATGTTTCAGTAAGGCCTTTGACTCTGTTCTATATAGAAGATTAATCAAGAAGCTGGAGTACCTGAGGGTAGGTGAAAACTGGTTATGTGGGTTACAAACTGACTGCTGGATCAAAATCAGAGGGTGGTGGTCAGTGGGGAGTTCTTGGAGGCTAAGCCAGTCACTGGTGGGGTCCCAGCGGGCTCAGTGTTTTGTCAGGTGTTGTTCAACTTTTTCATCAGTGATACTGCAGGCAGGGTAAAAGTTAAAATATGCCTGTCTGTAGATGACACAAAGTTCTGTGGGAGATTAGATATGGAAGAGGGGAGACTGGACCTCAGAGAGGACCTTGATAACCTGGAGAAGTGGTCAAGTATTAGCAACTAGGATTCAACATCAAAAACCGCAAGGTCATGCACTTGGGGCAAAGAACATGGAGACAAAATACTGGCATGGGGGTGTGCAGGTTACCAGGTCAGAGGAGAAGAAGAACTTGCGAATGACCTGAAGCACTCAGCACACTGCAAGAAAGCAGCAGGTAAAGAGAATCAGATGCTGGGCTGCCTAGCCAAGAGTATCATTAGCAGGAAAGGGAATATCATTCTGCCACTTTACAGATCCCTAGTTTGGCAGCATCTTGAGTACAGTGTGCAGTATTGGTGCCCTTACCAACATATTGGCCTGATTTATCTCACACATGTACAATGGTTTGCTTTAGTGTTTTTTCTATGTGTTGTAACAGTCATATCCTTGAATATTTTGGCCTGATTGATCTCTCACATGTACCTACCTATGCCTGTAACTTGTTTGATATCCAGGACCACCTTGAAAATGAGCTTGCTCAATGGTGTTTACGTGTGGTTAAATAAAGTTTGATTGACTGATTCATTCATTGACATTCATGAAACAATCCAGAGAAGGGCAACCAAAATGATCCAGGGATGGCAGGGCAGAACATACAAAAAGGGGCTCAGAGATCTCAACATGTACTGCCTTGAAGATGAAAGGGAGAGGGGTGACATGATTGAAACCTTCAAGTACCTTAAATACTTCAACATGGTGAGCTCTGAAGGTCTCTTAACCTTACCAGGAACAGAACCTATAGGGAGCAGTGCCTCAAGCTGATGGGGGGAAGATTCAGGATAGAAATGAGGAGGTGCTTTTTTCACAGAGAGGGTGATACCTAAGTGCAATGAGTTTCCTGAGGAAGTAGGCTTCTTGAAGACAGTGAACAGCTTCAAGAGAAATTTCTACAGAGTACAGGGGAAAGCTGCATGTAGGTGAGGGTGAGTGGGATATTGATGGGGAAGGATGAGTAGATAACGGGGACGGGGCTGCAGATTCAAGCAGACATGATATACCACATGGCCTTTTTCTGCTGGCTCAATCATATTTTCATATGAGTGTATAGCTTGTATAGGAGGGATGAAAGCAAGGGTAAAGATATAGGCTATGGTGGAAAGGACCATCACGAAGGAGGAGTGGAGTCAATATGGGTACATATGACTATTGTTGTTGGAAAAAAAGTTTAGACTGGGGTTGTCTATAGATGATTTGGTCAAAAAGAAGAGGGGGAATAAGGAACTTGGTGAAGAAAGTAGGAAAGGATTCACATAAGGGATCTAGTTTTAGCAGGGAACCTGAACCTGCCAGACATAGATTGTGATACCCTGTATTTAAGAGCACCAGGAGTCAAGCACTGCTGGACACATTGCAGGACTGATTGCATAGTTAGTTAGTTAGTTTTATATTGATTGACTGGAAGGTTCAGACAATACCTTTCAGCACAAATGCTATTTTACAAAGGTTCTAAGTCAGATTACATTATTACTTACAAAGCAAGGACCAAAAAAGGCAAATTCCAAAGGAAATGCTTGTCAAGTGGTCAATAAACATTCATAATATTGAAGATCATTTAGATTAAAAAAGGACAAGTTCAAGCAGCAAGCTGCATATGCAGACAGTTGGTATAAATGCAGAATGATAGAGCTAGCTCACTAACTCGTAAAGCTGCACCGCATTGCTAACACAGCCCTCAGGGATCTTTTGAACTGGTAAATCCTGGAGATGTTCAGCATGGATCAGGCAGTTCATTTACCCAACCTGCAGCCCTAACAGCAAAGAACCATCTACCCAGTTGAGCTCTGCGGAGTGGTATTTCAATGGTGTTCTTGGCCATTTTCCTTGTACTCTTTTGATTTACAAGGGGGCAGAAACAGTTTTTTTGAGCAGGGGGTGTTAGGCCTAGTAGTGTTTTCTTGGCAAGTATACATGCCACTAGACTAGAGGTTAGAGTAATGAATTGTGAATGAGCTTGATACATCCAGCAGAACTGAGACCGATTCCCACAACCTCCCCTTGCATACTGTGTGACTCTGCAAGTCACTTAACCTCCTTAGTGTTCTTGGGTTGCACCTGAAAACAGGCAGTTGGGCCTACTGGGCCTCATCCAGTTACCAGATGGGAAAAAAAAGATAAAAAGACAGTCAATTAATTTGTGTATGTAGAGTACAGTTATAGATGAGCTTGTCAGCCCCTAACACAAAGCAGCAGACGTTATTGCAGATCACCTTAACCCTATGCAGTACTGAGTCACAGGCTGCTGAGTACATAGGTAGGCCATAGTCAACTAGGGACAGAATGAAGCTGGACACTACCAATCACCTGGTGTCAGCTGTAAGGTTGCTCTGATTTCTGAAAAGAGCACCAATCATTCTGTTTGCAGACATTACCAGGTTATCAACATGGGGGCAAAGGATAAAGTGTCATCCAGCAGCACTCTGAGATATTTAAACTTTTCCACCTGTTCAAGATTTTGACCTTTATTATTGAGGATGTGAAGGAGGAGACTTACTCTTGAGCAGTGGACTAGTGAAAAGTAAGTTTTTTTCTTGCAGTTGAAGAGAAGTTTATCCATTGAGAACCAGTTTTCTAAGACCTTAAAGTCACCTTGTAGGCAATAGGTGAGGATACCAGGGTCATTGCTTTTAGTGTAGATGACAACATCATCTGTGTACAGGAAACATTAGCTGACCTGCAGGCAGCAGGGAGTTGGTTAATGACAAGGCCAAAGAGGACGGAACCCAGAATGGAGCCCTATGGCACGCCTGTGGATACATAAGGTGCCAGACAAGGAGCCATCAATATTCATATGCTGTGTGTGTGTTCAGATAGGTAGCTTTGGAACGAGGCTACTGCATCCCTGGAAGGCCGAGACCAAATAACTTACCAAGCAGAAGCTTGTGGTTGACCAGTTCAAAGGCCTTTGTTAGGTCAATATATATGGCTCCAACCATGCCTCCATTATCAAGGGCCATGTGCAAGTATTTTGTGAATTCTGTTTGTGTTGTATTGGTGCTGTAGAGTTTCCTAAAGCTATGCTGCTGAGTACATTGTAATTTGTACAGTTCAAGGTAAGTGACTAACTGATCTGCCACAATTCTCTGCAGGGCCTTAAACAATGGGAGAGAACTGAGATAGGTCTGTAGGGATATATTTCGAAAGACCGAAATTCGGTATCCTGAATGCAACAAGACTGGGTTGGGAAGACTGAATTTCAGAATACCGCAAGACACTTAAATGTAATGCGGGGGGTGCTCTGCCCCCCCATACCCCCCCGTAACTTAAATAATCAACTCAGAGAGGGAGTGGACCTCAGAGTTAAACAAAAGTTATAGTAGGTGGAACACGGTTTCGCCAAAATAGTGGAGGCCGAGAACATAACCCTGATCTGCCACACCATGCTGGCCGAGCTTCTACTTCGTTAGACCTCCACTCCACAGGAGCAGCTCAGCCAGCTGCTGTATTTTCCAGTTACTTCTGATGCCTGGCTAGGGGTAGGGTAGTGGTTCATCACATCCACTACCATACCCCTGTCGGCATCAGCTTCTGCCTATCTGGCGTCTGAATGTGTCGGGAGACTGAACTCAGTCCCATCAGTTTTAGGATTCTGAGTTTCAGTCTACTAAATGGATACCATCTGTAGTTGGTCAGGATGGAGAGGTCCCCACTTTTAAAGACTGTGTAGCCAGTGATGATTTCCACTTCTTAAGGAACTGGGAGTACCATAGAAAGAAATTCAAAATTTTGGAGATGGGTAGGAGAGTTCCTCCAGAGCCAATGCTAGTAGCTGCATGTCAAGAGAATACTCCCCTACCCTGGTTTTACTAAGGACCTTCCTGATATATTTGAGGGTGTTTTTGATTGTGACAGGTTTGAAATAGTATGTATGGTGCTTTTGATCAGAGTCATACAGGAGGTTATCTTCATGTTCAATGCTGCGACTGATGTGCTTGTGTGATATGTTTGGGATGACAGCAGTGAAGCAGTGAAAGCTCCACTGAATCTTGTGGCTATTTTGTAGGCTTCTAGGACCTCTTTCCTAAAATCCATGAGCATTCTCTAGGTGCTTTATCCACTTTGCCAAGAAACTCTGAAACATTCACCCACAATCTTTTCCTGTTTCTCCAATTAAGGGTTTGTTTGGCCTTGCAATGCTCAGATTTGGCCTGCCTAATCCATCTGATGCATTTGTTTCTTGGTTCTTTATTGTTTTGGAGGTGAGCCCTGTACCCGGTCTCCCTAGCTACAGACCACATCCTGTCCTCTCTTTCATGTAAACAAAAAGCTCAGGGGTGGTTCAGGCACGTGACTTTTCTTTTTTTGAGGGGTGCAAATCTGTCATGTATTTTTTGAATTCTGTAGTAAAGAATTCAAGGGCCAAGTCAATATCAGGATGGCATTGAGGAAACTCTAATCAGTCAAGGCCACTTGGGACTTGAAATCAGGCAACTTACTCTTGTTAAGGTCCCAACTTGTGATGAGTGGGGAAGGGGGCTTGGGCTGGTTTATCGGCAGGTGGTCACTAAGGGTGTCTGACAGTACTTCAGGTGATTTAGCCTTGTCAGGATGAGTTGCCAGAATCTGATCAATAAGGGTCACTGTGTCTGTTCTATATAGTTGGTTCTGGTGTGTTATGTGACCATTTGGGATTGGAAAAGGCTGGCCATCCTTTCCCTGTAGCCAGAGCTGTACTTAGCAGCCCAGCCAATATTAAAATCACTATGGACAACGCACACCCAGTTTTGGTTGATTTGTTTGAAGTACCCATTGAAACATAGAAGCATAGAATTTGATGGCCGATAAGGACTGCTTGGCCCACCTAGTCTGCCCATTTTCCTACACAGACCTTACTTGATCTCAGATTTTACCCCCCTTTCCTTAGCCCTAAGGTTAGCTTATGCCTGTCCCATGCATTCTTGAATCCCATTACTGTTTTTGCCCCCACCACCTCCCTTGAGAGGTTGTTCCAGGCATCCACCACTATTTCTGTGAAGAAGTACTTCCTCAGATCTCCCATAAATCTTCACCCTCCAACTTCATAGCATATCCCTTTGTTCTTGAGCATCTTTTTTTCTGAAAAACGCTTCTCTATTAAACCTTATTTATACCTGTGAGGTATTTGAAAGTCTCTATCATATCCCCCCTCTATCTCCTTTTCTCCAGAAGATTCTTTAGTCTCTCCTCATGGGGTTTTTGATGCAGACCCTGCACCCTTTTAGTTGCCCTCCTCTGGACTGCGTCTACTCTGTCTATGTCCTTCCGGAGATGTGGTCTCCAGAACTGGACACAATACTCTAGGTGAAGCCTCACCAGTGATTTATACAGTGGTAACACCACCTCTCTTTTTCTGCTGGTGATATCCCTCCCTATGCACCCTAGCATCCCACTAGCTCTTTCCACTGCCTTATCACACTGTCTGGCCACCTTTAGGTCATCAGATATGATTACCCCCAGGTCACATTCCTGTTTGGTGGTGTTACTCTGCCCATTTTGCACTCCGCCCTTGGATTTCTGTGACCCCAGTGCATAATTTTTCATCTCTTCACATTGAAACCTAGCCTCCACACCCTTGACCACTCCTCTAGCTTTCTTAAATCTCTGTTCATTTTTTTCCACCTCCCTTGGATTGTCTACCCTATTGCAGTTTTTAGTGTGATCTACAAAAAGACAAAAATTCCCATCTAGCCCCTCAACAATGTCACTAATAAAGTCATTAAGAAAGACCATTCCCAGTACTGATCCCTGTGGCACTCTGCTGGTCAGCCTCCTTTCCTTGGAGTGAACTCCATTTACCACCACCATCTGTCTCCTGTGCCCTAACCAAATCTTTACCGAGTTTACCACCTTTGTACCAGCTCCTAGGCTGTCAAGCTTGTTTTTGAGCCTTATATGTGGAACGGTGCCAAAGTCTTTACTAAAATTTAGGTAGGCCACATCCACCACTCCACCCTGATATGATGCCCTGGTCACCAAGTCAAATAAATCTGTCAGACTTGTTTGACATGACCCCTTCCCCCAGTCAATCCATGCTGCCTCGGATCTTGTCACTGGATTTAAGATATTCCACAATCAATTCCTTCAGTAGTGATTCCATTAATTTTCCCACCACCAAAGTCAGGTTGACTGGTCTGCAGTTGTCAGCCTCATGCCTGCTACCACTTTTAAGTGGGACTACATCTGCCCTCCTCCAGTCCTCCAGAACCACTCCTGTCTTCAGTGAGTAGTTGAACAGGGCTGTCATAGCTGCTGCCAGAACCTCTCTGAGCTCCCTCAATATCCTTGGATGCACACTGTCTGGCTTTATTGCCATGTCCTC
This sequence comes from Neoceratodus forsteri, assembly GCA_016271365.2. Taxonomy (NCBI): domain Eukaryota; kingdom Metazoa; phylum Chordata; order Ceratodontiformes; family Ceratodontidae; genus Neoceratodus; species Neoceratodus forsteri. The sequence continues at coordinate 438,370,297 of CM028137.1, read as the reverse complement.
TTTCAGATTTGTGAGTGCTTCAGGACTCTCTCCTCTGTCAATGGACTAGTGTCCACCTCTTTTCCTTTGATGCTCCTGGCACTCATTTGTGGTCCCTCACCATCCCATTCCTCTGTGAACACTGAACAAAAGTATTTGTTCAAGATGTCTGCCTTTTCCTGTTACCCATCCACACACTCTCCCCCCTTTTCCCTCATATGCCTTACTATCCCTTCCCTGGTCTTTCTCTTTTTGTTTACATACTTGAAAAAATGGCTTGTCCACTTTCTTTACTGCCTAGGCTATTTTCTCCTCAATTTGCACCTTTGCACTCCTAATTGCTTTCCCTGCCTCCCTCTGTTTCTCCTGACACACCTCCCTATCATCCTTCTCCTGTGTCTCATTATAACTCCTGAATGCTAACTTTTTTGCCCTTTCCAGCCACCTTGTTTGAGGACCATAGCAGTTTTTTTTCCTCTTGCATTTGCATACTTGTCTTATGCAGAGGCTTGTTGCCTTCACTATCCAATCTTTTAGTTTCACCCACTGTTGCTCCACTCCATGAAAGTCCTCCCTTTCCTGCCAGGGCATCTCTGATGCATTCCTTTGATTTTTTTAAATCAGCCCTCCTGATATACAGTACCCTAGCCTTTGTGTGGTTTGTTTCTGCCACAGTGCTTATATTAAACCACACCCTATGGTAATTGCTGGTCCTCATGTGGCTACCCACTGTGATGTTGCCAACACTGTCCCCATTGGTGAGTACAAGGTCCAGTATTGCCCCCTCACAAGTGTGCCCTTTTACTAGTTGCCTGAGGAAAGCCCCCTGCAGGGAGTCCAGGATGTCCATGCTCCTAGTTGAAACTGCAGCTGGAATGCTCCAATCTATATCTGGCAAGTTTGAAGTCACCTAGCAGTAGCACCTCCCCCTTATTTGCCATCTTTTGGATGGCTTCCACTAGAACCTTATCCAGCACCCCCCCCCCCCATGCTGGAGTGCCGGAGGTCTGTAGATCATGCCAGTGTGAATTACAGCTCCACCATTTCTAGGGTGACCCACAATAACTCTGCGCCTCCTTGTATTTCCTGTATCTCGGTTGCTTTTATGCTATCCCTCACATAAAGAGCCATTCCTCACCTTTCTTTCCCACTCTGTACTTCCTGAACAGAGTATAGCCTGGTATGGCTGTATCCTAGTCATAGTTTTCATTACAAGCAGTGCAGGAACCTATGCCAGATTATTGCTTACTAAGGGGGATAAAGACTGAGAGAAGAATGAGAGATTTGTGACCTTGCCCCAGCAATATTTAATAGCCAGACATTTACAGTCCTTATCAAGTTTTTTTTTATTCTAGTTTAGAGCTTTGTAGGTCAGACCTAAGATAGAAGAGATAGCCCCCACCTCACTTCCCTACTCTATCCTCTCTAAAGATGTTAAACTCTTCTAAGGAGATTGCTGAGTTGGGTATCTTGGAGTTAAGCCATGTTTCAGTGAGGAATATGATATTTGGTCATATTGCAACAGCCCAGGTTTCAAGTTGAGTATGTTTAAGAAGGAGGCTACCTACGTTTAATGAGACTATCTTTAGTTGTCCTTGGTTTTCTAGACCACATCCGGGGTTAGCCACCTGGCCTGGGTTGTGGTTGATGGACATTTACTGATAACAGGAGTACTGTTAGTGTTAAGCCTCTTGAAGGTCTAAGGTACTTACTCAGTGTGCAGGGTATTAACTTGTGGGAATGTGTCTGGTGCTTATCCCTGGTAATACAGAAGCTCCCGTAAATCCTATAGCATTCACTAAGTGATACCAGATGTACTGTAATTGCTCTTTTGGTAAGATGAGGTGCAGGTGGGCTTGAGCAGTGAAGGGAAGTTTAGGAGGCTCAAATGACTGAGGAGCAACCTGTATCCAGTGGATGGTGTTACTCCTGGCTAGGCCTATGCAGTCCCTGGATGTGTTAAAATAAGTATGTGGCCCAGAAGAACTAGTAGTGGTATTGCCATTGACCTCTGAAGGGGTATGCCCAGCAATGAAGGCAAGGAACCCATCGTAGGGGCAGTTCACTTTGGGCACAAGATCCAACCCAGTTACACAGTCTGACACAAGTTTGTTTTAAATGTTGTTACATTTGGACAACTACAACAGGGTAGAAATAGGCCCTACAATTGAAATTTAGGGTCCACCCCAGTAAGGAGTGTGTAGTAGGCTAGAAATATGTAGGAATCCAATAACTCCTAACAAAACAGTATACCAGACTACATAATAAATAATAATAAAACAACTTTATTTTTATGGCACCTTTCAAAAACCAAGGTACCTTACAATTAATTAAAACATATCATGGTGCACAACACATAAATATTATAAAACAGGAAATACAGGTAAATTAAATTCATGTAGCTATTTAAGAGTTTCAGACCACCCAGATAGGATGCATATGGTTGCACCATAGGAAAGTGCCTGTCTGAATGCGCCTGCCATTATGGTATATGGATTTAAATTGGCAGAACTGTGTTTATGCAGGGGGCTGTGCCATTGCACTCCCCGTGTGGGGGGGCTGTGCCCCCCATGTCCCCCTAACTAAATATACCAACTCCAGCTGGGCTGACCTTGGGGGAGGCCAATTTGAAAAGTTGGCACCCTAATGACAGTTGCACTCAGACTAGCGCAGGGATGGTCAGAAGGGGATGTATACCATATGCTTAGGGTGTACTGGTAGCCTAAAGCAGTAGCACAAACTGTGAACCATAATTCATCTAGCAAATTGAGAGGCTGAGTAACACAAATAAAGTAACCATGATTATACCTAACTAATAGTTTAAGTTTACCCAGATAGGAGTATACAGTGTGTTCAAATACTTTATAGTTCAACTTGGTATGTCATTGCAAGCACATTCAGAAAAGAAGACACATTTAAAAAGATGTGCATACTTGATTCATACATGTTTACGATACTTTATAATAAATACAAATAGGTTCTAAAGGTTTTAAACTGATGTTTCAATAAATAAATAAAATAAATAAATAAAGTGCTAGAAACAGAGGTAATTCATGCCAGCAAAGAGTAACAATTTTGATAGCTATCACGGTTTAGGAATTTGTCATGGAAACACGTAAAAAGAAGATTTAAGTGTTGAGAACAACAATCAGATGCCACTTTCTCAGAATGCTCAAAGTGTTATACAATAAAACAATGAGTATGTTTTTCTAATGTAATTAACCACACAGTTAATTTGATGTGATCTTTAAATCTTCCCTTCTTGTAAGTGATAAGGTACAAATTCAGTAGTGAAGCTTTAGAAAATGCTGCCTATCCCAAAGGTTTCAGCAGCATGTAAACAAGATAGTCTGTAACCAGGAATACTTTGAGTGTATATTAGCTTGTATTCTCCATGCATCCAGGTTTTCTGGACAAAGAAGGCTTTAGCTGCCATAGCAAGGAAAGAGTTGCATATCTAGGAGTTATACTAGGAAATGCTAGATGTACAGAAGGTCGAGGCCCATATAAGTACATCTCGAGCAAGCTGGAGTTGGTTTACCCAAAGTTCAGTAGATATTTATCTAGATTTTTTTAAAGTGTCAAAATTATTGGTATCAACTATGTGTTTAGGGAGTGAGTTCCAAATCATGTAATTCTTTGTGTATAGAAAAAGCATATGTTGTTTCTTTTTGGGTAGGTTAGAGCAAGTTGGTAGGTATGACTTCTTAGGTCGTACTCCCTTATGTTATATGTCATACCTAAGTCTGCCATTAATTCTAGGTCTCTAGACATTTTGAACATTAGGAGTAGGTCCCACCAAGTTCTCCACAGCACCAGGGGATACAGATTCAGCTCTGTCAACCTCTTATCATAGCTTTTTGTCTGCATGTTGTCTATTAGTTAACTTACATATCTACATTTATCTTAGAGGGAATTTAATTCATTTTGGCTATGAGGATATGCTAGTCATGAGGGCTAATACCCATTTGATGTATTTTGCCGTATCCCGTACAATGATTTCTAAAGAGGGAGGTCATATGAATTCTAAGAATCTCATCCAGAAAGAGTGTGGTGGTTGAAAGGTAATGGCTAATACATATTTACTTCATAGGGGAATATTTTGGGCACTTTAATAGTATGTGTGAGAGTTTTAAAAATGGTTTCTCCACAATCACAATGCAGGTTTTGAGTAACAACAGAATCTTTACTTTCCCCATCTGAACTGCAGTACCTTAGAGGGGTGCATTCCCAGTCTAAACTTCAGAAAACATTGTCTGTCTACCCTATCTGTTAGAAAAATGAGATATCGTTCTAATACTGCATATAATTTATGTTGTCCTCTGCTTGCCAATCCCCTTCCACATAATTACTACCCTTCCCCTCCTCCCCCCCCAGCTACCTTCCTAGGCCTCCTCGTGACCACTCCTCTTCTCCCTCTCCTTACATTGCCTCACTGTAATGCCTATCTCCCAACCCTCTCCATCTGCACCTCCTATACACCTGGCTACGATGGTGCATGCATTAGGATATTTACTCTCATTCTTCTCCATCCTACTTTTTCTACCCCTTCTAACACCCCCTCTAAGTTGCTACCCTGCATCCCCCCAAAGCTGATCTGATTCTTCCTACATTGCCCCCCTATATGTCCACAGCACAACTCCCAGATGTTTTATGTTCCCATGTCAGCATGAGCCCCACCACCCCATTCTACTCCTATGGCTGCCTCCTGGTCTCCGTCTACCAATGCACATCTCATTTTTTCCATACCACCCACTCTACTGCTTTCCTTAAGCAGCGTTCACCCAAATCTCTGTGCCTTCTCATACTTCACCACCACTTAATCCTTGCCCTACTACTGATGGCTGCAGGGGATATTCACTCAAATCCTGGCCCAACAACAATCCCTAGTCATAGTAACAGCTTGCCTCACCCCTCTGCCAAAGTTACCACCAACAGGCATTCTGGCTACCTCCCCTGGGGACCACATCTTCTACACCTAAACATTTATAGCCTAGCCCCCAAGCTCGATCAGCTCCAGGTACTAGCTGCCCACCATGCCCCTGACTTAATTATCATATCTGAGACCTGGCTAAATCCAAACCTCCCTGATCCTGCCATCGCTATTCCGGGGTTCACCATCACTCAGCAAGATCGATCCACCAGAGGTGGAGGGGTGGCCATCTACACCAGCTCAGCTCTACATTTTTCTGTCACTCTCTCAAAAGCTGAACCTAAGGCCTACGAGCTGCTCATGCTGAAACTGTCCCCTCCTTCCTCAGTCCCCATCTTTATGGCAGGAGTTTACTGCTGCCCTGGCACCCCAGCTGCAACAGTAACCAATATCCCGAACCAATTGTCATCCCTAGCCCAGTCGGGTGAACTATATGTCTTGGGCGACTTTAACCACAACTGGTCTGATCCCACCTTTAACGAAACACGAACCGAGATATCCGCACTCAACTTTACCCAAACAATTCGAGAACCTACACGGTCAAACCATAAATCCGGTAACCACTCCCTTCTCAATTGGGTGCTTACCTCCCATCCTCACCATGTCATCAGATCTGGCCTCCTCCCTGACTCCATTAGCGATCACCACCTAACATACTTGGTCTGTAAAATCCACCGAGTTAAATCCCCTCCCAAGTTCATATTTCAATGGTCATATAAATCCCTAAACCTATCCCCTCTTCTGAAAGAGTCAGCGAACTCCAACTAGGACCCTATCCTAAGTTGCTGTAACATGGATACTGCCCTCACGCACTTCAGGAACACCTTTCTCAGCGCCTGGGACAAACATGCCCCCCCTGCACCATGCTAGGGTCTGAGGGTCCCACCTTCCCTGGATATCTCCCAAGCTGATAGCTTGCCAACAAGCCCGAGCCAAGGCATAGTGTATCTACAAATCCATGCTTCTCCCAGGTGACAATATAACCTACCACATGCTCCGAAACAAATGCACAAAGGCCATCCGCATAGCTAAGGACTAATACTTTAACAACACCCTAAACTCAAATCTTGGGAGGCCTTCTAAGTTCTGGAAAGTCATCAACTCCCTTCCCCCCCCCAACAACAAATCCCCCTCCGCTCCTCCTCTCACAAGGGATCCTACTCTCCGACTCTCTGACAGTAGCCTCTGAGTTCAATTTCTACTTCACTACTTGTGCTAAGACCCTCCTGGACTCCCTTCCTCCAGTACCCACACCCACTCCCCAGACAGCTACCCTCCTTCCACCTGGCTAGAAACCTTTCTCTTTCAGACACATCTCCCCCACTGAAACCTTTGATGCCCTTTCACTCCCTGAACACCTACAAAGGTAAATCTCCAGATGGCCTTGATAACAAACTCCTCTTCCTATCTGCACCAGCAAAGCTATCCCCCTCGCTGCACTGCTAAACCTCTCTTTCACCACTGAGTCTCTCCCCTCTGAGTGGAAACATGCCAATGTCCTACCTCTACCCAAAGGAGGTGACCCTACCTCTGCTGCTAACTACCGCCCCATCTCCCTCCTCCCAACCCTCGCCAAAATCCAGGAACACCTAGTACTATCACAGCTTACCCACTTTCTCTCTGAAACAAATTTCTTCACTCCATTCCAGTCCGGTTTTAGGAAGAACCACTCCACCACCTCCTCTCTACTAAGACTCATGGACTGCATCCTCTCTAGAATGGACACAGGACATATCACCGCCACAATCTTCATTGACCTAAGCTAAAGCTTTTGATACGGTATCCCACTCCCTCTACTGTTCCGCCTAGCTGGTGCTGGTCTATCGCCTTCGGCCATAAGTTGGTTCAGAGCCTACCTACAAAATAGAACACAATCTACAAAAATAACTTATTGCACCTCCCCCCCACTCCCCATTACCACTGGTGTCCCCCAGGGCTCAGTCCTCTGCCCCGTTCTTTTCTCCATCCTACTAAACAATCTGCCAATGGCTTGCTCCACTACCTCTATACACATGTACGCTGATGACATGGTCCTCTTTACTTCCAGCCTCTCCCATGAAGAAGTCACCTACAATCTCCAAACTGATTTCAACAAAGTACAACACTGGTTCAACTCCAACCAGCTCTCCCTGAATGCCAAGAAGACAGTCTCTATGTCCTTCGGCACTAGACATAGACTATCCCAACTTACAACTCCCTTGACCTTTTGTACCCTAAATAACACCACCCTGGAAGACGTGCCCTCCTTTAGGTACCTAGGAGTCTGGCTTGATCACCACCTCTCCTTCTCCACCCATGTGGACACCATCCTATCAAAACTGCGCCCCAAACTTGGTGCCCTCTATAGAAACCGTGCCAGTCTACCACTTCCTGTGAGATGCAAAATAGTCCAGAAAATGATTCTTCCTTCCTTCGACTACTGTGATGTCATCTATAGCACTGCCCCCAAGTCCATCTTATCCAGACTAGACCCTCTCTTCAATGCCTTCTGCCACTTCACCCTCGATGCCCCCCCCCACACCCATCACTGTAAGCTTTACCATTCACCGGCCCTTCCATCCCTGAGCAACCAGTGCCTACTTCACTGTGCTAAATTTGTTTCTAACTTCTGGCTCGGTTCCCTCCCACCCTACCTCATTTCCTCCCTATCTACCTCACCAACTCCAGCGCACGCCTTCAGGTCTACTGACTCCAGGCAATTAGCTATCCCTCATTGAAGAACCTTCGTAGGCCAATCTGCCTTTCTCTTACCACTTCCCTAAGCTCTGGATTGACCTGCCAGCCCAAATCTGCCATTCTTCATCCAAATACTCTCTATCCTCTGCCCTCCCTAACTTCTTCGCACCCAATTGTACATGCCCTTGACCCCCCGATGACTCATCCCCCAGCCGTGCCCCTCCTCCTTATATGCCTGACCAGAGAATAGGCCTTACCCAATTAACTGGCTTATAATAAAGTTGCCCTAACATTCTTTGCTCTTATCTCCCCAGGCTCTTGCTCCCAATTCACACTGCCAGCCCGATGCATTGTTTCTCTCTTTCTCTTATTCTCTAGATTTCAGCACTTATGTAATCCATGGGTAGTTCTATGTTAATCAAACATGTATGCCACCACCCACTTGGCACAAATATGTAGTACTTCCTATTGCTTAAGCCTGCCTAGCTACACTCATCCATGTAACCACCGTTTTGATTTGTTTGACTCTAAATTTCAACCCATTGTCTGTTTTATGTATACTCCTCCTATGTAACCCATTTAACCACTGTGTTGAACTTGCTTGACTCTAAATGCATCACACTGTTTGTATTATGTATACTCCTCCCATGTCCCCCCCCGTGGCACCGGGAGACGAGCATTGTTTTTCTCAGTGTGCCTCTCCTGGTGAAACATTTTCAATAAATAAATAAATAGATAAAGACATTTTAACAGTCTAATTTTTGTGATGTATAATGTGAAAGAAATGTGTTCATGCTCATTTTTGATTACTTCAGCATAGTCAGACGAAATATTTATATCCAATAACTGAAAAGTCAAGCACTCACCAACCTCATTAATACAAGGGCATAGGTCTCAGGTACAGAACAAAATAATGTATTTAATGCTTAAAACGAAGGTATATAGTCATCTGATGTGTTTTGGATGGCTGATCATTATTTCTCAAAGGCTAAATTGAGTGCATGAGCATGGCAGTTAAATAATACATTCAAAATACACCACACCTCTATCATCCACCAAAGAATGTTTCTGACTGGTTAAAAATAATGGCATACACACTGTAAAACACAACAAAACATCATGGCAATACCAGCACATATCATAAATATGTGAATCCTAGATACAAGATATGCTTTTTGGATTTATTAATAAGGAAATGAAATGGTACTGAAATTTCAACTAATATACACAGGAAAACTACTGATGGGAATACCCTGTTGAAAGCAAGCAGTTGTCACCCTGAGAATATCATTAAAAATATCCTCAAGGAACAATTTCTTTGTATCCGTAGAAACTGCAGCAGTAATGATAGTTTTGAATTAGGTGCAGAAGCCCTTGGTATGCACCTCACACAAAGGGGTTATGGTAACAAAGATATTTGGGCAGGACACAGTTTTGCAGCTAGACAAGAAAGGGAGACATTGTTAGAAGCTTTAGAAAGAAATGCTACACAGGATGTTGAGAACTTGAGATATAACTTTGTTATATCTTATTGAGCACAGGCAGGAGAAGTGGAGATAATCCTTAACAAACATTGGAATGTTTTAAATAGCAACCCTGGTCTTAGGGAGATTACTGCAGTACCACCGCAAATGGCTTTTAAAATATCCCCCACGTTGGGGGACAAATTGGTACATAGCCATTTTGTGAACAGAAATGGAGGAAATGGTACTTGGCTCCAAAATAATGCAACAGGGTGTCACCCACGTAAAAGATGCAATGTATATGTAGTATTCAAAAAAGGTAACAGTTTTTTGAATGAAATAACTGATCATGTATATAATATTCGTCAACTTATTTCTTGTGACATGGAAGGTTTGATTTATCTAGTCACATGTAGCTGTAGAAGATTTTATGTTGGTAAGATGAAAATAAGTCTTAAGGCATAAGTGGGAGAGCACATCCATGCCATAGTGAAAGGGATCTAACTTACGCTACTGCAGCATATGTGGCTGGTTCACAAAATAAGAATGAACATGTATTCAGTTTCATGGGGCTAGATAAAGTAAACCCTAAACATAGGGGTGGCAATTTTAATGATTTATTTTTATCTCATGAAGCATTCTGGATTATTAACTTAAATGCTGATAAAAATCAGGGTCTTAACCATGGTTTTGAACTTAAACCTTTTCTGAAGAAGAAAAACAGTCTGAAAAAACTGCAATGTGAATAGTGTGCTTTTAATCCCCTGATCCCTTGGTCTATTATCTTTTGGTTATTTTGTTTATCCCGCATCATGATGTAAATATCTATTGAGTGTTTACATGTATGTAAATATTATATTTAATATTTATGAATATGGATTTATATGACTTTTCTATTTTTCCATCCTTTTTCCTAACCCTTACAATTCCTTTCCCCTTTATACTAATTTCCTTCCCCCAAACCCCTTCCTCCCTCCCCTCTACCCCATTATGGATGAAGGAATATGTATATATATGTTTATATTTATGTTTGGATACTGTTGTTTATCTGGGATTCACATATTTAGGATATATGTTGGTGCTGCTATGAAGTTTTGTGGTGTTTTATGTATGTCATTAATTTCAACCAATCAGAAACATTCTTTGGTGGATGACGGAAGTGTGATGTTTTTTGAATGTGTTATTTAACTGCCATGCTAATGCACTCAATTTAACCTTTGAGAAAGGATGGTCAGCTTAAACATAGAAACATAGAAACATAGAATTTGATGGCAGATAAGGACCACTTGGCCCACCCAGTCTGCCCATTTCCCTACCTAATGGATAAGCTGCAGATCCTAGTTAACCAGCAGCCTACTTCTTTATACCCCCACCCCCTAGAATTGCCTTATGGCTGTCCCATGCATGCTTGAATTCAATCACTGTTTTTGACTCCACAACCTCCTCCGAAAGGCCGTTCCATGCATCCACAACCCTCTCTGTGAAAAAATACTTCCTTACATTACCTCTGAGCCACCCTCCCTCTATCTTCAAATTGTGCCCCCTTGTTCTTGCACTCCTCTTTTTTTGAAAGATGCTACCCTCTTGGACTTTGTTGATTCCCTTGAGGTACTTGAACGTTTCTATCATGTCCCTCCTCTCCCTCCTTTCCTCAAGGCTATTCATATTAAGCTCCTTTAGTCTCTCTTCATATGTCTTCTGGTGCAGACCCTGCACCATTTTAGTTGCCCTCCTCTGGACAGCTTCCATCTTGTCTATGTCGTTGTGGAGACTAGGTCTCCAGAACTGCACACAGTACTCCAGATGGGGTCTCACCAGCTGTCTGTACAGAGGGATAACAACTTCCTGTTTTCTACTAGTGATGCCTCTCCCTATGCATCCCAGTATCCCCCCATACCTCCTTACTGCCCTCTCACATTGCTTGTCCACCTTTAAGTCATCTGATATGACTACCCCCAGGAAACATGTCAGGTGACTATGTGCCTCTATTTTAAGCATTAAATAAATTACTTTGTTCTTTACCTGATACCTGTGCCCTTGTATTATTGAGGTTGGTGAGTGCTTGACTTTTCAGTTGCTGTATTTCATTATTTTAATCTTGAAGCACCACCTTTCTTGTGCATAATCCAGTCTGCTGGTTTAGAAATGTTTTTATGTTGAAGAAAGTCTGTCCAGAGATGTTCTAATTTCATTAATTTCAAGGAGTTTATTGCATCTTCTAGCAAAGGAGAGGAAGAACTATGGATTAACCAGTTTGTTTTTTTCTTCTGAATCTGTTTTATCCAATCTTGTTGATTCTGCCTTAATGTAATTAATCCAATGACCAATTTTCTTCTAGATTTTGCAAGATACCCCATCTTGACCCTCTCAAGCTCTGCCATTACTACCTCTGCTTATGGGTATCTTGAAGTTTGAAGAAACAATCTGTACTGTATAATTGTGTAAATGGCATTTCCAGTTGGTCCAATTTTGTATCAGCCCAGATTTCATCCATGTATGAAGCCACATTGTTCATTTTTATTTCAGTTGCATTAAGTACCAAGTGAAGGGAGTAACCACCAAACTTTGCATTAAGTCTTAATAGGGAATTTTTAAGCTGTGTAAGTTTGTTAACTGTGAAAATTGTGTGTTTTGCCCAACTGTTGTTTTTAGAGAAATGTATTCCAAGATTGCAGTAAGTAGATACAATGTCCCTCCATTTATTGTTGATATGCTATTTCCATTTAACCTTTGATTTTTTCTTAGTGTTCATACATAATGGCCTGGATATTGAAAGGGGTTGCACCTGGTGCAACAGAGTTGTGGCAGTGCATCCCCACATTGCACCCCATCAGGATATTGCAAGTGCTACCCAGTGCAGCACAAATCCCAATGCGCCAGGGCACAATGTAATTGCATGCAGTGCAGATGCAGTGGGTGTGCCCATGCACATGTGGCACATCCTGATATTCAGCCCGGGATGTGCAGCACATATGCTGGTGCAACCCTGAATTGTGCCACATAGTGGGGCTCAAAAAATGACCCCTGGAAAAGAAGGACCAAACTTACACTATTAGTGGGCTGCTGTATTGCAAGGCTCAACACAGCAGCTGCCCACCATGGGTGGCCACTCACCCACCCAGAACAACATCCCCAAGGACACATAACTCTGGTGGTCTAGTGGAACCCCCTCACCTGTATTGCATGGTACATGTTAAGAAATACATCCCAGGTAGTCTCGAGGCCCCCCCCCATCCCTGATTCCACAGAAATAAAAGCCATGACCATCCCTGGTGGTCTAGTGGTCCCCCCTTCCACCTGAGTCCCTAGTTCCCTGATCTATGTCAGTATGACCATCCCTGGTGGTCTAGTGGCCTCTCCACCCATTGCTGTGTGATTGCAGTAAAACCCTGTAATTAAATGCCCTGGAGATCCAGTGGCACCCTCCACCCCCCACCAACTCAGAGCCCCTTGCACACCTCACTTCTCCCCCCATTATTGGTGGGTGGCAGCATCCCACCCACATATCACCCTGCTGCTCACCATATGACAGGCACAGTATGGGCTGTAAGCCCATTGGTCCCCAGTGTGGACCAATGGGCTTGCAGGACATACTGTACTGAACAGTCCCACATGTGTGCATGACTTCATTCACAAATTTGGGATTGTCCAGTGCTAGTATGCCTTGCAAGCCCATTGGTCCACACTGGGACCACGGGCTTACAGCCCATACTGTACCTGTCATTCAGTGGTCGGCCACCCGGCCAGTATGCAGGCAGGATGCTGCTGCCCGCTGATGATGGGGGGATTGGGATGGGCAAGGGGCTCTGTGTGGATGAAAGGGGTGGGGGGTGCCACTGGATTCCAGGGCATTTCATTACGGGGTTTCACTGTGATCACAGTAATGGGTGGGGGGGCACTAGACCACCAGGGACGGTCATACTGACACTGATCATGGAATCAGGGACTTAGGTGGAAGGGGGGACCACTAGACCACTAGGGATGGTCATGGGTTTTATTTCTGGGGAATCAGGGACACAGGGGGGCCACTAGACTACCAGGGATGTATTTTCTAACATATACCATGCGATCATGGCTACAGGGTGGGGGATGCCCTGGGATCCCCACTGCCCATGTCATGCTGTGCAGGGCGTCAGGCACAAGTTGCTGGGCTGCCCTGCACAAGGTATACAAATGGAGTCATAATGACATGCAAAAGCCCCATTTGTACCTTGTGTATATTATGGCCTGATTTGCATGTCACCGGCTGAATATCACTGGTGATGCACCTAGTGCAACTGCGCTTGTGCTGGCACATCCCCATGCCCCCTATCTGTGGCTTTCACCGGCACAGTGCCACTGCACCATGCACAGTATGTGTGCTGACCTTGCCATATTCAATGGTGCTGCACCATGGTGCAGCACCATTGAATATCACCTGGTCCTGGCCCCAGCGCATCCCAGTTGTGTTGCGCCCAGGCTTGCTCCACTTCCTGGTGCAGTCTGAATATCTGGGCCAATATTTTTTTATCACAATATTACTCTAGAATGAGTAATTTTTTTTTCACTCAGTCCTCCTTAGCTTATTGAGATCAGAATTAGATCATCAGCATACATTAATGCAGGCACATAAGTACCTTTTACACTGGGTGAGTGACTTGAGTCTGTTAGGAGAATACCTGGTAAGTCATTTATAAACAAATTGGAAAGAACTAGAACACTAAAATACAGCCCTGCTTTACTATCATGTTGGAAGCAAAGGAATCAGAGACACTGCCTTCCAAGTTGTATCTGACACAAGTCAAACTTTTTGGAATAGAGGTTTATAATGATCATAAATTTTGTATGATCCAATTTTAAAACAAAACATTTTTCTAATAAAAGTGATCTGTAGATGCCATCAAAGGCTCCCTTAAGATTAATTAAAGCTAAATGCAGTATGATATATTTTTTAAGATAATATTTTTCAATAATATGCTGCAAAATAAAACACTGACCTATAGTTGAGTAACTTTTCCTTAATCTTGCTTGATATGGATTTAATATGTGTTCTTTCTCTAGCAAGATATTTATTTTGCCTAGGATTACCCTTGTAAATATGTTCCCCAGACAGTCTATGAGACTTACTGGTCTATAATTTTCTGGTAAGGCAAGATCACCTTTGTTATGGATTATAACAATAACGTTTCTTTGCCTGTCTGACGGAATGACATTTTCCATTATCATTTTATTAAAATGCAAAGAAAGTAAGTTATTCCACCATTCAGTTTGAGTTTTATATATGTATGGTGGAATTTTGTCAGGCCCTGGTGCTTTGTCAGCCTTATTCTGTTTGATTGTTACAGAAATTTAATACAGAGTAATATCTAAAGATCCGTCTGGAGCCTACAGTTTTGAGAGAATTAATTCATAGTTATTAACTTCCTTTTGTTGAAGATTATTTCTCTGTTATATGTTTCTTACTAGTTATTGGACAATATAGAAGTGGAAAAATTCCTTCACCGATTTCCTGCAGATGTAGAAAGCATAAAGTCTGCAATTTTTTCTTTAGTTTTGTTACTCAATAAAATATTGGAAAAACTGTTTTCTAGTCTGGCTGAGAAAAGCACTATATTACTATTGTGATCTTTATTTGTGGCATTTGATAATAAGTTTAATTAGGTAAAGAGGATGAAAAATGTGAATTCAGTTTTAAAGAAAGAGGAAAATTATTACTCTCAGATCTCAAGAGAACTGTTAGATGTAAAAAATCAAAAAAGTGCAAATAAAATGCAAATATATAATCATCCACACTAGCTCCTTTAGCTGAGGAGTATTAGTATTGAGTGGGACAATCACCATTTAGTGTGACATTAAGTATACTCAGGTCAGTTTTTTCTAAAAGGTGTGTAAGTCTTCTACCGCTTCCATTTACAATTTTGTCCATTGATGTTCTTTTATGTTTTCCATTACAATCTTCTAGGTCTATGAGTGGAGCATGACTGCCCACCCTAGAACTATAGTATCCCATTAAGAGCACTCCAGCCTCAGGAGTTGCAATGGTTTCTTTCTGAATTTCAATTTCAAAGGTTTCCCACAGATTTTCCCTTTAATAATCTATGTTTTGGTAGAACATAACAGTTACAAAAATGCAATGATTCTGTATTCCATGCACTAGTAAAATGAGAATGCTGGGTGATATCAATATTTGTTCTTTAATTATAATTTCTCTTCCTGTTTTATTAAAGTTGTTAAACCTCCTATCTGTTTTTGCAAGGCAGCTATTTTTCTTTTTGCCTTTAGCTGAGATGCACACATACAGCGCCCTTCTAACCAGACTTCTTTGAAAGCACACATTTCTTGCAGACATGTTATGGTATGTTACTGTATATTGTGATATGACTTTTTTTCAGTTGTACATCTACAATATTTTTGGTGAAACCTGCTATATTCTAAGAAAGAATGTCATTAATTTTATTTACCTTTCCTTCTTCACCCTCAGTGTGAGTTTCTTGTTCTTGTTTTAGTATGTGAGCTACAGTGAGTCACTCATTTTTTTAAGTATGCCAAGACTTAAAAAAGTTTATCCAATCATACATGAGGAGTTACTTGCATCCAAGAGTCAGTAGTTAAATGTGAGATATTGCTTATTGGCATATATATATATATTATATATATATATATATATATATATATATATATATATATATATATAATTATTAATGGAGTTTACATCTCAAACCTGTTTATGTTTTTTTCTATTTTTCAGATTATTATGTTTGCTTTGAGTGGTGGTGGGGACTATTCACATATAAGTATGCAGAATTTAACAAGTGTATGTGCCTCAGTAAGGATAAGGTTCAGGGGAACTTTATCTTGAACTGCTAAAGTCACCCGACCATAATTGGTGAACCCACTATCTCTCCATACCCACTGAATTCCTTTGTAGCCAAGCCTAATTTCCCAAATTCTCCCTATCAAATAACAAACTGTTCTCATGAGTGAGTTTTAATTTTCCTCCAGCAAGGGTTCTAAACCATGTATGGTTAGAAGGTGTTGATCTTCCTTATTTTCATCATTATGAGGTCTTCCCTTTTTCTCCTCAAGCAATTTTCTAGATTCCTTTTTGTTATTAATTTGACCTGATTAAAGTTTTCTTTATTTTCTTTTAAATATGTTAAGGTTGTAATAAGGGGGATCTGCCATTAAACCCAAATGGCCAAGTAAGAAGAGTTGCCCCCAGATCCACCTGGTAATCTACATGTCAGAGAGACTCATATGGACCAGCACACTCTCACTCAAGATGCCTCTCATTACAAGAAACACATAATTTTTTTCCCGTGTAGGATTGCCAGTTTTTATGCAAGTAGTTGATTTACCAATAAATTCAAAGTTGGAACTGTTTTTGTTTTTGTGAATTCCATAAATCAATATGACTACCTCCTTGCTTGATAACCATGGATTATTTGAATTTTCTATAATAAAGGGAGATATCAACTGGGCAGGGTTTTCTGCTCGGCAGGCCACTTTGACCAATTCCTCAACAGAGATTTCTTGTCTGGTAATTGGATTTATACAATAGGTGTGGACATAAATCCTATGTGATAAATCTGAGCTACTACATGATAAACTCAAAATTTTACATTTATACACATAGTAGATGCATCACCACAGATTTATATACGTAGTAGATATGTCACAATCACTCCAGAACTTATTTAGAATGTTCAGCCTCAGTACCAGTACTAAATATATTCAAATGCAAATAACTTTAAAATTAAAAAAAGATAGCATAGTGCTGTGAGCATGAAAGTTGTTCAGCACAAAATTATCTACAAAATGAGTGGTATTTCATTTATAGATACCTTATAGATTTTTTTTATAATTAGCAAAAAAGAGCAGAAAATGTTATTTTTGTTCACGTTTTTGACAAACATAAGTGAAAAAAGATAAACAATCAAAAACAAATGTCCTTGCTCTGACAGAAAACATCCCTATTGCATAAATGAAATATACAATGGTGAGCTGTCAGATAAATGATTTATCTACACTTGTGCTGTTTGACCTAAGACATCTCACTCGTGGCTTACACCACTCGAGAGGTTACCTGAGGTCAAATCAGTTATCTGACAGCTCACCATTGTATATCTCTTATTTATGCAACATGGGCGGACATAAATGTAGTGGGATAAATCAGTTTATCTGAGCAACGTGTGGATACATTTCATTTATCCACACAGTTCTGGTTTATCCACATAGTTGCTCCCTGCAAAGTAGCACAGATTCCTATTACATTGCACAAATCAAGCAAATTCCACTCTAAGTCATGCAAATTCCATGCTAACTCATGTAAAGTCTGCGCAATCAGCACTAATGGCCAATATCTCAGTTTTCATAAAAATGGATATAAACCCCCCAAAAGCCTATTGCATAAATGGAATATGTGGGGGTTGACTGTGTGATAACTCATTTATGCGATACAGTTGCCAGTGACCTCTCATAACCATCACTCGTGGCTTTGACACTCATGAGGTTACTTGAGGTTACTAGCAACTGTAGCAGATAAATGAGTTATCACACAGTCAACCCCCACATGTCCTTTATTTGCTCCCAAGGCAGACTCCTGGTTTATTATTATCTCTTCATGTGCTTTCTCTATTACTTTTGTGTTAATTAGTTCCCCCTTTGTAGTTGTATTCCCATGTGATAAGATTCCCTCCTGGGTCTACCATTTTTCCTGCGTATCACTTTCTTTTCTTTGATATTAATTTATGAATGTGTTCCAGTGATCTTTTTCTTATATTTCTGTTAAATTTGTTTGTGAAATATTTAGATCCATCTGGGCATAGAGGAAAATGTATTTTTTTTTGTTTATGTGTTGTTTAGCAAGGTTGTTTTTTTTAAACTAAAGTTCCTTGTATTATTTGCCTTCTTTTTCTTTTGATTTTTTTTTAATGTTTCTCTTTTTAGAAATTCCCCATTTAGGAACAGAGGCATTTGATTCAGGGAGTTTACTACATTACAGGCATTTGAATCCTCCTGTGTTTGGTTAGATGTGTTAATTTTCATTGAATCCCCTTCTGATTCTATTTCCCTTTTGCCAGTTTCTTGAATGTATTTCTTATTAGCTCTTCTTGATGTGCTAAACTAGTTTTTTATGGTAGTTATTTCATTCTTTAAAATATATAAGTGTCCCAAGAGAGGTATATTTGCCATATGCTGGACATTGAGAGCCTCGATCTGCCTTGGTGTAAAGGGGGTTGGATAGTTATTTACCAGGTCAGAGTAATCATTCCCTTTAGCTTGAGAAAGGTTTCTGTCCAGTGGTTGATCCTTTAAAGAGTCATTGTTGGGCTAAATGATTTCCAAATCAGCGAATCTTTCCAATGAGGCTAAGGAATGGTCAAGTCTTGTGACTGATTCCAGAAAAGTCCACCGCTCAAATTCTATGAATGTTGACAGCAATAATTTTCCAGCATCTGGATGCACCTGCTTCATTGCTGAGTGCTTTATTAAATCAATTATGCCTTAATTTGCATCTTTGTTTAGGTGAAAATACTAGGTGATGATCTATTATTAAATCTATTTGTTTCTCCACTACACACAATTATGTAATAATTACCTAAGTCTTTATCATGATTTAATTCACACTGAGCCCTCTTGTCCTTCCTTTTTAGGGCTAAGGGCAGGGCATACAGCCATTTTGGGATCACTCAGTAACTCTAAAAATGACCAATCATGGAACATTCCATTGGACTTTTGGAAATATTATTCTGAAAGCCCAAAGGAGCTTGCAAAGCTCCACCATGATCAGCCACTATGGAATAACAGAAGCACTATTTTGGCTGTGACTTCTGCATTCCATGGCATGAACTGCACATGGGGGACTCATGCACATGTGCAGTTCTACTGGTGCCATCATGCTGTGAATGGCAACATGTAATTCACCACAACTGCACATGCATGAGTGCTGTGCATGCGCAGTTGTGTCACCACAACCAGCACCACCAACTAAGGAAACCTGCACCAACATTGAGGTCCCCAATCCCTGTGTCAGCATTATGTGCCCCCTCACTCATCAGACACACTAGGAGCCCACCCCAGTGTGCCCAAATGTTTTTTTCTTTCCCCTGCCAACATCAGGGTCCCCAGTCACCATGTTGGCATTATAGCACCCACCCCACTCATGTGGCATACTGGGAGCCCACCCCAGTGTGCCCACACATATTTTTACCCCTGTTTACATCATGGTGCACAATCTCTGTGTTGATGTCATGTACCCACCCCCACTCATGTGGCACGCTGGGAGCCCAACCCAGTGTGCCAAAATGTCTGCTTTTTTTTGGTTACCTGAAAATAAAGCAAACAGTCCACAGACATGTTTTTCCATGTTTTTATCTGTAAAAAAGAAAAAGGTCCCTTGTCGTCACCCCAGTCCCCCTCCTCCATCCCCACCCTCCCACTGAGCACACACCTCCCCACACCCCCTACCCCATTCTTACCTCTGGAGGTTGGTGCTGTCATCTTCTCTGGATCAGGACACATCTGCATGCTTCAGAGCCAAAGCACAAAGTAAAGAATCAAAGGTAAGCATGCTATAATGCCATTCACTGGGGTTTTCAACTTATTTTGATTAATAAGCCATTTTTTGGAATTTTGTCCCAAAAGTTTCAACATTGGGTTCTTGGGACCCCACCTCATGAACACTTTCACAGTCATTTCATTACTTGGTCCCAAAAGGTGATTTTGTGGTTACTGTGCAGAATCAACTTTCAGGACCAGTTCATGAAATGACAGTGGCACTGTTCATGAGGTGGGGTCCCAAAACGCCCACATTTCAAATTTGGTGAGAAATTTCCAAAAAATTACTGCGTTACAAGTGTGCATTGTGCAGTTTATATGCATACTCCTAACTTTGCCAATTTTTAATATTTTCCCTCCACATTTTCAATATTGCCATTACAGCTGTCATTTATCACACCCTGCCTGAAACATATTTTTACACCTGTTGGACAGAATGGTGTGGTCGCTCTGCAAAATAACTTTTTGGGACAAGTGAACAAAATGACACTGGCACTCTTCATGAGGAGGGGTCAAAAAAGGCCATGTTGAGAGTCTGGTGCATCACCTCCAAAAAATGGCCAAGTTACAGCCAGGTGTTCAATAATTTCTACACACACATGTAACTTTGCTCACTTGGCAGCTCATCACAGCTCTATCAGCTCTGGCCAGAGTTTGTTTATATTGTGGTGTGGATGCAAGTAAAAAAAAAATATCGGCATTTCTTTTGCCTTCTTTAGGTCTTCTCCTAATAATTCAGATGATTGCTTAGCCAGTTGCAGTGCATTAAGCCATACTTTATCTAAATCCACTTCTATTTGCTACTTTTTTCTTTTTTGTGTGTTTTAACAGTCTTCTTTTTCTGACCAGAAGATTGATTTTCTTGAGATAACATTGTAATGGGGTCCATGTTACTCTTTAATAAATGCCCATTTCTCCCCCTGGTGCTGACAACCATTGTCTCCTCTCTGTTCAACTTGTGCTAAAGTGAATTTTGTTTATATGATCAAGATATGTAACAATGAACTATGCTACTAAGTACACTCATAATGTACTAATATAAAATAATTATTGAATGTTAAAATATAGCACTAGGGAACAACATGTGGTCTTGGGATGATGAGGTGTCCTTAGAACATCTCTTAAAAGTGCCTGAATTGTTGAATTGTTTTTTGTTTTGTTTTGTTTTTGTTAAGAGGGGAAAAAATGCTCATATACTGCAACACATCTGTTAAAAGTCTTTTTTCCAGTGGTCCATGGTGTTTGATGTGGATTCTTCCTTTATTCGGGTGCTTTTCTGGTATTTATTGAAGCTGTTCCTTTCCTTTCCTTTCCTTTCCTTTCCTTTCCTTTCCTTTCCTTTCCTATGGATTTTTCTTCTTGACTGGGTTGCATGTCACCCAAATGCTTTCAGCTGAAAGGAACCCAAAAGTAACATAAAACTATTATGCATGAATACTATGCAACATGTAGGAGAGACTATCCCCATAAAGCATGTTAATCACTCTGCAGTCTCTATTAAATATTTAGTTTCCAGGACATTTATAATGTTGTTGCAAAAGAAGGCCGTGTACTAGGCAAGCAATATCCAGCCTTTGTTGGAATCTTAATCATTCCGATCTTAAAAATAAAATACATAATGTGATAAATATATGTGTTAAATATATATAAAAAACTTATGTATATAAATAAAAAATGTGTTTAATAAGTAAGCAATTCAATTTGCTGAGTTTTCAAGGGCCAAACTTGGTTACTTACATAAAAACATAATGAAATGTCCTGGATTGATCTCCCTGAATAACCAGACCAGACCATGACCAACGGCTCCAAAACCTAAAGTTTAGCCTTAGGAAAAATTCAGATTTCCCCAGGTAATGAATTGGCTTGTGAGGCTTTTGACACAAGTTTAGATGCAAACAAGCATCTAGCAAAAATGCCAGAAAATGAAGAAAAATCACATCTCAAATGTAGAGCCCCAAAGCTGTTCAAGTATAGAGAGGTCAGTTCATAAGACATGAGTGCATTTAATGCCCACAAAGCATGAAGAGTGGGGAATGCGGATGTAAGAAATAACGTATAAGGTGGTTGGCTGATTGTGGCATATATGAATATTCAAGTGTTGAAAGAAATATATAAAGAGGCTCATAAAAATCTTTTGTTTCTTTTATTTTCTGGTTCTATTTCTGAAAAGCATAGTGAGAGAAGAGGAGCACAGTCAATATTTCAAAAAACTGTTCTTCCTTTCTTTAAAATATACAACTATGAACTAATATAACTGATACAATCATTCATAGATTTGCTCCTCTCTTACAAAAGTGTGAGCATTGCTCAAAAAATATAAGTTTTATCAGTTCAAGCCAACAGGTCAACAGTTCCAAAACAGTCACTGCCTTATATCCTTTGGTCTTATGATCCCGGGACTTCAGTTATAACCACATACAGCTCTGTAAGATAAACAAGTCCTCCTCTATCTTTCCCTGAGTGGTCTGAAGGTCAGTCATTCACTGGAACTATCATGACCCCTCTCCCTGGGCCTCTCTTCCTTAGAGGCAGGGCTGGACTCGAACCTTGGCACTAATGTCCACTGAAAAATAAAGAGAACATACCGTGCTGCCTAAGCACAGCAACATACAATTTCAAATTGTTTTATTTGATGTCACACATGCTGTGGCATCAATGACAAACCTTTTGTAGGTGTTTTAGAGGAATAGAATAACTCTAAAAGGCAGTTCTTGTCCAAGTAATCTCAACTGTATGTAGTGTGCTTAGGGTGAGTAGTTAAAAACTAACACCAATATAGGTAATTTTTTCTGAATTTACTTCACAAATTAGTAGGTTAAAACCACCCAGACAGGGTGTATGCAAAGTACAAGAGGGGCCATTTTGGTATTGCCCATAGCTACAGTTATGGAGACTTTCCTGTTCCAGTGTGTGGTGATTTCATAGTAATATTAAGCATGTATACACAATAGATATGTATACTACATAATTCCTTGAAACTAACTGTATAACATTAGATAGACAAACAGCATCACATGTCACTACTGATTGTCTAATTACTCACAGCATAACCCATCAATGCTAAGTTCAGCTTGATCATGTAGAGTACTCTCATACACAATCTCAAATATGTTGGAGCAGTGGGGCACTGTTTGGATGGCTGATGGCTGTCTCCAAGGCTGACTCCTCAGTGTCCTTTGTGCTACGGTCCTTTGTGCAGAAGGTCCACAGCATGAAAGGGTTGCTAGAGGGGATTCAGTAAAACAGAGAAGAGAAGAGAAGAGAAGAGAAGAGAAGAGAAGAGAAGAGAAGAGAAGAGAAGAGAAGAGAAGAGAAGAGGAGAGGAGTCAAGTCTTGACTTTACAGCCACCAGATTGGTGGAGCACAGCTGCACATGCAGGCAGTGGTTGGGGGGTGTTTAAGGAGCAACAGATGACTGGCAGGAGGGAGGATGAGAATCAAAGATGAAATGCAGGCTTCCACTATGGCCCCTGTGCTTCTGGAACAAAACCAAGTTCTTGTGGAAACAAGGATGAGCTGGCAAGTTGGCTTCATTTGAAATTCATGCCTCACCCTGGAGTCTGCCCTTACAGTCACCTGATTGCTTGAGCATAGCTGCACATCCAGGTAGTGGTCAGGGAGTTTGAGGAGCAATGGATAACTGAAAGCAGGGAGAAGAAGAAGTTAGTCAAGGATTCCATATAGCAAGACACCATTCTCAACTTGGTTCTCACCAACTTGGAAGTGGTGGAGTATTTGGCAGTTAGGAAAAAAATTAGGTTGCATGACCACACTTCCATCTGATCTGAAATGGCAATGGGGAGGTACTGGTCCTCCTTTAAGGGCTGCAGCTTTGGACCTCAAATAAACATATTTGTACCAGAGGAAGAATATGGTTAGGGAAAGGTTCATGGGTATAAACCTGCTTGAGGGAGAAGAGAAAAAGTGGGAAATGATCAAAGGGGAAATTCTGCATGTGACTGACTCTTGTGCAAGAAAAGTAACAAAAAGAAACATGCACAAAAGGCTGATTTTGTTTTCAAAGGAGGTATGGGAGGCCGTGAGGAAGAATGGGAGCAATACAAGATCAGGCTAAAAGGGGTGAAGGTGACAGTCAGGAGGGCAAAGGCAGATGCAGAGCTGCAGATTATGGAAGGTAGGGGAAGAATACTTTTTTAAGTAGATTATGAAGAAATGTAAAGCAAGGGGGAAATGTCAGGCTAGCTGAAAGGGGAGGGATGTAGAAGACAATGAGCAAAAGACAAATGTACTAAACAGTTACTTCTGCTCGTTATTCAAGGTTGAGGATGATGTGCCTCTGCTGAAAAGAAGAATCAAGGCAGCTAGATGGAGGGTGCAGAAAATGGGAAAGGTAGTGATCATGGTTGAACTGGTGAAAAAGGACTGGAGGCCCTGGGTATGGATAACCATCATCTGGGGGTATTTAGGGAACTGGCCTAATAACCTTCAGAGCACTTGACCAAGGTATTTAATAACTAACTGGAGTCTGGATAATTGACCTGGGATTGGAGATCTGTGAAAATAGTCCCACTCCACAATTGTGGGGACTGGGAGGACCCATACAAATACAGATCAGTCAAGTCTTAGCTCTCTTACTGGTAAACTGATGAAGACCACAGATAAAAAAATCTGGTGGCCTATGTTGAAGAAATTGGGCTGCAGGACAGCAAGCAGCAATGGTCTGTGTAAGGAATATCATGCCAGATCAACCTGATACTGTTTTTTTCAACTGGGTTACTAGTGAGACAGATAGAGTGAAGGCAGTAGATTTGCTCTACTTGATTGTAGCAAAGCCTTTGATTCAGTGCCACACAGGAGGCTGCTGAGAAAGCTGGAGGATACAGGAGTAGAGAAGAGTTTAGTCAGCTGGGTGGAGCACTGCCTAGGGGACAGGCAATAGAATTTAGTTGTAAATGTGGCTAAATCAGGGGACAATGAGGTCATGAGTTGGATTCCACAGGAATCAGTCCTGGGACCTGACCAAGATACTCATTAGAGACATAAGAGGAGGTTATCTAGAGCAAGATGTGTCTTTTTGCTGATTACGTAAACCTGTGCAGCAGGTAAACAGTGCAGAATGGGTGAAGGAGCTTCAGAATGAGCTGCAGAAACTAGAAAAGTGATTGAAGAACTGGCAGTTGAGATTTAACATCAAGAAGTGCAAGGTGATGCACTTTAGAAAAGGAACCCATGAACCTGGCATACGTAAGGCATTAAGGATGCTGGGGTGGATCAGGAGGGGTTTTAGTAGCAGGTAAGCAAAGTGATACTGTTCCTATACCAATCAATGGTGAGAACTTACCTGGAATACTGTGTCCAGCTCTGCAACACTCACCTGAGGAAGTATCTTGAGAGGCTGGTATCATTACAGAGAAGGGTTACCAAATATGATCTAGAGCCAGCAAGGCAGATCCCATGAGAAAGGGCTGAAGGTATTGAAATGTACTTCCTGGAGACCAGACACAAGGGCGGGGAGAACATAATAGAGATGTAAGCCTTCTGAAGTGTATTAACAGGGTGAATAGTGAAGAATTGTTTATTAAAAATAGAGCTGTAGTCACAAGTGGGCTCAGTTGAATGCTGGTAGTGGTAAATTCAGGAGTGATGTGAAGAAGTTACACTTCACAGGGTGGAGGAACTGTGGAACACCTTGCCAGCAGAAGTGATGGGGACAAGTACCTTTAATGGGTTCAAATATGGCCGGGACAGAGCAAAAGGACTCATAGTTCTATAGTGGAGTACTGGAGTGGGGGTTGCTGGTGGTGCTGGGAGGCTAGAGGAGGGATAACTCCACAGGACACTAGGTAGGGGGTAAAGTCATATAATATGTACAGACTTGATGGACCATTGGTCTCTTTCTGCCAACAGATTCTGTTTCTGTGCAGAATGTAACAAAGAATAGTATCCATCATTTTTGGGATTTTTACAGAATAAAGTGTAAGAGCACAAAAAAAAATCTCAAGCTCTTCCTCAATGACTAAGGCAAGTCCCATGGCCAAGCACCCATACTCCCAGTCCACCCCCTTTAGATATCCTGCCAGCCTGGATGTAGTATTGTAACATTGTAGTATCTGCCTGCATACTGCGTGACCATAGGCAAGTCACTTAACTTCCCTGTGTTCTCAGGATACACCTGGAAACAAGTTTTGTTTAGTGTATCTTTCCTGGCCAAAAACTGTAAACATAAAAGTAAGCAATAAGACATGAGGGTGTGTGCATTAGACACTTCTAACACACAGCCAGGGGCATAGTAAGGCATGAGGACGCAGGCCGGAGTGTCTTACTGTGCTTATAAAATGGGTCTTCATATTTTATATGCTCAAATAAATTAACATTAATAGGTTAAAATAATAAAGAAAAACATATTTGCCTAAATTGTACATAAAATAGTTCCTCCGCCTGAATGAGGTTGAGTTTTTTTTTTTTAGTTAATGCATTTTGTTCTGCTTAGGCTGCCCTACTTGTAGTTTTATTTTAGTTCTCTTCCTTTGTGAGATTAGAAAGCCCTGTGAGATTAACGAGCCATGTGCCTTGTCTCAATGTCCCATAATTTAATTCAAAGGGTGACCACACTGGCACATAAGTTTCTCCTGTACTTGCCTGAAAGTGAGCGGGAGCTGCCACATGTTAAGTGCTGTCAGGGGCATTTGCCGTTGGTGATTGAAAGGATGGGAACAATGAGTCCTGAGAGCTGTACTGTTGAAGAGGTGACTGCACCAAATCTTTCAGCAGAAACCACAGTGCAGCAACTACTGGGTGAGCTGCAATCAGTGGCTAAGGGTACCATAACAGAGACACTGACCGTGGTGGGCTGGCCAAATAGTTTCATCTCCCATGTGACAGGGGAGGCAACAGCCTGCAGAATGTTGTAGGTGTTCATCCAATTGAGAGCCCTTACCACTGCATACTGTACCAGTGCAACCTACCCCTCCACCCCACACATACAGCATATGTATTGTTTGTCTTAATTTTTAGTCATAGGTTGAGTAAGCAGCTCTCACCAGCATGAGAAGTGTACAGGCAGGAAGTGTTTTGCCGGGCACATGGTTAGTAGTCATGGCAGTTGTTTTTTAAAACTTTTTCTGAAGTCGGCAGTAGTCACCTGGAGTGAGACTGGATTTGTGGAATTTAGTGGTGCAAAAGAAATAGGTAAATCTAATGTCGGCTTTAAGATTGAACTGGTAATTGCGACGGCAAATAAACATGTTGGATAGGGGCGTGGCAGTGCAGCCGAAAATGTGTTTCATATTTATGGATAAAAAAGTAAATGGCAGTGATTTCTAATTATTTATTTAGTTCTCATACTAGGTATTTAGAACAGTAGAAGACTCACTGTCCATATAAACTGTTCCCCACATCAGTGGGAGCACTTTACTCTACTTTCTATTATATATTCATCAATTTTTCTTTTAAACGGTGCCAATGTTTGACTTTTTACTGTATCAACTGGCAATTTATTCCACAATCTTCCAGTTCTATTTACAAAATAATAGTATACACTATTTGTTTTGACCATTCTCAACCTAATCTTATTTACACATCTTCTTAATCCATTTGGTTTTTCTTGTAATTCTAAATTCATCTCACTTTTCAGTTCTTCATCATTTATTATCTTAAATAGCATCATTAAATATCCTCTTTCTCTCCTATTCTCTAAACTCCATGGACCCGTACATCTTAGTCTCTCCTTATATCCATGTCTCCCCAAATTTCCAATCATCTTTGTATATCTTCTTTGTACTCCCTCAATTGTTTTTATTTCCATCTTTTTATATGGGTTCCACAATTGTGACCCATAATCCAAGTATGGCCTAACATAAGACCTATATATTGGTACCATACATGCTAAAGATTTATTAATAAAGCTTCTTTTTATATTCCTCACCATATTATTAGCTTTCTGTATAGCCATTGTTCGATGTTTAATAAAATCTAATTTATTATCAATCACTATCCCACAGTCTTTTTCTTCATCTACTTGTTTAATTTCCTTATCATTTTTAGTAGATACTTATTTTTCTTTCTATCTTTTTTCCTAAATGCATTACTACTGATTTGTCTGTGTTAAACTTCATCGCATTCTGTTCTGCCCACTTCGCAATTTTTTTAAAATCCTCGTTTAGTCCTTCCTGTTGTTCTAATTTTTCTACTTGTCCTCTAACTTAATGTCTTCAGCAAATTTTGCAATTTGATTTGTTAATCCTTGATGTAAGTCACTAATATATAGAGAAAACAAAATGGGTCACAACACAGATCCCTGTGGGACTCCACTCTCCACTTTGATTTATTTTGACATTTTGCCTATTAATCTCACAAGTTGTGTTCTATTACTCAGCTAATTTTTAATCCATAATATAATTCCACTATCCAATTCCCATATTTACTAATTTCTTTATCAATTTATCATGAGGTACTTTGTCAAATGCTTTTTTAAAGTCCAAAAATATTATGTCTATGGGGATATTGTTTAACTTAATTTTGATATTTTCATAGAAACACAAATGATTAGTGCTGCATGCTCTGTTCTTTTTAAATCCATGCTGTTTCTCATCCTTGAATTCTAATATTTAAAGACCTTTTTTCTATTTTAGTTATTAAGATACTCTTAGCAATTTTTCCCAATATAGCAGTTAGACTCACTGGCCTATAATTTGTCACTTCTGCCATTTTACCTTTCTTAAAAAATGGTACCACCTAGGCTTTTTTCCAGTCATCCGGAATTTCCTGTGTCTTGTATGATCTATTAAACATATACTTCAAGATTTCTGATATCCATGATAAACACTTCTTTAATATATCAGGGATGTAATAAATCCGGTCCTGCTGATTTATGTATTTTGACTTTATTTACCAATCGTTCCACTTCTTCTTTTGTAGTTTCTATTTTTATATTTTGATAATTTTTCTTTATTATATTTTCTACATCTTTTCTGTTTTCAAAAATAGACCCAAAAAATAATTCAGGGTATAGGACATTTCATTTATATCAGTAATATCTCTTCCACCTATATGTAATGGCCCCACTCCATGTTTATCTCTTCTTTGCCGGTTTACATATGAAAAAAAACTTTTGCCATTATCTTTCCTATATATCAAGTTAGACTCTATCTTTTTCCTTTCTTTTCTTATATTTTGTTTAACTATTTTTAGATATTTTTTATAACATACTATTGCCTCCTCTGTTCCTAATTTCTTCATATTTTTAAATGCTTTCTTCTTTTTGTTACACAATTTTAACACCTTATTGGTGCACCATAACAGTTTATTTCCTCTTTTATTATACACTTTTTTTCTGGGGCATGCAGTCCTTCTAAATTTAGTAATTTATTTTTAAATAATTCCCACATTTGATTAACAGATTTATTAATCAAATCCTTTTTCCAATTCCATATTCTCAATTCCTCTTTGATTTTATCAAAATTTGCCCTATGATAATTTTTTACCACAGTTTAACCTTTAGCACCTATTATTACCTGTTTAACATCGAAAGTTATCATTACATGGTCACTGATCCCTAACTGTTCCCTTATTTTAATGTCCCTACTAAGATCTGATCTATTAGTTAATAATAGGTCTAATATAACCTCTTCTCTAGTAGGTTTAATCATCAATTGTTCCAATCCTTCCATTTGCAATGTTGACAAAAAATTCCTGCTATTTGAATTACTTCCTTTTTGATTTCCCCAACATATGTCTGGGTAATTAAAATCTCCTGCTATAACTACGTCTCCTTCCAGAGCAATCTGTATTATTTCCTCATTTATTATTTTATCCATTTCTTTTTTACTATTTGGTGGTCTATAATATAATCCAAATAAGATATTTTTTCTCTATACCATCAACCACTTGAATCCAGAAGGATTCCACCATTTCATTTTCACTATCTTTATATGAACTACTATTTAGTCCTTCTTTTATATAAATTGCTATCCCTCTCCTCTTTTATTCCTTATTTCTTTAGAATACAACCTATAACCTTCAATGTTCCTATTCCATTGAACTTCGACATCCCACCATGTTTCTGTCACCATACACATATCCATGTTATCAATAAATAATTTAACTTCTAACTCTGCCTTTTTTCCTATGTTCAAACTTCTAGCATTTAGAAGCCATATGTTCATTCCATTTTTTGTTTTTTTTTACTCTGTGTTCCGTTCTCAATTTTTTATTTTTATTACTGTCCAATTCTAGTTTTCTGCTACCTTCCCTTCAACCCTTAATCTTTAGTTTTAATTTTTGTTCACGATTGTCTTAATGTCCATTCCCAGTTTTCTACTGCATTTCTTACTTAAATGTAGTCCATCTCTACAAAAATAGGAAGGATCATTGATATAATCTTCCCAATGTTTTATACAATCTATGTCATTATATAATGTCCACTGTCTTAGCTAATTATTGATTTTTCTAATTTTACTATTTCTTATGTTGGTTTCCTTTACCACTGGCAGAATCTCTGAAAAGTATATTTTGCATTTCCATATTTCTGCTTCTTTCTAAATATCCTCAAATTCCTTTTGTATTTCTTCTAATTCTTGGGTTCTGATATTATTTACCCCTAAGTGCAATATCAGCACTGCAGATCCATCTTTTTCTTTTAGAATGTTAGCTAACAAATTCTCAACATCCCTAAGTTTTGCTCCTGAAAAATAACTTGTTGTAATAATCTCTTTATTATCCTTTGATGTATATCTATCTGTAAATTTCAAAATTAAATCACCCAATATATAGATGTTTTTTACATCATTCTGATTCAGTTGTTCACTGTCATCGTGTCTTATATCAAAATGCTTTTGTCTTATCGAATCATCCTGACTAATAACCACACCAACATATCTATTATTTAAACCACTGTTTATTTCCATCCTGTTTTCCTTCCTTTTTCTCACTACTCTCAATGTTGTAACTTATTTGTTTTTCATCTCCTTTTTGTTTATTTACAACTATTTCCTCTCTATCTTTTATTTCCATCCTTTCCTCACTTTGCATGAAACTTTCCAACTTTTCACTTCCAATATCCAAATTGTCATACTCCAATGTATTTATTATATTAATATCTGCCCCATCTTTTTCTTTGTCTCTTCCATCATCATCCAATGCAATCAATGGTTCAAATGCATTAGAACATTCTATTGGTAACTGCATTGCTCTTTGTCATACCACTTTCTTTTTTGCCTTTTTTCCACTAGACTTCAGTCTCCTTCCTGATCTTTTTCTCCTCCTCTTTTCTTAGATTTTCCTTCATTCAGTTCTTCACATTCTTGTTCTACCTGTATAATCGTTCTATCATTTTTTACTGCCTTATCTCTAAATACAGTTAAATCCCGCTTCACTCCCTCCAATTTACATTGTAACTCTTTTTTTGAATACATTGACCACAAGTATATACCAACAATTCATTTGCCGCATCCGTGCTTATCATTTTACACTCCAAACATCTCAGTCCTAGTGTTCCATTCATCTATTTTACTATATTTGTATCCATTGTTCTTTCCTTGTTTATATATTCCTGTTTATTTGTGATACTTATTACAAACAACTAGTTTTCTGTCTCTATCCTTGCCTTCCTTATCTGATGCTATCAGATGCCGCTGGCCTCTGCCCATGTTGCCTCCACTCTGTGCTCTACTCCACTCACTGGAACTAAGCATTTTATGCTCTAGGCATGAGACATCACTGGTTGCTATGGCAATGCTCACAACACTAACCACCTTCCTGCGGGGCTGGAACAATGTATATGAGCTGCCTTTAAAAAGGCACCTCAGCCAACACACAAGAGTGCTTAAATAGCTCTCCTGAAGCACCAAACAGTGCCCATTCCCAGTTTTCTTTCCTCATAGAGTGGGGGTTAAAAATGCCTCTACACAGGTGCAGCCCTTCTTTTTAGACTTAAAACAAAGTTTCCCCAAGTATCAGACAGTTTTAACTGTCCTGGAGAAGCAGCTATGCACTGAGAATGTTAAAATAACTGTCTGGCAATTTGTTGGGAGACTTTCAGCTGCAGGGTAAGTGGAGGAAAAAAAAATGAGCTGTTGTGTTCATCATATGACTGCTGTAATAGCTTTTAGATGGGCTGATCACATTTGCAGTTTTCCACACTGAGCCAGGAAAAAAATGGTGGCATTTTAAAAATGAAAGTTCTATGTGCATATTGATGTTTGTTGTATTGCATCCTGCTTTTGAACACTTGTTTTTAGCCGTGCATTAGACACTTCTAATGCATGGCTAATGACCAATCAGAATGAAGTATTTTCCTATCCCATTATATAAAATAAAATAAGCTGTGCCTGAGCTAACCCTATTCCTAACCTGAAAAGGTCATATAATTCAGTTAGGGCCCTGCTTTGTACCCTTATCCAAGATGGGGGAGTAATAGTAAGCATTCACTATAATGGTATATGAATGCCTCCCTCCTTATCCCAAACATTCACTGTACTGGCCAATGAGTGCCTTTCTCCTTAACCCACAGGGCACTGATTTTACTTATTCATTTAGTTTTTGTTGACATGGTAAGTGCAAAAGGCAAATTCTGCCTATTTTCAGGCACAACCTGGTGGAGGGAGATACAGATGAATGCCAACTGACTTTGAACCAGATTAAGCTGTTGGTGGTACTTTTAGTGAATGGGGGAAATTTGGCCAGGGCACCTGATAAATTCCCATACTCTTTTCAAGAAGTGCCATAGGATCTTTAACATCCACCTGAACTACCACTAGAACAGGCAGATGGGACCTTGGTTTAACATCTCATCCAAAAGACAGCACCTCAGGAGTGCAGCACACCCCACATGCTGCACTACAGTGTCAGTATTGGGATATTAACCCAATTTCTTGGTGTGGGGATTGCTGTCTTTGTCATGCTTTTAGCTGACAGCTTTTTCAGTGTGTGTGATTGGGGATGGGAAGGGGGGGCAGACTGCACATTTTCACATCATTAAGTAACATTAGGCAGATGGATAAGTCAGTCCATCCAGCATCAACAAATGATATGCAGGCTGCTTCCCCCTACCCTGGCACACTCTAAACAAGATAATTAGCTGAATATATTAAGATAACATCAGTCATCCCTCTGCAGGTCAGAGAAGAGAATCTCTGACCATCCCGGACTTTGCCTGCCTACTGTAACCCCTATTGTGGACTGGGGATCAGGAGGGACCGTAACTGAATAATATGAACTTTTAGGGGTGAACTGGAAAGTCAGGCTATGATAAAATGCATTAAAGAGGGTAGCAGATTTCCAGACCTTGAATGGGATTTCAATATAATACAATTGTATAGAAGGACAACAGAGGAGTTTGGGAGATGACTGAAGGTGGGACTGTGATGTCGATGGGACTAATCTTGTCAAGTCAGGGGAGGAGGAGGCTAGGGATTTATTTATTTCCTTCAAACATATTTTTAGCCAAATCCTGAGTACCAATTAAATGCTATACTTAAAATGCTGTGCCCCAAATATGAGTATTTATCAAAGAATAGCTAGAATTTACTCATACATCTCTATCAAAAGAAAGCTGCCATGGATCACTGGCAGAAGACAGGACCCAAGTTTATGGAAGCTAAAGATTATATTTCTCAGAAACAGTGCAGAGCTTTGGAAGGACTCAATGGGGAAGAGATTTGCATAGCTGAGTGATCAGGGAAGTATGGGATATATTTATTTCAAAACGTGAATTAGGAAGGACTAGTGAGAAAATGATGAGTTAGTGAAAATAGAATAACAAAACATTCCATCCCATGATGCTATATGACATCAGAATAATGGCATGACATTCTGATGGCAGATCAATAGTATAATAAGAAATGGATACCATTATTTCCTTATGGGAAAAATTCAATCTCTCTTTGTTTCTAAAATGATAAATGAAGGTTGGAAAGATTACTTCATTGACAAGACAAAATAGTAGATTATTGTAGAAGTATTGAACTGAACTCTGCAGGAATGAAAATGGAGTTCCACAAGTTATTAAATTACCTCATTAGGAATCCATAATTGATATACTCTGTAAACGGAAAATTAAGTAGATGAGAAAAATGTAATTCAATCATAGATCCCAATGGAATAATGTCTATCATGAAGCTAACATGAGGTGTAATCAGGGCCACATGAAGAAATTCTGCAATTTTTTTGCTGAGAAGCCATGTTCAAAATAGCGATCTCTTGAATAATGGTGAGGTGAGAAACTTAACAACTATTAACAAATTCAATTAAAGTAGCAGACATGTATAGAAGTTTAAACAGTTGAAAACTTTTCACTGAACAGTATATTGAGGCTGAAATGTAATTTCTAACAGCATATACAGTACTTTATGGGATTTAATAAACAAAGTCTAGGAAAACATATTTTAAGTGTTAGTGTAATGATTCAAATATAGTAATCAGGTTGATAGTCACTACCTGTGTGCATGTCCTCTGTCATGTCTGACCAAGGACAGCATAGCAATCACTTAATATGCTGAGTGTTAAGAAATCTCATGCCAAGAAAAAAAAATACTCTGACCTCAGCAACCCCCATTGAACCAAATACTCTACAAATTAGAGGCACAGGTGGTAGCCTTGCCACCTTGTATGACACAGTGATGAACTGAGATCTGCTGAATAAATGAGAATGTGGGGGAACTGTCAACTAAGAAACCTCTTAACTAAAAGGGGACAGTCAACACTAAAAGCCCCACACTGAACTGTGAGGTTGGTTCTAATTTGCACTTTGTGTGAAAAAAAGCAATGTTTTACTTAATATTCACTGCAGTAAAACCGAATGCATCAGGCTGGTTATGCTGACTCCCCAGCTGACATGTGCTGTAAGCAGACCATTCCATAATCTCCTGCAGCTAGTATTAGAGCTAGGCTATGGAAGTGGGAGATCCAATTTCCTGCAGTGCATGTTAGAACTTTTATAAGCTTAGATCAGATGTCTGTCAGTCCAGCTGTTCTCCCTGGGACTAAATACCATCCTCTTTCACTGTACTTAGCCACAGAGGACAGCAGGACTAGCAAACAAAATATCAGAGCTTATAAAAACTGTAACATGCACTGCAAGCTATTGATTCTCTATTTAATGTAGCCCATCTCTGACACTGGCTGCAGGGGATACTGGGATTTCTGATTACAACACATGTCAGCTTGAGAGTCAGCAGACTCAGCCTGATACATTTATGTTTTACTATACTGCAGTAAACAGTAGATAAAAATAAAATTTTCTATACAAAATGCAAATTGGGTCCAGCCCCATGCATGGTGTGTGGTGGTGGTGGTGGTGGTGTGGGGGGGGGGTAATTCCTAAGAATTTTTGCTCAGATTCCTTGGACTGTTTCTATATATGTATTATTTGGAGTATACACTGACAATTTCATGAAATCTGTACATATCAGGCTGCAAAGTCTCAGTTTCTTGGAGGACCCTGACTAGCACTCTTTTCATCTGGCACTTATACTGACAATTGATATTATCATGTATAAAATCTTGTTACAACAAGGTCTTAACATAATAGTTTGTTAAGAGTAGGTTGGGAATATATCTATAGCCAGTTGTACTTTCATCAGTGTGATATACTTACTCACTTTGGGTATGCATCATTTTCATCATTCTATATGCCATGTAAACATAATTTCTAATGTTGTCATTTTAATACTCTTTTTTTTTATTATTTTACTTAGTTATATGTTACATTTTAGCATGTAGATGTTTTCTCAAGGGTCATCTCATTATCTAAGGTTCTGTTCTGAGCAGAGTGATGTTTTGTGGCCTCTCTTGTGAACTATGTGTCTTAGGGAGGTTTCCTGCACTTGACTTGTAATTTAGTGCACAGAGAATCTTAAGTTTTTTTTATCGATTAGACCGATACATGGTAACTGTCTGCCTGCTGTTATCTTTAAACAACCTTTGACCTTTAAGTTTGGTTCAGCTGAAATCACTCTAGATATTCAAGCTCTCCATTATCACTTTATTTATTTCTGAAGGCCATCTTAAACCAATGAAAATGGTTTCTTTTTTTTCTTCATGGTCTAAGTGTTAATAATATGGGATTTTCTAAATAACTCTCATTATGCCTCTGACCTAAGACTTGTTGGTCTGAAAGCTAAAGATCTTTGTTCTTTTTGTAACATCCTTGTTGGTCCAATACAAGGTATCAAATCATTTGCTCTGGACTTGTTCTTACTAGGACCAATATGGCATTAAACATTGTATTTGTCAACATGTCTCTTAAAGGATATTGCCACATTTTGCTTCCTTTAGCAAAGCAAGTTAAATTGGAGGCACAGCATTCCCCTTCCTTTTATGAACTTTTAGTATAATATATACTGTTTGAAATACAGCATTATGTTAACAATTTTAGCATTTTAATCAATTGTCCAGTCATGCTGCAAAATGAGTGACAAAGTTCTATGTTGTCCTCATCATCAGCATGCCCTTGATGGATTTATCAAGTGTTGGAAATCTTGTGAGATAAATGTAGCAACTCATGTGGCATGGCTGTCCCATGTGGGTCTCTGTTAAAAAGGGTACCACTTTCTGTAGATAACTTTTGCTGTTAGCTGAGGGAGCTACAGTGCAATTCATACACGCCTACATTTTGTATAATTATCCATAAAAAGTTAGCAGGTCATTACTGCTGATGTTGCTTCTGCTGCACTTGAAGAGATAGAAGGGAACAAAAGAAGAACGTGGATGCGTGGCAAAGTTGCATTTTGTATTCACTGTTTGTGGCAATGTACTAAATATTTTACTCTCTTTGTTCTATCTGCCTATGATTTCATCTTTTTTGCTTGTCTAAATTCATTCATGGTGATCTGCATATCATTCCCATAATGATTTGAATCATTAGGGTATGTGTGATTTTGTATTTCTTTTAACTGGGTCTTTATCACAAATGCTCATCCCTGGTGACTCTTGCTTCCGTGTTTTGTGTTGAGGTTCTTTGTCATTTAGATTGCTTTCCTATTTAAGGCACAATATTACCCAATCCATCTGACCATCATATGACTGGTTTCTCATTCCCCTGGGCTGCAATACAGATGAAATCCCACTGATGAATCCTGCTTGAGAAAAGTGAAACACTTGCCTGTTTTTTTGTTTGTTTGTTTTCAGCCTTTGCAGATTGCGTGAGGGGCCATTTGACACCGTACACTCCTACTTAAAGCAGATGAGTCTTGAAAAGCATGGAACCCATGCCTGTGTCTTATGTTTTCAGCTTTTGCAAACTGCGTGAGAAGTCATGTGTTCCAATGCACTCCTGCCTAACTAGAAACAGTCTAAATTATTTTACTGTGATTTGCATAAGCTCTCTGTGATGCTTTGCAATATTTGGTATGTGTGATTTTGTGTTTCTTTAAAACCTAGCATTATTGCCAATGTCTTTCTCTGGTAAACATTTCTGCAGTCCTTTAGTTTTTAGCCCTTTGGATTGTTTTCATTTTTGGGCACAACATGATCAAAATCCATGAGACCATCATAGGGCTGGTTCCTATTTCCCCTGGGATGAGATACAGATAAAGCCATCTACTGAGTTCTGCCTGGGAAGGATGAAATTATTTTTCCGTTGCTTTACTGTTTTTAGCCATTACACATTGTGTGAGAGTCATTTTGCATAATACACTCTGTCTTAAAGCAGAACAAGTTGAACATTTTGTCATGGAGATGTGCATATAACTCCAATGATGCTTCACATTATTGGGGTACGTGTGACTTTGTATTTCTTTGAAACATGGCTTTATTGCCAATGCCCTTCTTGGGTAACTCTTGCCTGAATACTTCTATGCCAAGGTTTTTGGGGTTTTAGATCTTTTTCTACAACTATTTGATATACTGGTGAATGTGAGTCTATTTTGATGCACATTTCTGTATTTGGAGTTAATCAAGCAGCAAACATGGATTTCTGCTCAGAATGAGGATGATTGGTGGCTGTTTTGTAGAACTTTGGTAGTCACTATGAACTATAAAAAGTACATTTAAGAAGGGAAACCCTTCCATTATATTAGCTTGCATCTGTTCTTCATACTCTTAAAGCTGGGTTAGAAGCCTTCATTGGCATAAGGCTGGCAATGAGCTATTACAGTTCGCTTCATGCCATTTTTGTGGAAATGAAAGTGAAATTTATCCAAAACAAATTGAAGCCAGTTGTTCTTGATGATTTCCCAAGGGAAGCCAGAGTGGGGAAAATTATCTTCTGCTTCTGCAAAAGTGCAGCAGAACTGATAACTCCTGCCATGAATACTTTAAACAATTTAGAATATAGGTCATACAGTACTAATAATTATTGTTTGTTGTAAGGAGCAGCTGCAGTCCACTCACAGATATCAATCTGTAACTTCAGTCATGGACCAGAAAGTTAAAGCACTGACAGTAAGTGAACTTAAGACACAGCTACTTTACTACTCACAAGGCATGTCTTTTGAGCCCCTTAACTTCTGCTTCAGTGTGGGACACCACACAATATCTAAGCACATCTTTATTTCAATGTCCCTGTTGTGTTTTCTGATATCAAACACAATCTAGCAAGGTTTAAGGTAGACCGGGATTACAGAATGATGTCCTTAAACTAAAGCATGTTCTTTCCAAAAGGTCACTTCATTCTTGGCATGAAAAATGTACTGCAATCTACAGAAAAGATAATACATACACCATTACATCTTGATAGAGTGGTCTCTATGAAAATGCTTCCACAAACTGGTTTTGCATCATAGAAACATAGACTTTGACGGCAGATAAAGACTGCTTGGCCCACCTAGTCTGCCCATTTCCCTACCTACAGGATAGGCTGCAGATCCTAGTTAACCAACAGCCTATTTCTTCCTACCCCCCACAAGAATTTCCTTATGTCTGTCCCATGCATTCTTGTATTCTCCCACAGTTTTAGATCCCACAACCTCCTCAGGAAGGCTGTTCCATGCATCCACTACCCTCCCTGTGAAAAAATACTGCCTCACATTGCCCCAGAACTGCCCCTCATCTTTAAATTGTGTCCCCTTGTTCTTGCACGTGTCTTTTTCTGAAAGATGCTACCCTCTTGGACTTTGTTGATTCCACTGAGGTACTTAAAAGTTTTTTATCATGTCCCCCCTCTCCCTTCTTTCCTCAAGGGTATACATATTAAGCTCCTTTAGTCTCTCCTCGTACGGCTTCTCTTGCAGATCCTGCACCATTTTAGTTGCCCTCCTCTGGACTGCTTCTATCCTGTCTATGTCCTTGTGGAGATGGGGTCTCCATAACCGGACGCAGTACTCTAGATGGGGTCTTACCAGCTGTCTGTACAGAGGGATAACAACTTCCTGTTTTCTGCTGATGATGCCTCTCCCTATGCATCCCAGCATACCCCAGCCCTCCCTACTGCCTTCTCACATTGCTTGCTAACCTTAACGTCATCTGATATGATTATGCCCAGGTCCATTTCCTTTTTATGTTGATTGTGTGCATGTGCAAGAAACATGTTGTGGCAGGTTTCTCCAGAAGCAGGTTGTGGAGGCATGGCACTGTTGTGCTCAATGCCCCCACAGCCTGCAAAGGCTTGGCCTCCATCCCCCAATGCCGTGGCACACTGCTGCTGACACTAGTTCAGCCAGCGTGTCACAACTTTCTAAAAAATCAGCCGCTGCAATCAGGGGCCACCTCGTCATTGCAGCGTCAGCCATTGGCTGCAATGAGGGAGCGACCCGTCATTGCATGGTGGGAACTGGGATCCTTGATATTGTTTGTGAAGATGGCGGCAGGTTGCTGCCATGTTCACAAACAATATAACCCCCCACCGTGTTTACTTGCTGATGGGGGAGCCTACTCCCTGTCGGCATTCTGTAACCCCCCCGTTGTTCCTGCCAACGGGGTGCCCAATCCCCATCGGCATAATGATCCCCCCTTTTGTTCCTGACAAAGGGGTGCTTAATCCCCGTCGGCATAATGATTGTCTCCCCACATTGTTCCTGCCGACGGGGTGGCCAATTCCCATTGGCATAATGATTATCTCCCCCCCTTTTGTTCCTGCCGATGGGGTGCCCAATCCCCATCACCATAATAAACCCCCCCTTCTGTTGCTATAGCCGAGGGGGTGCCCAATCGCCCTTGACTCCTGCAGCTCCCCTTCCCCTTGCCTTGTTTGCCAGCGGGGGTGCCCAATCCCCCATCAGCTACCCCACCCACACAGGTGGCATGATGGGAGCCCACCCCAGAGTGCCAAAGCACCTGTTAAGTCGGAAACTGTCCCCCGATGTCTTAATTTAGTTTCAACCTGTAAAAAAGGAAACGGTCCCTCGTAGTCTCCCTGACAGCCCTCCCACAACCCGCACCCACCCACTGCGCACCCTGCCTCCCCACACACCCCCATACCCCATACTTACCTCCGGAGCTCGGCGCGACAAACTTCGTTGGACCGGGAACATGTCTGCACTCGTCAAAGCTGACTGCGAACTGAGGAAATGCTGGTAAGCTGTATAATGTAATGAATATGGTTTTTTCAACTTTAGTGCATATCTCGGGCATTTTTGGGAATTTTTTCACCAAATTTTCGACATGGGGTTTTTAGGACCCATCCTCATGAATTCTTGAACTGTCATGGTGTTAATCATCCCCAAAAGGTGGTTTTGTGGTCACTGCGTGGAATCACCCTTTGAGCTGATTAACAAAACGACAGTGCCAGTGTTCATGAGGAGGGCTCTCAAAAAGCCTATGTTGCAAATTTGGTGGAAAAATCCCGTAAATTAGTGTTTATGAGCGGCGTTGCAGAGTTGCTACGCATCACATAACTTCATGAATTTATATATTTTCATGCCAGATTTTCAACATTGGCATTTTGTCACACCTCCTTGTGAGCAGTACAGCTGTCATTGTTCATATCCTGGCAGAAATGTGTTTTCACACTTCCGGCACAGAATGGCGCAGTCACTGTGGGAAATCAGTGTTCAGGAGAGATTAAGAAAATGACAGTGACCCTGTTCATGAGTAGAGGTCATAAAATGCCTATGTTGAAAATTTGGTAATGATACTCCATAAAATGACTGTGTTACGAGCGTGCATTGCACAGTTGGCACGCACGCTTGTAACTTCGAGAATTTATAATATTTTCACTCCAGATTTTCAACATTGTCATTTTCCCACACCTACTTATGAACAGTGCAGCTGTCATTTTTTCCATCCTGGCCAAAATGTTTTTTCGCACTTCCGGTGCAGAATACAGCGGTCGCTGTGGGAAATCACTGTCCAAGACAGATTAAGAAAATGACAATGATACTGTTCATGAGCAGAGGTCCTAAAATGCCTATGTTGAAAATTTGGTGATGCTAGCCCATCAATTGACTGTTACGAGTCTGCGTTGCCCACTTTCCACGCACCCTTGTAACTTTGCAGATTTGTAATATTGCCACACCAGATTTTCAACAATGCCATTTTTTCACACCTCCTTATAAGCAATACAGCTGTCATTTTTCACATCCTGACCGAAATGTGTTTTCACAGTTCCGGCACAGAATAACATGGTCAATGTGGGAAGTCAGTGTTCGGGACAGATTATGAAAATGACAGTGGCACTGTTCATGAGCAGAGGTCCTAAAATCGATATGTTGAAAATTTGGTGATGGAACTCCATAACATGACTGTGTTACAAGCGTGCATTGAACTGTTTCCACGCACCCTTGTAACTTAGCAAATTTGTAATACTGTCACGCCACATTTTCAACAGTGGCATTTTTTAACAACTCCTTATGAACACTACAGCTGTCATTTTTCACATCCTGGCTAAAATATGTTTTTGCACTACTGCCGGACAATAGCATGGTCACTCTGTGAAATCAGTATTTGGGGCAGATTAAGATCGATCGAGTGACAGGGCGGAGTGACCGAGCTCAACTGAGCTCTATCGGGACTGCTGCAGATTTGTTTGTGAGCAGACAAAGGCCTCAACACAATAGCCCAGTACAAAACAGCAGCCTGCAGCACTGGGAGAAACAGAATGAGAGAACGAATGAGGGAGAGGGAGTAAGCAAACTCACTGAAGCGCTGTCAGGACTGCTACGGATTTCTTTGTGGGCAGAAAAAGGCATCAATACAGGCAGGGGCCCAGTACAAAAGACCAGCCTGCAGCGGTGGGAGCAACAGTATAAGCGAGTGAGACAAGGGACTTAGTGAGCTCAACGGAGCTCTATAAGGACAGCTGGGATTTCTTTGTGGGCAGAAAAAGGCGCCAATGCAGGCAGGAGTCCCGTACAAAAGGGCAGCTTGCAGCACCAGGACAAACAGAATGAACGATGAGAGAGAGAGGCTGTGCGACCTCAACAGAACTCTGTCAGGACAGCTGCGGAGTTCTTTGTGGACAGACAAAGGTGCCAATGCAGCCAGGAGCCCCATGCAAAAGTGCAGTCTGCGGCGCCAAGAGAAACAGAATGAGCGAGTGACAGAGCGGTAGTGAGCGAGCTCAATGGAGCTGTGCTGTGACTGCTGCAGATTTCTTTGTGGGCAGAAAATGTGGCAATGCAGGCAGAACCCCAGTACAAATGGCCAGCTTGCAGCATTGGCAGAAATGGAATGCGAGAGTGACAGAGGGGGAGTGAGCGAGCTCAGTGGAGCTGTGTCGGGACTGCTTCACATTTCTTTCTGGCCTGAAAAAGCTGCCAATGCAGGCAGGAGCCCAGTACAAAAGGGCAGCCTGCAGTGGCAGGAGACACAGAACAAGCGAGTGAGGGAGGGTGAGTCAGTGAGCTCAATGGGGCTTTGTTGGGACTGCTGCAGATTTGTTTGTGGGCAGAAAAAGGCAGGAATGCATGCAGAGGTTCAGTGCAAAAGGGCAGCCTGCAGTGGCAGGATAACCATAATGAGCGAGTGAGTGAGCTCAACAGAGCTGTATTGTAACTGCTGCAAATTTCTTTGTGGGCATAAGAAGGCAGCAACACAGGCAGGAGCCCAGTAGAAAAGGGCAGCCTGCAGCGCCGGCAGAATAGAATGAGTGAGTGAGAGAAGGGGAGTGAGCGAGCTCATTGGAGCTTTGTCAGGACTGCCATAACATGACTGTGTTACAAGCATGCATTGAACTGTTTCCACACACCCTTGTAACTTCGCAAATTTGTAATACTGTCGTGTCACATTTTCAACAGTGGCATTTTTTCACAACTCCTTATGAACACTACAGCTGTCATTTTTCACATCCTGGCTACAGTATGTTTTTGCACTCCTGCCAGACCATAGCACGGTCACTCTGGGAAATCAGTGTTTGGGATAGATTAAGATAGACCGAGTGAGAGGGGAGAGTGACCAAGCTCAACTGAGCTCTGTCAGGACTGCTGCGGATTTGTTTGTGGGCAGACAAAGGCCCCAACACAAAAGCCCAGTACAAAAGGGCAGCCTGCAGCACTGGGAGAAACAGAATGAGAGAGCGAGTGAGGGAGGGAGGGGAAGTGAGCGAACTCACCGAAGCGCTGTCAGGACTGCAGCGAATTTCTTTGTGGGCAGAAAAAGGCGTCAATACAGGCAGGGGCCCAGCACAACAGGCCAGCCTGCAGTGGTGGGAGAAACAGTATGAGCGAGTCAGACAAGGGGACTTAGTCAGCTCACTGGCTCTATCAGGACTGCTGGGATTTCTTTGTGGGCAGAAAAAGGCCCCAATGCAGGCAGGAGCCCCGTACAAAAAGGCAGCTTGCGCCAGGACAAACAGTATGAGCGATGAGAGAGGGAGACTGCACGACCTCAACGGAGCTCTGTCAGGACAGCTGCAGATTTCTTTGTGGACAGACAAAGGTGCCAACACAGCCAGGAGCCCCATACAAAAGCGCGGTCTGTGGCGCAGAGAAACAGAGCTGAGCGCAGTGACAGTGATGTAGTGGCGAGCTCAACAGAGCTCTAGTGTGACTGCTGCAGATTTCTTTATGGGCAGAAAATGTGGCAATGCAGGCAGGAGCCCAATACAAATGGCCAGCTTGCAGAGCCGGCAGAAACGGAATGCGAAAGTGACAGAGGGGGAGTGAGCGAGCTCAGTGGAGCTGTGTTGGGACTGCTTCAGATTTCTTTCTGGCCTGAAAAAGCCACCAATGCAGGCAGGAGCCCAGTACAAAAGGGCATCCTGCAGCACCAGGAGACACAGAATGAGTGAGTGAGGGAGGGTGAGTCAGTGAGCTCAATGGGGCTTTGTTGGGACTGCTGCAGATTTGTTTGTGGGCA
The DNA here is from genome assembly GCA_016271365.2 of Neoceratodus forsteri. NCBI lineage: Eukaryota > Metazoa > Chordata > Ceratodontiformes > Ceratodontidae > Neoceratodus > Neoceratodus forsteri. The sequence continues at coordinate 438,326,578 of CM028137.1, read as the reverse complement.
GAAAAAGGCAGCAGTGCATGCTGGGGCCCAGTACAAAAGGGCAACCTGCAGTGGCAGGAAAACCAGAATAAGTGAGTAAGCAAGCTCAACAGAGCTGTATTGTAACTCCTGCAAATTTCTTTCTGGGCATAAGAAGGCAGCAAAGCAGGCAGGAGTCCAGTAGAAAAAGGCAGACTGCAGCGCCGGCAGAACAGAATGAGCGAGTGAGAGAAGGGGAGTGAGCGAGCTCAACGGAGCTTTGTCGGGACTGCTGCACATTTCTTTGTGGGCAAAAAAAGGTGGCAACAGAGGCAGGAGCCCAGTACAAAAGGACAGCCTGCAGCGCCAGGACAACCAGAATGAGTGATTGAGACAGGCGGAGTGAGCGACCTCAACGGAGCTCTGTCGGGACAGCTGTGGATTTCTTTGTGGGTAGAAAAAGCCACCAACACAGGCAGGAGCCCAGTACAAAAGGGCAGTCTGCAGTGCCAGGAGAAACAGAATGAGTGAGTCAGAGAGGGGGAGTGAGCCACCTCAATGGAGCTCTGCCGGGACAGCTGCGCATTTCTTCCTCAGCAGAACAAGGTGCCAATGCAGACAACAGCCCACTACAAAAGGGCAGCCTGCAGCACCGGGACAAACAGACTGAGCCACTGACAGAGGGCCACTGAGCGAGCTCAACAGACCAACGCAATCAACATTCGGCATTGACAAATGCTTGTTTGTTGTTGTTACTACCTCCTCCCCATTGTGTAATTTTCCCCTGGGTTCTTGTTTCCCAGGTGCATTATTTGCATCACAGTTACAGATGCTGACTGGTGGAAAAACAATATAAGGTTGTTGTTCTCTACAGGCATTTTCATAGTATCAAATGGGAAAAATATTGAAGGTAGGTGATTTGTCATCAGAATGTTTACAGAGAACAGAAAATAGTTACACAGACATTCAAATACCAAAGAAATCTTATATATCCAAATAGAGGTTGAAGAGGATAGGGTAAACAGGTTTCAGCCTTGTAGGGACAAATGACCTGGCTAAGAATGGGATCAGAGCAGTACAAGAGGAGTTTGTAGAGTTGGGGAGGGACCTTAGACAAGAAGCACATTTGGTAACCTTCTCGGAAGTGCTGCCTGTCTATGGCAAGGGTGATGCTAGGGTACTCCTCACCTTGGAATTCAATGAATGGTTGAAAAACAGGTGTGGAGCTCCAGGTTTTGGCTTCACTGGGGACTGGGGAGCCACTTGGAGGTATGCAGACCTATACTGGTGCGATGGTCTGCATCTGTGCAGGAGGGGAACCAGGATCCTAGGTGAGAGGTTTAAATGCTTCATTGGCAAGCATTTAAACTAGCCAAGGGGGGAGGCACTGAAAAGGAGCAGGGAAGTCTCAACCTCCCCCCAAAAAACACAGTAATTAGTGAGGTAAACACCAAGGTAGAGAAGTCATTAGGGAGCAGGAAAGAGGTAAATGTAAAAAAAGGCAAAAGCAGTAAGGACAGGAATGGGGCTAAACCGGGTAAGGCCATCAAAAAGTGGAGGGTAGTGAGTACCAATGTCCATAGTCTGTGTAACAAGCTCCCTGAACTAGTGGCCTTGATAGAAGAGGGTTGCCTGGTTATTGTGGCAGCCACAGAAACATGGTACACAGAGAACTATGACTGGAATGTCAACGTACCAGGATGCACAATCTACAGGAGGGACAGGGAGGGTAAAAGAGGAGGAAGAGTAGCTCTCTATGTAAAGGAAGGGATCAAAGCAACAGAACTAAAGAGTAAACAGGGAGCAAATGAGGCACTGTGGGTCACCCTGGAGACAGGAAATGGCACCACAATCCACATGGGGTTGTATACAGACTCCCATCTCAGAGGGAGGGAATGGACAAGGAAATGATAGAAGCTATCCTTAGAATGGCAGAAAAAGGGGAGATATTGTTGATGGGGGACCTGAATATGCCATATGTTAACTGGAGCACCTTTTCTGCAGGCACATCCAAGAGCAGGGTCATTGTTGATGCCCTACAAGGGGCATGCCTCAGACAGCTAGTATTGGAACCCACTTAGGAGGGAGCAATCTTAGATCTGGTACTCTCAAATGGGGACGGAGAAAGAATCTCAGATTTAGAAGTGGGTAGCCATCTGGGAAGAAGCGACCACCAAACAGTGTGGTTCATGATAAATACAGCCATACAATTAAGCCATACAAAAGCAAGAGTATTGGACTTTAGGAGGGCTGACTTTGGGGAAAATGAGAGAGTGCCTCAGAAAAGCACTAGCAAGCAGGCAAGAAGGAGGGGTGGAGGAACAATGGGGAGTAATCAAAACAGCCATCACAGAGGCAACAAGCCTTTGTGTAAAGCAAATCAACAAAACACAATGAAGGAAAAACCGCTATGGTTCTCAAAAGAAGTGGCAGGGAAGGTTAAGGAGAAAAGGACAGCATTCAGGAAATATAAGGAAACACAGAAGGAACAGGACAGGGAACTTTATCAGTTAAAGCAGAAAGAGGCTGGGAAGCAGTCAGAATAGCAAAGGCCCAAACTGAGGAAAGGATAGCCAACTCTTTTAAGAAGGGGGATAAGACCTTTTATAGGTACATTAGGGAGTGAAGAAAGACCAAAGGAGGGATACTGAGGCTTAATAAAGGGGAGGGAATGTTGGTAGAGGGTGACAGTGAAAAAGCAGGGGTACCGAACGAATATTTCTTCTCAGTATTCACAAAGGAAGAGGAGGGGGAGGTACCTAAACTAAACAAAAGAAACACTCTGAAGATGGTGGTTGATACCATTCCATTTACAGAAGAAAGGGTTCTGAAAGAACAAATACAATTGAAGGTGAACAAAGCAATGTGGCCTGATGGGATTCGCCCAAGAATTCTGAAAGAACTAAGGGTAGAACTAGTGACACCGCTGACTACTCTCTTTAACAAATCATGGGAGGATGGGGTGGTACCTGAGGACTAGAATAGGGTGGATGTGATTCCTCTTCACAAAAGTGGGAGCAGGACAGAGGCAGGAAACTATAGACCAGTTAGTTTGACCTCAGTGGTAGGGAAAATGATGGAATTACTTCTGAAGGAAAGAATTGTTGAGTACCTAGAGGCCAGTGGAGCACAGGATCCAAGGCAGCATGGATTCACAATGGGAAGGTCATGTCAGATGAATCTAATAGATTTCTTTGACTGGGTGACCAAAGTGGTAGACCAGGGAGGGGCTGTGGACATGGCCTACCTTGATTTTAGCAAGGCATTTGATACAGTCCCACACAAAAGATTAATACACAAGTTAGCCAGCCTTGGAGTGGATCCCAAGGTGGTAGCCTGGATAAAAAATTGGGTAGACAACAGGACACAAAGGGTAGTAGTAAATGGAGTCTGCAGTAAAGAAAGGAGGTTTACTAGCGAGGTACCACAGGGTTCAGTACTGGAACCGGTCCTTTTTAATGTCTTTATAAGTGACATTGCAGAGGAACTGGAAGGAAAAGTATGTCTTTTTGCAGATGACACAAAGATCTGCAACATGGTTCATACACAAGATGGAGTGGAAAGGATAAGAAGGGACTTGGCAAGGTTGGAGGAATGGTCAAATGTATGGCAGCTCAGATTCAATGTAAAGAAGTGCAAGGTAATGCACCTGGGAAACAAAAACCCATGGGAAGAGTACACAATGGGGGGTGAGATACTGACAACAGTAAAAATGGAAAGGGACCTGGGAGTAATTATTGAGACACTGACAACAGTAAAAATGGAAAGGGACCTGGGAGTAATTATATCAGATGACCTAAAAGTGGGCAAGCAATGTGAGAAGGCAGTAAGGAAGGCTGGGGGGATACTGGGATGCATAGGGAGAGGCATCAATAGTAGAAAACAGGAAGTTGTTATCCCTCTGTACAGACAGTTGGTGAGACCCCTTCTGGAGTACTGTGTGCAGTTCTGGAGACCCCATCTCCACAAAGACATAGACAGAGCGGAGGCTGTCCAGAGGAGGGCAACCAAAATGGTGCAGGGTCTGCACCAGAAGCCATATGAAGAGAGACTAAAGGAGCTTAATATGTATACCCTTGAAGAAAGAAGGGAGAGAGGGGACATGATAGAAACTTTCAAGTACCTCAATGGAATCAACAAAGTCCAAGAGGGTAGCATCTTTCAGAAAAATAATTGCGCAAGAACATGGAGGCACAAGTTGAAGATGGAGGGGAGGATGGCTCAGAGGTAATGTGAGGAAGTATTTTTTTATGGAGAGGGTTCTGGATACATGGAACAGCCTCCCTGAGGAAGTCGTGGAGTCAAGAACAGTGGGGGAATTCAAGAATGCATGGGACAGACATAAGGCAATCCTAGTGGGGGGTAGGAGGAAGTAAGCTGTTAGTTAACTAGGATCTACAGCTTATCTGTTAGGTAGGAAAATGGACAGACTAGGTGGGCCAAGCGGTCCTCATCTACTATCAAATTCTATGTTTCTAGTTCACTATTTAGTTGGTCAGTCTGGCCTAAGGGGGGTGGGGGGTCAGTCAGGTATGGTGTCATCATGGTGGAAGTAGTTTGTCAGCCAAGTGGGCCATGATCGGGGATGGGGGGCTGATTAGATAAAATTGGGGGGTGAAAGGGAGAGGGTTGGGTGGCTGAAATTCTGCCATATTAGTGCAGGCAAGCACAATTCTTTTTTGTGTCAAGAAGGGATCTGAGCCCAGATTTGAAGGTACTAATCTTGGGTGATTTTGTAAGGTTAGCAGGTAACAACTGATTGTACCATTTTGGTCCTGATGTGATATCAATCTCTCAAAAATCTTAGCTACTTGGGGCATTAGTGAGATTGGACGATAATTACAAATATCATGTTTGAGACCAATTTTAAAAATAAGAATGACCTTGGCTGTTTTTCATTCTGATTGATATTCTCCACTATTAAGGGATTGATTAGAAATATAAGACAAAGGATAGGCAATACAAGGAGCAGCATATCTAAGTAATCTTGTTAGTGTTTTAGCAAAGCCTTCTGCTTTTGTTACATCAAGTTTTAGCAGTTCATTTCTAACATCTGCCACCGAAATGTTGATGAACTTGAAATCATTGGCCATTCCTAGATTCAGTGTATCTGTCACTTCCTTGTCTTCCTCCAGATTATTATTCAAAGGATAAGGGTTATTAGGGCCTGCCACAGCAGCCCCTGCTTCAATGAAATAATCATTAAATGCCCTTGCAGCTTCAATGACCACTGGTACCTGCTGTCCATTTATCTGAAATCTACTTGATTGACTAGTTTTATTACCTCCCATTAATCCAGCCATGATATTCCAGCAGGATCATGGGTTGTTCTTGATCTTATCATCTAGTTTAGTTTTAAAATAGTTTTGCTTGGCTTTCCTTACAGCTTGACTATAATTATTATGTGCCTGTCTACAGAGTAGCCAGTCACCACTGGTAGCCGAGTCCTTTGCCAAATGTCATTTTCTGTCCCTCTCCCTCTTGAGCTTCTGGAGTTGTGAAGTGTACCATTTTATTCCTATGTTTTTAAACTTTGTTGTCGTTATTGGAACATGCTTGTCACAGATCTGCATGAATTCCTAGTGGAAATAACTCCACGTGTCAGATGCAGAAGGAATTAAATCTAACCTGTCCCAATGGATTCAATCAGTGTTCCATTTGGTACTCTACGACTATCTCATCCAGTCCTACGGGACCTGGTTGCATACTGGGTTGCATGCACTCCTTTTCTGGAGTTGCAGAGCCCCTCCTTATCTTGAGGACACACTTAGTACAAACGTATCTATAAATTACTCTCTATTGTCATGTATGTGATATGTTACACTATTCTTGTATCTGCTTTAGAATGTTATGATCAATTAAATGGTTTTTATTTTAACTTTATAGCCATGGTTTACCTGCTATTTACACCATGTTCTCTTTCTCCAGTTGTTATTTATTACGCATTTGTACTGATGATTTTGCTATAACAAGTACACTCTTGTACTGTTGTTGAAAAATGTTTAATATCAATTTAACCTTAAAGAAAATCAATCAATCAATTAATCAATCAATCAAATCTTTATTCATCCAGGTGAACACCATTGAGCAAGCTCATTTACAAGGTGGACCTGCATCAAACAAGGTCAAGAAGCAATACATGTATGTACAGGCAAGAAGACAGTAGTGTAGATATACATAGGTGCAGGTGGACCTGCAACACACAAGTAGCAATACATTTATATACAGGCAAGAAGACAGTCAGTGTAGGTATACATAGGGATATAACAGTAAAATGGCAGAGTAAACTAATTATTGGTAATGGTTTAGCAAACATATTCATGATCTAAGGTAAAATAAATCAACATAGAAGGATTATATCATGTGACCTAATTTTAGATATGCATTTGTTCTGATCTTGCATGGTTATTATATCACATTTCATTTTTGTTTTTTAGCCCAGAATATGCAGTCTGATTGAGACAAAGTATCTCTTCAGAGAGTGCATGCTTTTACCTAATCTTATAGCTATGAGGAGTAAGGTAAAGGAATATTTTCAAGTTCAAGTCATGAACACACTTCCATGGTGAGACCCAAAACTGGAATATTGTGATTAGTAGTGGTCTTTAACTACTGAACCATGCTCTCAAGTTGTACACTGGTGGTCACTTCTTCATACTTGTTGAGAACATCATGTCTAGAAAATTAAAGGGATACAGCACTGAAAGCCTCACACCCTGTTTAGCCAACCAGATTGCTAGAAGTAAACTTGAACCTGAACAGAGTGCCATGACATCATATGGTACACAACTGTTTAATAAACGCAGATGTGAAACTTATGAGCACATTTCCACCTCAGACTGTGTGATTACCTCCCAAAACAGATAATTCAAGATACTGGGTAATTATACATGTACATCAAGCAATGCTGTTTATCTTATTCAATGCAGGAAATGTCCTCGCACAGGGTATGTGAGGGAGATGAAATGGCAGCTCTGCAAAAGTATGAATTCACACAGGTATGATATTACTAGGAAGACAACTGACAAATCAGTTGCACAACAATTCTTTCAGGATGACCACGCCATCTCAGATATGTCTGTGATGGTCTTGAAAAGACATTTCAGCAGTACACAACAGAGATGTGCTTGTGAGATCAGACTTATGTTGCTTCTTAATATGGTGCAAGATGGCTTGAACATTGATGTTGAATTTATGACACATTACATATAAACTTACAATTTCCTTTACATCTAAGGATGGACAAAGATATTTTAGGTTTTCAGCGAGCAATGGACTTTGACTTTTATACAATCCCTCTTAACTGGTTATCTACAGGTTGGCCTTTCACATTAGTATTGTGTGAATGTGTGCATGGGTGTGTGGGTATGTCTATGTGTGTGGGTCTGTGAATATATTTATGTGTGTGTTGTGAGGGTAGAAGAAGTGTAGCACATTGAATTTTTCTTATGGGTATTTGAGATGGATGGTTATGTGGGGATAGTGGATGTGAATATTGCGGGGATATTGAGGTAAACTTATGTACTGGTACCTGACATTATGTTGTCATTGTGGCTAGGATTCTGGACTCATATTATAGTGGATGTTTACTTCCTTCTTCTAGTTCTGTAATTTGAGTATATATTGTAATGGTTTTACACTTTGTACTTATTAGGACATGTGTCTCATTTACTTGGGGGTTCATAAAAGGTGAAATTTATTTTTTGGTAACTATTGTAGTAATGGGTGCAATTGATGGTTATTAGGATTTATGTACGTATATTTCATTTTAAGTAGTTACATTCCCATGGGGGTGGTAATTCCTAAGAATTTCTGTTTAGATTCCTTGGACCATTTCTATATATGTATTATTTTGATTACACACTGACAATTTCTTGAAATCTGTACATATCAGGCTGTATATTCTCAATTTCTTGGGGCTCCCTGACTAGTACTCTTTTTATCTGGCACTTACACTGACAATTGATATTATCCTGTATAAACTCTTATTACAACAAGGTCTTAACATACTAGTTTGTTGAGATTATGTTGGGAATATATCTATAACCAGTTGTACTTTCATCAGTGTGATACACTTTCTCACTTTGGGTATACATCATTTTCATCATTCTATATGCCATGTAAAGATCATTTCTGATTTTACCATTTTGGGACTCATTTTTTTTTTAGTATTATTTTTTTACTTGGTTACATGTTACATTTTAGCATGCAGATGTTTTCTCGAGGATCATCTCATTATCTAAGGTTCTATTCTGAGCAAAGTGATGTACTGTGGCCTCTCTTGTGAATTATGTGTCTTAGGGAGGTTTCCTTCACTTGACATGTAATTTGGTGAACAGAGAAACTTAAGGTTTTTTTTATCCTTTAGACTGATACAGGGTAACTCTCTGCCTGCTGTTAAATTTAAACAACATTTGACCTTTAAGTTTGGTTCAGCTGAAATCACTCTAGATATTCAAGCTCTCCAGTGTCACTTTATTTCTCAAGGCTGTTTTAAACCAGTGAAAATGATTTCTGTTTTTTCTTCATGGTCTAAGTGTTAATAATATGGGATTTTCCCAATAACTCTTATTACGCTTCTGAAGAAGGACTTGTTGGTCTGAAAGGTAAAGCTCTTTGTTCTTTTTGAAACATCCTTATTGGTCCAATAAAAGGTATCACACTATTTGTTCTGGATTAAGAGACATGGGAATTCATTCTAGTGTTGGGAATGGATTCTAAGAACTAAAAGTCTAACATAAGGAACTGAGCACAGAGAGTGCTCTTACAGTAGGGCTCAGCATGGGCCAAATAGTATTTTCCGAATACCATGAATAGTAGGCTTCCTGAATATTCGGATGCATTTTCCAAATAGTTAATTATTCGGCCACTATTCAGGAACTACTACTCGGTGAGATTTCCAAGTCTCGCAGAGCTTTGTTGGCCAATCAAAAACTATTTCTTGAGCTCAAAGGCAAGCACACCATGTGATTTCCTTACTCTGAGCTGGTAGAAGTTAGGAGACATTGGTTTCTGAGAGTTGCTCTGCAGTATTTTTGAGACCTTAAACTTGCTAAAAAAGAAATAGATTTTTGCTTCATAGGCTTTTTTGGGTCAGTATAGTTTTTTTGATCAGTGTCAGAAAAGCTATGTTTGGCTTTCTGACAGGTATTTTGTCCTTATTGCTGTACTCGGTTACAGGGACTAGGAGGGCTGTCTGCTAACATCCCTTCTCTGCTGCTGTCTGACATAGCTCCAGTGTGATTTTTTTTGAGTGAAGCACATTTTATTTTTGTATTTTGTTTGTTTTGCTGTTGTCTGGTTCCAGGCTTGGTTCCCTGCATGACTGATGAGGGTGTCTGCTAACTCCCCCTCCTGCAGGTCACTGCTTATAATTAGCTGTATATGTGCAAAGTATTTTATTTTGTGAGGCTTCGCCCTGCATGTGCATGCTTAATATATTTTTTCATGAGGAAGGGCCACACATGTGCACAGCTGTGTGCACACAGATTTTGAAATAAACTTCTTCAGTTCTAAGACAGTCAGGCTTGACTCACTGAATTAGTATTGCTAGTCTCCTCTGGTTCTGGGGATAGATCCCTGTACACATGAGGAGAAGAAGAAGAAGAATCAGCATTTATATAACACTTTTCATACACAGTGTATTCCAAAGCACTTTACAAACAATGCTAGACTGGTAGTGAAGTGACTGAATGTGTGGTGGTGGCCATATAGCACATCATCACCCATACACAGCCTGGATAATTGCATGAACTGGTTTATGGGAAGGGGAATGTTCACCAGGACACCGGGATTGTTCCCTACTCTTTGAGAAGAGTGCCCTGGGTTCTTTTACTTCCACCTGGACACCCACCAGGACAACACCAGGATGGGCAGAAGGGACCTTGGTTTAACGTCTCATCCGAAGGATGGCACACCCCAGCAGTACAGCACCCCCCCAATACTGCATTCAAATGCCAGCGATATTTAGATGCAAGTCCAATCCCAGTGTGGGACGAGAACCCAAGACCTTCTGGTCCAGAGGTGGGTGTGTTACCAACTGAGCCACACTGACATGGCGGCTGACTCCCCCCCCCCAACTTTCACAGCCCAATGCACACAATTAAGCTTTGCTTGTGAAATATATCCCCCTTCGAGTCTGTGCCGTGTGTGTGTGTGTGTGTGCACACAGTTGCGCACATGCATTTTTTTGTTTGTTTATTGTTGTTTTCTTAATTAAACCATTGCACTTAGTGGGGCAGGTTTGTCTCACTGAGTTACAGGTAACTGTATGTCATCTGTCTGTTCCTTGCTCAGTTCCATGTTTGACTAAATAGGTTGCACTTTTCTTCCCCTTCTTAGTAGCAGTGTTTTTCTTTACTGCTACTTTTTTGTGGTGCAGTATAACTGGAAAGGTTGGTGTGTTACTGTAGTTCCACAAGCACTAAGTAAAGCATTACACACACAGGTACTACGTAGTAATAGTTTGTGTTTTACCCAGTAACCAGTAGTGACCTGATCCATCATGTCTTTAGCAATCTTGCAAACATGCTTGGTCCAGCCCCAGCAAAGCATCTGCACTGCTGGCCCCAAGTGATGAGGGACAGGATGACAGACCACAAACGTACAGCACATCCAAACAATTACTGCTAGTGTTGTCCCTGGGCTGCAACCCCCAAACAATCTATGTAGAACAAAGAAAGCACTCAGTGGGGGGGGGGTGCATTAACAAAATACAGTTAAGAGCAGTGCAGCATAAAGTTGCCAATACATTTGTTTGTGCTAAGGCTGGAGGATGCCAGTAAAGCCCTGGTGCTTTGATCAGAACCTGGTCTTTGCCAGGGTGCATATTGGGAATGTACAAATACGCTATGAATATACAATCCTTAAAGAAACACACACTATAAATAAGTGAAGTTAAAATGAGTGAGACTGAGATGCCCTTGTAACAAAACAATCCACAACTAACATACCCAAGGATGAAACACTGTATCAAGATTATAGAACATAGTTCATACTGTGGTGCCAGACAGTATGCGATGCAGTATCTTGCAAAATTGCTGTACAATGCTGCAGTATGCTGCAAGGAGCAGTGTAATTTAATGGCAATTAAGCCCTCCAGTCATCCAATATTATGTGGCATGTCATTCACACAAAGTACTAAATTGCATCTTGTCTTGCTCCACTGTAAATTATTGATACATAATACAGTTCCAGAGAAGATGGTGAGATAGACTAAATAGACAATGACATACAGGTGTCTCTCTTTATTCGATGGGCTCAAATATTGTTCTCCCCAAGCAAGCCTATTAGTTCTTATAGCATTGGTAATAGTGCTACAACCATTAGATTAGAGATTAGATTAGAGCATACATGCTTTGTGCAGCAAGCAGCAGATACCACCACCAGTGTCCCCACTGCTACCATTATGGCTGCTACATCCACAGCCAGTGTGCTTCCCACCTCCACCAGTGCCAGTCTTGCAGCAGCCACCCTTTCAACTGTAACCACTACTGCAGCCACTGCTACCACTATTCCTATGCCCATGGCTGAAGCACCTTCTATCCCATGTCTGTGACCTTGAACACCCTCTAGTGCTGACCCAATGCAATGCTTTATATTGTTTTCAGAGTGCTATGTGTGTGTTGTGGTGGATCGAGTGTGCCACATGAAGCTTGTGTTGCATTAGTGAGAGCTCAATGTTGGTGGCTGAAGTGTCATTTAGGTGTATATGGTATACCAGGTTCAATGGGTGATTAATGGTGTTGCTGAAGTGCTTTTTTAAAGTTTCCTTAAAAAAACACCTTTTCTGGCCTAATACCGAATATCGAATACTTGGGACCCAAATACTGAATATTCAGCCTAATATTCAGGAAAAGGTATTCGCACAGCCCTGCCCTACAGTATAAGAATTGTGCCTAAGTCTGGAGTTTCAAATAAAATGATGCTTTGAATTCATACTGTACAAATGGGACATTCATTTAATTTCTATAGTACACAACAAGAACAAACACCAATTACAGTAATATATCTTTCTATTGAACATTTATGGCTTTTAAACCATTTTTGAATACAAAAACACTACTGTGTTATATTAACCCTTCTTACTTGGTGGTTGAGGGAACTCAGCTTTGCCTTATGCCTCATGATCCACCCAGAGTGTTGTAATAACAGCATTACTGCATATCATGCAATGCATTGTTTTTGTTTGTTTCAATTAAAGCTCATTTCCTCTTTTTTCGTGATTTGTTTTCAAACCCAGTAATTTTTATGTTTATCTCATACTTTAAGTTGTACCCCCCTTAATTTAGAATATCATCTATTGACACTTTAACCTTTTATGAAAAGAGTGGTACTTCAGTCTCATATTAGTGCTACTTCAAATGCAAAATAACTTCAAAGATTACAGGCATTTTCCCACTCAACTAGAAAAATCAAGCAAAGTCAGTTATTACCCAAGAGCAATTTAAAACATTTCTATGCATTAGCAGACAGAGCAAACATTAATTTGCATAACTTTAATGCATAATTTAAAAATATACTGCAACTGGTGTATACATTTGTTATGCTAACAAAATAAATAAAATAAGCCTCTGGAAAAGACATTGCAGATTGAGGAAGAATTATTATTTTTTTTTTTTTTTGTAAGATAAGGAAATATTTTAATATTGAATTTTCTGTGACATCTTAAATCCACCAGATATTATAGCTATGTACGTCCCTTGTTGAATACTCACCATGTTCACCTATATTGAATGGTGACTCACCTGCCTGCCCATAATTATAATAATTTGATATTATAGTCAATAGCCACTTTATTACTGCAATGTGAACACTGCAGATTATATGACATTATTCAGAGAGTGACAGGAGGTTTAAAAAGCTTATTGAACTTTTCCAAAAATGTAAAACAAACAGAAAACAGTTTTAGGACATGCTTTGATATGAACATGGTAATTCAGGCTAATAAGGTACAGACACTAGAAGATACATCTGAGACACTTCCTACAGAATAAAAATACTCTTAACATTTGTTTTCTGTTTGTGACAGCCATATTTCACTCCAGAGAAAATTGGTATGATCAGACAAATCCCCATGGTACACCATGAAACGTTATAAACTTTGAATCCTTAGAGATAGAGCATGGCTTTATGCTGAGCAGTTAAATTCACAGTTTGACTGAAATGCCTACAAATTATTTAAAAACTTCTATTTAAAGGAGATGAGGCAGGCAAAATTATTTTTCAGAATTCCTTATTCTCTGATGGTCATATAAGAAAAATATTTAAACACTTAGATGGTCCTTCTAAATCTGACTGTTTTCTTTCATCTTAGATGACACATTTTTAAATAATACCTCTCTCGCTGCTAATGATTTAATTCAGTATTTCATAAAATCAATCAACCTACTGTATTTGAGCCTTCTGTTTTCTCAATTAAAACCTAGGCATCCTCATCAGACTCTCTCAAACCAACAATTCACTGGGAAATGTTCACCAAGAGAACACAACAGATAACTGGAAGCAACAGAAAGAGCTTCACTAGCAGGAACAGAGATATCCTACAGCATCTGTGCTGCTGTCTGGTCAGACCACACATGAAGGCTGGTGGTCAGTTCTGGGCTCCATATCTCAATAAGGACATTAAAAGGATAAAAGGGGTCATTAACCTAGAATATCTTAATCATGTTTAGTGACATAAAGAATTAAATCGCTCTAATTTGGAAAGAAGGCAACTCAGCGGTGACCCAGTGCTGATATGCAAATCTATTTTTGATGCAGAGCTATTTAAAACTCTACACCTGTTGTTGACAGGGGGATTTTCATTGACTTTCAGCGATTGTTTTCATCTTGAAGATCTGCATTTTAACACAGAATAATGGAGAAACTATTTTACTTAGAGAGTAGTTAAAATGCAGATTACATTACCAACTGGTGTAGTAACTAGCTATAGTATCTTTCCATTTAAACTTAGGATAGATGCATTCATTAGTGAGAGGGGATCTCTGGTTATGAATGCTGAGTTGCCACAGTAAATCTAGAAGAAAACCAATGGTTTACTTACAGCTGTAACCACCTATGAGCCTATGAATCTTTACCAACTTTAAAACTGCTTCCGCTTCTTTCTTTGAGAATGATCTCATCTCTGTTCATCCTATTTAAGCTACTGATGTCCTTAGAGAGTTGTTTCTGTGGAGGCTAGAGAAGGCAGCAGGTCTAGGTAGTACAAATTGTGGGTTGTTTTGGTATGCTTCCCTGTTGTCTTATTGTCTTTCATCATGATTGAATCTTTCAGTTAAACTGGTACATTTCCAGGTACTATAGTTAGAAAATCGCTGAAGGTATCCCAATTTTTAAAGCTGGCACTAGATACATTTTTTTTTAATTATCTTCCCATTTCACTATTGCCTCTTATGTCTAAAGTAATGGAAAAACTGAACACTTTTCAGGTCTCCTCTTACTTTAAAAATACAGATATCCTCACTTCTTTGCAGTCTAGATTCTGACTAAACTATCGTACTGCAAAAACTTCTATCAAAGTCACACATGATTTATTATTGGACACTGACTGTAGCTTAGTCTCCAGTGCCATTTTGATTGACCTGTAAAAGGTCTTTGACACTACTGATCACATTATGATCTCTAACATAAAGAGTCTGGGCCATAGTGATGGGTCAGTAGTATGGTTCTGCAGTCATCTCTCTGGTCATTTGCAACAAGCCTATTTTCAGTGAATTATTCTACCATGTCATTAATTTAAAAAAAAAAGGTGTTATACAGGGGTCTGTTCCAGACTGTTTACATCTTTCCCTTCATAGGAACATAAAAACATAGAATTTGATGACAGATAAGGACCGCTTGGCCCACCCAGTCTGCCCATTTCCCTGCCTAATGGATAAGCTGCAGATCCTAGTTAACCAGCAGCCTACTTCTTCCTACCCCAACCCCCTAGAATTGCCTTATGGCTGTCCCATGCCGCTGCTCCATGCATCCACAACCTCTCTGTGAAAAATACTTTCTTAAATTACCTTTGAGCCCCCCATCTTCAAATTGTGCCCCTTGTTCTTGCACACCCTTTTTTGAAAGATGCTACCTATTGACTTTGTTGATTCCCTGAGGTACTTGAAAGTTTCTATCATGTCCCCCCTCCCTCCTTTCCTCGAGGCTATACATATTAAGCTCCTTAAGTCTCTCTTCATATGTCTTCTGATGCAGACCCTGCATCATTTTAGTTGCCCTCCTCTGGACAGCTTCCATCCTGTCTATGTCTTTGTGGAGATTGGGTCTCCAGAACTGCACGCAGTACTCCAGATAGGGTCTGACCAGTTGTCTGTACAGAGGGATAATAACTTCCTGTTTTCTACTGGCGATGCCTCTCCCTATGCATCCCAGTATCCCCACAGCCCTTCTTGCTGCCCTCTCACATGGCTTGCCCACCTTTAGGTCATCTGATATGACTACCCCCAGGTCCCTTTCCATTTTTGTTGTTGTTAGTATCTCACCCCCCATTGTGTACTCTTCCTCTGGGTTTTTGTTTCCCAGGTGCATTACCTTGCACTTCTTAGCATTGAATCTAAGCTGCCATACATTTGACCATTCCTCTAACCTTGCCAAGTCCCTTCTCATCCTTTCCACCCCACCTTGTGCATCAACTCTGTTGCAGATCTTTGTGTCATCTGCAAAGAGACATACTTTTCCTTCCAGTCCCTCTGCAATGTCGCTTATAAAGACATTGAAGAGGACCAGTCCTAATACTGAACCCTGAGGCACCCCACTAGTAACCCCCCTTTCTTCAGAGTGGACTCCATTTACTATTACTCTCTGTGTCCTATTCTCCAGCCAATTCTTTACCCACGCTGTCATCTTGGGACCCACTCCCAGGCTGGCTAACTTGTATATTAATCTTTTGTGTGGGACTGTGTCAAATGCCTTGCTAAAGTCTAGGTAGGCCATGTCCACAGCCCCTCCCTGATCTACTACTTGGGTCACCCAGTCAAAGAAATCTATCAGATTCGTCTGGCATGACCTTCCCGCTGTGAATCCATGCTGCCTTGGGTCCTGTGCCCCTCTGGCCTCTAGATACTCAACAATTCTTTCCTTCAGAAGTGATTCCTTCATTTTCCCTATCACTGAGGTTAAACTAACAGGTCTGTAGTTTCCTGCTTCTGCCTTGCTCCCACTTTTGTGAAGGGGAATCACATCTGCCCTCCTCTAGTCCTCGGGTACCACCCCATCCTCCCATGATTTGTTAAAGAGGGTAGTCAGTGGTGTCACTAGTTCATGTGAATGACTTAGTAAACTACACTTCGGGCATTGGGATACACTTGTATGATGATTATACTATGTTGTATACCAGTCAGACTACCCTAAATGAAGTTCAGACTTCCCTTCAACAAGTTTTTGAAATTGTACAACACTATCTAATTGAAAACAGTCTTGATCTTAATGTGACAAAGATGCAGGGAATGATTTTTGGTAATAGATATACAATAAGACTACAATCTTTAATTCTCCTAGCTGTTTTAACCCTTGATAATAGGATTGTTTGAAACTGTACAGACTTATAAATATCTAGACTTGTGCTTCAAGTTGTGTTTGACTTGGAATGTTCATGTTGAACATATTTTTTTCATATAGCTTTTTTAGTCACTGGGGACACCTCTACCTACATCATTCTTTTTGTCCAGCACCCCAAGTACTAGCCATCACTCCTCACACCATTCCTCTGGTGATGATTTCCATGAGGAAGGACCCGAGTATGCCAGTGCTTTCATTAATGGCTGCTGTGCACATTTTTTTTTTTTTGGTTTTCCTCTCTGGCCTCCCCTTCCCTGGCACCCTGGTGCAGGATGTGTGTCTCAACACATGTCTCCTTGGATGCATTTAGGGATGACCTGTGAGAGAGACAATCTCCTTCATCCCACCACAGGGGTCACTACAGTGCTGGAACTAGGGTGCCTTCCTCACAAGGCTGGCAGCATTCCTGCACGGCAATGTTACTTAAGCCCCCTGGCTGCCCAGTCACCTTTCTGGGTCTGCTCCCAGACTGGAACATCAGCATGGAAGCATGTGTCCTGAAGTTCATATTACATATTTAATCAAAAAATTAGGCTACATATTGGTTTTCATTTTTGGTGTAAAGAGTATTTGTCTGAAACTGTTTAAAACAAGATTGTTACCACAATGCTGATACCATTATTAGATTATTGTGTTTTTATCTATGGGGCTCTATGACACCAGTTCAACAAATATTTTGTCAAGTGATATTATAACAATGGATTTATGTTGACTGCAAATTGTGGTTGGCATATATCCATCTGGAAACTTGTCTGTGTTTTTTTTTGGGGGGGGGGTTTCGCCCCTGAACCCCCGGACCTAAGGATTATCAAATCCAAGTCAGAGTTGAATCAGGGAGGGGATGCAGGACCAGGAGACAGAGTGGACTTTACAGTGATCTGTCAATGTTGTCTGCATCGACACGTTCACTGTAAAGGTTTTGCTGTGAGATCAGCATACAATCTATGGATTAGCTACTACTACCAACTGCATAAATGTGATATAATTTATAACAAATGCAATTTATTTTGCACTCTCCTAGTGACACACACCACACTGGCTTTTATAATAAATTGAGATGAATGTCCCTGCTGGGCCATAGACAGCTTCAGTCCTCCAGTTTGTTCAAAGCTGTCTAGTATCAATATCTCCTCATCATTTGAACATATGGACATACAAAAATGCCAGCAGAAGCAGGCCATATGGTCTATCGAGTCAGCTCGATTGTGCAGCTAGCCCCTCAACTTACAGCTGCCCCTCCCTCCCCCACCCCTATTCATCATACCCCCCACCCTATACCAACCCCTCTTAAAGCCACCCATCATTCTACAGGACACCACCGCCTTGGGCAGAGCATTCCACCTGCTCACCACTCTTTCCATGAAAATGCCTCCTGATTTGCCTCCTGAATCTCCCCCCCCCACAGCCTCAACTGGAGCCCTCTCATCTCCTTCCCTCTTCTAAGCTGGAAAATCCCTTCCTTACTAACCTTATTTATCCCCTTGAAGTATTTAAATGTCTTGATCATATCCCTCCTATCCCTCCTCTCCTCCAGGGAATACATGTTCAGCTCTGCCAATCTCTCCTCATAGGACCGCCCCTCAAATCCCTGAATCATCTTTGTTGCTCTATGCTGCACCCCCTCCAGCAACTTGATGTCCTTCTTCAGCAACGGGCACCAGTACTGCATGCAGTACTCCACATGAGGCCTGACCAAAGTCCTGTACAGGGGGAGGATCCCCTCCCTATTGCTGAAGGAGATTCCTCTTGCTAAAGATCCTAACATCATATTGGCCTTTGCTACCACATTTCTGCACTGAGCCGAACTGTTCATGTTGCTCATTATAATCACCTTAAGATCCTTTTCTTCCTTGTTATTTTTCCAGCTGTACCCCTCCCAGCTGATAGCACCTCCACTGGTTCCTAGCTCTAAAGAGCAGTACCTTGCACTTCTTGGCATTGAACCCCAGCTGTCATGTTACCGATCACTCCTGTAGTTTGTCAAGTCCTCCTGCAGCCCTTTCCATCCTTCGATGTCATCTTCCACAGCTCCCATCTTCATATCATCCATGATTAAACTGATCCTACTCCAGACCCTGCAAGAGCTATCAGCTATGAATATCCTAAACAACACTGGTCCCAGCAATGATCTCTGTGGCACCCTCACTCATCACTTCCCTTGGTTATGAGAGCTCCCCCCACTCACCACCAGTCTCTGATGCCTTCCTTTCAGCCAGTTGACAATCCAATTTACCATATTTATTCCCACATGTATGTATTCCAGCTTCTCCCCCAGCCTCCCATGTGGCACAGAATCAAACGCCTTGCTGAAGTCCAAATACAGGACATCCACCACATGGCCCGTGTCCAGTTCCCTGGTCACCCAGTCATAATTCTCAATTAGATTTATCTGGTAGGATCTGCCAGAGATAAACCCATGTTGTTGACTGTCCTGGAGACCATTGTCCTCCAAGAAGGTCACCAGCCACTACTTTAGGATTGTCTCCATGGGCTTCCCCACAACTGATGTGTGTCTCACTGGCCTGTAGTTTCCCAGCTTGTACCTGAGGCCACTTTTGTGAATGGCACAACATGGGCCATCCTCCAATCCTGTGGTATGCATCCAGTGTCCAGGGAGGTACTGAACAGGTCAGTCAGTGGCCCCACGAGGATCTCCGTCAGCTCCCTGAGTACCCTAGGGTGGATGCCATCTTGTCCATCCCTATTGCCCTCAATCCCTCCAGAACCCTGTCCTCCTTAATCCCTAAATCAGTCACACCTTCCCCTCCACTACCCACCCTACCCCTCCTTGGGGTATCTACTCCCCCTTTCTTCTTCGTGAACACAGAACAGAAATATTCATTCAGTACCTCTGCCTGTCCCCCCCTCCACCCATCCTCCATCCTTCCTAATCCTCACAATTTGCTCTTTGTTCTTCCTTGTTTCTCTAATGTATCTGAAGAAGTCCTTTTCTCCTTCCCTAATACCCTGTGTCAGTCTCAGTTCTCTTGAGGCCTTGGCCACTCTGACTAGCCTGGTAACTTCCCAGGACTTCTTCATATACTCTATCTTCACACACCCCTCCCCTCACTTCTTGAGTTTCTGAAATGCCTTTCTCATGTCCCTTACTCCCTCCGTTACCTCCTGAGTCAACCAATTGAGCTTCTTTGCCCTTCACTACATACTCCTTGCCTTTGTACATGCCCCAGTGACCTCTGTCAGTCCTCTTTTAATAATCTCCCACTTTTGACTAGCAACCATGTCCTGACGAATGCTTGCCAGACACTTACCCAAAATCTCCCCCATCCTACAAATGTCTGCCCCCTTAAAATCAGTCACCCTGGATTTCATACTCCCTGTCTCCCTACTCATATTAAGCATGAACCACACTGAGTGGTGGTCACTCCCAGCCAGAGGGTCCTCCACCCCCAGATCCCTTACCGCTTCCCCATTTAAAAGTACCAGGTCCAGAGTCCCAGCCAGTCTAGTAGGCTCATGTACCAGCTACTCCTGGAAGCTCTCCTGAAATGCCTCCAGTATGACCTGCTTCACTGCACTTGTGGTGGCAGGAGTGCCCCACTCCACCCCAGGTAGGTTGAAATCCATCACCACCACAGTGCTCCCCTTCCTATAGACCTTTCTGATTTGCTCCACTAGCTCTCTATCCAGGTCCCCCCATTGTCCTGGAAGTACATATATTATCCCCATCCTTGGTGTCCTACTTCTCGAGTCCTGAAGCTGCAGCCATAGGACCTTTGTTCAATCTTCCTCCCCCTCTTCCTTTGTAAACTTTATCCCTTCTCATACATAGATTGCTACACCCCCCTTCTTTTTAGCCCTATCCTTCCTGAATATTTTTAACCCAGGGATCATCATATCCCAGTCCTGGTACTGGGTAGCCCATGATTCTGTGATGGCCTCAATGTCCACTCTCCTCACTGCCAAGAGAGCCTGCAACTCAGCTAACTTATTACCTAGGCTCCTAGCATTCAGAGTGACCACTCACCAGCCTGTATCCTTCCTTGCCTTACTCTGGGTTTCCCCCATCCTCCTCTCCCTCCCTCCCTGCCTCTACCCTGACTCCTCCCCTGCTGTCTTGGGGGATAATTTTGTGGGGCTCACCTCTCCAGGTACCTTGTCTACCAGCTGTCCACTCACCCCCCACCTAGTTTAAACTCACCTTTGCTGCCATGAACCCCTCTATCATCTGTTTTAATAATCCCCTCCCCGCTCAAGTGCAGCCTATCTCCTGCATATAGATCATTGTTGTCCGAGGTTTGTCCCCAGCCCACCCTATAACCCATACCCCTTGGATTGACACCATTCTCCCAGCCATGTATTGAATTCTCTAATCCTCCCTTTTCTCACCATACTCATGCATGATACTGAGAGTGCCTCCAAGAATGCCACCGATTCCCCCAGTTCCTCACACACCATACCCAGTTCCTCAAACCTCTCCCTCAACACTTCCACCATCTCTCCCACCAGGTCATTTGTACTCACATGCACCACAAGATGTGGTTTCCTCCTACCCCTTCTTGCGCACATCAGAATTGACTACGCCACCCTGCCCGCCATTAACCCAGGTATGCACTCCAACCATATACTACTGTGCCTTTCCCCCTTACTGTCCCATCTTATCCCTTTTAGCATGGAATCCCCCAGTACTAGTATCCCCCCTCATCCTTCCTTGTTCCTGCCCCACCTCACTATCTCAGCATCTTTTCTGGAGTCCACCACCTTTGCTTCTCTGTCCTTCCCCCATTGCTCCCTCCCCTCCCCTGATCTGTCCCGTGCCTCCCTCCCACCTCATCCCTCTCCTTCACTACCCTCCCAACCTCTCTGACCCCCACTGCCTATCCCATCCTCTGTCCCTTCCCTTTTCCTTTCTCCTTCCTCTCTACTCCCTTCATCTTTCCAGCTGTGCCACTCATCCCATTATCCTTGGATCCCTCCTCTGCCCTAGTTCTGTTCCCTGTTCCTTCCCCTGTCCCCTCCTGGTGAACCTTCCTCCTCTCTTCCTCCACCAATGTCATCAGGATCGCAAACCTATTACCTGCCCCCACTTCCTTCCTATGTGTCAGCTCTTTCCTCCCTACAATGGCCCCTCCCACAGAGCTTGGACTTCTGTTCAGTTTGCTTCCACCCCCCAATCCCCTCTCTTCACTCAAAGCTCCTCCCCTGTGGTACCCTCATAATCTTCTCTGGGGGTGGCCCACTTGCTCCAGCAGCCCCCCTTCCTACTCCCATCCTCTCCAACTCCCTCCCAAGCCACCTTGTCTCCTCATTGAGCCTTCTCAGCCTGTGACTAATTGGACACCCTCCAAGCTTCCACAAAATTTCTATCCAAACCACCACCCTGCTCCCATTACAGCCCACTATTCTACCCATGCTTAAGCAGACTTAACTACAGGAAAGAGCAATGTGAGCAAACACTGTATTAATCAGTAAAACTAAAATTACCAGAACTAGCTTTATAAATAAAACTATTATTATTATCATTATTATTATTATTAGTTGTGCTAGCTTAACTAGCCCTTGCCCCCAAAGAAATAAATTTACCCGACCGTGACAAGGATAAGAATGCAGTCCTAAT
This sequence comes from Neoceratodus forsteri, assembly GCA_016271365.2. Taxonomy (NCBI): domain Eukaryota; kingdom Metazoa; phylum Chordata; order Ceratodontiformes; family Ceratodontidae; genus Neoceratodus; species Neoceratodus forsteri. Next base: position 438,304,488 of record CM028137.1, on the reverse strand, counting down.
TTTTTTTTCTTCCTCTCTCCTCTAGTCTCTGCCTATGATGCCTTTCATCTAAGGTGCCTTATCCTATAGTTTAACTTCCCTACAAAAACAAATACAGTGACTATGCCAAGATACCCTACAAATACAAATGCAGTGTCTACGCCCAAATACTGCTCCAAATGCCACACTTACTCCCTCACCACCTGTAAACAAAAGTATCAGTCTTACTGACCAACTACATTCAGCCAGTGTCCTCAAGTCCAGGTAGCATTCAACTCCGACCCCTAGAAGACAGCACCTTTTGCTGCTCTCCAGCTCATGGCTCCTTGCTTCTCTGTGACACTGGCTCCTCCCACCTCAGCCATTTAATAGAGTTTGGGACTGGGGAGGGTGTGTGGGACAAAACACCTCCTTCCCTCTTCTGCTCCTTGGCTCTGCTCCTAGAAAGAAAAAAACTCCTTCCTGCTGTTCCTCGGCTTAGGCTGCGTTGCACCCCTGACTCTCTGTGGCTTCCCAGACAGCTTTTATAGTAATGTAGCATGTAATATGTTAGTATAAGGGCCATAAGAACTGGTCTGCACTCCTTTTCTGTACTTGAATTAGCACAACACTCTGCCACCAGTTGCTGTGGTAGATGAGTGTTCTCAAATTCTGGTCCAACTTTATGGAACACGCTCCCCACACCTTTGTACAATCGCTGGTCCATCTCTTTATTTTTTTTTTATTCAAACTTTATTAACAGATTTTTCCACAATATTGGAGGCAGCAAATATGACATGTACAACTTATTTAAAATGCAATACTCAAACTGCCCCCCACCCTCCCACCCCCGTGCAGCAATATTATGCCTCCTTATAACATGAGCTCCTAAGACAGGATGCTTATGTGTACAGGGATAATTAGTACATAACGAAACTTATATCCGAATAGTCATAATCAAGGTGTGAAGGGGATCCCAGATGTGTGTATAAGCTGGTAATCTATTGCAGAGACTAGCTATAGCTTTCTCAGTGTGAAGGTTAGCACGGATTTCATTCACTCATTCCTGGAATGATGGGGTAACCATATCTTTCCAATGCCATAATATAAGTTTCTTGACAGATAATGCAATCATGGAAATGTGAAATCTCCTAGCCTTAACCTTGATGGAGGACCGTTCCCCCAGGAGACAAATATCAGGTGTAAAACAATCCCGCAAACCCAATAAGGGGTCCAGGTTGGTTTTAATAGCATCCCACAGAGAAGTTATTTTGGGACACGACCAGAATATGTGAAAGAGTGTCCCTTCTCCCTGGGAGCATCTGATGCATACGTTTCACTCGAGAAGGCCCCATTTCTCTAACTTGACTGGGGTATAATACATATTGTGTTAAATGTGATATTGCATAAGGCACAATCTGTCTTGGGACACATATTTATGACAGGACTTCCATAAGACCTGCCAGTTGAGAGTGTATTGGGGAAAAATAGATCCCCAGAACCTAGTCAGTCCGAAAGAGCCCCCATACTGTCTGTGAAATAAGTCCTGATATAACTTAGAAATGACACCCGAGGACCCTAATAGGGAAGAAGTCTCCAGAATCAACCCTCTAACCGATTGGCAAGGGGGGGTGCTACCCAACACCATTGTAAGCAAGTGCTTTAATTGGATCACTTTGAATTGTGAACATGCTGGGATATTAAATTTCTAGATAAGTTCAGTTACTGGAAGCCACTTTCCTTCATCATTCAAAAACGTGGATACTATCCCTTCACCCAACTGAGGCAACCATATCGGGGAATCAACTGTTTGTTCATAGTAAAGGCCGGAGAGTTCCAGATGGATTGGGACAGGTCCAAATAAGGAGTATAGCGCAGGAAAGAACAAAGCTGCACATATACTTTTAAAGAAGTCATAACGGTGGGACATTTCTCAGCACCTTGTAAATGAGACACTTTGACATAAAACAAAGTCAGGGGATCTATATTCATAGACCGAATTAAGTCTAGTTCTATTTTGAGCCAAGTCAGTCTCAGGTTCTCGGGGCCTGGGCACACCCACTTCAGACATTTAGCCAGATGGCTGGCCCAATAATAAATTGCCAGGTGAGGGATCTGCAGTCCCCCATCTATTTTAGAGGCAGCCAGCTTGTGGTATGCCAATCGGGGGTATTTATTTGACCAAATAAAATTGGTGAAAATTCTATGCATTTTCCGAAACCAGGATAAAGGGATAAATGTGTTAAGAAGGAAGAGGGGGTAAAAAATTTGTGGGAAAATATTCATCTCGATTATGTTAATCTGGCCCCATAATGAAACCATGAGTTTGGACCATCTATCGAGATCCTGAATAATTAACTGGGAAAGAGGCTCCAAATTTTCTTTGAACCATGCTGAGGGATTACATGTTAATTTGATACTCAGATATTTTAGCATCCGGGGGGCCCAACACAAACCAAAAGGGGTAATATCAGTCTTGAAGACCTTGTGATTCAGGGGAAAGAAGGAAGATTTGTTAGCATTTAACTTATAATTTGAAAGGGAACTAAATTTAGCAATTTCCCCTAACAAAGCCGGAATAGATGACACCGGGTGGGATAGATACAGGAGAAGACCATCCACATATGCTGTGATCTTGACCACATTGCACCCTACCCTAATGCCCTGTATCCCTGCGTTGCTGAGGATATTTTGGATAAGAGGTTCCAAATAAAGATTGAATAAGAGGGAAGAGAGGGAGCAACCCTGTCTGGTACCTGAGTATAAAAAGAAAGTCTTAGAAAATGCACCATTTCCCGAAATCTTAGCTGATGGGGCTTGATATAGTGCACAAATCCAGTCTATAAAGATGGTAGGGAACTGGAAGGCCTTGAGAACATGAAATAGGAAATTCCAATTCACACGGTCAAATGCCTTCTCAGCGTCCAGGGAGACCAGCCCAGCAGGAAAAGTGGCATCTCTGGACTCCGAGAAGACATGTGAAAGGGTGCGCAGATGATCCGAAGATGATCGTCCCTTCATGAACCCCACCTGGGTCATGCCAATCAGATCTGGGAGAACCACTGTTAATCTATCGGCCAATATCTTTGAGAGGATTTTAATATCTTGATTTAAAAGGGGTACGGGCCTGTAACTTTGTACTAACTGTGGATCCTTGTCTGGCTTGGGGAGAAGGACAATCAGGGCTTCAAACAGATAGGTATCTACCCCAACCCCAGAGAAAATGTGTTGAAATAGCTGGTGAAGCACCGGCAATAAGAGTTCTCGGAAAGCTTTATAAAATAATGAGGAATAGCCATCCGGCCCTGGGACCTTGTCCGAAGGCAAGACTCCGATAGCCTCTGAGATCTCCTCCAGTGATATTGGTGAGGCTAAGAAGCTCCTGTGCTGTTCTGATAGGGTAGGCAGATGGGAGTCCTTTAAATATGCCTCCAGAGTCTCCGAACAGGGAAGGCACTCCATATTCCTGTATAATTGTTCATAGTACAGTGCAAACTCTTGCACTATCTCAGAAGGGGATACTCTCAGAGACCCATCCACCTGGGCTCGAATTGGGGGGATGAATCTTGCAGATTCCTGTTGTTTTAACCGAAGTGCGAGTAATCGCCCCACCTTTTCTCCCAGATCCATATAACTAGCTCTGGTTCGAATAATAGCTAACTCCGCCTTTTCCCTCAGCAAGTTTAAGTATTTATCCCTGGCTACTAGAAACTTCTTTCTGTCCTCACTCGAAGTGCTAATGGAAGAGTTAGCCTCTAGGAGCCATATTTGGGACAGTAAAGATAGTAATTCTTCCTCTTGTACCCTTTTCCTCTTAGATGCTAAACTTATAAGGATTCCCCTCATATAGGCCTTAAAGGCACCCCATAAAATATCTGGCTTTGCACTATCAATCGGGTTAGATGAGAAGAAAAGCTCGATCTGTTCTTTTATAAGCTTGCAATACCTGGCATCCTTTATTAATTGTTCATTGAGTTTCCAATGGGTCTCTCTTCTGGGCGTATTAAGAAAAGCTATATTGCATACCACAAGGGAATGATCAGAAATAGGGCCAGGCTGGATTGAGGCGGACATAACCCCGGGCAAGAGCTCCTGGGAAATTAATACGTAATCAATGCGAGATTGCGATCCATGCACTGGCCAGCTAAAGGTATACTCCTTGGAGTTGGGGTGCAGGACGCACCAGACATCACATAGCCCACAATGATCCACCAAGTCCCTGAAAGCCCTTTGCCCAGGGGATAGTCCCCTCAATCCACTGCCTGACCTATACATATTAGGGTCCAAAACCAAATTGAAATCACCACCCATGATGATCATTGTGGGAAGCATTGGGAGAATAATGGTAATCAGCCTCATAAAAAAGCCTGGATCATCATTATTAAGCCCGCAAATACTGAAAAGTAAAAGTGGTACAGACCAGAGAGTGCCCTGAATCAAGACAAACCTGCCCCCTGGGTCTTTAATAACATGTGAGGAAATGAAGAGAATGCCTCTGTTAATAATTAGCATGGCTCCACAACTGTTGGTGGATCCCGAGGCATTAAAGACCTGACCCACTTGCTGCCTGCTTAGTTGAGAAGCTTCTGACTCTAATAAATGTGATTCCTGCAGGAACGTTATCTGGGAACGCAATAGACTTAAATGCTTAAACACTTGATAATGTTTGGATTTTTTCCTAATCCCCTTCACATTCCAATGTTGCAAAAACCATGTTATTGGCCATCTAGATCAGTGGTATTGAGCATTAGAACAAGAAGCCCTGTACAATAACAACAAAAGGAAATTATCCAGATTTCTCTAAATACTGCTGCACCCCCATCGTCCCCCCGTCCCCCAACACAAGCCATCTCCTCCCCATCCCACCATAATACTCCCCCTCTACGTTTAACATAAATGTAACCAATCCTTTAAGCCAGAGCTTCCCACCCCCAACCACCCCAACTGTCACAAACAACACTTAGCAAAGTACCACATCCCTTCCTCCCTCCCAGCCTCCCGAAGAAACCCTCAGCCCCAAAGAAATACAACAACCCCTTGCTACAAACCAGTAAACCTTGAATCAGAAACAGGAGTACTCTGCTACCTAAGCAACTCCTGGTAGCTTAGAAAAGGTGCTGGGCTTATGACATAGGGGCACGGTGAGTGTGCTGCTATAATTAACATGATACATGTGGCCTGCTAAAAAACAAACAAACAAAAAAAAACACAAACGAGCAGGAATCCCAGGTAACTAATATAAAAATAAGGTTCTTTTACCTCGCATCTTGCCATTGCAAAATCAAATAGCACAGTGAAGGGTAAATTTAATTAACTCAGGCATTAGAAGAGGGAGCCATACAGGAGGAAATCAGCCCCAATTAATAGGATTCATGTGACCTGCTAAAAGAACACAGGCGCTCAGGAACCCCAGGTAAGTGATGAGGGAAATAGGGCTCTTTTACCTCAGCATCTTGCCTCACGAAAGCCAACTGGCGCAGTAAAGGGTATATTTTTTACCCCATGCTTCGAGCAGGGAGCTTTGCTGAAGGAAATCAGCCCCGAGTTGTCAGCTAGCGCTGAACTATTAATCGTATGCACTGAGCTCCCTCTTGTGGCTACTAAGTAAAAGTGCATCACTACATGGATAGAAGTAAAGAAAAAAGCCCAGCACTTCTCCTGAATTAATCTACCTCCAGAATTAAATCATGAGCCTGAGTAGTGTAAAACAACCATCCCCTTATTGCTGAAGACTCGTGTTTCTAACAATACCAAAACAAAGAACACCTTCCCCCAAGTAAGCAAACTGTTTGTTCAGAACAAATCCATAATGTGAGCTTCAGTCCCATGCTTAAATTCAGAGCAAGAGTGTTCCCATATTGAGTTAGCACAGCGAGATGGCAACTATGCTTCTTCCAATAACGAGATCTCCTGGACTCATTCAATGCTTGCTATCCTATTCAACATTCTACATAAAAAAGGCAGTCCCATCTTGACAACACAGGACTCCCCCTCATCATAGGTACAGAATGCCTCATGGGTCACGAAACAGGTCAGGCAGGGTGAGTTTGAGGCTGGTGAGAGCCATATATGGATCTTCATAAGCTGACCAAGATCCGTTCACTAAGACTTGCAGCCTAGCTGGGTACCCTATCCTAAACTTGAGCCCAGCAGCAATTATCTTGGACACAATGGGATGGAATGCTGTATGCTTCTGCCGAACAGATCCCAGCTGATCCTGTGCTATTCTTAGCTTTGAGTTCTCCCAGCGGACCTCTTGTAGGTCTCACACTTTAGACAGAAAATGTTGCCTCTCCAAGAAATTGAGAAATCGGCATATAATAGGGCGAGGAGCCGCCTCTGATGGAGGTTTCGGCCATAGGGATCTATGCGCCCTCTCAATAATGTACGCTGAGCTGAAGGGAGAGGGGCCGGTAACCCGTTCCACCAACTTCCGTATGAAGATGATAGCATTCTGGCCCTCTTCACCTTCTGGTAGCCCCAGTATTACAATGTTGTTCCTATGGCTGCGGCCCTCAAGGTCCTCCAATTTTGCTTCAACTCGAGAAAGCTTCTGCTGTACAGCCGCTAGCCCAGGGTCTACCTTTTCCAGGCATTTCTCCAGGTAAAAATACGAGCAGTATTATCTGAGGTTGTTGTAAAGACCTCATCCAGCTTTTTAGATGGGCATTGAGTTCAGTTGCCATCTCTTTCACTTCCTCATGGAAGGGTTTAAACTCTTCTAGGAACCTATTCAGGGTTAAAGGCTCTTGCTCCAAGACTTGGCTGGGATGGTCAGGCCTGTCTGACCCACTCGAGGCCCTAGATTTCTTTGGGGCCTTCTCAGGGGTAACTGGTGGAGTGTGTTTTTGTGGGGCTTTTTTCATGTAAGCCTCCATCAATGCTCAAACGCGCTAATCCAAAGCTCAAGGTGATTAGAAGGCAGACTTAGATGATAGCGTAGGGTTTTAGGTAGTTTGGAAGTCCGAAAAAACACGATTTTAAAATCAGGAGGCTGGAGCTGTGTGGAGGAGCTTCTACTCAGCACTCTGCATCATGTAGTCTCCCCCATCTCTTTACTTTATATTTATAAATAACTGGCTTCTTAACCAAGCCACTCTTCCATGTGTGTGGTGTGGGTATGTATGCTAATGCATGCTATCTTCACTGATGTGATCTCTATATAAAAATATTATAGTACTAATATGTTGTATTGTAGCAAGTATTTATTAGGTAGATTGTAGGTAGGTTGTATATTACCATTATTGGCCCCTATGCACAAAGGGGTGGGTAATACGCACCTGCGGTGCGTACCCTGCCCATGCATCTACACAACCACAGGAGATCTGTGGGTGGCACTAAAAATGACCGCCAAGTGACTCCCACATGTAATCCTGCCCCCCTGGCGTGCATGGTCATGCGAGTGATCGGGGCGGAGCTGTGGACCTGGGCAGGCATTCAATTGGATGCCCGTACCAGTTCCCTAAGTGGATCCCTTGTGCCCCTGCAGAGGATGTGGGGGGGGGCAGAAGAAGAGTTGCATATGGCAGCACTTCAGTCCAACCAATGGGCAGTCACTTGGGCTGCTGCCCCAGCCCTCCCCTGCAGCCAAGTGAGCTGGGGCAGCATGGAGGTCCACTGTGTGGTGCTGCAGTACCCAGTGGCTGGAGAACACGGGGGTGCATATTGGGCTATGCCTGGTCTTGGCAGGCATACCTGGTGCCTGGTGCACCTGGCACTACATGGCTTTGTGAATGCCACATAGTGCAGACACACCCACGACATGCCCCCTGCATGGACATCCCTGAGGGGCATTGAAGGCAGGTGCCTAAATTAGTAAAACAAATGTCAATCAGCTCAAGTGCTAGTGAATTGGAGCCTACATTCTTAAAATTAGTATCTGATTATGTTACTTATCCACTAACTTCAATTTTTAATTTATTATTGATTACAGGGTGCTTCCTAAATGAATGGAAGCAAACAGTAATAAAACCAATTTACAAATCTGGTGGCAGAATGGATATGGACAATTATCATCCTATTTCACTTCTGCCACCTTTAGGTAACATTTTGGAAAAACTTGTTAATGAACAACTTTCTGATTATTTACATTACACTGTACTTAGGGCTCCTGATCAGCATGGGTTTTGGAAATTTCACGGGATGGGTATGGCCTTGGTCAGGTTCATGAACCACACTAGTGTAGCTATGGATGAAGGTTTGCTCACTAGTGCTGTGTTCATGGATCTGTCCAAGGCCTTTGATTTAGTGAACCATCCCCTGCTGATCAGGACGCTCTGGAACTATGGCTTTGCCAAATCATCACTTGATTACTTTCAAAGTTATTTAACTGAACGGCTCTTGAAGGTGGGATTAAGTGGAACCTGTTCTACTTATTGTTTTTTGCAACAAGGAGTGCCCCAGGGATCTATCCTGGGGCCACTTTTGTTTGCCTTATTTGTAGCTATTGTTCCATCATTATTGCAACATACAAAGTGTTTGATTTATACAGATGATATCATTTTTTATAAAAGTTCAGCTTCAGTGGAATCAATAAATAAGTCCTTTAGTGAAGACTTTGGTGAATTGTGTAATTGGTTACAAAAGAATCATCTGGCATTCAACAGTACAAAAACCAAATGCATGCTTTTTGGGTCCAGACTGAGACTCAATAGAGCTCATGACTCGTCTATAATGGATAGATTGGGAAATAAAGTGGAGCAGGTAAAACAATTCAAATATCTGGGAGTCCTGCTGGACCAAAACATAACTTTTTCTAATCATATTAATTTCATTACCCTTCAAGTAAATCAAAGACTGGGTGTTCTGTTTAAGTTCCAATCATTGTTAACCTTACCAGCTAGGAAGGCAATAGCCAAGGGTGTATTACTTCCACAGTTAAACTATAACTCATTTATTTTTTCAGATTTGTCCAAAAGAGAATCATCTCTTCTTACCTCTGTATTTCATGGTATTTGTAGATTTTCTTTTAAATTACCTTATTCCACTCATCATTGTGAATTATATAGGCTTTCTGCCTGACTTCCACTAAGGCTGAATAGTCTATATAGTCTTTGTTGCTTAACTGATAATATTCTTTGCCAAGGCACAAACTTTCACCTCTATTTATTATGAATTAAAATGAATATAAGGGACTGCCGGTCAAATGTGCAGATAAAATTAACTGTTCCCAAAATTAAGACTAAAATGGGGGATGGTTCTTTCTCTTGTTCTGCAGCTAAAAATTGGAATGAGCTTTCTATTTTATTGCATGGAAATTTTAGCCATCACACTTTTAAAGCTAAGCTAAATAATTATTTTCTTTGCAAATTGTATTGTTAATGATTTTTAATGTTTGTTTATGTTATGTTTATTAAATATTATTAATTGTTCTGTCATTACTGTAATGGTTGTAATGAATGTTGAATAATTTTGTACCACCGTGACTGTATATATATATATATATATATATATATATATATATATATATAGTCCTAGGTCGTACAAGAAAATCGGCCATGGCTCATTGTATTTACCTGGTAAACAAAAGTTTAAATAAATAAATAAATACAATAACGTGCCTTGTGCTGAGCTTATACACTCTTAATGAATACTGCCGGGGGTACACGGGAACCCCACTGTGTGGCATTCACCAGTGAGGTTTCCTACGTGCCTTGGATCCACAGCACATAGGCAACGCAGTTCTTTGTGCATAGGACCCATTGTGAACTCTGACTTTTAATATGTGAACAAGCTGTTATTGCCTTATACAGGACACCAATGGATTTGAGTTTTGTCTCAGTAGTTTTCTGTGTAACGCATGTTCTAAATAAGCTCACTTACTTTCTTACTAACATTAGTATCATGAAAACACTAAGGCTGACCTGTTAGTGAAGTTGGAGAAGTTTAGGTGTTAGGTGGAAATGGTGGAACTGGGTCACAGATAAGGTAGACAGCAAAGGCCAATTTGAGGTGCTACATTAAATACATTAAATGTAGTTACAATTTAAATTGATTAATAGCAGAAATGTACATGTATCAGTAAAATTTGAAGCATAAGCAAAAAAAGCATAAAAATGCAACATTATGGTAAAAAGTTTCATGAAATTGTAAGACTTTGTGGTAAGCAGTTCCTGGCATCATGTTGTCACTCTTCCCTCCCACACACACACTTGTAGCCTCTCCAATCTAAGTTGTCTGTGGCATCCAGTGGCACTCCTTCCATCACTCTGTCTCTATGCATACAGTCCCTGGCATCAATTGTTACCCCTTACCACACCCTTCCCCAAGACAAACAATCCATGACTTCAATTGGTTTCCTTTCTCTCTCCCTTCTTCATTCCATGCAGTCCCTCGTGTTCCATGAAACCTCCACCATTACCATGTCCCAGTCCATCAGTCCCTGCCATCCAGTGGTAACTTCTCTCTCTCTCTCTCTCTCTCTCTCCCCCTGTCTCAAGGCAAGCAGACCCTGCGATCCAGTGGCACTCCTTGCATCCCCAACCATCCCAATCCAAGCAGTCCCTCATTTCCTATGAATTCCCCAAATTTACCATTACCCAGTCTAGGCAGTCCCTCCCATCCAGAGGCATCCTTCACTCACCCTACTCCAGGCCAAGCAGCCCCTGTTATCCAGTGACAACCCCTTTTTTCACCCTGTCACAAAGCAGGTAATACCTACATCCAGTAGCACCATCTCACTTTGATCAGTTCTGAGTCATCTGTGCTGTCCGGTGGCACACTTTTCCTTACCATGCTCCATCAGTCACTAGTGTCCAGTGATGTTATTCTACCAGATTTTGGTTGGCACTAACTCTACACTCACCCCTTTAACCTGACACCATTGGAATTTTATAGTTGTAAACCAAGAAATGAAGCAGACAAAAGTATACCTCTCAGATAAACAGTCGGTGGTGATGCATTTCAGTCTCTGGCCAGATAAGGAGGTTAGAGGAGTGTTTTTGACAATTGCTGTACAAGGGTGGTTTGAAATAATTACAGCTTTCATTCACCTGCTGACCTCAAAAAGCTTGGTGTGGAGGAGTCAAGAGGAAGGCAAGGGGAAGTACATCCTTTTTTAATACATGGAGAAGAGGATCAGGGCTTTTGCATGCCGCTGGAGATGGGTTCACAGTGGCTGCACTTAATCTTTGAGTACCAGTCAGAGCAGCAACACATCTCAAAGAATGGGTTATCAGTGGCCGTACTTCATTTTTGTTGGGGGTTGACTATTGCAACTGGATGATGGCTCTTAAGTTCAAGTATGTGGGGAAATAAGTATAGTAATTTTAATTTATGTACATAATCTGCATCAGGGATGGGCTTCCAATGATGTTTTCTATTTATTTATTTATCTCATTTATGCCCCTTACGTCGGCTGGCCTGTGGCCCAATCAGTACCCTACAGTGTCCCAGCCCAATCACCCCGCCATCTCCTGGGGCTTACTTTATTCTCTGCATTGTTTCCATGGCATGCCCCCATGGTGGGGACCTAGAGCTGTATCAGGTCCCTTGGGAGACTTCTTATAGTCACCGGGGAGAGCCCAGGTGAGTGGGATGCAGTGTCTGCAGATGCTACAAAGCTGTCATCTAGATGAGGTTCCCTGTTTCTGTTCTCTCCCACCACCATGGATACACAAGACTGAGAGTGGACATGAACACAGTTTACATCTGTGACCCTGCTCCAGTCAGTCAGCACCCCCTTCCTTCCCTGACTGCTCTCTGCCTGAACTGCCACTTGAGGACACCCAGGTGGTGGTTGCAAAGTGGTAGTGGGAGCCTCTTTCCCTGGAGGAGCCAAGAGTTCTGTAGGATGTTCAGTCCTCCTTCCTCGGCTGGCCCTCTGATGACTCACACTCATACCTGAACCCAGGTCCAAAGTTTAGCATGCTTGCAATCACTGAAAAGTAATTACAGGTGCATTAAAATACCTTAGGACAGTATAAATTGCTGAACAACTGTTCTGTGCATGTGAAGCTGGCAGATTTTAAGTGGTTATAACTTTTTTTATTTTAAATAATTATTACCAAACTTCAAAAGCACCAAGTTTTAAACAGGATTGAACAAATCTGAAAGTTTCATCAACAGTATGAAAAGCATCTTAAAATTTAAAATTTCCAACTGTTCAACCCCTCTGTTCAACTTACTGAACTAAATGTCATCAAATTGGAGTGTATTTTGATACTTTTGTACAACGTACAGACTGGGGTAGTGCCTTTATTTAAAAAGCCTTCTTCTCTCCACTAGGTGACCATAACCTATTAACCACTCAGTCATCTCACTGCTAAACCCTATTTCTTATTTACACCATACCTCATAAAATATTTGCCATTCTGCCAGCATTCACCCAACAAATCTTGTTCTAAACTCTTCATTGGTCATTTTCAATCATTTGTAATTTCAGTAAATTTCTGTTTATTGTACAGTGTATAGGACTAATGTTTTTTATACATACCTGTATGGTGAAAAAGGATCAAGTTAATCATGAATGAAAAAGCCAAATTAATATAAAGACAATCAATCAGAAATGACAGTATGTATCTCATAGCATGATTAATTAACAAATCAGTTTGAAAGAGTACCACAAGCTACATGTTCAAAGGTTCACTTTAAATTGTTAAAAAGTAAAAAATAATTTTCCAAGAAATCTAAAAGCAAATGAGAAACCATTAAACAGAAGAAAAAGGAAAATCCATCCCCTAGGGCTTCAGTGATGGGCCTAGAGTTGTACAAAGCAAATGTTTTTACTTTACAAGAGGAGGAAATCAGCTGAATATTTATCAAGTTCATTATCCTAAGCTTAATCCTCACTCTTCTTTTGTCTTCTGCAATATGAAACATTTGTCTGGCAAGATGCTCTTTCAGTTGCACGCTGATAATGAATAATCATTTTCAAACCCACTGGTTACTAGACAGTTGTCTGGAAACAATGTTTTAAAGGTAGCATTGATATCTGCTAGATCTTCCTTGTAGTATGTAATTTTTAATGTTTAAACAATAGTGCTCCTTTGTGTCTAGTTGTTTGCAAGATAATTTTATGCTCTGTGCTGAATGCTAAAATAAATATAATGGTCTGTCAAGAACCAAACATTTCCTTTTCAGTATTACAGCATTTGGATTTTCTAAGTGCTCAGCTGCTGACATTTGACTTTGTCATAGGGAGTCAAAAGGGGTTAGTGAGGTTCTTTTGACGGTAGTATTCAAATGTTTATTTACTTATCATGTTGAGTATGCATTTTAAGTGAATGGGAAATTCTCATCACAAAGATTCCGTGAAGAAACAAAAAGTTATTTCATCATCTCCTGATCTTAGGAAACATTTAAATCTATACTGCTTGTTAGACCAGCGAGTTGCAAAGTCTTGTACCTCAATTTCTCGAGTTTCTACTTTTTTAAAGACAAACTAACTTGGGTATTTGTTGTAGAATGTGCTTCTACAGTATGTAGCTTTTTTTTTACTTTCCTAACAACTTTTTAATTCAGTATGGATCTCCTTAATCATATCTGTCCCTATATGAGTCTCCTTGAACTCCTTCATAAGAGTTTCATATTTTTAGGTTGTGTTGAGTTTTTTTGTCCAATTTGTGAAGGAAAGTAATAAGAACAGATGAAGTGACTGAAAACCCTTTTAGTGTTTACATTTGCGTTCCACTCCCAATACTGAAACTAAAAGCAGGCAATTCTTTGAGGTATGCCAGCATTCTCTTGGCACTGCTAACCCTTTGTAGGAGCATTAAATTGAATACTGAGTCAGGGTCTAGTACCCTCCCTTCAGCCAGCATTGTCAATATTTTTAATTTCCAAAAATGTTTTGATTGAAAATGCCAGTCTTAGGCCAACATTGTCAATTATTTTAATGACAAGCAGGCTTTTCATCTACTTTATTATGTGCAATAAACTTAGTGCCATCATCCAAGTTTTTGTAGGTGTGGCACCCTGTCTTCCAATTCAGTCAGTGTGTTTGCTGGCACAACCAAAGTTCACCAATGAATGCTGCAGCTGTCTATGACAGCAGTTTAAAATGCAGTGGCGTACAGTTGAAAGGGAGAGAGCGCTTCAGTGAGGAGCGACAAGATAGTGTTGATTAGCATATTGCCAGCAATCCTGCTTGTATACGTCTCTGCCTTCTCTTCCTGAAACATAAATTCAGTTTGAAGTGAACTATGGCCAATGAGGGTGCCAAATCCAATGTCAGCTCAGTGCCCTCCCCAACACACTTCCAGATGCCACGGTGGGAGCCCACTCCAGGGTGGCAAACCTTTGTATGGCCAACGGGGTGCCTAACTGTAAGCTCCAGTGCATGCCTCTAAAAAACAAAAGTTTCCAGCCATGCTGGGGAGCCCACCCCCTATGGCAAAAGTCCCACGCCACCTTCCTAAAAGAAAAAAGACCTAAAAACAAAATGGTCCTCGTTGCTTGTCTTGCCCCCTCCCACCTGCGCCTCACCTCTGCACAACCTGCCTCCCCACACCCCTCCTCAGCCCATAGTTACCTCCAGAGTTTGGCACAATGATCTTCAGTGGACCGGGAACACGTCTGCACTCTTCAAAGCTGACCGTGAACTGAGGAAATGCCAGTAAGCTGTATAATGGAATGAATAGGGTTATTTCAACTTTGATGCATATCTCAGGCATTTTTTGGGAATTTTGGCACCACAATTTCAACATAGGGTTTTTGGGATCCCTCCTCATGAAATCTGGCACTGTCATTGTGTTAATCAGCCCCAAAAGATGATTTCACAGTCACTGCACAGAACCACCTTTTGGGATCAATTTATGAGGTGGCAGTGTCACAGTTCATGAGGTAGGCCTCCAAAAACTCTAAGTTGAAAATTTGCTAAAAAAATTCCCAAAAATGACTAATTTACAAGCATGCATTGCGCAGTTCCTACGCATGCTCGTAAGTTCGCAAATTTTTAATATTTTCATTCCAGATTCTCAAGATTGCCATTTTACCACACCTCCTTATGAGCAGTATAGGTGTCATTTTTCACATCTCTTCCAAAATGTGTTTCCGTGCATGTAGCGCACAATGGTGCAGTCAGTGTGCAAAATCAATGTTCGGGACAGATTAAGAAAACCACAGTGACACTGTTCATGAGCAGAGGTCTTAAAATGGCTATGTTAAAAATTTGGTGACAAAAGTCCATAAAATGACTGTGTTATGAGCATTGCACAGTTTCCACGCACTCTCATAAGTTCATGAATTTGTAATATTTTCAGTCCAGATTTTCACAACTGGCATTTTCCACACTTCCTTGTGAACAATACAGTTGTCATTTTTCACACCATGGCTGAAATGTGTTTTTGCACCTCCAGTGCAGAAATGCATGGTCGCTGTGGGAAATCATTGTTTGGGACAGATTCATAAAATCACAGTGAAACTGTTAATGAGCGGAGGTCTCAAAATGTCTGTGTTGACAATCTGCTGTAAAAAATCCCCAAACTAATTACATTATGGGTGTGTGTTGCACAGTTTCTATGCACGCTCGTGACTTCACCAGTTTTTTTTAATATTTTCACTGCAGATTTTCAACATTGACATCTTTTACACCTCTCTATGAACAGTACAGCTGTTATTTTTCACATCCTGTTTGAAATGTGATTTTGCACTTGTGATGCCAAATGGCGTAGTCGCTGTGCAAAATCAGCTTTCGGCTAACAAACTGATATTGCCACTGTTCATGAGGTGGGGTGTCACTGAAAACATGTTGAAAATTTGGAGTGAAAATACCAACAAACACCTGAGGTGTTAGGGTTTCCAACCATAACACCCCACCCTGTAGAGAGTGACAGGCATGAGGGGTGTGACTTGGAATTGTCACCTGTAATGCTTATATCATTCCACCCTCACCCACACCCTGCAGCCAGTGAGAGGCATTGAGGTGTGTCTTGGACTCTTTGGCCCCAAAGTTCACCACATTCTCCTATACAGCACCCATCTCACCAAATTTCCTGATGGAATGTGGTGAACATAAGGGCCAAAGACCCCAAGGCACACTGTGACATTTGTCGGTGTCTGTAGGTTAGGTTGTGGTGAAATGGCATGGCCGTTATGCCTGATGACCCTAAGGCACACCCCAATGCCTGTCAGTATCTGCAGGGTGATGGTGGGGTTGGCTTCAGTTCAGTACTTCACTGCAATTCCTATTATGCAGCTCTGTAACTCCTACACTACTGCTAATGCCAGCAAGCAAACATTCGACATTGGCAAATGCTTGTTTTTTGAATAGCTCAGGCTCTTCAAAGTAATTAGCAAACAGTCCCATCACAAACTGAGAACCCTGGTGAGGGCAATATTTAAAACATTAGGTGAGAAGTAGCTCAGAGAGAAAGAGACCCTGAATGTGTAATTTGTTGAGATGCAGATTGAAAATTAATAGCCCGTGAAGGCTACTGTAACTTTTGGTGGAAAAGCAGATCAAAAATTAGCAGCCCATGTGAGGGCTAATATTTGAGGAAGAACCAGTCTGAAGGTAAACCTTTATATGGTGTCCAATAGAAATGACATGGATTTCAAATAAGGAGACCCATGGTTAAATGGAGTGGGGGTGATCAGATAAAAAAACAACCACTGTGAGGGATATTTGTTGAGGAATTGAAGACTAAAAAAAAGCCTTTGAGTGTGGCTGGTGGTGGGGGTGCTACATGGGCAAAAGTGAATTTAACAAGTCCATGAGAAATAATAAAGGGTAAAAGCACATTAAGAATCTACAGCCCTTGTGAGGATTAAATAATAGGAGAATCCAAAGTTAACAAACCCTTTTTAGCTGCCTTAGACTACAGTGTAGTTCACTGCCACTCTAGCTGCCAGGCAGTTTTGTGACACTGGTGCAGTGCCATGTATCTAGATGCAGTATTAAACAACTGGAGTATTTTTCTCATTATCAAATCTGTATTTTTTCCTGTCTGCCTACGTGTCTGTCGTTCTGCCTGTCTCTTAGTGTCTCTGCCTGTCTATCTATCTATCTATCTATCTATCTATCTATCTATCTATCTATCTATCTATCTACCTATCTCTCTCTCTCTCTATATATATATATATATATATATATATCAATCTATCATACAGTAAAAGTGTAATATCTTTTCAGCCTGACATGTACACTAGTGTGACATGCCATTTGCCTGCTAGCTACTAGTCTCTGCATGCCTAGCTGTCACAATGGCAAATTTATGCAACACTTCAGTATTTTATTAGGTCCACAGTACACATCTATATTAAAGGGGCATAGTAGTGCCTGTATATTAGGGTTGAGTAATAGAGGTGTTGCCAGAGCAGGCACAAGCCTGACTCAAGCTTAATGCCTGGCTTGGCTTGGCTTGACCTCTATAAGCAACTGAGTGCCAAGGGCAAGCCAAGCCAGTTATGGTCAAAGTAAGCATTTTTGTCTGCCCGAGCAGTTAGTGTAGTATCTTGAACATTCAGCTCCTATTTAGGGAACAGACTGCACTAGCTAAAGTCAAGTCAGCCCCCTGGCTTGGCTTTGACTTGGCTCTAGAATAAATATTCCTGGCTTGCCCACCTCTATTGAGTAGGCATTTTAATATTAAACTGTAATATTTGCACATTAATGCTGTACAGCCCTAGACAAAATAGCATGCACTTTGGCATCAATTGAGTCAGTGTCAGGATTTCAGGGTACTGTAAATTTGATAATGGTGTTTGAGTGGTTTTAGATTTTTAGTAGGTCGAATACACTTAAAATATGAAAAATTCTTTTTTCTGCTCATTGATAGCACAAAAATGGCTAGGAATGGAAGACTCACACCTTTAGTCTTGTTAGAGTTTGGCAAGAGGCAGAATTCTTTGATAGGTGTTTTTACTTGAAAAATGTGTAGTTCCTAAACTATTAAGAGAATTTTGCTTTGTTGTGGACACAAACTATTCTTAAACATTCCAAATCTAAATGGAGTTTTGAGAGAGGAGTCCAGTCCTGTGACTTGAAACTGCTAATATCCATGCAGTTTTGAGCCACAAAAAATATTCACATGTGTTTACATTGCCCATCCCCACGACAGGCACAAGACCCTCCCCCATGTTTTTCCAGCAGTCAGGAGACCATCCCCACCATCAGCAACCCCACCAACAATGCAACATTCTTTAATAACCAGTAGTGAGAACGCAACTCACCCACCACTATCCCCACCATGTTCCTGATCTTTCAAAGAAAAACTATAATGCATGCCCAACCCCACAGTCAGTATGTCTTTCCTGACCCTCCCTTAAAAAAAGAACACTTGGTAAGAAAAAGTAATGATAAAGAAACGTAGGACCCAAAACCAGAACTTAGGTTCTATTAAGGCGAAAGTAGGTTTTCCAAAACTGTAGTTGGGGACAATTTTGTCAGAAATCCAATTGATTGTTCATGAGGGGGGTTGTTAAGAACCTCAGCCATCAAATTTGGTAAAAAGCAAAAAAAAAACAAAACATATAAAGTTATGGGTCTTCAAAAAAAAAAAAGAAGAATCCCATTCCCAAATAAAGTTCAAAGAAATGCACAGGGAGGTATTTTCAAAAGTGCTTAAAAATGATGCAGTTTCATCCGGACACACAGATTTGCATTACACGGGTATGACATGTATAGTAAGTGTGCCATATTTTTCATAGCAACATCCAAATCGTCAGTAGCAGTAATCACAAAGATTTTGCACTCACCAGCCATATAAGGTAGGACTCCACAGCCTTGTAGTCTATTTTAAATTATTTATTAAAAAAAACTGTATTGCAGAGCCACAGACAAATCTGTGCTCACCTAACATGTTTCTTGTGCACAGATTTGTCTGTGGCTCTGCAATAGAGTTCTATCTTATATGGCTGGTGAGTGCACAATCTTTGTGATTACTGCTACTGACATATCGTGAACACCACCATCCCAGTACCCACTTTCTTGCTTGGTGAGCCAAACTGACACATTTACTTCTGTTAGAACTGTGGCATATTTGTGGTGCAAGTAGGGGCTACACCATAGTTGTGTCACTTTAATATCACTAATTTGGATGCAACTGTAGGTCCGGTAATTTGTGCTGCAGCCATCTTCTAATGATAGTGCACTTTTCAGAAACAGAGGCAGCTGGGATTTGATATCTAAAAGTGATACAACTTGCTGTTACATCTGTCACAACTCTTCGAAAATACAGGCAACCCTGAGCATGCTCAATGACTTAGTTTTTTTCTGACTTTATTTTATGTCAGGGTTTTTGAAATATTCTTTTTTTAAAATATTGTTTCACCAATTTTGAGGAGTGATGTTAAGCCTCTCATGAACATACAGCTGACAGGTTTCACAGGGTACTGGGTAAGGCAAAGCCAAAGGTCCGGGGCCATACCTGATGAGTGTGGTGCTTCACATAATGCAGGACGAGCAGGGTACAGTGCAATGCAAGCTACAGTCTGACCCACTGCCTGATGGGCCTGCTGCTTTACATATGGTGTGGCATGGATAGATATTTGAAGCAGCTACATATCTGCTGCAGTGAGCATCATTATGCAGCTGCTTCATGAGTGGTCCACAGGGCCACTTACAAAATAAACTACATTTCTGGTGATGTGATTGTCACTATATCAGTGTTTTGTTAGTGGCCCTAAGAGCCACTCAAGAATCAAGCTGCAGGTCTAGCACAGTGCACACCACTATGCAGCTACTTTGTGAATGACTTTCACTTTGGGGTCCATTCATAAATGCCTACACGCTGCCTAAGAGTGGTGCATAGGCATTCCCACATCAAAATGCAACACAGCAGTGATATGCACACCCTCTACAGTATTCACCACAGTCATGCTAGCACCTTGCTGGCTGAATGCCCCAGCTAGCTGTGAAGTGTCACAACAGGGGTGTGCTAGGGGCATGCTGCATGCTGCACATTATGCAGTAAGGTGTGGAGTGCTGGCCAGTGCTATGACAGGGGGGCCCTGCCATGAATATTTATGTGCCCCCCCAAAGATTACAAGTGGGATGTGGCAGCACCAGGATCCTATTGCATACAGCTGCTGCAGCCCAGTGGGTTGCCTGGGAGGGCTGGGGCAGCCATGCTGACAAACACCCGACTTTTATTCTCATGAGGGTATGCACCCTCCATGTTTCCCCTGCCTGTCCATGGAAGGGATCTCCAATGGACACGGCCTGTGTGCTCTGCCCCCCACAGCCCTGTACCTCCACTGCATGGCTGAGTGCTAAGGGGAGCAGGGCCACAGTCCCGCAGTCAGTGATCATGAATGCCAGTGTGTGCGTACTGGCTTGGAGGTGCGAGCTCCGAGGGTTATCTACACGTGATTCAGGTGTACATTGTGCATAGGATCCTATATGCTGTATATATTATAGTGGTGCAGAAGTGCCACTATGCAATGGCTGAGTTAGCATTTGTGTCAAAATCTCTGTTTGTGACAGCTTATAAGTCAGCCTCTATGGACTTAGAGGGCCCTAGATACAAAAAAAAAAGATTGCCTATGCTCTGCTTATCTGAAGCATATGGGCAACCCTAAGATGGAATGCCATGCAGCGGGGTTCCCACAGACCCTGGTGGTATTCACGAACTGTGCACAAGGCGGTTACACACCCAGTGCCTCAGCCGCATGGTCAGCAACATGCCGGGGGCAGGTGTGAGGCATGCCAGGGGTGTGCCTGCACTATGTACCATTCAGAAAGGTGCATAGTGCAGCTTACAAGGGGGTATAGATGTGAGCAGTCTACAGCATGGGGGACCCTGCCATACCAACAGTATGCACCAGGGTGCACAACAATCCCTGCCCAGTCCAGGCTCCTTGGTGCTATCCCTGTGCCCCATCAGCAACCCTGCCCTGTATGCCTGGGACCCCACACACACCTATAGCAGCGATCCTACATTGTCCAGATTCAGAGGGATACCCCTCGCCTCCCTGCCACACATCGGGGATCTGCCCCTGCAGTCATGAATGCAACCCCCCCAAACACATAGATGCCCCCACCCCGTGTAGCAAATCAACCACAACAATACATGACCAAGGGTGTAGGACCACATAAGCCATGTAATCCACAGCATACAAATTCAGTGGGGAACGCATCATTCTGGATTCTGACTGTTGGTTACTGTTACTCCTACAACCTGTTGGCCACCTCCACTTATAATATGATATGAATGCTGGGCTCTGTTTGAATAAACCCTAATGCTAAATGCAGAAAACGAAGTACTGGTGCATTACTTGCCCGTAGCATGCAGTTTCTGATGTCCAGTACCACAGGTAGTGCACAAGGGGACGGTTAACATATATGGGTACACCTACATTAGGTGGGCAGCAAGGAGGCACTAAATTGTTCTGGCTTTCAAATGTAATGTCCTAGCTACACCACTGCACACGAGCATCCCATCCCACTGGTAGCACACCATACCCCCCCCAAACACACATCAGACCCATTCTTGGAGAACATCATGACCCCTGCACATATTGAGGTGGGCCAGTGAACACAACCCCACCCTTGAACCCATTGCCCCAACAGCAGAATTGGTGGTCAGTGGATTCCTTCGCTCATTCATGGCACCTACCACCCACCCTCCTCCCCCAATCCCATACCAGTCCGTCAGTGCCACGGAACAGGACGGCCAGTGGCACAGACCTCTGCACATCTCCATGGCCACCAGTCATCCACTTGATGTTGGAAGCATGCTGCTATATATAGACGATGCACTCCCAGCATCAAGTGGATGGCTGTCAGCAGTGGAGGTGTGTGGAGGGCTCTGTCACTGTCCGTCCTGTGCTGTGGCACCAACGGACAAGTATGGGCTTGCGAGAAGGGGGGTTGTCAGTGGGGGGGTCCAATGACCACCAATTCTACTGCTGTAACAATGGTTTCAGGGCTGGGGTTGTGTTCAGCTGGCCACCTCAGTGTGTGCAGGGGGCTTGTCATGTTCTGCTCTGGGGAAGTGGAGGTCATGTGTTGGTAGGGTTTGTTTTGCAACAAGGTGGACATGGCAGATATGTGTTGAGGGGGCTATTGTGACACAAGGGGCCTGTGGAGGACATATGTTTTAGGGGTTACTGTGGTACAAGGGGGGACAGGGAAGGCATGAGTTGGGGTTACGTCGATACAAGGGGGACAGGGCAGATGTGCATTGGGGGTGACACGGCAGTGCTGCAGGTGGCCACGTTGCACCTGGGGCTCGGGCATGAATCCTCTGGCTCACGGGGCATGGCAGCATGGGTTAGGGTGTTTGCATTGGCTATTCATGCACCTGGACCCATGCTGTAACATGCAGGTGATCTACTTTGGGACCCAGGATGGTCAAGCGATTGGATGCCCAACTGGGTCCACTACTCCACCCCGGCCTCCCTGCACAGTCCAGCACAATGGGGAGGTCATGGAAAGGTGCCCCATGGGTGCATGAGGTAGTGCGTAATGTTCACCCTGTGCCTATTCAGGCTGTGGAGCTACACGGGTGGGGTATGCACCTCTGGCACATACTTCTCACCTTTTGTGCATAGTGCCCTATAGTGTTTTGAAAACTGGCAAGCACCTTATCTGTCCTGTCACAGATGCTAAGTGCAATGAATGCCCCATTTTGAGACTTTTATTACATTTTTTTGCATTTTGATACTAGAAACATACACCAATTTGAAACCTGAAACTTTCAGGTTCATTAAATAGCAACACAAAACAGTATCTTTCATTTATTTTGCAAAGAAAAA
Organism: Neoceratodus forsteri; assembly: GCA_016271365.2. Lineage (NCBI taxonomy): Eukaryota > Metazoa > Chordata > Ceratodontiformes > Ceratodontidae > Neoceratodus > Neoceratodus forsteri. The sequence goes on along the minus strand of CM028137.1, from coordinate 438,281,892 downwards.
ATCTGAATTTTAAAATGTTATACATGTTCAAAACATGCTAAAGCTGTGCATGTGCAGTCACCATGATAATTGTTGAAATAACATTTTTATTTTTCTATCTGTATCTAAACTTTTAAGTCAATTGCTAATGAAAAAAATAGCTGTTGTTTTTCCCCTCACCCATTACATTATTAAAAAAAAAGCTCCTCCTACCCCACAGACATGTTCTCATGATCCCTCACCTCACACACACACCCTTTGGTATTCATGCTACCCTCCTTCCACCTCGGCCAGCTGCCAAGTTTTGCTTTAAAGTCCCTACTGATTGTGAATCTGAAAATAAAACAATCAAAAAACAACCACCTTCTAGCAACCATGCCACCCTCCTCCCCCTCACTGCCACCCCAGTATCTAAAGTAAGGCGTCACACAGTGGACAACTGGCACAGCCCTCTCCCCATCTTGACCGATCACCATCTTGTCATCTCAAACTCATAACAGAAAAACAGATACACACACCCTTGCAAACATATACATATACCCTTGCCAACCCTCTACTATCCTTCCCTGACCATGTTAAAACAATCCCTCTCCTACCCTCCAGTACCAATCCCAACCTCCAACCACAACACCAATTTACAAAACCACTCCCACACTCTCCCCCCCAGAACCCATACCACAACCCTACTCCCTTGGTGATATATGAATGCATGTGTCCCAAGGTAGGCAACCAGCACAGCCCTCCCTCTGCCTAGAACAGTTGTCTTCTGTTTCATTCTCATTTTGCTAACCACAACTAAAAGAAAAACAAATGCTAAAATGTTTGAACAAAGCTACAGGTCTGGCACGTTGCACAGAATCCCCTCATGGAGATAATTCTAGTGAGTTGTTTCCAAAAGTGCCTACTAGAGTGTGTGAGACACATCACATGACCTGGGAAAATGGTCCCATTTGTAACACTGAATCACTGAATGTCATGCTGCAGGTTAGTACAAAATAAATAGTTTTTTGTAAAAAAGAAACTCTTTGTGTCTGCATGGTATACTGTGTCTTCAGTTTACTAAGTGCTGCAAGCTTGGTGCCAGGAATTGGTTCCTATCTTGTCCTTCTGGTCTGGACCATGCCTGATGGATCTGCTTCTTTGTATTGAGCCTGCAGTATCTTGAATGGAGCATTCCCAACAGGTCAGCTGCCTTACATAGGACACACTGCACAGCCGTGGGCAATAAAAGCTAATAGTGTCAGTTGTCATATACCTTTTTCAAAAGGGTAAGAAAATAATTAAAAAAAACTGCATTCATCCATGTAGTAAGGCTAAGGAACACACAAGTAGAGAAATTAAAAGTTTGTGGCAAATGTCCATGAAGACTTGATTCTGTGTTACAATATGCTGTTCCTTGTGTTATGAATGGTCACTCAACACAGTATTAACATTACAATAACTTTGGCACTTTTCTGTCACACAAAGTAGTAGTAAGTAAGTAGTAAATCTTTTTTTATTCATAAAGAATAAGGGGGGAACATTCAATTGAGCGTAACAATGCTTGCCTAGAGGGTGCTGAAGTTTGGGTAAAATCAATTCTGCATCAATCAAACTCCAAGGACTAATATAGCAGCACAGACTCAGCAAGGCTCCAGACACATTTGCCCCTCAGTTTTGATATCCTTACTTTATACTCTTGTGATATCTAAGCTGTATCTCACTTTTTGTGAACTTGACTCAGGCCACATGCAGCTACTAATGAGCTGCATGGGGTTTTTGAAGTTGATGTTCATCGGTATAGTTTGGTGCTTCCTTTTGGATGGGATCTTTCTGATAGGACTGAAAAAATGCATTAGTTCAGCCCCTTCTGAAGAAACTAACATTGGACCTAGATATTCCAGCAAATTACAATCATGTCTCTAACCTACCTTTTTTAGGTAAGGTTTTGGAGAAGTTTTTGGTGCTATAGATTGAGGCACATTTTACAGCTTATGTCATCTGTAAGTCCCTCTGGTTCTAGATCTGCGAATAACACTGAAACAACATTGGTCAGATGCATAGTGATGACTTCCTTAGGACTAGAAACGGGAGTGAATAGTCAATTCTTATTCTCTATCTCTCTTCGGCATTTGCCACTGTGGATCATGGGTTGAATGCTGGATCATGTCAGGGAGTATGGAGGACTCAATGGCACTGTCATTCACTGGTTTATATCCTACCTCAGAGATAGGACACAGAAGGTGGTAAATGGAACTTTCTCATCATCCCTGATGCCCCTTCTCTGTGCCCCAGTGCTCAGTCCTGTCATCTATGCTGTGCACAGTGTACATGCTGTCCCTGAGGATCACCATTCAACAATACAATCCGGGCTTCCACTACTTTGCAGATGATACCTAATTGTATTTGTCTTTTGCACTGAGCATGCCTGACACTGTTGAAGTGCTGAATTTGTACCTGTCTGAGATATAAAAATGGATTAAGTCTAGATGGCTGAGACTTCACTCAAACAAGACTAAGGTGCTAGTGATCAAGCTGGGTAGGAGAGGGTGAGCAGAAATAGTCATGGGGGAGATTGCTTCAGCTCAAGTCATCCAGGCTATTGGCTTCTGCAATGGTGAGAAATCTGGGAGTCATTTTTATTACTGGTCGCCTGACACTCGAGATTCAAGCATCTGTTGTAGTCAGGAGTAGCTTTTGTCATGTTAGGAACATCAGCTGGATTAAGTCCATTATTTCTGGGCAGACTAGGTGGGCCAAGTGGTCCTTATCTGCCATCAAAGTCTATGTTTCTATGTTTCCAACTGAAGATCTGCCAACACTGGTGCATGCATTTGTGACTTTTAGAATGGACTACTGTAATGTGCTCTACCTCAGGGTTAGTGGAAGCAAGCTATAGCACTTTCAGCTGGTGCAGAGCCTAGCAGCCAGGTTACTGACTGGTTTTCAAGGTCTAGCAATGTGACCTACACTGGCTGCCTGTAAAGTGGCCTTTTACCTTCAAGGTTGGTTTTCAAACCTACAAAATCCTACATGAGTTGGGCCCAGGATGCCTGTCAGATATTCTGAATCCTTTCCAGTCCTCATGCTTCCTTTGCTCCTCCTCTTTGGATCTCCTCTCAGTCCGAAGGGCCCAGTATTAATCCTCTGGAGATCATACATTTGAGGTTGCCTGCCCATTGTTATGGAACACTCCTCCTAGGGTATTGAGGGAGACCCCCTTGATGGAGGCCTTTAAAAGGGGGATTAAAAGCATACCTTATGAGAAAGACTTTCATGGGCTAAAATTAGTCTCTGGGTATTTTTTTTATGATGCAGATGATGTTTTAACTGTCATGACTAGAATTTATTTTATTTGCATTATTTATTTACTTAATTAATTAATTTACTTGAAATATTGGATTTACAACCTTTGAGCCAGGCGGCTCATTTACAAAGGTACCTCGTCACATGGAGGACAGAATAAAAACAGACAGAGTACAGTTTACAAAGGAAATAGCTGTCATGTATGGGTTATAGACACTGTTCACAGACATTATATGCAGTTTTGGATATAGATATTTACATAAGCATAGCAGAAAAACATTGTTAACATGAGCGGGCATGTGTTACTGTATAATCCATCATATTTATGGGCCAGAAATTGCTGTAAGAGGTTGCAGTCCATAACGGACTTTATCAGAGGTTTGGGTCATTGTGGGCATGAGATCACTGTCTAGTTGCAGTTACAGGAGCGGATATTGAGGACGTGGTTTCAGAGAGCAACTTTGAAATGAGCAATCTTAGGTGTGCTAGTGATGGTGGCTGGGAGTGCATTAAACCAAACAGGGGCCCTGTAGTGGAATGATCTCTTGGCAAGGGAGGTTTTTACCCTGGATACTGCCGGTATAGCTTTGCCTGAGTTGCGGGTGGAGATAGAGGGGGTGGCAAGTTGGAGAGAGGTGGTGACCCCAGGAGGAGAGTGACTGAGCAGGATTTTCTTGGTGAGTAGGCAGGTCTGGTAGTGGAGTCTTTCATTGAGGTTGAGAAACTTAGCATAGGAATAGAGGGTGCAGGTGTGGGTGAGCCTAGAGGCACCAGTTAGGAGCCTGCATGCCTTGTTGAGGGAGACCTGAATTTTCTGGAGTGTGGAATTATCTGCTTCCCCATACACAGGGAACACATAGTCCACTAGGGACAGTATTGAGGAGGTAATGGTATGCCTAAAGGCATCAGGAGGGATACAGTGCCTGTGCTGGTAAAGGAGTCTGAGTATTAGTGGAGGCCGCTAGGATGTTTATGTGGTCATGGAAGGTAAGGGCAGAGTCGAGGGTGAGTCCAAGATATTTACCTGTTCAAGGGGGTTCTGGGTGCTGGGAAGGATGAGGAGAGGTGCACTTTTTGCTTTGTTTTGGTGGTGGGAGAAAATCATTGATTTTGTCTTTTTCAGGTTTATGACCAGTCTACGGTCCTTGAACCATATTTCAGCCTGGAAGAAGGCATGTTGGAGGGAGTCCTGGAGGGGAGTGGCTTTATGATGCAAATTATAGAGCACTGCATCATCTGCATACAGTAATATGTTTTCAGAGCAGGCCTTTGGCAAGGGGTTTACGTAGAGGATGAAAAGAAATGGACCCAGAATGGAGCCCTGGGGCACCCTGGAGCAGAGAGGTAGAGTGTCGGACAGTGTTCTGTTTATTTTGATGCATTGGGACTGGGTGGAGAGGTAACTGGCACACCATGCCAGGGGGCCTGTGAAGAAACCAAGTTGGCAGAGGGAGTCAAGAAGAAGAGGATGGCTAACCATGTTGAAGGCCTTGGAAAGGTCTATGAACACAGCTCCAGCGATGTTACCAACATCTAGAGAGGAGTGTAGGAAGTTGGTGAATTCTAGGAGGGCTGTGGTAGTGCTATGGCTTGAATGGAAGCCATGCTGCTCTGGGCATAGTATGTCACACTTGACTAGGTATTCAGTGAGCTGAGTGGCAATCACTTTTCCTAAAGCTTTAGGGGTGGGGGGAATGGAGATGGGTCGATAATTGATGGTCGAGGATTTGTCACCACTTTTATGAATGGGGGTAATGACGGCTGTCTTCCAGGCACTGAGGAATTTTTCCCAGGCAGAGGGATTTGTTGAGTAGGTCTGTTAGAGAGACTAGGACCTCATTGAGGACTAGTTGAAGGAGCCTAGAGTCTAGGGGGTCATTGCTAGGGTTATTGCTGTTTAATGCTTTTTGCAGCTATGGACAGGCTTCATGGGTGGATATTTTGTGCAGGAGGAAACAAGGGCACTGCAGGGTTGGTGGTTGGGATTCAGGCACTGAGTCAAAGAAACAACTGGGGAGAACAGTGCTGAGATCTGTGAAGGTGGTGTTTAGACAGTTTGCTATGGTAAGTGGGTCAGTGGATATGGTGCCATCTATGGAGAGCTGGGAGGGTGGCAGGGAGTGTGATTTCCCATTAAGTTGTTTGATATTACTCCAGAAGGTCCATGCAGATCCCCATGTGGTGGTGACAGTTGATTGATAGAGGTCTGCTTTGGCCTTAAGGATGGCTCAAATGCATCTATTGCATGTGGCATTGTATGATTTTCTGTCAGCCAACCTGCCAGACTCCATAGCTTTGTGCCAGAGATTGTCCCTTTCTCTCAGCTTTTGGAGAAGGGAGGGAATGATCCATGGTGCATTTTGTCTTTTGGTGTGGTGTTTGGTGAATGGATCATAATGGTCACAGGCCTTGGTGAAGGCCTAAGTGAACAAATCAAGTGCAATGTCAATGCTGGGGGCTATATTAATGGGAGACCAGTCCATTTGGGTGAGTAGTTGGTTAAGTTTTTTTAACCCCCCTGGGTGGGGATGTCTTCAGAAGCTGATTTGGGCTATAGGTTTGGGTGTGGATGAGGTCCATAGGAATAGGATGGGTGAGTGATCACTTATGGAGTTGGGAAGTACTTTTATATCCTGGATTTTGTTGGGGTGGTTAGAGATATTTATATCCAAAAGGGTGCTGGTACCAGTAGAAGGATGAAGTCTAGTAGGCTGGGTAACTAATTGGACCATGTCGAGGGCAGAGAAGGAGTCCTTCATTGGCACAGCCAAGGGGCCAAGCCAATTGACATTTAGGTCCCCTACTAGTGTCTGTTCAGCATTGTGCAGGAGGGTGGAGAGGCAGTCAGTGAGGGATGTGATGGCTGGCTTTTGGTTCTTATGGGGTATGTAGGAGGCTGTGAGGTATAGTGGATCCCTGAAGGGGTCTGGGGTGATTTTAAGGGTCAGGGCTTGTGCTCCATCTTTGAGTTTGGGGGGTGGGAGCATGTGGCCAATAATGTTATCTCTGATGTAGATCACACAGCTGCCCCCACATTTTCCCACCCTGTCCTCCTGGTACAGAGTGTTACCGGGGAGTGAGACAAAGGCATCAGGAGTAGATTTAGAGAGCCAGGTCTCAACTAGTGCAATGATGTTTGGTTGGTGTAGGGTGGCCCAACATTGGAGCACAGCAGATTTTTTTGGCAGGCTGCGTATGTTCAAAGAGGCAATGCAGAGTCCAGAGGACCTGGTAGGAGGACTGGTGAGGGCAGGACCTGGATTAGGTGGGCTATTACCAGAAAGGAGTACTAGAAAGACCAAGGTTCTGACCATAGGGTGGCAGTTGGTTAACTTTTCGGGAGTACGTTGAGAGGAGGGGAAGGATGTAGTGGAGCAGGGGATAGGCAGGGTTTGGAGGGTTTGGAAGACACAGGGGGTGGGGCCAGGGGGCCAGGGTGGGTGGAAGGGTTGGGGGCGGCTAGGAGGTGGATGCAGGGGTCCAGGGTCCGATGACAAGGTGGGGGGGCAGGTAATTCCAGAGAGATGTGAAGGTGCAGTCCACGAAGGGCATGGAGTGAGGTCTGACTGGTGGGAGGTGAATCCTAGGGTGGTTGTGAAGATGAGGCACATAAAGAGGAAGTGAACAGACATGGTGCCTAGGTAGCCTTGGAGGCAAAACAAAGTGGTTGGGGGGGCCATAAAGCTGTAATGGCTTTAAAACAAACCAAGAGAAAATTAGCTTGACTTGTAGGCTTAATGGCAGAGCTGCTGACTTTAGTAGTAAAGGTACAGGATATGAGGCCTGCAATGGGACCGAAGAAAATTATTTTAGCAGACTATGGAGTCAGAAGCTTTGAGAGCCTTAAAAACTGAGAATGAATTAGCCTGATCTGCTTAATTGGAGAGTTGCCTATTCTAGTGACAAAGATACAGAGTTTGAGGTCTGCAGTGGGACTCAGCAAAATTATTTTAGCAGACTATGGAGTCATAAGCTTTGAGAGCCTTAAAAACTGAGAATTAATTAGCCTGATCTATTGTCTTAATGTCAGAGCTGCTGACTCTAGTAATAAGGATGCAGGGTTGGAGACCTGCAGTGGGACGGACGATAAGTAGTTTTGCAGATTATGGAAACAAAAAGGCTTAAGAACTTTGAATCAGAGAGCAATATTGGCCTGATTTGTCAGCTTAGTGGTAGGCCTGCTGACTTTGGAGTCACAGATACAGGGTTTGAGACCTGCAGAGGACAGTAATGATAACAATGAGAAAAAGGGGGTGTAGAAGTAGAGTGAGTAGAGATTAGGAGAGAACACAGAGTGACAAGAGGAGGCAGCAAAAGGGACTAGGAGGGAACTGTAGTACGTACTAGTGGACAGGAACTGATATTAGCTGTAAATTGGAAGTGGAGATGAGGGGAGTGGATGGAGTGCTACCAGCAAGGGCAGTGCAACCCCTAGTGTTGTTACTAATTTGTTTATTTACTGTATTAATTTTATCTTCCTGTCTATACATGTATGGTACCCTGAGCCTCCCAGGAAGGGAGCTTTATAAATAAAGTTACTACTACTACTTCTACTACTAACCCTAACAGCTATATTAGCTTACATTTTTTGCAATATCTATCTATCTATCTATCTATCTATCTATCTATCTATCTATCTATCTATCTATCTATCTATCTATCTACCTATCTATCTATCTATCTATCTGTCTCCCTATTCATTGCAAAAAATGTTGTTAATGCATCAGTTAGGGTTGTCATTACACTGACAAGAGTTTGGAAATTCAATGTTAGGGTTACCAACCCTACCCCCTACCTCCATTCTCCACACACCAACAGGTGTTGGGGTGTGCCTTGGGGTTGTTAGCTGTAACTCTCACCCCATTCCATTTGTAAGGAATGAGTGGTACAGTATAGGAGAATGGGGTGAGAGTTAGGCCCGATGATTCTAAGGCACACCCCGACATCTGTTGGTGTGTGGAGAGTGGGGTGGGGTGGGGGTAGGGTTGGTAATCCTAACATCAAATTTCCAAACTTTTGTCACTGTAATGACATTCCTAACTGATGCAATAGTGGATACGTTTGCAAAGAATTTCCCTCCTTTTTGAGAAAGTGTAATGTTACTTGTGTGTGGTTGTGGGAGTGCAGGGCCCCATTATGCATACATATTGTAATTGGCTCTGATTTCCTTGTGGGAGTGCAGGGCCCAGAGAGCCCTGTGCTCCCATCTATATGTAAGTGTACTGATATTTTAATGATATCACATCTCTGTGTGGGAGTGCGGGGCCCCACTACTGCATAATGTAGGACCCTGCACTCCCATTATTGCATAATGGGATCCAAATGTGGGAACGCAGGGTCCTACAGGCACTGCACTCCCATGTACCCATAAGTATAGATACACAGCCCACACCTAGAGCCGTGCCACGTAACCCTCGAGCTACAAAAGTTATAATATCTCAGGAACTGTAGGAACGTTGAAAAACATTCCTTCACTGTTGTATTCATGGCCTGGCCACCTCCATGTATACTTAGTGCATTGTACTATGCTGCATTACTTGGTTACTTGGTTAGAGGGACAAAAGCAGGCTGAAGCCCATAAGGATTGTCCTCCACATATGTGGATCATTATTGAGAAGCCTATCTAATTAACCATTCATCAAGTTTGAGTTTAAAAGTCGTAATGGAGATTGCGTCTACAATGTTTTGGGGGAGGGTATTCCATAGTCGTGGGGTTCTTATGGAAAAGAAGTTTTGTCTTTTGTTGGTATCACATTTAGCTATATCCAGTTGTTTGTTATTTAACCTAGGTCCAATTTTTCTGGTTGCAAGTGAAATGCCACATTGCCTCATCAAAATAGGGGATTTAGTAATCTTAAAAAGTTGGAGTAAATCCCCTCTTATTCTTCTCACTTTAAGTGAGTGTAATCCTGTCTTGTGTAGTCTGGATTCATAATCCACATGTGCCAAATGGGGAATGATTTTAGTGGCTCTTCTCTGAATCCTCTCAATTCTATCTATGTCCCTGCTGAGGTATGGACTCCAAAACGGGGAGCCATAGTCAAGATATGGTCTAATGTGCGATCTGTACAGAGCAATGATGCACTGCTTGGTTTTGGAAACAAAAGTACAGTTAATCCTTCGAAGAAGTGCGTTTGTTTGGTTAGCAGTTTTATTACAATGGGAAACAGGGGTAAGTTTATTGTTAACTAGAATTCCAAGATCTTTTTCCAAACAGGAAACCTTAATGATGGTGTTATTCAGTGTGTATACTTGTTTGGGGTTATTTTTCCCCATGTGCAGAACAGCAGATTTAGATATGTTGAACTCCATTTTATTAACGAGGGCCCAGTGTTCAATTGATGAAAGATCTTTAAGTAGTGTTTGTCTGTTGGCAGCGTTGTTAACAGCACCAGCCAGCTTGGTGTCATCGGCAAACTTCGTGAGAATATTTGATGAATGAATTTTCATGTCACTAATGAAGATATTGAATAGAGTGGGTCCCAGGACGGAGCCCTGGGGGACACCGCTCATCACTCTGCCCAAGTCTGACAGAGTTCCATTAACCCGAACCCTTTGAGATCGATCTGTCAACCAACTTTTAATCCATAACACAAGTGACGCTGAAAAACCTAGGTGAATAAGTTTGGTGATGAGAATGCTGTGTGACACTTTGTCAAAAGCCTTACTATAGTGCAACAAAATAACATCAGAGGGGATATTTAGGTCTAAGTTTAAACTAATGGAATTATAGAAGGCCGACAAGTTTGTAGTGCAGGATAGGCCAGTTCTGAATCCATGTTGAGAAATGTCATTAAGGCTTAAGGATACTATTTCTTTTTCCAAGAGTGCTTTGATAACTTTTTCAAGTAATTTGCAGGGAATAGAAGTTAAACTGATGGGACGGTAATTATTGACTAATGAATGGGAGCCTTGCTTAAAGATGGGAGTAACTATTGCTGTCTGCCAATCTGGTGGGACCATAGATTCTTGAAGTGATTTGTTAAAGATAATTGTGAGTGGTAAGCTAATTGTATCTTTAGCACCCAGGAGGAATTTTGAACATATATCATCTGGACCAGGACTAGTAGATTTTTTTAAGGCTGATAGTAGATTATAAGTGTCTTTCTGCTGGACCATGTGTTCAGTAGTACTAATAGGTGATAAGGCTATTGTGGACGGTAATGGATCTTGGGTAAATACTGATGAAAAATAGTTATTTAGTGTAGAAGCAGCAACAAAGTCAGAGGATATTATTTTGTTGTTTACCATGAGGGGACCGATTGATTTATTATTTCCCTTTTTGCTATTCAGATAAGCATAAAGTGATTTGTGTGTATCCTTAGTATGCGCAATACAGAATTCAAGATTTCTTTTTGCTACTAGTGTTGATTTTTTAAGTAATCTTACTGATTCTCTGTATTGAATAATTAAATTGTCATTGGTAATTGTTGGGGAATTTTTTTAGACGTATAAATAACTTGTGTTTACATCAAATTTGCTTCTTAATGGATGGATTAAACCATGGTGGAATTTTGCCTCTGCTGTTGTGTGTACATTTAACAGGGACGAATTGATATTCAAGTAAGGATATTTGAGATTTTAAGAAGTCCCATGCCTCGATGGTATTAAGGGAAGATAAGGTGTTTGTCCAATCAATATTACTTAAATGTTCATTTATCTTTTGGAAATCTGCCCCTTCATAATGTTTGATTGTTTTCTTATTTAGTACAGGATGTTGAGATACGGTAATGGTAAAGAATATTGACTTATGGTCACTATTACCAAGTGGTTCAGATATTTGCAGATTGTTCACAGGAACGTCTAAGCTAGTTATAACAAGGTCTAGGATATTATTACCCCGTGTGGGTTCCTTGACTAGTTGGTACAAACCCAGGTCAATGATGGTAGTGAGAAAGTTGTTGTCATAATTATTAGAGCCCATCAATGTGTCCCAGTTAATGGTTGGGAGGTTAAAGTCTCCTAAAATTAGGACGGAACCCTTATTAGCGAGCTGGGAAATATCTTCTGTCAATTTTAAATTTTGAGTACTGTCTAATGAGGGGGAGCTGTAACAAGTTCCAACCAAGATTTGAGGGAGGCCTTTGGGTTGAATGTACACCCATACACTCTCAGAATTCACTTCAATTGGAGACTGCTATGAGGGGATGCTATCTTTAACATATAGACTAACCCCGCCTCCTGATTTAGTGTCTGGCCTGTTTTTAAAATAGTGTTTGTAACCCGGTATTTCGGATGACCAATTTCTATAGGAATTACCCCACGTTTCTGTAACAGCAATCAAGGAAAGATCTAGGAAGTGGGCTTTGAGTTCCAGCTCAGCATGTTTAACAATATTTATGGATCGAGCGTTGAGAGATAGTATATTTAAATGGAGACTTGAAGACTGTGTTCCATTGTCAAGAGTTTTGGTAGATGTTCCAAACTCCCCCTTAGTAGTTAGTTTAAATGGGAATTGATATAGGTAACATTTTTTTTCCCAAGTATAGCATTGCCTCTTCTGCTAAGGTGCAAACCGTCCCAACAAAAGAGGGAAGGGTTAAGGTGGAATTCCTCCCAATGGGTTAGACAAGGGATACCTTGTTTAAGGCACCATTTCCTCAGCCATTCATTTATGGATTTTATCCTAGAGTTAATAGCGTCACTTGCTCTTGGAATGGGTAATATTTCTGAGAGACAGATGTCACAGCCCCTGTCAACCAGTAAGTTGCATAGGGAAACAAAATCCTGCTTAATACCTTGCAGGGGTTGCTTAACAATGTCATTCATTCCCACATGGACAACTACCAATGGGTTTTCCCCTGCAGGCTTCAAGATTGATTTAAGCATTGCTGTAATGTCGGAGATCCTGGCCCCCCAGTAACTAGAGCTGGTGCGATGTTCCTTGTCCGGGTTACAGACTGTACGGTCTACGTATTTCATAATAGAGTCTCAGAGTATGTAAACTTCCTTGTGATTAGCTAATATCTCTGTGGTGCATGGAGCATGTGAAGGGGTTTCATCAGATGGATTACTAGAGGGTTTGTAATGAGTTGAGGTGTTACCAGTGATTTTACTAAATTTGGGACTGATTGATACAGTTTCATCAATTAAGTTTGACAAATGCTCAAATGAATTATGCATGGGAATTACATATGGGGCAGGGGAAGGTAGGTTATTAGTAGCTGACTTAAATTTGGGATAGGGTTTTGTAGACCAAAAGTTGGTTTTATCAGCTTTAAGCTGTTGGCAGGTTATAGTCAGGGGAGTTGAGGTATTAGTAGGTTGGTCTAATATTGGGACATGGGTAACATTTTGGTGGAACTTCTGAGTGATGTCCTCATCCACCGTTGCTGTGGCTGAGACATTAGCCTCCACCAGGATAGACATCTGATCAATGTAATCCTCTAACGCTTTAATCTCAGGATTTATAGACATCTTGGGCTGAAGTCTGTCAATTTCCTTTTGTAAATCGCCAACTAAAATACACTTATCACACATGTAGTTGGCTGCTTGTTTGCCCAGGGCATACATTTTACAGGTAGTGCAGTATTTATTTGCCTTTTTCATTGTCAGATTTGGATGGTAAGCACAATTAGTTAAGTAGTCAAATATGGAGTCCTGTAGTTACTAACAAAGCTTGAATAATGTTACCTTATTGTCCCCCTTGTCCACGATGGACACGATAGACATGCGCTAAGAGACGCATGTCTCTGCGCGAGTGTCTGCTCACGGCCCTGCACACACTCGCCCCGCTCGCTAGAGCAGCTGTTTATAAAGCCAAAACCAGAAGTGCGAGTTTGCGCTACTTCCATTTTCTCGTTTAAACAAAAGTTCTATCTGAATAGCTGCAAAGCCTTTAAAAAGCCTGTCCCAGATGTTCTATAGGGTATATCTTTATAAAAATGCTCAGAATCTGCAGAAAATCACAGTATTTAGACAGTTACTAGGGGGGGGAGGACAGATGGCAGACAGCACACACCACCAGTACCCCACAATCCCTTGCAGAGCAACCAAGGACAAGCTGCTGCACAGAGAGTGTACCCCCTTTTCACAGAATGTATCAGACAGCAAGTTATATTGCATACAATAAAGTATATTTGATACAAGAATCAAGAACCTCTCTCCAGAGGTGGGCTATGTATTCCTTCAGGTCTATACTGTTGTTCGCTCACAGAGCGGCTGTTTATAAAAGCCGAAACCGGAAGTGCGAGTTTGCGCTACTTCCGGTTCCGCGTTTTAACAAAAGTTCTATCTGAATAGCTGCAAAGCCTTTAAAAAGGCTGTCCCAGATGTTATATAGGGTATATCTTTATAAAAATGCTCCGAATCTGCAGAAAATCACAGTATTTAGACGGTTACTGGGGGGAGGACAGATGGCAGACAGCACACACCACCAGTACCCCACAATCCCTTGCAGAGCAACCAAGGACAAGCTGCTGCACAGAGAGAGTACCCCTTTTCATAGAATGTATCAGACAGCAAGTTATATTGCATACAATAAAGTATATTTGATGCAGCAATCAAGAACCTCTCTCCAGAGGTGGGCTATGTATTCCTTCAGGTCTATTCAGGTTTAACAAAATATCTTTATCACAAAGTGCTTTCGAGACATAGCCACCAGAAGGCACCGCAACTGCCACAATGTCATCCTATGGGAAATTTCTCAGCTTTGGAGCATTATCTATGGAACCAGTGTCAATTTCTTCACCAAACTAGTAAAGGTCACATCTGTGGTGCAAGAGCTTGCCACTCTGCAAATTTCAACCAAAAAGTCCTAACCGTTTTCTTGCTATGAAGTGGCAAAAAAACTGGTTTTGGGGGCTGTTAACCTGCTTTCAGTTTCAGAACATTTATTTTTTCCCCATAGGCTATAATGATAAATATTAAACTTTAATAACTTTTGAACAGATTAATTTTTTTCACCATACTATTAAAAGCACTTCCCTGACCCAGTCCCCATATATCCTGAAAATTACAGACCAGATGGACAAACCATTAAAGTTGTACAAACGAGCAAAGAATTTGCCAAAAATGGCCTAAAATGTGTTGTGTTGCACTTTTTCTGGCACTCCACAGCTCCACACCTGCATATCTGACTGGAACACAACTTTCCAGATCCAGAGATCTGTGTTAGCAGACAGTACATGCAAAACTTAAGGCAAATCAGATTAACAGTTGCAAAGTTATTAAAGTACAACATTTGGGGCTTTAGCATTAAAGTGCCTACTCAACCCTAACTATAGCTGCACACCTTGCAGCTATACTATATTACAGTGGTGTGGTAGTGCCTCTATAGTTAGGGTTGAGTAGGCTGTTTAATGTTAATCCTAACTTTGCACTTTGTTTCACCATTGTTTAACAGATTCACACAAATTTTACATGTATGGTCCCAGAGTCAAGGTCTCATGACTTGCCAAGTTTCATTCTGGTCAAATGTGTGGATTCTGAGATCTGATTAGCAAAAAAGTGAAAAAAAATCAAGATTTTTATTGGGGGGGGTTGCTGTCATTGCCTAGCACCCAGAAGGTTTGGAATTTTGCTCTGAATGTTTCAGGGAAGTAAGAGTTTGGGCCACAGTGGTTCCTTTCACTTGTTTGGTGTAAAAATATTAATCTTATCTAGAGTTATAAGGATTTTAAAATTTGGTTCTGAGCATGCCCAGTATGGCCATTTGGATAGCTGTTTCATATGAAAAAAAGAATTTGGCCCACATGGAAAATATTCTGTTTAATATGAAGGGGAAGGGGTGATCTCTTTGGTGAGAAAAAATATTTTTTTGCATGGCCGCCATCTTGTTTCTGTTTCTTCAAAAAACATTTTTTGAAATGCCATAAATATGATGTCCTACAGAGACACCAATACATGTATCTTGTTAATCAGGACCCCCCTTAGGTTGATTCTGTAGTTAGTTTTTGGAAAATCATCCAGAAATGTGTTTTTAACACATTTTAAAATCTCTTTGTGACCCAAATTTATTTTTTCATGTGGCCATAAAAAAAAGAATAGGGCCGTATAATAAAATATTCTCTTCATATGAAAAAATAATTCGGACATAGCTTTTTTTTTCCAGATTCTTTTTCATATGAAGGAATATTTTCTCATATGAATGACACAACCTCAATAAAAAAGATCCTTTCACATGGAAAAAGAATTGGACTTAGTTTTTTTTACATTCTTTTTTCATATGAAGTCATCTTTTTTCATATGAAGCCATCTTTTTCATATGAATGACACAACCTTTTAAAAAAAGATCCAGTCATATGAAAAAATAATTTAGACTTAGTTTTATTTACCACATTTCAAATTTAACAAGCTGTAGCTCCATCAATATAGCCAGTTATGGGACACACCATTTAGCAAAATAATGGTCTTAATGAGTATCACAACACTAACACATAATATCCCCAAAAAATTAGGGGACATATAAAAAAACATAAAAACAATAAAATTACACTTCCTTTAGGATAACACTGTAATTTTAACAAGCTGTAACTCTGTCAATCTTTGGAGTTGATGGGCAATAAATGTATCAATAGAAAGGTCTTAAAGAGGCAGAATTGTGCAGTGGGTTAAGGCTCTGAGCTGCAGATCTGGAGACCTGAGTTTGAATCCCACAGCTGCCTAGGTGCATGCTGTGTGTTCTTGAGCAAGTCACTTAACTTCCTTGTACTCCCAGGTCACATCTGGAAACAAGATTTGGCATAGTGTGCTACTCCTGGTTAAAAAATGTTCCCTTTCCCTTAATGACTAGTACAGCACTAAGCCCCAAAAGCAATGAGAACTAAAAATGGTCCTCCCCAACAACAACAAAAAAATACGAGGAAGAACATAAATTGCTTTTCTGGAGGAATGGAAGTGCAGGGGCCAGAGGTCCCTGTGCTTCCTTACCCACATACACATGTGGATAAAAGAGACACAGAAGCGCTGGGCCCAGAGGAACCTGTGATTCTGTAATCACATGGACTTGTTCATGAAGGTCCTGAAGGGACCAGTGTGAATGACAATATAATTCCATTGTCTTAAAAAGTAAGGAAATTCACTGCAAAGCACTTAGTTAATGCACCAGTTCTGGTCAAACTGACAAAAGCAGGGAAATGTGGTGATAAGGTTTTCAACCCTTACAACCCACCCCCACCCTGCAAGCAGCAAACATTAAAAATTTTATGGTTTTGGCTGTCCCGAGTCTTGACAAATCAGGCCTGGAATATTCCTTGGAGTTATCAACCCTAACGTCCACCTCATTCTCATATAGTCTGCACATCTGAGTTGTAATACAACAGAGAAATAGGGTGACGAGGCTCAGGACACACAGGAAGGTGCCATCTAGGAAAAAAGAACAAATGCTGGTTTAGGCAAAAGAAAATAGTCAGTTACTCAACTGAGGGGAACAGCATCGATAACCACTTGCTAGGTCAGAATAAAAAAAATAACTTTTAATGAAAGAATACTTTTAAAAGGTAAAAGACACACCTTACACATGAATAGCACCCCCTTCCTCACATCAACGTTTCACAACTTCACCGTCACTTTATCAAGATGCTAGTGATCAACTACTCACACTAGCTTTTTATGGCTCACTCCTAAGGTCATGTGATACACACTCACTAATAGATGCAGTGCACTCTTTTTGGAAAAAGCAAATATAAAGTGAAGAACACTAATTTTACATATCCTACTGTTTCACCCCATAATTGTGCAAGATTATGCAAAATTATATCTTTATGGCTAAAAAAACTGCAAGCAAAAGACGCCATATATCAAGAACCTAAATTCATAAATATTAACACGGAGAACAATGTTTATATATCTGTTAGGAATATAAATATATACAGTTAGTAAAGCGCTAATGCCTTATCAGTATATATTCTTTTTTCCAAAAAATATAAATGTACTTTCTTTACTTTCCTTTTCCAAAATCTATTATGCTCATCTACCAGCCAACCAATCAATCAATCAAAAATCTCATAAGTAAAAAATAGTTTGCAGTAAGGACTCAATATTCTTGTTATACAGCACATATTTGTCATTTAATACTATTGCTACCTCCTTTTCTTTAGGAAAGGGGCCAATTGGAAATGTTCATTTAACCCTGGTGGATAAGAAGCTCACAGTTTATATTGCCAAAAAGTTTCTCTACACATAAGTGCTTTGTCCAAGTCCTCCCCCCAGTTAATTTGACCTGTTACAGCCCCAAGAAAGTAAAAGTATGGTTTGTGTGGCCTGCTTCTGCCACATGTACAGCAGGTGCATTGTTTGCTGTTTTATGTCTGATACGTCTCAGATGTTGCAAGATTCTCTCCTTAAACTTCCTTAATGTCGTACCCATGTAATATTTTTCACATACACAAGTGACCAAATAAAGCACAGCTTCTGTGCTGCATGTTATAAGGGATTTTACAACATGAATCCTTTCAGTCTGTGGGGGAAGGGGGGGCGAAATTCCTTATCCACTTCTATGAATTTACAGGCTGTACAATGTCCACATCTGTAGCTTCCTTTGGGCCATCTTTCAGGTCTAGTTACAACTGTGGGTGGAGCCAACAGGAGTATTGCATGTAGAAAAGGAGTGATGTCATGTTTTCTGTCCGTGGAACTGACTGAAGGAGTAAATAGTCTCCTCTGCCTTACCCTCCTCCAAGCAATGTTTTCCTCCCTCAAATAAATACGCTTTCATGTTAGTCAATGGTTGCAGGTTACTATTTTTTTTCCTTAAATGGCTGGTACAAGAACTGGAACCTGAGAAGTGGGAGGCAGCATTAGGTTTTTTTTGGAGTAAGATATACCTCTGACTCCACCCCAAACCTTTTTCTGATTCATTTGGGAGGGGCATGAGATAGCGCTAGCATGCTGTAACGAGATACACTAGTTTGGGACCTTATCAACCAACAGACATGCCTTGGCAGTGGAGTACAGAACAGAACAGAGGAAATTTAATGCCTTCAAATTGACTTAAAAATCCTTTGGAACAAATGATTATCAGAGCCACCTGGGGCCTCAGAAGGAGACCTAGATACACATCTAGCTCTGTAAGAAAATGTTCTTTTTTGTGGGGTGCCTGTGGGATTCAAACCCAGATCTAACTGCCCAGATCATCAATGCTATAAAATGCTATAATAACAGACTCTAACTGTTTCCTTACAGAAACCCCACTCAGTTAGATTTCAAGTACTTGCTAAATTGTTAATGTAGGTATCAGCATTCTGTTAGTAGTTAATGCTGATTGTGGTCTGTGACAAGATCATTTTTTTTTTACAAATGAAGTGTAAGGTAGGAAGCTGAAAACAGACTTTGATGATAAAGTGTGTTTTTTTTCTTTTAAGTTTGAGATGTATTAGAAAACTTTGAACAAGAAAACAATTGGTGATTTTAAAAGTTATTCTGATCAGAGCTGACATAAAAAAAATCTTAACTATTTTTTATTTTATCATGGACACTAAAATTGGGGTGTCAGCATTCACGCCACTAAACCTGTTTTTCAGGTTTTTTATAGCAGCTTGCCAAGGTAATCTTCCCAGAATGCAATATGTCATGGGGGGTTGAAATTGTTTTAATCATGAAGCACTGGTGTTACTAATGCATTTAGAAATACCATTTTTTATTGTCTTTACAGTTAAACATGCAGTTTCATGTCAGGGCAAATTTTTTGGAGGGGTTCAAATTATTTTAAACAAGGGCACAGTACTTGGTAAATACATTCTTTGATGATAAAGTGTATTTTTTCTTTCAAGTTTGAGAAGTATGTATTATATATGTGTGTAACAGTGTTATAAATGGTTAATTAGGCAGTGGTTTAAGGTTCTGAGCTACAAACCTAGAGACCTGGATTTGACACCCATAGCCCCCGCTTGCATACTGTGTGACCCTGCGCAAATCACTTAAAGTAGTAGTCCACCCAGAATGTGCAAAAAAACATATGTTATGCAGAGTGTTTTGATATGTATGTTAAGTCCTAGTGTGTTCTTCCCTCTGTCTGCTATTTGCAGTTTTTCCTAAATTGCCTGCTAGCTGTATGGTAGTTTTATGACCCTTGGGGACCTCCATAACAAATAGTTTTATTGGCTTTCTTTCTCCTACGATGCCCCCTGTCTCATGTGACAGTGATGTAGCAATGCCCTTAGATTTAGCATGTATACTGCTTTAAAATTAGTATAGCAGCATCAGAGCCTTGTAACTGTTCTTATCCAGTGAGCACAAATGTCAACAGTTAGTTTAGCAGATACCTGAAAGCTATCTAACTGGGGTTTCTGTAAGAAAACAGCTGCTAAATAGCTCTAATTCATTATTTGTGTTTTTGATGTTAAAACACTCCTGCTAGCTAGACCTGATGCACAGAGAAAACAAAAGTAGCAAATTAGAGCTATTTAGTAGCTGCTGTCTTACAGAAACCCCAGTTAGTTTGCTCAAAGGTTTGTAAATCTGATATTTTTTAAATAAATAAATAAATACATACTTGTTTAAGTTTAAGCCCATGAAACACCCTTATCTAGTTAATGCATTCACAGTCGTAGTGGCTCTGCCAGATCTTGTTTTTCAAAGCTGTGTGTGAGGAGGTCCACCAGGTTGTTGCCCCTCCTATAGGTGACCCTTGATCTCATGGATATAATGTCCCACAGTTTTGGCTCTACCTTCAAAATGTGCCAGTTTTTCTTTAGCATTTCTTCCACCTGCACTGTCTGTGGATTTTTCCATCACCACCAATGCCCCACCCTTGTCTGCTGGTTTGATGTTGATGGATTCCACATTCTGCAGCCTTTTAAGAGCCTTCTGTTCTTCCCAGGTGAGGTTTTTAGGTCCTCTCCACAATGGTTGCTTGCAGATATTTTCCACATCCATCTCACAGGCTCTTAAAAAAGTCTGGACAATCATATTCATTGCTGGTACATAAGATAACTTCTTTTTCCACTTTTGATTTATCACCTCCTTTGAAGTACTTCCTTCATTCTCTTCATTGGTATTTTATAAAACCTCACTCTGGTTGGGGTTCCTGCTTTCTTTTTTGTTAAAAATAATATGTATCTTTAATTTGCATGCAAAAACATGCAAATCTACTATGGTGTCAAATTCTTTTATTGGGCAGGTGGACATGAAAGACAGGACATTATTAAGGACTCTCTACTAAATTACTCAGTGTATCTTTAGAAATATTTATCACCAAACATTTATTGCTGTTATGTTTGGTATTCTCTGTATCATCTATCTCCCCCTCTTTGTTCTGTTGCTGTACCCCCCTCCCCCTTCCCCAAAGTGTGTTCTCTGGGGGTAGGTATCTCTCTTCATGTTGTTTTGCCACCTGCTGTTTTAACCTGCCTCTTCCCTTCCTCCTACTGCCCCTTCTTGTTTTTCGTCTTTTGTCTTGAAATTGTCTTGGAACCATATGTTGTTTTGTCACATGCTGTCTTGACTTCCTCTTCCCTTCCCCCTACTACCCCTTCTTGTCTTTCATCTTGGAACCATATCAGATGTGGACTGCGTCTGGGTGCCATCTGTGGGAGAATAGGCAAATTTGGGTATGGTGCCCCACTTTCCTGTGGGTCTGGGCACATGGCACAATTTACATATTATAATGGTACATATAGATGCAGAAGCTCATGCACCTGCAAATACACATGTACTCTGCAAAACGTACTGAACCACACTGTTACATTTCTAAACAGCATCCATGTAGTATGTTTTCTTAAAGTGCAGCATGCTGTATGAATTTTTTCCTAGGTAGCACATTAGTGCTATTGCCTTTGTGTAATCTGGAAACAGTCGTATGTTGCTTGTTTTTCTTGATGATGGCTGTGTATGGTTGCTTGTGGGGTTTAGCCCTTTTTGCTGCACAGTGGAGATGTTTAGCTAGGATTGGGAATCCTATGGCCACATCTCCCTACCTTTGTGGCATTAAGTTGAACCGTAACTGAAGAAATAATGCAGATTTTGCAATGAATTTACTTTCTCTTTGAGAAACTCAATAAACTGAAATTATAACAGTAGTTACTGCTGCAGAACCACTTCTGCAGCCACAGATATACATTCACAATACACGAAGTACACAGACTCTTCTAGCTCCTGTAGGGCATGCATTTCTGCAGTCACAAATAGAAGAATACTTCTGGTTACAGAAACACTGGCCACATTTGCAGCCACAGATAAACATTGACACTGCAAGTCATACACAAGAAATACACAGCTACTTTGGGCTGTAGATTGAAACAGTACTTCTGACTGCAGAAGCATTGCCTCATGTGGGGCCAGCTCTGCTGCAGTCACAGATACATACAAACAATGTAAGACATACACAACCACTTCTGGCTGCAGATCACAGGCCCCACAGGGGCCTGCTCTTCTGCACATGCAGAAAGAAAAGTATGCTACCCAAAATACAACCCATTTGTGGGTGCAGAAGCACAGCCCAGCCATGAGTAACATGGGTGTGTGATTTGGGAAGTGCTCTACACAAATACCATGTATCATCCTTATGTACAGTAACTTAATGTACCTATGTGTCTTAACTTGGTACATCATTTGGATTGAGCACATCCATCCCCACGGAAACCCCCAACCATTGTCTCTCATGTGGATTAGCTAATCCTGGTGAGACTTCACACTTATGATCATATGAATGTTGCCAGCAGAATAAGGACTTGCAGTCTTTCGAGTCTGCACATATTGCAGAGTCCCAAGTGGCAGTTAAGGCTCCGACCACCCGTCATGTGATACTCCTCCTTTTGGGTCTATCAGCTGTTGGCCTTGACTTTACCTTTTATCCTGTCCCATCCCCTTTTGAAGCCTTCCACTGTCTCTAATGGTACCACTTTATCAAGCAACCCATTCCACCCTACCACTACCATCTCCATGACAAAATGACTCCTGGACTGCTTCTGAACCTCCACCAATCCAGCTAATGGCAATGTCCCCTTAAATTTATATATCCACGGAGGATGAAGAGGTTCTCCTTGTCCACTTCATCAGTGCCCTTCAAATATTTAAAGGTCTTTATCATGTCCACGCTTTCCCTACTCTTCTCCAATGAGTACATATTCAAGGCATTCAACCTCTCATATGTCCTGCCCTGCTGACTTTTAGCAATTTTGTTGCCCTCCTCTGAACTGCCACTAGCAGGTTGATGTCCTTCTTCAGGTAGAGATACCAGTACTGTACACTGTACTGTAGGTGTGGCCCCACCAGTGACCTACATAATGGCAGTATGGCCTCCTTCCTCCTGTTGCTGATGCCCCTGACAATAAAGGCCCAACATTCTGTTGGCTTTTGCTGCATCCTTCCTACACTGTGAGGAGTGTTTCAAGCCACTAATGATCAGTAACCCCAGGTCATTCTCTTCCTTGGATTTGGTTATCAGGACCCCACCAAAGCTATAGTCTGTTGTTGGGTTTTTGGCTCCAATGTGCATGATGTTTCACTTTTTTGCATTAAAGCCAAGTTATAATATCTCGGAGCACCTGTCAAGCTTGTCCAGATCTTTTATGTCACATATCCCTTCAGCTGTATCCACCCTCCCACAGACTTTGGTGTCATACACAAACAAGAAAATCTTGCCCTTTATGCCCTTTCCAGTGTTGGTAATGAAGACATTAAGCAGCATTGGTCCAAACACTGAGCCCTGTGGAACCCTGCTGGTGACATCCATAGATCCTGAGAGCCACCCCACACTCTTGATCCTGTCTTTCAGCTAGCTCTATACCCATCCAGTGAGTTTCTCCCCAACCCCCCGGTCCTCCAGCTTTTTGATCAATCTCTTATGGGGCACATAGTCAAAGACCTTGCTGAAGTTCAAGTACAGGATATCAACCACTAGGCCCGTGTCTACTGTTCTACAGACCCAGTCAAAGAAATCAATCAGGTTCATCTGGCAGGATCCTCCAGCCATGAACCATGCTGTTGCTCATTCTTTAGTCCATTTTCCTACAGGTAACCTGTCAGTCTTCCTTTAAGTATGGCCTCCATGAACTTACAAATGATTGCGGTCAGGCTGACTGGTTTATGGTTGCCAGTGTCATCCTTGGGTCCGCTTTTATGGAGTGGCAGCACATGAGACAATTTCCAGTGCAGTGGTACAACCTCCGATTCAAGCGAAGTAATGAACAGGTCAGTCAAGGGACTTTCAAGTTCCTCTTTTAGTTCTTTCAGCACTCTTTGATGGATGCCAGCTAGGACTGGGGATTTGTCTACCTTTAGGGCCAACAAACCTTTCCTCACCCTGTCCTCACCTATCTTTCCATTAGTGCCCTCCCGTACCCCCTCCTCACCTCTCTCCCTGTGGTACTGGGCCAACCCTCTGTTTTGTGAAGAGTGAAAAGGATTAGTTATCCACCACCTCAGCCTTGTCCCCATTCTTCTTCTCTCACCCTACCCTCTTATGCCACACTGTGTCAGCCTTCATATCTATTTTTTTGGCTTATATACTTAAAAAAAGGCTTTGTTTCCTTTTTATCCCCTCAACTAGGTGCATTTCTTTCTGGACTTTAGCCTGCTGAACTACCTTCCATGCCTACCTGGTTTACCTCTAGTACTCTTCCCTGTCCTCCTCCTTCTGGATCCTCCTGAACTTCCTGTAGGCAGTCTTCTTGTCTTTGACTGCTTGAGCTACCTCTCAGCTAAGCCAGCTGGGTGCTTTGGCCACAAGTTTTTCCCATTTATTGTAACACCACTCCATTGTGCAACAGCTATTTCCTCATTAATAATGGACCACTCCTGATTCAGCTCCATCTCTTAAATGATGCCAGCCAAGTGACCCTTTAGCAGCTCCCCCATCTTTCTGAAGTCCACCCTTCTGAAGTCTAGTACCTTGGCTTTTGTGGGTACCTATTCCTTTCCTATATCCAGCCTGAACCACACCATGTGGTGGTCACTCACACATAAGGACTTCTCAGCCTGGATATCCTGAACATTGTCCTCATTTGTCAGCACCAGATCCAGGATTGCTCCATCCCTAGTGGGCACCGTGACACCCTGGTCAGGAATCTGCTCTGCACCACATCCAGGAATACATGACTCCTAGCACAGATCGTGGCAGGGATCTTCCAATCCCCAAAATTCAGTGAATAGGCAGCGCTCACCAGATCAAACTCTGTATAATGTTTACTTTAACAAAATGCATTCATTGTTGTATACAGCCTCCAACTTCTTTTGTTGTAGTGCAAAAATCACTTGATAAATTTAGAAGCAGGCTGTCCATTTAAAACAAAATATGCAAATTTCCAGGAATTGAACCCCTAGCCAGATGGCCAAGACTGTCTCCAAACTTCCACCTGATGTTTTGCTCCACCCACTAGATGTAATTTTTGAGCACGATTTTGGCCATCTGGTCTGGGATTCCCTTCACGTAAGTTTGTTTATTGGTTTTTAAATGGACTGCCTGCTTTTAACTTTATCAAGTGATTTTTGCACCACAATAAAAGAAGTTGGAGGCTAACTATGACTGCACTTAAAATGAACATTATACAGAGCTTGGTTTGGTGAGTGCTGCCTATTCACTGAATTTTGATGATGTGGTTTGGCTAACATTACCTATTCTGCACATTTTTTTTCTCTGGATATATCTTCTAATCCACTTTTGGCAGGCTAAAGTATTCCACAATTACCAACCCTGCTTCCCAAAGTCACTTGAATTACTGACCCCAGCTTCCCTTCTCTTTCCTTCTCCTGGTTGGCAGTCTATAAACCACCCCCAGTCATTCCTTCTTCCTCCTAATGGATTGCAACTGCCCTCAAAGCACTGCTGCCTTCCTTTCTTCTGATTCCTCCCTTGCACATGGTATTTCTTCTCTTACATACACAGCTACCCCTGCTTCCCTATTCACCTGTCCTTTCTTTACAGTTTATACCCAGTGACAGAGAGGACCCTGTCATGGATTGGACTAGCCCAAGTCTCTGTGTCAGCTGTGATTGGCTCACTCAGCACATTTGTGTGTATACCATCTGAACCATGGGCATTAACTATCTTTACTGATGCTATCTGTTTTTCAGCACCTTCACTAACAAAATTCCTGATATGTTGATACCACAATACTCCTCTCAGGCTGCCCTCTGACAAAATCCCACTGTCACTTAATGAATTCTGAGCCAAAGCAGTGTAGTCATTCAGAAGAGCTGCTTTATTTTCTTCATCCTCCATTACTCTCCCTACATCTGTTATTGTAGTAATCCAAATTTCTGTTTTTTTTATTCCATTTGTATTTCTTAAAAACTGTTTTACATCGATGCAGAGTTGGATCTTTCTCACGACACCACAAGTGAGATCAGAAATGTTACCAACATAACAACTCACGTCAATCTAATTTAGAAAGCCTCTCATGGTCTTTCATAACATATTTTGAAAACAGGTATGGTATCATTCGCATCTCCGTAATTACTTGTTTATTTATTTATTTAATTTTGGTAACCAGGTAGGTTCACTGAGACCAGATGGTCCCTTTTTTAGGGGTGACTTGGGGGGGTACTTATGAATTTATATTGTTAGCACCATAACACTATACACAGAGCATGTACGTTTTTTTCATATGATGTATAGTCATATCTCAGAACAAACACATGGCCAGTTCTCAATTCAAACCAGTTATATGTCAGTGAATAAAAATATATGAGAGAAATGTGTCCCAATCCCCATTCAGACATTTGATACTGAGACTGTTCACAGTACTACAACATACACGCAAACCCTCCCCATCCACCCAAAAATCAGCAGGTAATTCTATCATCATTACACAGACTTTTATACCAAAACCAAAAAAGTCCCCATGCTATATTCATGCCATATGTTGCATATCTGAACATGTTTGTGTTATCTCTCTCCAGATTGCATTCCCCCCAGTCAACCTCAGCAATGTTGCTACTATATCTACTGTATATTTCTAAATGCCAGTCATATTGTGATTAGCTGATTTGGCAGTTGAGTGATTGTGCATTGGGGTCATATATTATTTGAAATAGTATTTGAATGAAATTAGAGGGAGTGAGTAATGTTTTCATATAACAATGAACAGCTGCAAGGAATAAACTATTGATGTACTGTATTTGTGGTTAGCTAAACAGTGCGGTCAGAAAAACCAAGACAAGACTGTACTTGCACAGTGGAATCATTGTTTTTTTTTTTCTTTATAAGACTGGAGGGAGGAAGGTTCAGGAGGGAGATGAGGAGACACTTTTTTACAGAGAGGGTGGTGGCTTGGTGGAATGCGTTACCTGCAGAAGTGGTATCCAGTAGAACAGTGGACTGCTTCAAAAGGGGATGGGACAGGACAAGGGGGAGGGTTAATGAAGGGGAAGGGTGGCAGGGAGGGGCAGCTGCAGAATAAGGGGTGATAGTTGCACATTTGAGCAGACTTGATAGACCTCTAGGCCTTTATCTGCTGGCAAATTTAGTATGTTCGTATGAGAAACCACTTATTGTTTTTCCTCCATGATTGCTGACTAGTATAAATAATGAGTGATTGTGTGAGAGCAACAGATCCATTTAATTTTTACAAAAGCATGAGAGTAGGTACAATATGTGAGCTGACTGATGGTGCAGAATGGGAGTTGTGGGAAACATTAGAGCACAAAAAAAGAATCTGGTTTAAATCATGATACACTAGTAAGTAGAGATGTTGCAAAGTTTTACTTCGCCAGAGAAGTTCTGGTAAGGTTTCTGAATTCAACTTTGTGAATTACTCCACGAAGTTCCCACTTCACAACGACACCTAACTTCACCTGTAAAGGTGGTGAAATTAGGCAAAATTATGTGAAGTTGGGTGAATTGAAGTCAGTTTGCCTTTAAAAAGGACAACTTTGCCTTGCAGAAAATTTGCAAAGTTGGCACTTCAAGAATTTTGCCAACTTTGCGAATTAATTTGTGAAGCAAATTTTATCCACTTCACCCACCTCTGCTAGTAAGTGAGCACAACAGTGTGTAGGACTTTTTAAAAGCAGTGGCTGTAAATGTATGTTTTGTTAGAACTCCCTCTCCAAAACTGAAGTAAGACATGATTCCCAGTATAGGATGTATGTTTCAATGTATTTTTTTTAAGTCTCACTCAGTTATTCAGACTGCCAGCTAGCACTGTCTTTGAGATTGCCTAGATGGCAAGTACTGGGCTCTGTTCACAGCATTCACAGATTTGTGAATTGGTGAGCAAGTATCTTTTACTGCTATCTGCCAGATGAAAAAAAATGAATTACAGATGGTAGCCTTTCCCTGCTTATGTAACTGTGCACTTGTTTTTTTTCTGCCCTTGTGGACAGCTTTCCAGGTAATTGAGTAGTTCTGTTTCTTGAAACACAGGTGGTGACAGCCATAGTTACATGTGGCTTTATGTATCTATCTAAGTGATTGCCTACTGTGCGCTAATATACTTCTAGGCTGCCTCCTAGCACAAGCTGTTACTTTTGCTGTTTCAAAGTTCAGAATTGTTATCTGTTCTCTATGGTAACAGTTGTGCTTCATTATTTAGCATGTGTCAAAGGCAAAGTGTTTACTTGTCTGTAATCCTAAAATAAATAACAGATCAGTTGAGGAAAAAAAAAATGACCAGCATTAACATTAATAAAATACATATAAACAAAACATACTGGCTACATTACTGTCAAAGGGCACATAACAATCTATATGTTCTGTCACTGAAAAAAATACAAAAAAATAGAGACATAAAATGCAATACCCTTCAAACTGATTATAAAGAATATAAAATAATAAACTAATTGCTCTCCACTTTATCTTTGTGAGAGTACACATAATGCAGGATTACCAACTGGCAAATATGACATTTACCACTACTATGGCATTTTGTCAGTGATTATACACAACACTAGTTCCTGCTCCAGGAAAACATATCAAACTCTTAACAGACAACATCATTCCTCAATGTAAATCTAATTAAATACCAAGAAAAAATACCAGTCATCAATAAGTGGCAAGTGCTGTCATTTGCATGCATAATGTAAATACCATTTCTGGAGAATGTGGCTGAACTAATGGTTCAAATGCATCTGCACTATAATACTTTAAAGCATTATGAGTTCGGATCCTTCACAGTCATCAATCATTTTACCAGAATAAGTTGTTTTGCAGCCTAATTAATGCCGAATGAAACACTTAAGTAAAAATCATGCCTAGGAACTACTACAATCATTCATGCCTAGTGTTGTGCAAAATACAAAAGTTTCACTCCGCAAAATATTTTGCATAATTTCTCAATATCGCAAAATTTTTCTCTTGGGCAAAATTTAATTTCCCCTGAGTTTTTGATTTCGCATAATTGCAAAATTTTGCGTAATATGGTTTGAAAGAACAGTTTTGCCCATCCATGTTTAAATTTCACCTAGTGATGAAAATTTCATCAGTGAAACTTTTGATTTTGCCAATGAAATATCTCCAAAGTTGAAATGTGCAATGATTGTGGGTACAAATGTCAAAAATCATGTGCAGGCTGTTTCCAGCACAATCTTTTGCTTGTTGAGTCAGAGGGCAGTCTGTTGTGGTGCATCACAGTCAATAAACTCTTTCAAAATCTATGAAAAACTAGTTTTTGAAAGCTAATTGCTCTCAAATTTACAGTTTTTCCTAGCACTGCTAGTAAACATTTTCTAATTTTGTGGATTTTTGCATAATGCACAGTTTAATTAGTTTTGAGTTTTGCCTGTGTCTGTGAAAGAGCTGAGTGGTGGAAAGTAGGTGTGTAAAAGCAGTGCAGGCTAGTTTCTAAACTTTTACTAACAGATTTTTCTAAAATTTTGAGTGAGTTACTATTATTTCTTTTAAGCCTTCATATGATTGTTGGTGTTCTACTTATTTGTATTTTTCCGTATATCTTGACAAGTGTTTTTTTTCTCCTTCCTTGAAAAGTTACTACTTCCAAGAGTTCCTTCTCCTGTTACCCTTTGTTATATACCATTCTTCTGATTTTACTTGTGATTGTGAATTCCAAAGTTTTGAACTCACAGTGCTGATCCCTTCTTTCTGGGGGGTTTGTGGTCAGTTCTGTTTGCTGTTAATTGTTAATGTGTGTGTGCCAGGTAAACTGTGAAAAGCAACCTTGTTATATTTTTTTTCTGTTGAATAAAAGTACTTTTAGTTGACCACTTCAATTGTCCATATACAGTTTCACTGCTTTGGAGAATTGATCCCTTGTATTTTATTGTTGGAGCTTGCCTCAGCATTGCGGCATTATTGTTCCAGTTGAATTTGCTTACCCTTTCCCTGTTACAGCATTATTTACTACCTAATCCATCCAATCTAAAAAACTACATATTAATGTACTAGTTGACTGAGATTGCCGAGCCTGTCCAGAGTGTCATAGGTGCCTTTGTTAAATTGTCAATGTTATTATATGGTTGCCTCTGCACTCTTACATAACAAAAAATTGTAGTATTAAGAACTAACACATTACAGTTCTTCAGTTGTCCAGACAAAACTGATCTGTATTTACAGTGGGTTACCTGCTGTGCCCTTTTCCCAGTGTTACTAAGTTCCTGTTTTGTGAAAGAAAAAATGTTACCTTTTTGTTTTAACTACAATAGGCTACCATAGACGGTTGGTATAAGTTGTACGGAGTGCTCCTACCTGTTCTGGTTTCTGTGGCTGGACTTGGAAGCCAGTGCTGCAGGTGTGTCAGGTGTTATTCACACAGTAACTTACTAATACATCCATCTGGGGGGATACTGGGATATAATGGGATAAGCATCAACAGTAGAAAACAGAAAGTTGTTATCCCTCTCTACAGACAGTTGGTGAGACCCCATCTGGAGTACTGCATGCAGTTCTGGAGACTCTATCTCCACAAGGACATAGACAGGATGGAGTCAGTCAAGAGGAGAGCAACTAAAATGGTGCAGGGTCTGCACCAGAAGCCATATGAATAGAGACTAAAGGAGCTTAATATGTATACCCTTGAGGAAAGGAGGGAGAATGGGAACATGATAGAAACTTTCAAGTACTTCAAGGGAATCAATAAAGTCCAAGAGGATAGAATCTTTCAGAAAAAGATATGTGCGAGAACAAGGGGGCACAACTTGAAGATAGATGGGAGATGGCTCAGAAGCAACATGAGGAAGTATTTTTTCATGAAAAGGGTGGTAGACACATGAAACACCCTTTCTGAGGAGGTTGTGGGATCAAAATCAGTGGGAAAATTCAAGAATGTATTGGACACACATAAAGCAATTCTGGTGGTGGTTAGGAAGAAGTAGGTTGTTCGTTAACTAGGATCTGCAGCTTATCCAATAAGTATTGAAATTGGCAGGCTGGGTGGGCAAAGCAGTACTTATCTGCCATCAAAGTCTATATCTATGTCTATACTTTCTTGATATACTGCCAGAAAATGGCAAGGCTTTGAAGAAGCATAGAAAAATGCCTGTAATATATGGTCCAGTACAGGGCAACTTGCCAGGGGTGACAAGGTAGCTAAGAAGTCTGTTGAGGAGAGTACAATGTCAGTTCCATTTCCCCAAAGCACACCTAGGTCTGCATCATTAGTGTCTTCTGTCATTTTGGGCTCTGGTGGCACGGCAGGTACCAGCAAAGGAGTTGTTCGAAGTACTGGTATACCTGTGTCTCAGTTTTTTACAGCCAGAACTGTTGCATCCATGCTGGTGGGTGATGATAGTGAGAAGAGAGACACTGACACCAGCACAGAAACAGTGATCCAGGAAGAGGGTGATAAGTCTGTCAGTGTGACTGTCCCAGGACCTGCTCCTGCTGGAGTCTGTGGTGGTGATAGTGTTCAGCTAGAGTCTGATAATCCTAAGGATATGGGTAGCCAGCCCCCTCAGTAGATGGTTGTAGAGAAAGAAAAAGGTTCTGTGCAAGAAAACAGAGATGGGGGAGAAGGAGTAGGAGGAGGAGGAGGAGGAGGAGGAGGAGGACAGGGACATCATCAGCATTGGTGCTGATGACAACGAGTGGGATGATCCCTTATAGAAGCCTCAGTTTAAAAATATCAAGGGTGATGTAGGCTATGTACATGCATAATCTGTGGGTCAGGCTGTCACCAAGCCTATCAGCAGCACTCTTCCAAGCAGTCAAGTCACCCCCCCCCAAAAAAAGTAGTCTCATGAAAGCAGCCCACAAAGCACAAACTTCAATGCCTGTTTATCAGCCCTCCCAGTCCAAGCAGAATGTTAAGTCCAGATGTCAAAAGTCCCTAGTTTGGGACTTTTATGTGCTTGGTCCAGTTGATGAGACCATAACGATATGTCAGCTGTGTCATGCATGTGTTAGTTAGGGAAAAAAGGGAAGCCACATAGGCATGGGTGGCCAACACACCCACTTGAAATACAAGCACCAACTGCACTAGAAGCAACACCAGAAAGATGTCAGTGCTGTTGGTGGGATGTCACTCTGCAAATTAAATGTAACTAAGAGCTGTTCAATACAGCAGGAGGAGGGAGGAATGACTGAGTCATTGCTCATGGAGGAGGAGCATGAGCAATCCTTTGCTCCCTTGTGTAGTGGGCATAGCAGTGGAGGCACCAGTCCCAGTCCCTTGTCTCAGAAAAGTACACCAACACACACAAAATCAACCAAAATAATGGGTTTCATGCAGTCTGCACATCCCCAAGAGTCTTCTGTTACCCCTAAAAGAAAAACATTGGTGCCTCAAGTACTGTGTTCTGGTTGAACAGCCCCAAAGATGCAGCCCACACTAAAGACCATCCTTGAGAGGAATGCAAAGTACCCCCCCAATCATGCTGCTACATGCAAGTTAAATGCTGCCACTCTGAAGTGCTGCCCATCGATATGTTGCTGTTCTCTTTCATGGAGAATACTGGGTTCCACAGGTTGATGGCCCATGACTGACCCAAATGGCAGATTTCATCACGAACCTATTTCTCTAAGCGCGCCATGCCAGAGCTGTACGGTAGAGCTGCTGATTCCATAAGACATGCAATGAAGCATTCTGCATCAGAATATATCCATCTCAGTATGGATATGTATAGTAGTGGATAAACAGCCACAAGCTCGTTTCTATGCATAACGACACACTGGGCACAGGTACCTGGTGTGGTAGCTGATGTTGGGGCTGGCAAAACCTGACTGAAGCAAAATTGTAGTGGTAGCAACACCCCTGGAATTCAGCAGCATGCAACCCTGAGTATGCATAGTGTTTCTTGTTCTCATATGGGTGAGAACATGCTTAATATTCTGCTGGATAAGACTGATGAGTGGCTGCACACACAGTCACTTACAGCAGGATTTATTGCAAGTGATAATGGCTCCAATGTAGTGAAGTGCATTGGTGATGGTGATTTTTTTCAGGGTGCCCTGCCTGGCACACTGCCTTATTCTTGTTGTGCAGCAGTTTTTAAACCATGCAGACATTAAGGAAACTGTGTTTGTCGCTTGTCATATCTGTGTGCACTTCACCCATTCTGCAAGGGTCCGTGACCATCTAAGTGAGCGGCAATGCAATAACCATCTGCCTCAGCACCATATGAAGCTTGATGTTATGACCAGGTGGAATGCCATGCTGTACATGATTGACCAGCTGTATGAACAGTATAAGGCTGTTTCAGAATACATACAGGTACATACCACCTGGGACAGTGCTGCAGTGTCCATTGTTGTAACAACAGAGCAGTGGCACCAAATGTATTGGCTAATACACATTCTCCATCTATTTGAGCATGCTACACTGGCAGTGAGTGGGCACACTGCCTATATAAATCAATCCATACTCCTCAAACATGTGCTGAGGCAGACACTGGTGAATCTCCAATATCAGAAGGAGGCAAGTGGGGATCATAGTAGTTGTGATCTAATGGATCACATGCTTCATGTGCTGGACAGCGATACACATATTTCCTGCATTTTACAGCTGGATGAATTTGCCATCACTACCATGCTACAAATGCGACCAGCCTTCTATAACTGAAGGAGGTCATCAGTGACTGCAAAAGTTGACAGAGAACCTCATTAAATGGGTGTCTGGTGTACAGATGAAAATGGCGAGTAAGACACACACTGCAAAGAAAACAGGTGTTCTACCACTGCCAGTAGCTCACAGGCAACCCAATCAGAGAAAATGGGCAAGGTACAGCAGAAAATTGCAAGCAATCCCATTTGGGATGTTCTCTATCAGGTGGGAGTGGAAGATATGGAAGAAAAGGAGGAGACAGATGAAGCAGCCAGACTCAGGCAGCAGATTAAATGGTGGAGGCCTACATGGGGGACACAAAGCACCTAGCCATTACTGATGATCTATTGCAGGACTAGAGCAGAAAAGTGAATGATTGGCCAGCACTAACATCAGTTGCTGTGAAATATCTGAGCTGTCAACCATCCAGTGTCAGTGAGGAGTGAGTGGTTAATTTGGCTGGGGCCATTGTGTGTGACTGGAGGACCAATTTGTCACTCAAGAATGTGTCCATGCTAACATTCATCAAAATGAATGAAGGGCACATTCCTCATAACACAGTGGTGTTAATGGTGTTGTCACCTGAACTGTCTAGGTGATGATGATGATGATGATGATAACAATCCCTCTACTAAGGCATCCACCAGCAGCGAGGTGGGTGAAGCAGCAATGCTGAGAGAATTCCCACCTGGTGACAATTTCAGTCTTGAAGATTGTGAGGGCTGCTACTTGGAGAATGTGATAGTGGAACTGGAACAAGGCTGAAGTTACTCGATTGACACCCCCCAACCACTTTCAGCTCAGTATAGCATTATAAGTTACTATATTTTTATCTATCATTGGATTTGTGATGGTTGAGTTACCTGCTGAAGTGTTAATTAGTTTCATTTGAATACTCTTTGACTTAAACTGTTGTTTGGTTCCCACCCTATATAAAGCAGCAGTCAAATTAGCATAACTATAAACATTTTGCATGATTACAGTTATAATGTTTTGCTGCCAAAAATAACAAGATATACATTTTACTTTTCATTTCGATTAATCCCATCTTGAAGCACGATATGTTGTCATGACGTCTTTAAAAGTGCCCTCACTGGAACATGCCACACCCAGAACTCCCCTGCTGCAACCTGACATGCCCATGCACTCCACACAAAATATAAATATTTTCTGCTGCTTACTATCAGTGACATGTTGAAAAACCCTTCTAGTACAAGTAGAGTATGAATGTAATATGCTCACTCAACCAGCTACATGAACTGAACAGATTTTGCAAAATGGTGAATGGTGGCTATCTTTAATGATGTAACTCATTGTCCCGGATTCGCCCCTTTTCCCTCACAAAGAGACAGAGACCATTGTTTGTTGTTGTGCTCAGATTGGCAATTAATTTATTTATACATCATAATTCCATATTCCATTTTATCATTTTCTTATTATTATATCTCTCAGAATTTCATTTATTTCCATCCATATATCAATCTCTGATCATCCCTCTTTCTTCCTCTTTTTCTCCTCCCGGGTGGAAACCTGAGTGCCTTCTTCTTCTTCTCCATTTCTGTTAGGTAACGGTGAAAACCGAGATCGCTTTCTCCTTCATCTTCTTCTTCTTTTTGTGTTTTTCCTTTTTCTTCCCCCCTCCCACTCTTTTCCCCTGCCATCCACCTTTGGCCGTCCATAACCATATTATCATCTGCCATCCACCTTTGGCGCTCCAAACTGTCCAACCGGACGTGTCTGTCATCCACCTTTGACAGACCCACCATGCAGTCCCATCTTGACTGTCTTCCCCTCTTGCTCTGCCTTGTAGGGTGGCTGGGAGGGATCAAAACTCCAGCAAAAAGTGGCTGAAGCCCCTCTGTGCTGTCCATTATGTACCTCCACTGGTCCCTCCCTTGCCTGTTGCCTGCCCATTGTTCTATCCCTTAGCCCCTCCTCTTCCTTCCCCCCTCCCCTCCTGAGCACAACCATCCTAATGAAAAGGGAAGGGGTGCACCAGGACAACCTGGTCTGCCCTTTAAAGGGCAAACTCCATTTTCCTAGATTCACCCCTTTTCCCTCGCAAAGAGACAGAGACCATTGTTTGTTGTTGTGCTCAGATTGGCAATTAATTTATTTATACATCCTAATTCCATATTCCATTTTATCATTTTCTTATTATTATATCTCTCAGAATTTCATTTATTTCCATCCATATATCAATCTCTGATCACCCCCTCTTTCTTCCTCTTTTTCTTCCCCCAGGCAAAAACCTGGGTGCCTTCTTCTCCTTTTCTGTTAGGTAATGGTGAAAACCAAGACCGCTTTCTCCTTCATCTTCTTCCTCTTTTTGTGTTATTCCTCCCCCCCCTTTCCCCCCTTTTTTCCCCACTAGCCAGTCTCCAGCTTGCGTTGGATGACTGGCTTTCCCCACACTTAAGGTATTATTCTCCCTTACCTTAGGGAAGATCCTTCTTAATCCTTCTCTTTTCCTTTTTTATTATATTCCATTTTTTGCATGTCCCTTCCATGCCTCTATAAAACCCATTGTTTCTGTATTGAACATGTCTATGGCTAGATCCGACAGGTGCACCCCATCCAACCTGTAGAAATCTTCTACCCATTCTTCTACACCCCGCAGTATTACCTGTCTTCGCATATTCCTTACCAATATCTCTACCCTTCTGTTCATATCTCTCCTGGCACTATCCACAGCTCTATGGCTGTGCTCCTGCCTCCACACTCTCCTTGGTATCATATCTGACCAGGTGAGGCTTACCTGAGGCCACCACCGCTGTATTGCTCCTAGGTCCCTTTTTATCTGCAAGTATGTGTCTACCCACGGCTTGCCCACAAGGTCGTTGCCCCCCAAATGTATAATAATTAAATCTGGACTGGGTCGCCATCCCTTAAGTTCCTTCAAGGTTGGAAGCAGTTGCGCCCATCTCATCCCCCGGATGCCACGCCAGACCAACCTACACTGTTTCACATCTTGGTACAGCTGCTTCCCCCCAGCCTTTTTCTCTGCTCTCTTTTCAGCCCAATAAATATAGGAATGGCCACAGATCCAGACTTCTGTGATCCTCCCTCTTCCTATGGGGTTTAAGCAAAAATAATTATCTTATACATGCTCTTAGTTTCATCACCGTAGTATGCCCCCTGCCCTCCCCGTCCCTATTTTGTCCCCAAATCTGTAAATGAAAACAAAAGCAATACATGAATTTCTTACTTCAGTGCTCGAATGTATTTCTTATAACTGGCAGACCTCCAGCATCCTTTTTCCAAAATATCATTCACAGTTTTTCCTGCTGCTGCCCACTGTGAGGCAGCACCAATCCACAAGGAATGGAACGAATAATTAGCCAGGTCCTCCCCCATGAATTGCATGCCTTTTTTGAGCAATGCTGTGACTTGACAGCCGGTGACCCTTCTCCCATCACCATGCACAAATAATCTCCCTGTCCTGGTCCCATGCTCCGTGGCGAAAGCCCACAAAGCCTGCACTGGGCATACTGCACCCTCTACCTGCCCCTTTAGTGTCACTATGCAACCCCATCCTCTTTGATCAGTTTTTGACCTCTTAATCTTGATCCATATCTCTTTCAACCCCCAGTTTATATCTTCCCATTCTAATCCCCCTTCCTTATCTTCTTTTCCATGGCCTACCACCTCACTCACTCTCATGGCCCCTGCAATCATTACAACATAAATCGTGTGAAATAGCTGGGCCTCAGTCTTTGATCTGCATATTGCCGGGAGCACGTCCTTTAGTTTTGCTAGCCACTGTTCCCCTATTGGCTTCCTATTGTCTACTGGCCGTTGTTTCAACCTGCCCCATCCCTGCATCATTCTTCTAATGAACAATGATTTTGTCAGGTCCTTCCACCCTTTTAGACTGCAGATAACACTAATCCCTGACAAGTAGACTCCCATCGTGGTGTGGGCTGTTCCTTTTTGCCACTGCTCCACAGTGAACTTTCCCAACTGTTCCTCTGTGAGTGACCTACTTACCTCCATCTGGTGTGCTGCCCTGAATGTTTGAAACACTCACCAGGCCCCATCATAGGCCCTCGGAGTCTGAGGCACCCATGATCTGCGAAACAACAGTTCTACTCCCTCTTGCCAATGTCCCAGATGTTCATTGGTATGGGCGTTTTTTGTTCTTCCGCTGTTGGTGCCAGTCTCCGAAAATGGTCCAGCTGCAGAAAGGAAAG
This sequence comes from Neoceratodus forsteri, assembly GCA_016271365.2. Lineage (NCBI taxonomy): Eukaryota > Metazoa > Chordata > Ceratodontiformes > Ceratodontidae > Neoceratodus > Neoceratodus forsteri. The sequence continues at coordinate 438,244,622 of CM028137.1, read as the reverse complement.
GCTGTCAGCAAGGGTATTGTGCACCCCTTCTGTGTGTTTTGCTCTGAATGACATGCTCAGCTGCAAAGCCCTTAACACTAAACGTCGCAATACTTGCATGACTGTTTCTGACCTGGCTCCCATGTTGTTTAGGACCTCCACCACTGCTCTATTGTCACACCAGAATGTCACTTTCTGATCCCGTAATTCTTCCCCCCAAACCAGGGTACTTGCCCATATGGGCATGATCTCTAACAACGTTATATCTCTTACCTTGCTGTCCCTTACCCAGTTAGCAGGCCATGATTCTGCAAACCACCTGCCCCTCAGGTAACCCCCCTATGCCTAGCCCCTCGGCAGCGTCTGTGTAAAGAGCTAGGTCTGTGTTGTACACCCACTCCTCTTGCCAGAAAGACCAGCCATTATACTCCCTGAGGAATTCCTCCCATACCTTAAAATCCTCCCTGACACCTTTTGTCAGGTCTACCCAATGGTGTGGTCTGGCGACCCCGGCTGTAGCCCTAGCTAACCTCTTTGTGAATGAACTCCCTGGTCCAATAGCCCTGCAGGAGAAGTTCAGGTGCCCCAGTACCTGCTGCACTTGTTTTAGTTGCACCCTTCTCCTGCTGGTGTGTACTTGGATCAATTCTTTCAGGTTTTTTCACTTTTTTGTCCAGCAGCCTGAATATTTCCTTCGGGGCATCTATCTCAATCCCCAGGAATTCCAGCTCTCTGCTAGGCCCTTCTGTTTTTTTCTGGTGCCAGTGGAACCCCTAGTTCCCTGCACAATTCCTGAAACTTGACCAGCATACGCTGTGTCTCCCTTTTTCCCCTACCAATGAAAAGAAAATCATCCAAATAGTGGATGACCATTCTATAGCCAGTTTTTTCTTGAAATATCCACTGCAAGCAGGTGCTGAATGCTTCAAATGTTGCACATGCTATGGAACATCCCATCAGCATGGCTTTGTCAAAATAGTACTGACCCCCAATTTTAAAACCCAATAGGTCCCAGTCTTCTCTCCTAACTGGCAGCAGTCTGAAAGCGGATTCAATATCCATTTTTGCCATCCATGCATCCTTAGTAGCCCGGATTATCCGGACTGCATCCTCTAGTGTCACATATGTCACCTTGCTATGTTCCTCCCCAATAAAATCATTCACCGAATCCCCTTCTGGATAGGATAGGTGATGAATCACCCTGTACTCCCCTTCTTGTTTCTTGGGTACCAAGCTCAATGGCGAAATCTGCATGTTACGCAATGTGGGGGTATAAAAGGGGCCCTCTACTCTCCCTGCTGCCTTTTCTTTCTCTATCTTCTGTCTTAACATCTCTTCCCTCCCTTCAACCGACCCCAGGTTGCTCGCCTCTCTCGCTTGTCTGGGACCCTCACACTGCAGTAAAAAACCTGTGCAAAAACCTTCTATAATCATATCTACCACTCTTTTGTTCTGATATCTGTCCAAACAGACTGTCCATGCCTCTAACTTGATGGGGGTTATGGCCACCCCAAACTGCTCTCTATCTTTCTTCCCGTTTTTCCTCTCCGGTCCCTCCCTCTCATTTTGTGCTTGTTTTTTTCTGTCAGTGATTCTGACCTCCTCTACTCGTGTTCCCCTACCCCTCCCTCCCTGTTCCATGTCTGCCCTTTAAACCCCTGTCCCTCTCGAAAAAACTGCTGTCCTGACATATGACTCCCATGCCCCTGTGCCCCTTAAGCCCATGACGTTCTACATCTGCTTGCCGGGTGTGCTCCCCCACATTTTGAACAAGCGTGCTGAAAACGACATTGAGGCCAAGAACAAAAAGCCCTGTTCTAAGCCCAGCAGCACCTCAGGGGCATAGCTGCTTTCCTCCCCCATTCCCCTTCGGGTGTGGACTGATCTGTTACATAATCTGTCCATAAGTCTAGCTGCTTCGTATCCCATCTTACATCCCCTAATGATGCCATTCTCTGTCGAAAAAATTCATCATAGTATAACCAACCCACCCCACCTTTTGCTTGTGCCCTCCTTATTATTAGGGAATATGTGATGAGCGGGATGCCCAACTCTGGCTTCTTTTCCAGGATAATGGCTGAGAAAGTGGCAAAGCCTATGAACCACTCGTCCCAAGTCTTCCCTTTTGTGAACTTGTCCTCCTCCTCCTTCTTCCCTAAAAGCTCTATCACTGCTGCCATTTCACTCTTACCTATGTTCTCTGCTTTCTCGTACCTCGCTGCCGCTTCCCGGCTCACCAGAGCGAATATATCCACATACTCTCCTTTCCATATTTTTTCTTTTGTGGCCAGTGGAACATGCTCACCTATCCTCATTCTGGGCACACCTATCTCCTTTGTACCTTTTTCTTCCTTCTCTGTCCCCCTTCATTTCTTTCTGGTACGTCTTTCTCCGTTCTAATCTCTGCCAGAGCCGATTCCATTTGAACTAAGCCTTCTGTTCCCAGTGCCAACACAATTTAACCTATATATTCTTTTATACTGTCACCCACTGCACTGGGTGTGTTACCTGTAACCTTGTCTGAGCCTTGCTGACTGGCGTCTTCCTGGTGTCCCCTTTTTTCACCCTGTGGTTGAGGAGGAGGGTGAACTACTTGAGTTTGTGGAGGGAACACTATGTTCTGGGGATCTGTCCTGAGTTCCCCAGGGGAGATCCTGCCTTCATCTAGGGATGGTACTGGCATTACCAGGTCTATAGGCTGCAGAGGTACTGGATCAGCCACCTTGGTGGGTCCCTCTGCCAGCGGTGGTACCCTAGTGGGACTGCATGGCCCTTCAGCTGGTCGTTTCCATCTGCCCCCTTTCCCCAGGGCCACTTTCCTTTTCTCCTCAGGCCTCCCTGGTTCCTCCCCTTCCACCAGTTCCCACATTCTGTTGGCTTTTTCTGCCAACTCGATTATAGCCCTGTAAGCGTCTTCCTTTGACGGCCTGCTCTTCTTTGGTGCCAAGTCCTTCGATCCTTTCTCACTGTGAAGACAACTGATGGGAAGAAAACAAAATTTATTATTTTATGTTTGTTGCAATGTCTTCATTTGGAGAAAAAGGCCCTCCCTTTGCAACCAGGAAATGACGACTCTTCTTTTTTCCTTAGCCCTGTACTACTTCCTTATGGACCGTCCCCTTGTCCAGGGAAACAGTAGACCAATATCGCCTGGTGCATTCCCCCCCCTTTTTTTTTTGCTGTCCCCCCCTTTTCCTAGGCCTTGAAAATGCTTCGACAAGTAGCCTCATGTGTCTGCTAAGTCTTCCCAGGCCTCTCCCTTCCCCCTACCTTGCTCTGTCCCTCCCCCAAGCTCTCCTGAAGGATGTTGGCTATCCCCTAATGTTATCCCCCACCTTCTAGGTCATGGTCACTTTATTGCTGATCCTTTCCTTCCACTATGGAAAAGAAAACATGTTGCCGAATTTCCTCTCCTTTATTCTGGCCCCCTTCTGTCCTCTGTCCCTTCTGGCATGTGCTAGCATGCCCGTGGCTGGGCCCCCCAGTAACAGGCCTCTGTTGCGCTCCCTTGCCCTGTGGTGTCCAGGTGCCTTCCCTTTTTGTCTTCCCTTGAAACCTCCCCCCATCCGGTATCCCGACCAAACAAACCGTTATTCCCACTATAGGACTTCCCGTGTTACAGAAAAATGGCCAGACTGCTTGCTTCTTTCCATGTCCTTGGCGTATGATGTCACACCATGTGGGCCGCTCATTGCCCCTCTTGAGCCTTGCCATTGGCCCACTTAAAAATTTTCCTGACTCCTTCTTCCTTGGTCTGCCGCTCTCCCTATTACCCCTTTTGCTGCTATGCCCTGCAGCATTCGCCTCCCTACATGTATGCACCTCTTCCCTTCCCCTGCTCTCCCGTGCTGTCCCAACGGGGCCGAGAAATTGCTGCTGGCCCCCACCGAGTCACCTCCTTCGTGGGTGATGCCAGGGGCTAGAGAAAAATGTGAAGGGGGTGTGATCTCCCTCCGAGAAACAAAGGAGGCAGCCACGAGGTTTTACGGGGGGAGAAGGGGTCCACTATTCAACCCCGTGGTCCAGCTGGCATGTGTGTGCATTTGCACTTTCCTCATCCCTCAAACCACCAGGATGTACCAGGCTCACTCCCCCCTAGTCCTCTCCTACCCAAAATACACCTTCTTTGAGCTTCCACTCCCTCGCGACAGCTGCGCAGCATGTGACATCACGCCACGTGGCCGCCTTACCGTGCTTCTGCTCCTTCTGGTTCAGGGCCTCTTCCAGGCCTTCTGCATCTCCTCAGGATCATAGAAAACCCCCACCCAGACACTCAGGCTTCACTATTTAGCCTGCAAATGCTACCATTTTTTGTCCTCTAGTGCAGTTTTGAAAAACTGGGTTTTAAACTACAACCCTTACAGTCTCAGCACCATGCCTTATCCCTGCACCTCAGGAAAAATGCCCTACACCGCAAGATATCACCACACCTCCCATGTGGCTAAGCCCACCACCAGGCAGATGGTGTGGCCTTCTGCTTAACCTTTAAAACTGGATCCAGCACAAATTGCTTTTACAGCAGCACTGCGCCTAATCGCCTCGCGATTCTAACACAACTACATATCTCCATAACCACTGCAAAGTTACTTATCACCACTAAAACACATGTCCTGACCCAGCAGTACTATAATTATCTCCAACCTAAAACCAGTGAATCGAACATTTCAAACAGAGCATAAACCTTTATATACCCTAACCCATTTGCTCAAACCATTCATCCAGGCCAGCAATGCTAAAGACCTCCTTCAAAACAGCCTATTGTAAAGCAGTCACCAACAATATATCTTTAAACATTTTATTATTTAGCATTTTTTTTTATTTCATTCCTTGGAAGCTATCTTACCTTCTGTACCTGGTGCACAAACCTCTCCAAATTGTTCCGCCTATCTGATGTGCTGCAGTTCCAAATAAATCAATATTCCAGCAAAAAGTGGCTGAAGCCCCTCTGTGCTGTCCATTATGTACCTCCACTTGCCCCTCCCTTTCACGTTGCCTGCCCATTGTTCTATCCCTTAGCCCCTCCCCTTCCTTCCCCCCTCCCCTCCTGAGCACAACCATCCTAATGAAAAGGGAAGGGATGCACCAGGACAACCTGGTCTGCCCCTTAAAGGGCAAACTCCATTAATTACAAAATAATCATAAAAAAGGCTTAACAACATCTAAATTCCCCCAAAAGGATAATTATAAGAACTACCATAGTACTTGTACAGAAACTGTGATTGTCCCTATGGGGGGAGGTGTTTGCTGCCCACAGTTTGGTTTCTAAATTTTCTACTTACTCCAGGTCTGCCACCTCAAATGATTAGACAAGACATTAGCACCCTCCACCTAATTTTACTAAACACTGTCTCTGCCATCCATTTCCACATATACTTCCTCCCTGGATGTACTGTTTAATCATTAATGAAACCAGTGTCCTACATTGCAGTTCAAACAACCTTCTCTTTCTTCCACACATCAGCTCCTGCAGGGCCTGGATGTAGTCATTGCACAGACACGGGATGAAAACTCATCAGAGGAAAATGACCTAAGTAGGAACAATGACAGGAAACACGAATACTCGTCCATCTGCATACCTGGTGTTAGCAAGCAAATTAGAAGCAGAGAAAAAAAAACATTTATACATACCAAACCCTGTGAATGTAATTAAACTGCAGAAATTGCCCCCAGAAGGAACATGTGACGTTGTCACATGAAGCACAGCAGCAGGCATCCAGATTCCACATTCCCCTAAAAGGCATGTACCTGGAAATAAGATAAAAAGAAGAAAACATTTTAAGGAGTGTTAAAAGTTCCACCCCCACCCCCGGCCCCATCCAATTTTCAACTGAAGACCATAAAAATGAAGAAATACTTACCTCAGGGACTATGAAACTGGAACAATTGTACCACTAAATGAAGCACCCACATCTTAAGCAACAACAGCAGCAGCGGCAAGAGAGTGGGAGGGAACATCACCAGAACTCCTCAATGTTGACTAAAGCAAACAACAAAATTACTATCAAACTCAGACATCTGGACTACAGTAATCTACCCCCAGCAATGAAAAATTAAACATTTACTATCTGCTTTGGGAAGTGTGGTGCATTCCAACATCCCAGATATAAATCCCAGCCTGGTGAAGCTTGTTTGGCTGTTATCATGATGATGTAATCCTCAGCTAACTGGAAAAAAAATAGAAAAACAGTACAAACATATTAGAACTCAAGACGCCACACTACCAACCCATCCCCACCTTTCTCTTGCACAGAAAGAAAATACAGACAGATTCTTACATGTGCAGCAGCAGTATGGACTCTGTGATGATGATCCAGCAACACAATCCAACACATTACTTCTCTTGGCAAGTGGGCAACTAGTCAGAGCAGTAGGCAGCTAGCTGCAGCACCCTAAAACCTTATTCCCTCCACACGGGTACAAGTTACGACCACAGCATCATGACAGCCAAACAGAACAGCAGCATTGGGAAATGATAATTCTACATTTTTCAATGAATTGAGAAACCAGCAGCAGGAGGCAGCAAGTGCAAGTAACAGTCGCATTTTGCAGGAGGAATTAATTTTCTCAGAGTGGCACCCCTTTTGGTTGTTTCATAATTCCCACAATAATTGTATTTCCCTTCTCTCACAATTTTGCCCTGCATTTTTCCTGGACTTATTGTATAAGGCCTGTTCTGCACAGCGCAGCAGCTAGTGGCAACAAGATTCATCCTGAAATCATTTGTAGACAAAACAGCATTTTTTTTTGTTTGGGGGGGTTCTATAAAACTTCTGGACTGAGGCCACATTTCTGAAATCATTTGCAAACTGTGGGAAAAGCCCAGCATTTTTTTTTTATCTGAAAGGTGGGGGGGCACTCTATAAAACCTATGGACTGAGATCACATTTGTGTCTCAATTTTATGTAACATTTCTCATGTAACATTTCCGGACTTCTAAGGCATGTTCTGCACTAGCAGCAACAAGATTCTTCCTGAAATCATTTGTTAACAGTGGAATAAGCAGCATTTTATTTGTTCGGGTGGTGGCGAGGCAATGTATAACATCATGACTGAGAGCAGATTCATGTCTCAATTTCATCCTACTTTTTTCCTGTCATATTTCTCATCTTATCATGCCTATTCTGCACAGCTTGACTGCAAGTGGCTCAAGTTCACATTCTGGACCAGGTGCTGGGGCACTATTAAACAACATCATGACTGGAGGAGAGAGACACCAAGTTAACATTTGTGGCAAGCCCAGGGGACACCTGTTGTTAAGCACAAAAAAAATGTAAACATATGTATGTTTAACTTCATAATAAAAGAGCTTATGTTTCTGTGATTATTGTGTATGTATTCAGACTGATGCAGCACACAACCAAAACAACTGCCACGACATCACATAGCTTTGGGGGAAAAAATTGTTCATGGGAACAAATTACAGTACTTGTCATTTGTGAATAGGAGGAAATATATAAAGAAGGAGTAACATAAAACAAGAAGAAAGGTACAGTGTTTATGGGTACAGTACTACAGTGACTGACAGTAACACACAATGGGGGCAAGCAGGATCAGTGCAAGGGTATTCATATGAGAAGGGAAAGGGAGGGAGCATGAACATTACATAACACACAAATTCGCTAGACAGGAAAAAAAAACAAGAGGCTATAGAAGAGGAAGAAGACAGAACATTCTTTTTGTTTTCTTTTTTACTTGTTTATTTATTTTGGTTTTGTTTTCTCTTATTTTTAGGGGGAGCAGATAAGGAAGAGTGACAGTAACAAAGGACATGAACAAGAAAAGAAAAAAAGTTTAGCTGTTGCACTACTTGCCTCATTGACAAAATTATTCTGTCAATCAAAACTTACACGGCACCGGTGCCAGGCCCATATTCTGTACTGCCACCACCAACCCCATGACACAACTCTGCCAGGAGTTCCAACAATTTTTGCTGGCCCTCCATTATTTTTCCTCATGTCCTTCTTGGCCGCCTGGTGGATCTGGCCAAACTCTTGCCTAAGACCTTGCACCTCACTGCACACGGCTGCCACCTCATGGCGCATGGCCTCCAGGTCTTCATTGCTGATGCTGACCTGACCTGGGGCTGCTTCAGGCTGTGTGGAATCAGCATGATGGTGGTGCCAGCAGCTGTGGAGTGAAACACATGATGGTGTTACTGCCTCCTGCTGCTGTGTCCTGGATGAGGTACAGTGCCCCCTATGCTGACACTGAATGCCTTCCTCCTGCTGGCCCCCTTCCCCTTCTGCACGTTCACCCCCACTGCTAGTGCTGCCTCCTGCTGCTGGCTCCTCCTGCTTTTATTTGAGTCACTCTGCAGGGTTGTAATGCTGCAGATTTCTCCTTTGCCCACCAGCTCAAGGTGTGCCCCTTTCTTCCACACCGAACACTCTGGCCACAAAGTTTACAGATGACAACACTGTCATATTCGCTGTTTGAGGTGAAGAAGGACCACACTGATGACATTCTTGAATGGTGGGCAGAGCACCAGCTGTTTTCCAGCAGGGGCCACAACATCCTGCACTTGCTGGTGGGTGGCAGGAGGCACAAGATCCTGCTGCTGGGGGGGCAACAGGCTCCCACTGCTGAGGGTGGGGGAAAACTGCTGTTGCTGGGGGGAAGCAATGGGCTCCCTTCTTGGGAGCAGGGTGGGGCACATGCTCTTGCTTGGGGGGGTGTCTTTCAGACAGAAATACTCACCTGTTAAGGTGAACACTTTTAGCTCCCTTCTGTCCGGTCCCCCTTTCCCTACCTTTCCCATCCATATTAGAAAACTAAAAAAAAAGGAAAAATGAAAAACAGAAAGAAAGAGAGAGTGAGGGACACACACACACACACTTTCACTATAAACTTAAAGCTAGAAAAATATAAGCCCACAGAAAATGTCCCAACAAAGAAAGGCTGTTTTTAAAGTAAAGAATTTGGAAACACAAGCTTAAAGTTATAACCTTTTGTCCTGCTGCCTACTCTCAGACTACTACCTCTCTGCAAGCACTAGAAAAATAAAGCAGACTCAGTGCCTTCCTGCCTGAGTGCAGTCACCCATGTGACCTGCAGAGAGTAAGTCATGTGACAAGGCTTTTGTTCCCTAATTTTGCCTAATAGACTAAATTTACCAATTCAAGGCTAAATTTACCAGTGAAAGCAAAATGTATCGGTGAAATTGACAGTGTAATTTCATCATAAGTAATTCATTTTGTGAAATGTTTCATGGGGTGAAATTAAATTCATGATTTCACCGGCAAAATAAAATTGTGCTACATCTCTATTTGTGCCAAGTGAGAAGTGATAGTCATGGCAACACTCTATGCAAATAAACACCACCAATGACGTGAGGCAAAAATAGTTCCACAAACATACTAAAAGAGACACAGAGCATGAAGGCATCTGCCACTTGGACTCTCATGACATAACAACATGAAAACCATGAGTATGATGGTCATTCACTAAAAATACAGCTTAATCTGGTTCAATTTCAGTTGGTTACTATCTGTATTCCCCCTTCTCCCTTCCCCCGGTCTCCCCTGAAAAGGGACTTCTAGTCTCAGTGGGCCTACCTGTTCAACAGAATTCAATAAATAAATAACATTTTCATATAGAATGCTATTTAGAAATCACATTAAAGAATAATCAGAATGATATAAGTCATAAATATGACTAGAAACATAACATATTTGCCAGTGATCTTTAAACCCATGCCTGGACACTACAATATGGTTTGAAAGCTGTCATATCAATATCAATATATGAAGATCAGATTACTGAGATGCAAGTGAGCTCTGTGGAATCATTTTAAATAAACTTATCATCAGAAATCCAATCGTACATTTCAATTATAATTATATCATTGTAATATATTAGTAATGGAATCAGAAAGATGAAAATGAATAGTTATATTACACTATAAGTGTGTTGGGGAGTGAAGATACATTAAAAAAGTTGTGCCATGATGCTTGTGACTGGTACTATATTTACTGAGTTGTAAATGAGTGAGTGAGTGAGTAAGTGGGTGAGTGAGAAATTTTAGCCTCAGCTTTTAGTACACTACAAAATAAAAATATGCCAGTAAATGCAGCCTCTCTATTTGGAAGTTTACCTTTACTTTATTAACTGAGACTAATGAATGAGTGAGAAAGTTTTCTGCTCTGGATAAGGGAATGCTCACCGGTGCGGCCTTTATTGACCTCACCAAAGCATTCGTTCTGGTAGATCATCAACTACTCCTTGCAAAATTAAAACACATTGGCCTAGACAGTCTGGTGGTACAGTGGTTTACAGACTATCTCCAAGGCAGGTCCCTACTAGACAAATGGCGGGGTGCCATATCGGATATGTGAGCTATTCATGACAGGGTTCCCCAGGGATCCATCTTGTGGCCTATGTTATTTGCTTTTTTTATAAACAAAATGCCTTCCTTCTGAGGTGAGGCAAAGCTCACCTTGTACACAGATGATGTGGCATTATACAGGTCCACAAATGACACTAACAACCCTTAACAAATTACTGACAAGAGATCTCCAGGACCTGGAGGGATGGCTGAATAAAAACAAACTGGTCCTAAACAGCAGAAAAACCAAGGCAGTGGTATTTGGCCCTAAAAATCTTGGACCAGACAGGTAGAACAAACTGGCCCTCTCACTTTCAAATGGGACTAGGATCAAGGTAGTTGAGTCCCTAAAGTACTTAGGAATTACCATTGACCAGGACTGTACCTTCAAGGCTCACATCAACCTGCTCACTAAGTCAATTAACCAGAAATGTGGACTTCTATATCACCTCAGTCCATATCTCACACATGACTCCCAACTCAAGGTTGCACAAGGTAACCTTCTACCCACCTTATTTTATGGTTTCCCTGTATTTCTCTCAGTTAAGAACATTGAGATATAGAAGCTCAGAACCCTGTACCATAGAATCTACAGGTTTGTGACAGGGGCCCCCTCCAGAGCACACCATTGCCAGGTACTACAATCCCTATCCTGACCCACCTTGAAAGGCATGCTACAATACCCATCTCTCTGCCTAGCACAAAAGCTCAGGCTGGCTAGTGCCCCCCCCCCCGAGTCTGTCAGGACTGTTGACAACAAAAAGGAATAGCATGACATTAAGGTCCTCAAGTAGACAGCTCCTCAGAGTAAAGTCAGCCCAAGGGTCCAGGGCTTTCTTGGCCTTCATCCCTCCCCTCAGGAACATGCTTCCAATAAATCTTCAGGAGTGTAACTCATTAGAGGGTTTTAAAAGGGGACTTGAGGCCCACTTGCTGGAGCTAAATCAATGCACTTGTCATTGTTAGTACCTCAACCTTGTTCTTCCTAATTCAAATATATTGATCAGTGTGTGGTTGTAGTCACAAATGTATTTAATTGAAAAAGCGAGTGGCTGTATCCACAAATGTACCTGTATTTATTAACAAGTCTTGCAAATTGTTGTTCATTGTTAATTGTTGTACCTTGTCTGATTTTTGTAAAATACTGTCTCTGCACCTCTACAAATGTTATAATTCATTGTATCTGTAATTAATTTAGGGTCGCCGTTACTGGACTCAGTGAGCCTACCCGGTTACCAAAATTAAATAAACAAATAAATAAGGCTTACCCACTGCTAGCAATTTACCTTTCCACGTCCTGGACAAATACTTCAAAAGCTACATCTGGATGCTGCTGACTGGTACTACACTAACAGACTGAGTAGTGAATGAGTGAAAAACTTCATCTTCTGCTTTCCAGATATGAAAAAAGTCACATCCTGATGCAGCCAATGGATATTTACTGAGCCGGTGGTGAGTATTGCTGCAGTCTGTCTGCACAGGGTGAGGGTGTGGGAGGGAAGGCAAGGAAGGAAGGATAGGCTGGAGTGAGGGAAGAATGATGTGGAATAGTCATAGAGAAATGTTTTTTGTGTGAATTAAAAATTCTGTGTTTGCACTTCATATGTGATCAAAGAATTCTTGATTCGCAACCACAAAATCATTAGCCTCAGTAAGCTGGGCACCCAAGTTTTCTGTGTGTCCAGAAAAGGTATTTCTGGCCTATTTTTCAAAAAACAAACACCATTATTGAACTAAATAGGTCCCATTTACATAGAAACATAGAAACATAGACTGTGACGGCAGATAAGGACCGCTAGGCCCATCTAGTCTGCCCATTTCCCTACCTACAGGATAGGCCACAAATCCTATTTAACCAACAGCCTATATCTTCCTGCCCCCCACAAGAATTTCCTTATGTCTGTCCCATGCATTCTTGAATTCTCCCACAGTTTTAGACTCCACAACTTCCTCAGGAAGGCTGTTCCATGCATCCACTACCCTCTCTGTGAAATAATACTTCCTCACATTGCCCCTGAACTGCCCTCCTTCTATCTTTAAATTGTGTCCCCTTGTCCTTGCAAGTCTCTTTTTCTGAAAGATGCTACCCTCTTGGACTTTGTTGATTCCCTTGAGGTACTTGAAAGTTTCTATCATGTCCCCTCTCCCTTCTTTCCTCAAGGGTATACATATTAAGCTCCTTTAGTCTCTCCTCATACGGCTTCTCTTGCAGACCCTGCACCATTTTAGTTGCCCTCCTCTGGACTGCCTCTATCCTGTCTATGTCCTTACGGAGATGGGGTCTCCAGAACTGGACACAGTATTCCAGATGGGGTCTCACCAACTGTCTGTACAGAGGGATAACAACTTCCTGTTTTCTGCTGCTGATGCCTCTCCCTATACATCCCAGTATACCCCCGGCCCTCCCTATTGCCTTATCACATTGCTTGCTAACCATAAGGTCATCTGATATGATTACCCCCAGGTCCCTTTCCTGTTTTGTTGTTGTTACTACCTCCCCACCCATTGTGTATTCTTCCCCTGGGTTCTTGTTTCCCAGGTGCATTATTTTGCACTTTTTTGCATTGAATCCTAGCTGCCATACGTCAGACCATTCCTCCAACCTTGCCAAGTCCCTTTTCATCCTTTCCACACCTCTTTGTGTATCAACCCTGTTGCAGATCTTTGTGTCATCTGCAAAAAGGCATACTTTTCCTTCCAGTCCCTCTGCAATGCCACTGATGAAGACATTAAAAAGGACTGGACCCAATACTGAACCCTGCGGTACCCCCACTAGTAACCGCCCTTTCTTCAGAGTGGACTCCATTTACAACTACCTTCTGTGTCCTGTTGTCCAGCCAATGTTTTACCCAGGCTACCACCCTGGGACCCACTCCCAGGCTGGTTAATTTGACTATTAATCTTTTGTGTGGGACTGTGTCAAATGCCTTGCATAAAGTCTAGGTAGGCCATGTCCACAGCCCCTCCCTGGTCTACTACTTTGGTCACCCAGTCAAAGAAATCTATTAGATTCATCTGACATGACCTTCCCACTGTGAACCCATGCTGCCTTGGATCCTGTGCTCCACTGACCTCTAGGTACTCAACTATTCTTTCCTTCAGAAGTGACTCCATCACTTTCCCTACCACAGAGGTCAGACTGACAGGTCTGTAGTTTCCTGCCTCTGTCTTGGTCCCACTTTTGTGAAGGGGAATCACATCCACCTTCCTCCAGTCCTCGGGTACCACACCATCCTCCCATGATTTATTAAAAAGAGTAGCCAGTGGTTTCACTAGTTCCTTCCTTAATTCTTTTAGAATTCTGGGGTGAATTCCATTAGGACCCATTGCTTTGTCCACCTTCAGTTTTAGGAGTTCTTGCAGAACCCTTTCTTCTGTGAAAGGACTGGGATCGACCCCCCTATCAAGAGTGCTTCTGTTAATTGGATTAGGCACTTCCCCCTCCTCTTTTGTGAATACTGAGCAGAAATATTCGTTCAGTATTCCTGCTTTTTCACTGTCCCCCTCTGCCCACCCACTGTTTATTCTATTCAGCCTCACTATCCCTCCCTTTGTCTTTCTACGCTCGCTGATGTACCTATAAAAGGTTTTATCCCCCTTCTTAACTGAGTTGGCTATCTTTTCCTCAGTTTGGGCCATGGCTATTCTGACTTCCCTCCCTGCTTCTTTCTCCCTTAACTGGTACAGCTCTCTGTCCTGCTCCTTCTGTGTTTCCTTATACTTCTGGAATGCTATCTTTTTCTTCCTGACTTTCACAGCCACCTCTCTTGAGAACCATAGTGGCTTTTTCTTTCATTTTGATTTGTTTATTTGCTTCACACAAAGGCTTGTTGCCTCTGTGATGGCAGTTTTGATAATTCCCCATTGTTGCTCCACACCTCCTTCTAGCCTGTTTGCTAGTGCTTTTCTGAGGCACTCTCCCATCTTACCAAAGTTAGCCCTCCTAAAGTCCAGTACCCTCACTTTTGTATGGCTTGACTCTGTAGCTGAGTTTAACGTGAACCACACTGTTTGATGGTCACTTGTCCCCAGATGGCAACCCACTTCTAGATCTGAGATCCTCTCACTGCCCCCGTTTGAGAGTACGAGGTCTAAGATTGCTCCCTCACGAGTGGGTTCTGAAACTAGCTGTCTAATGCCTGCCACCTGTAGGGCGTCAAGAATGGCCCTGGTCTTGGATGTCGCTGCAGCAAATGTGCTCCAGTTAACATCTGGCATATTCAGGTCTCCCATCAACAGTATCTCCCCTTTCTCTGCCATTCTAAGAATGCCTTCCATTATATCCTTGTCCATTCCTTCCCCCTGACATGGGGGTCTGTACACAGGATCAAGTGCATGCTTTTTTCAAAATTCATCATTTTTATTATGTGTTTTACAAAATGTTTTCATCCCCCTCACCTCCAGAAATAACAATAATAATAATAAAAGTTATTTCTAAAGCGCTTTTCAAATTTTCAAGGTGCTGTACAAAACAAGTATACAAGTCAAACATTATTATTCAATATAAAACACAGATAAAACAACAACAGTAGATGGTGGTGCTCATGAATGAAAAATGTTTTCTCTTTAAAGTCAAATACATTTTGTTGCAAAAGAAAAATTAAAATTATATTTTCAAACATTAGCTCAAAATCTCTACTGACTGTAATGAGAGAAATTATGTATATGTTTCGCCAAACATTCAAAAGACACTCCCTTGGGCCAAACAAATTCTACTCCTAAATTTTTTGCACAAAAGTTCAAACCATGTTTGCAGAAGGCAGTAGCAAGAAATTTGCCAAAGAAGTGCATTTTAAAATGCTTTTAAATGTTCTGGATATCAAAAAACAGATGTGCATCTGTCACAAAGTTTCTCACTTCTTGAAAACTGGCCACCCCGATCACTAATGCAAAGTTTTTAACAATGTAATTGAACAGTGTCAAAATTATTAAGGTGCAAGCATTTTAGATTAACATTAATCTTATTAACTAGGTGCTAATATGTTTTGTACAAATTGGTTTGGCAGTTCAGAAATTATTTATCTCAAAAACTACTGTATATAAAAACAAACACATTTTGAACTGTGTTTGTCCTCAGATAGTGAACAAACTGCACTGATTAAAATTTTGAAACTTACTGAATAGTTGGCTTTTGTGCCAGAATAGGCCCTTTTCATGTTATGTAAAGAAACCCATGTGCAGTTTTAAGTTATAAGGTTTAAAAAGTTTTGAAGTGTTAAAATTCTATGCATGCACATTCACTCTGCCCCTGTAAAAAAATGAAAAGTCACAAATGTTTATTTTTCTGAGCTGAACTTCACAATGGCCCACAATTTAAATCAAAACACTTAAAAAATACCTAACTCTAAATGCTAACAGTTGCACTGCCTGTCAGAAGACACCCTACATAAACATCTGAGCAGACTTAAAAAAAATACAGGCACACATTTTCAAAGGAAATGCACTGCACAATGTGGAAAGGTGCTGTGCATCTCTGAAAATTAGTGGAGCCACAATATTCAAAAGGGAGAGATGAGTCGCGCATCTCTGGATGTGCAATCGTGCATCTATAATGTATGTTGCACGTGTAATGGGGGCATTCCCTCGAATGTGCCACTCATCCATATATTCAACCAAAATGTGTGGTGAATCTGTTGCACATTTCAGAGATGAGCTGCCCAAAGTTAGTCATGGAAAAAGCTTGCCTAAATGGCATGCCACCCACAGGCAGGCTGCAGAACTGCAGGCAAGCCATCTGAAGACAACCCTTGGAGGTGAACCAGGACATGCTCCAGGCACCCACACACAATGAACCCTGAGCCACAGGTGTTGTGTCACCACTGGCAGCATCCAGGGAGCAACATCCCACATTGCACCCTGGATGTCGACACCCAGCAGCCACATGCCAGCACTGTTTGGTGCCCCCTGGAAACACTAGAGGAGCAGACAGCCACAATACAGTAAATGTACCAGGGGCCAGAGTCTGCACCCATGTGGTCTGCAGGGTGCCATCTGGTGGTGGCATGCACCCAGGGTGCCATCTGGGGCAATGGTGCCCAGGTAACCTGGTGGATGGGTGGTAGCCTGGCACAGGCCAGGGACTGACCTGTGGCACAAACCCACAGTGGTACACCATAGGTGCACACAAGTGGGACCCACCCACTAGTGTACCTGGTCACCTTATGCACACTGCCATTCCTTGTAGTCATCACCATGTTCCACTCATATGGGGGGGTGAGGCACTGCAGGCAACTGTAAGCTGCATATGGAGCTGGTGTATCACATGCATGTGGTATACTGATTAGACTGTGTGACCCTGTGCCCTCCCCTGTCCACTGTCCAGGTGGGCTCTCTGTACCCCAAACTGACCCTGTACATGGCTATTGGTAATAGCACTGTACCCAGGCCAGTGCAGTCCAAGCATCCACACAGAAACAGTCCATCACACCTGCCTGATAGGCTGTAGTACCTCCTGTTCACCTTTGTAGAGTGGTGGGGCAGCCTTGCACAGCTGGAACTGAGAATGCCTGGGGTACGCAGATGGCCTGAATACTTTCCAGTAATTAGCTGTGCATGTGGGAGATGGGCTTTGAATGTGCAGTGAGGTAACTTGCATATCCAGGCTGAATATTGTAACTCTGCATTTTGTGCAAATGGCTTTACATCACACACTTCCCCATGATCCGTATGGGGCTCAAGTCACTTGCTGCACCATGCATCTCCCACTGCATGATTGCACATCTTTGGGATATTCAGCTGGACATGCACAAATGCATCACATGGTGCATCTTCTGAATATGCCATTATTTTGGGCCGGCGCATCTCAGATGCATGGTGCAGGCACTTGCATGAGTTTGACTGTGACCTATGAATATGGGGGCCACTGTTCATATTTTAATTAACAAAAAAAAATTTCATGATTCAGTAGAAAATAATCAATATTTTCTTATGAAAATCATTGAGACAGACTATAATAAACTATTAGTGAGTGCACTTGGTAAGACACACTTATACCTAACAAATTTGAATTGTTTTAATAAATTCCAACAGTAACAAAAGATCATAAAAATCAATGAGAAACTTTCTAAGTCCAATATGGAGAAAGAAAAACACAAATTGTGAAACCTTTCATGTGTCAAACAACGACATAATATTTAAGGCAGCATAAAAGTGATGTCAGTGTGATACACAGTATAGGAGATATGCAGTGGGTGGACTCAAAATTTATCATCAAGTGTAAGTGGGCTGGACCATAACTCAAGAGCGGCAGAGCCATTACTGAGTTATGATAGTCTAGCCTACTCAAAAGTGATGATAAATTGCCAACTTGTAATCAGGATATTGTATATCAATGCAAACAACAATAGTTTGCAAGTTAATGCTTTTAATCTACAATTTGTTTGAAGATGTTGCAGTTTTTCATTGAGTTTAACAGCTGGCTTCAGTGCAGCACTAGGTAGTGTGATGCAATCAGCATTGTGCAAGTGGCTTTCTGATTGATTCAGTATTTTACTATTATGACAGTAACCTTAAAAATATTCACTGTGATGACAATAACAATATTTATGCAATAGGTGTGGAACCAAAAGCAATTGCATAAATCCATTTATTTCCACATATGTGGGATAAATCTAACCACCCTAGATTTATCCCACATATGTGGGATAAATGCAAACTGTCAATCAAAGCTTTTTTCTTTACTTTTTTGACAAACAAATGTAAGTAACTTTAAAACTAAAAATGATAGCATAGTACTGTGAGCACGAAAAATGTTCAGGACAGAAATATCTTCAAAATGAGTGGTGTTTCATTTACAGATACCTTTTATTTTTTTTTATAATTAGCAAAAAACAGCATAAAATCCAATTATCTTTTCACTTTTCAGACAAACAAATGTAAATAACTTTAAAATGAAAATGATAGCATGGTACTGTGAGCACGAAAAATGTTCAGCACAAAAATATCTACAAAATGAGTGGGGGTTTCATTCATAGATACCTTTTAGTTTTTTTCATAATTAGAAAAAACAGCATAAAATTCAATTTTCTTTTCACTTCTTTGACAAACAAATGTGAATCACTTTAAAATTAAAAATGATAGCATGGTACTGTGAGCACAAAAAATGTTCAGCACAAAAATATCTACAATATGAGTGGTGTTTCATTAATAAATACCTTTTAGTTTTTTTATAACTAGCAAAAAACGCATACAATTCTATTTTTGTTTCGCTTTTTCATCAAACAAATACGAATAACTTTAAAACAAAAAAGGTAGCATGATACTGTGACAATGACATTTGTTCAGCAGTAAGTTCTTTCAAAATGAGTGGTGTTTCATTTAATATCAACCACCCCGCTAGGCTGACATACACTAGGAAAGTTAACCGAAAGTCCCAGAAAGTCCCAGAAATTATCATTTTAAAAAAAGAAGATAAACAGTCAAAACCAAATGTTCCTGCACTGATAAGAAGCATCCCTATTGCATAAATGAAATATACAATGGTGAGCTGTCAGATAAATGATTTATCTACACTTATATCTGACCTCGGACACCTCACTGTAGTTTGCGCACTCTTGAAGTTACCCGAGGTCAAACACAGCACTTGTGTAGATAAATCATTTATCTGACAGCTCACATTGTATATCCCATATTTATTTGATATCTTGCTATTATTTATTTCATCACTTTTCTTC
The DNA here is from genome assembly GCA_016271365.2 of Neoceratodus forsteri. NCBI lineage: Eukaryota > Metazoa > Chordata > Ceratodontiformes > Ceratodontidae > Neoceratodus > Neoceratodus forsteri. Next base: position 438,225,647 of record CM028137.1, on the reverse strand, counting down.
CACTCCTGTTGCATATAATCTGTCACATTTATGAGGTATTGTGGAAAAATGGCTGTGTTAAAGGGACACTGTCAACCACCTTAGGCCTCAAAGTGTCTCTAGTTTAAAAAACACATTTTTTGATTGTTCACATTCTATAGAGACTGTTGATGAAACTGGTAGTATGATTCAGATACATTTTTTCTTTAAAAAAGTGAAAACTTTTGCCAACCATGTTGGTGTTACCACACCAAAACATGTTTGTTTACATTTCTTGACCAGCTCCCACTGCATCTTTCCTTGACTCAGGAACACCCCCAACACAATCTAGCCATTCATTATGCAGCAGGAGTAGAGTAGACTATTGTGTCATGAGTGGCTGCGTTGTTTGAAGGTGTTTCTAATGTTCAGGAAGTGTGCACTAATAGTAGATCAATGATTTGAAGCAAAACAAAGCTGGGCATAGCATAGAGAGGCAGTATAGCGCAGTGGTTTAAGGCCCTGAGCTACAAATCTGGAGACCTGGGTTTGAATCCCACAGCCCCCACTTGCATATTGTGTGACCATGAGTAAGCCACTTAAATTCCTTGTGCTCCCAGGTCACATCTGTAAACAAGCTTTCAGCTTAGTGTGCCTTTCCAGATTAAACAATTGGAGAAACAAATACATTACCATGCATTTCAGTTCTAATAAGAAAGGAGACAGAGCAACATTAATGAGTTTTTGAGAAGGTAAGCAGTCATAAAATGTGGGATTTTACCTAAAAATCATATGATGCAATGAAAAGATTTACAGTGTCCATTTAAAAGTTTGGAGTCGAATATTAAAAATTAGCAGTCTAGAGTATGGAGTTCAGTACTGGTGCACACACCTCAAAAAGGACATTAAGCTGCTGGAGAAGGTCCAGATAAGGGCTACAAAGATGATAGCAGTTCAGCAGGGTAAGGCATATAAGGAGAGACTGAGGTCACTGAATATGTACTCCCTGGAAGACATGAGAGAGGACATGATTAGGACATTCAAGTACTTGAAAGGGATAAATAAGGTTGATAAGGAGAATCTCTTTAAGATAAGTGGCAACCATAACATGAGGGGGCACAGTCTTAAGTTGGAGGGTGGGAGGTTTAGGAGGGAGATCAGGAAGCACTTCTTCACAGAGAGGGTGGTGGGCACTTGGAATGCACTGCTAGAAGAGGAAATTTCATTGAAGATAGTCAGCACCTTTAAGAGAGGCTGGGATAGGCATAGGGGGAATGTAAGGATCAAGGGTAGGGAGGATGGGAGGAGTGGGGACAGGGGGCAGGGACATTAGTTCAAGCTGTGGACCCTTGCAATATGAGCAGACTTGATAGACCAAATGGCCTTCTTGTGCTGGCTTCTTCATATGTATGCTGATATGTATAAGAGAACATTAAAATATGTCAGCATTCACTCATAACGTGGTCATTTTATCATATTTTAACACTAAATTTTCAAGATATTATTCCTGTGACAACTCATCATGAACCTGGTAGGTGAACATTCAAATACCACCCAGAACATGATTTTGCACAGCAACTGTGAGATCACCATTTGGGATGATTTGAAACATTTCACATGCTTTATTCATGAGGTGGGGTCCCAAATAGGCCATGCTGAATGTTTGCTGGAAACATTTTAAAATTAGTAAAGTTATGAGTGAATATTGAAATATTCCAATGTTCACTTGTAACTTGGTCATATTACCATATTTTAAACCAAATGTTCATCAAAGCTTTCTTATGAACCCATCTCATGAACCCAGTAGGCAAAAATTTTCAGATCCCACTAAAAAGTTTATTTCATGCATGACCATGAAATCATCTTTCAGGATAGAGTTGAACAATTCTGCCTCCCTTTTTCATGAGGTGGAGTCCCAAAAAGACCATGTTGAAAATCTGGTGTAAATATATTAAACAATAACAGTGTTATAAGTAAAAGTTCAAAACCCATTTAAATACATTAAATCAGATGTACCTTATTTTCTCATATTACGGTCGCGAGTTCCAGCAGCAAGATGTGTCTTTGATCACAAAGTGAATCTACAACATGGGGCATGTTCAGGTGAATGATGGTGTGTAGGGGGGTGAGAGGCTGAATGGGGTGGTGGGTACTGAGTGGGGGGTCAAAGTGAGGTAGAAGGGGCTGTCTGTAGGGTCAGATCGGTGAGAGACCATTTTCTTTTTTACAGGTTGATTTTAAAAAAGTCATCACATGGACTGTTTTCTTTTTTCTAGCAGGTTTAAAGTGTATGGGATCTGACACTGTGGATTGGGCACCCCAGTGTCAGCTTAACTATACAGTGGCACCAAGGGTTGACACCCTGGTGTCTCTAGCTATTCATTGGGCAGCCAGATGACCTGGAGGGGAGGGAGGGTTGGCAGGTGGTACTGGGTGTGGCACCAGGTGTGGCACCCTGGTCTGCTTTTCCCCCCTCTGCTGGTGGCAATATTTTGCCCAAACTGTTCCCAACCCCATCACCCACCATCTCTGGCACTTATCTTCTGCCATGGAGTGCTTCTCAGATTGCCCCAGTGGCAGAGCTGTTGTGGGTCCTCCAAGCTTACCTCTGGTGCCCACTTTCAGATCTGTAGTCCTGGGGCAAGTAGGCAGTGTGGGGTCTGCAGGCCTCCACAGGGAAGCAGCATCTTGCAGCTGGTGGGCTTTTTCTTTGTTCTTCTCTGGTCACAGGAATGCTTCATGTAGACAGAGATTTGATGTGTGCATGTCAGAGGATGTGTCTACATCTCCTGCCAGTGAGTGTCCCCCACCTGAAACTGTTGACAAGCCATACTGCCACCCATGGTGACCTAGGTAGTGGTGTTAAAGCAGCACAGTCAACCATCCCTCCATGGAGGAGGAAAGCATCCACTGGGATGCTCAGTCCTCCTTTCCAGCCAACACCTGAGTGTGCCAGGATTGTTCCTGATTCCAGGTTTCTGGTGTGATGGCAGGTGAGGCCTGGGTGCTTCTGTCCTCTGTTTCACTGGGCCAGCCTGGTCTGCTTTTCTAAAAACAGGAGAAACACATGAGAGGGCTCTGATTGCTGGCTTACTGCTGCCACATAAGCTGGCAGCATGTCTCCATATTCGGCTGCAAATGTTAAGAAACTCACTGATGTCATACAGAGAACATGGGTAAATGGCTCCTCTCACTAAGCTGAACACCTTGGATTTTGGAGTGCCAGAAAAAGGTATTTCTGGACGTTTATTTAAAGAAAAACAAATGCCTGAATCCAGATAAACCATTTCCATTTAGCTAGGTTCATTTTTTTATTTTTTATTTATAAATATCAGTATGTATTTTCCATGTTTTTTAGTTTGGGGAAAAAAACAAGATGGTGGTCATCATGAACCCATTTTTTGGGAGGGGGGTCATGAGTTGTACATTGGGCTTTATGCACTAATGGGGCATAATGACTATGTATGCGAATCTGGGGTGCCCAACTATTCCACACCCTATGCACCCCTTGCATGGGGATGCATAAAGGGGGGCATGCAGTACATATGTGCCTAATCCTCAGTCTGAATCAGGAGCAATGTGCCGGGGATGGGCAATGGGCAGGCTGTCACTGCACACCATGCACTAAGGTGCATAGTGCTGGCTGTGGTAGTGCATAGTGGCGTAGGGTTCACCATGGAACACCCACCTTAAACCCCCTACATGTCATGTGCACTCCCTGCAGGACAGGGTGAACAGCCCATCAACCCACCAAGGTCACAGGATACAGCCGCTGGACACCACCCACCGACTCCAGCACACTGCCCTGAGTGTGGTGACTCCCCCATCACCCACAACACCATACCCCTCACAGGGGCACTGGAAAAGGCTGCAGCCCCCCCTCCCCAGCAGACCACACCCCACTACTGGCTGTACTGTTCCCCATGCCTGCAGGTGTGCCCCCACCCATCCCACTGCACTGATTGTTGCTATCAGAGGGCCAGCAGCATTGTCTTCCCTCATTTGCCACAGCCACCAGCCATCAGATATCCATGGGGTATGCTGCCAACGCGCGCCATGCCACATAAGGGAGTCAGTGTGAGACCTGGTCTGGTCATTTGACTGGATGCCCAGCCAGACCAACAAACCCATCCCTGGCCACTCTGTGGATTCCTGCACACTGAGGGGGAGGGGCAGTGGACAGGTGGCTGTCAGTGGTGAATGCTGCTGGTGAGCACCTGTTCGTTGGTGCACAACTATGCGGGCAGGGTAAGTGCATGTCAAGCATACCTATACCTGATTGGTGCATACAGCCCAATTGTTTGAAGCCAGAAAGCTCTTGCAACATGAAGTTTCTTAGGTACTATCAGAGGATTATCCAAAAATCCTACTGAGCATGTTCAGACAAAAACCTTTAATCCATATAACTCTGCAACTGTTCCATATTTTTTATAAAACTTTTGAAAGGCACCACGTTGGCAGAGGCTGCTTCTATTCTGAATTTTTCTGAAAAAAATCCTGTCCATCGGCTCAGGAAGGTAAGAGAACAAATGTGTATTAAGTGTAGGAAAAAAATGTAGACATTAATGTAAAAATGACATGTGGATCTCAGAAACCACATAAATTCATTTACTTCCTCTCCTGCTCAATAAATTTTAGAACCCATGTTTATTCTACCCAGTCTGTCAGTCATCCTCCCTCCTTTTCTGCACTACTTGCCATTGTTTTCTACAGTATTTGACCTAGTGTACCACAGTACCATGTGACAAACACTCCTTCCCCAACAAAAGCTCCTCACACCACATTAACCTATAAAAACAAGCACCAAATTATTTAGTTCTCTTCAGCAAACATACAGCATTTTTTGAACTTCAAAATCTTTGTAGATGGTATCTTTACCACCCCACAACTCTCCACAAACAGCTTTGAATCTATGACTGTAGCTCATGTCCCTTCTACTAACTAAGCTGTTTTACCTAAAACACTATTCAGAAATATATATGTTTGTTAAAATTGTGTCTTTTTTTCCAGTGCTGTCAGGTTTAACCTTCAACAGTTCATAGCACTCTGGATAGAAATCCTTTTGTTTGAATGTCTGCTACCCCACTCATCCAAAGCAACACTTTCACCAAAATGTACTTTTCGTCTCTGGTAAACCCACTCAAAATAATGGGCCCGATTCTACAAAGTATACATCACAGCGCAACGCAGATGAGCCAAGGAAAACGGTGCAAGTCGCAAATACATCAAGCAAATGTGACAAAAGCAATTCTACAATGTGACATGTGCCATTATGCAACTCAGTATGCCAAATGTGACTTATGCCACAGTTGTGACATACCCGCATGTATGCCAATGCGTAACTGAACATACGCCAAGAAAACAGAAGAAATATGCCAGGGCGAGATCCTAGAAGCTGCAGTGCCACAACTTACATCAAGACCAGCTGGCATAAAATACACCAGGTTGGAGCAGGTGAAACTTACATAGTATATAAAGGAGCACAGACAGGCAGGCTGGAGATACAGCAGCAGCAGAGCACTGTGATGGACAGAGAGGAGAAAGAGACAAAATGAAAGAACCTGTAGCAATGCTAGGTGTGCTACTACTGGAGCACTGGGACAGGCACAGGAGGTGACACAATGTCTGGAAGCAGAGGAACAGGCAGCAGCCAGGACAGCACAGACCTGGTAGACGACATGCACCAAGGCTGTAAAAGGTGAGGAAGACATACCAGAACCTGATGGAGGAACAGTGCATCGCACCCAACTGACTGCCTCAGGCCAACATAGACAGGATATACAATGACCTCCACACAGACCTGCGGAGTGCCACCTGCAGGGGGCAGTGAGTCCCTGTGGAGGTGAAGTTAACAGCAGCTCTGTGCTTCATGGCAACAAAAACATTCCAGACACCAACAGGTGACACTGTGGGAATATCACAGCTGGTCACGTCCAGGTGCCTACACCAGTTCCTGAATGTCATGGTGGCCCACATGGACCAGTACATCACCTTCATCCTGGAAGCATGACAGCAGCAAGCAGTGATGTAGGGCTTCTACACCATTGCCCAGTTCCCACATGTAATGGGTGCAATAGACTGCACCCATGTTGCCATACGGGCACCATCAGTCAATGGGGATGTGAATGTGAATTGAATGGTCCACCACTCCATGAACATGCAGGTGGTGTGTGACAGTCATGGCCACATACTGGATGTAGTTGCCCAGTACCCTGGTTCCATGCATGATGCCTACATCCTTCGCAACAGTGGGCTACATGAGGGCTACCATAGAGGCCAGCTCACGGGTGGATGGCTATTAGGTAAGTGAACACAGCACAGAGCACTGACTACCTGAACACCTGCACACCATGCACACACAGGACCATAGACCACAGAGATTGATGATGTACCATCTATCCAACAGGGGACAGTGAGTATCCATAGCTGCCATGGGTGATGACACCACTGTACCACACACACACACAGCAGCACAGCCAGACCAGGTGTGTTATTGAGCCCACCTTTGAGGTTCTGAAGGCATGATTCAAGTGCATTGGTAGATCATCGGGGGCACTACAGTACAGTTCAGAGACAAACTGAAAGATATTTATTGTCTGCTGTATACTGCATTGCATCACAGTGCAACACCATGTGCCAACACCGGACCAGCTAGAGGACATGGATAAGGAGGACCAGGAGAGGAATGGCAGGGCACACAGACATGAGAGACACCACTAGACAGATGCAGCACTGGCACAGGTAGGCCAACGTGCACAATGCAACCTGATAGGCACTTCACCTGAGTGATGCCATGGAACCACAATGACAGCCACCAAATGCCAGGCAGAGATGTCCAACAGAACAACACATGGGCGTGCCACCTGGTGTAGTGCACAGGGCATGGTGACACTGGATGATGGCAATGGGTCCCATGGAATGTGGCCACATTGGGCAGTGCACACACAGCCATGGACGTGGTACAGTGTGGGAACTGAGAGACAGTATGGAGTAATGTAAGAAGACCAGCACAACAGGTAGGTGGTGATAGGCACAGCACAGTCTGCTGGGGGGATGGCCATGCAGAGGGCGATACAGAATATGCATGGTGCCACATGACAGGGCACACAGTAGGATAGGTCAATGTGCAGGGGCAGGCAGCACACTATGTGGGCACACACCTGTGAGGTCTGCAGACACACGGCACAACCAGTAGACACTGACATACACAAACAGGGTTGAACCAGTGCAATGCAGTGGGCCATGCAGCACACAGCAACACACCATGTGAGACATGACAGACAGATTGTGCAAGCAATGCAGGCACACAGCTACAGTGTGGCACGGGGGGCAAAGGGTGCACAAAAGCCACAGGCGCAATGCTGGGATGATGGCACCACTAGGCACAATGCCCCTGCCATGGCCACTGATACATGTAATCAGTGCAACCACAACAGGGACACAGCACCGGGTGGCACAGGCATGTAGACATATGGTGGTGAGACACACCAATGCCCTTGCCAGTGGGGTCACCTGCAGGGAACGATGGTTCCCCAAGCCAGAAGGGTATAGCACAGGCACCATGCCACCACACAACTGGGAAGCACAATGTGAAGTGGCATGGATGCCACACCATGCACGGTGACCCACAGCACACAGGACACCACACAAATGTGGTCAGTGGACAGTGCCATGGGCTGTGAGCAGCACAACCAGCACACTGACCAGATACACAGTGAGGAAACACTGGAGACAGCAGCCCACCACCACCAGTGAGCACTCATGTGCATGGTGACACACACAATCACACTGCCATGCACAACTGGAACAGATACACAGACACAGTGAAGGAGGTAAATAGTTTAATGAAAATGAACAGCAACAGGGATACATATAAACAATGAAAGGGGGACAGGTCTGAACAACAGGTAATGGCACACCAGGGTACCAAAACATAGTGTCCACATCCAAGTAGCAACCCACAACAACCCCAAATGCCCACCCATACCCACAAACAGCAGAACACTGGTCCCCACAACAACAACCCAATCCCACCCAGAACAATGAACACAAACAGATAGTAATGCCCACCCAAATTTAACCCACCACACCCATAAGTACAAACCCACCATAACAACACAACCACCCACAGACACAGACCCACACATGGATGTAATGTGCAGACCCACTGTCAATAGGTCCACTGGAGTTCAGACAACAGGGTTCCCACTGATCCATGGAGGCACCCAATATCCTGTAGTATGACCAATACAAGAGCCACAAGGCACTCCCAATACAGGCCTCCCCCACACAGGAACAGCACCAGGGTCTCCAGCTGTGATATCAACAGCCTCCCCCTGCTGCAGCCCTGGCATGTCATCCTGTGGCTGTGGTCAAGTGTCCCCTTCCACAGGCACAGCAACACATGACACAGTGTCAGGTGGTGGAGCGTCCTCAGCTACCCATGCTGCATCAGCCCCTGCAGTGGTCCCTGATGGTGATGCAGACATGGCCTGGTCCTCCTCTACTACAGTGTTGCCCTCTGTGGCCAGTCTGGAAGCAGGCTGTGTGACAGGTCCCTGGCACCCAACATCTGTGGGGTCTGTTGGTACTGCCTCTGGTGCTATGGTGCCCATGTCTTCAGCAGACACCGCTGCTGAGGAGGAGGTGGAAGATGATGAGGAGGTTGGTGGAAGGACCCTGGCCCTCCGCTGCCTGTGCTATGTGTGCCTCTGGTACTCCACGGCATCGGTGGCCTTGACCTCTGCCATTGCCCTCAGCAGGGCCCTCTGCCATTGTGAAAGTCAGCTATGGACACCTGTACAGATGCAAGGGATGCGGTCAGTGCTGGGCCCTGTCAGGTGGCACACACACATAGGCAATGTAAGGGTGCAGCATGTGCCACCATGCAGCAGTCCACCATGGCCACGGCACAAGGGGACCACTGCATTCACTTACCAGATCTCCAGTGAAGTGCCTCCTGCCTGAGGCTGCAGATGCAGCACTGCTGCATGCCCTGAGATGTGCCAGTCAAACCTGTGGAGTGTAGGGATAGGTGAGTGTGTGTGTGGCATGACACACCATGGCTACCATGCCAGCATTGCCTCAACAGATGAACAACCATAGGTATATATATCTGCACTCATGTCTTGCCCAGACCACATGTATGCATCCCTGTGCCGTGCCATGCTAATCGGTGCAACATCTGGGGCTCCCTCCATGTTAGATCCTGCCCGAGGTGCATAAGCTGGTGGAGAGTCCTGCAAGTGCCACTGATCTCCACCATGCATGCACAGATGGTATGCCATGCATGCTCCTGCTCCACAGCAGTGCAACTTCTGCACCCAGGTGGCAGTAGCGTCCTACCCCACTACTGCACACAGTTGACCAGCATGGCCATCTCCAGTGGCATGAAGTTAGGGGTCCACCCGCTGAGGCTGAGTGAGAACTCTGAGGATTGCTCAACTCACTGGTGTGATACCTGCATGGGGGGAAGGAATGGCACACTGGTCACTACACAATGCGTCTTTAGATGTGTTGATGTCCTCCACTCACCATGCGTAACACAGGCCTCCGACCATGGTGCATGGGCCCAGGCCAGGGTCACAGGAATGCAACTGTGGGCCCCCACCACAGGTGGTGTACCATGCACCATTGACATGCACAGCAGGAAGCATGGACAGGCTGAGCAGTGCCATGCAGGTGGACAGGAATGCAGCACTGCACACTGTGCCCACAGTGCACCAACAGGCCACCTGTCCCCTGCAGAGGCATGACACAGCCTGACCCTGCACAGTGTGGGCATGGAGCACTGCATGCAGCCCTGCCACACATCTGTACCACCACCCCATGCAGAGCAGCATGTGGCCCCATCCAGCAGGCACCCATGGGGCAGTTCCATGGCCAACCACAGCTGACACAAAGTAGAATGACAAGAAAGTGGTTGAGTTTGGTATGTGGGAGAGCTAAAGACTTTGTAAAACATGATGGCTCCATTTCTTGCTTAGCATGAGTTGAAGGAAGCCACTTTAATTTTTTCTTTTAATTTTTATTATTAGTTTACAAATTTAGTGATGCATCTGGTTGAACCTGTCTTCAGAGTTTGGTTCTCCATTTTATGGAGAAGTGTGGAGTAACCTAGTATCAGAGTGTGAAGAAACAATTCAGGAAGTGAACAAATGGGAAGGAGCATGTCCACTATGTGTTATGCATGGCTTGGGAGTTACTTTGTTAAAAAGAAAATAAATAAATGCTTTTTTATGGCTGCAGTGGGTATAGCCCTGCAGACATTTGGCTATGACAGTAGAAAAAGGGAGCTCTCCAGATACCCAACAGACTTGATAAAATTGGAGATTTTGTGGAATCACTGAACCAGACTATTTTGTGGTTACTAGCTTGAATCTTGTTATGATTCTCTTTCAATACAGTTTCATAGATCATAAACATGTCAAATTCGTCAGCCGTTCAACTGTAATTGAGATTTATATCTCCCTCTCTTTCTATTTTTTCCTCTTGCCTGCGTTGCACTGAGATGCACAAAATAGGTGATTTCATAGCAGGCCGTCTGAAAAAAAAAGTTTCATTCTTCACGACTGCCACAGTTTTAGAGAAATAATTAGCTGGGAAGCACAGCACTGGAGATAAGATGTAGCAGTTTGAAGGTTAAAAGTCACAAAATGAATGCTATGCAGATATACATGGTCATAAAACATCAAATGTTGAAGTCTTACTAAAGAGTAGAGAAACTGAAAGGCATGCTGTAATTATATTTTCAGTGCTAGCACTGTATAAACATATTTCTGTCTGTAACTTTGTGGTTATTGTTCAATATTATTTGTGAATGTTTAAGCTTGCACTATTTAAACATATTCTATCTATACCTTTGTGTTGCACTGAAAACTTAATACAGTATCTGATCTATATGATTTTCTCTGTCCCATTAATACCATCTCACTGCAACTCTGCTATGTATTCTTTTCATATGACCATCAAGATGCAGTCTACACAAACTTATTTTATTATTACACCTGCACTGATCATGCACTTCTTCGTATTGAATCCCAGCTGCAGTTCTTCAGACCTTTTCTGCAGTTTAAGGTCTTCCCTCATTCTTTCAACACCCCCTGGCATGTCCACCCTATTGCATACCTTTGCATCATCTGGAAAGAGGCATACCTTCCCCTCCATTCCCTCTGAAATGTCCCCAGTAAAAACATTGAAGAGGACCAGCCCTAACACCGAACCCTACGGCACTCTGCTCATCACCCCCCACCCTCACCAGAGTAGTCCCTGTTTACCATAACCCTCTGACTCCTGCCATTCAGCCAGTTGTCCACCCACAAAACTATTTTCAGATCCACCCCTAGGCTGTGGAGTTTGTTAATCAGCCTTCTATGGGGGACAGTGTGAAAGGCCTTTCTTAAGTCCATATGGGCAACATCCACCGCACCTCCCTGGTCCACTAACTTAGTTACCCAGTCATGCTGTAGATTAGTACAATGAGTTGGTACAGAACACAGTGCTTATCCTAAATACAGTAAAAGTTAGGGTTAGATGTAAAAGAAAATAAATGCCATATAAGGCAGTGTATGTTTGTTGGTATGTGTGTGTGTGTGGCAATGCTCTGTGTATGTAGAGAGTGCACTGTTATGCTCTACTGTAATATATATGTATAAATGTGTATACACATATGTATGAATATATGTGTATATGTATTAGTCAGTGTGTGTGTGTGTGTGTGTGTGTATCACAGTAATTAGAAAGTGCAGTTAGGCGGCTCAGTGGTTAGTGAAAAACCTGCTAGTCTACATTCCCCCACTATCTAGATTGGTTTCAGCATTTTTGCATGTTGTTCTTGATTTAAATAAGGGGTCTACTAGAGCCCACCCACCCTCCAATGTCCCTCAGAGCCTGAAAAGAAGAAAATGGTCCTTCAATGTCTTTTTTTTTAATCTGCAAAAATGTGGTTAGACAGTGCACTGCTATGTTACACTGGAATATATATATATGCATATATTTGTATATGTATTAGTCAGTGTGTGTATCACAACAATTAGAAAGTGCAGTTAGGTGGCACAGTGGTTAGTGCAAAAATTGTTAGTTTACTCATTTCTTACTCGGCACAATACCATGATTTTGCAGCCGTATTGGCTCTTGCTAGAGTTTGTTGTATTTAGGGTAGAATCATTGACCCTATTCTAGAAAGGCAAATATGCCAGACACAAGTAAAGCAATTGTGCAAAGTACGCCAAAGCAGTTGTGACATGCCATATACGCTGTATTCCAGAACATGGGAGACATACGCCAAACACAACTGCGCACATTGTGACATGCAAGATACATCATATAAAAGGGCGTAACACACAGCAGCAGCATAAGATACAGAAGCTGCAGCAGAGAGGCAAAGATGCAAGAGAAACTTCAACCATGAGGAAGTCCAGACAATAGTGGAGGAGATAGATAAGCGCTATGCACTCCTCATAAGTCAAGAAGGGGAGACTAAGAAGAGGGAGAAAAGGAGGAAGGTATGGGACAGGGTCACATGCAAGGTGAATGTCACAGAGGCACAATGCAGGACAGTGCGTGATGTACAGAAAATGTACAATGACTTGAAGCGCCTAGTGAAGTGCAAGCTGGCCCAGAACAGACTGAGTGTACAGGGCACAGGGGATGGTCTTACCCAGCAGCAGCCACTCAGCAACCTTGAGAGGAGGATAGCAGCACACCTGAGCCAGCAGATCATCAGCGGTGTCACAGAGCTGGACACCTTCAGACAGCAAACCAGCGCAGGTTAGGGACAATCAACACCAATGCATGTGACAGGCCTGACATTGAAACAGCACTGCATCCAATAGCAAAGGTGGTGTGACGCTGTGTAGGCAGATGCAGCAGTGAGGTGGGGTGCCACAGCAATGCCACATGGCCAGAGCCGGCCACAGAGTGGACCCAGGGAACCATACCATGGCCAGGGGTGGCCCAGGGACAACCATGTGTGCAGCTGACATGTGATGCCATGCAAAGGAACATGCCATACTGATCTGCGGAGGGGCAGATACATGCACATGGAACCGGAGGGGGGCCGTGCACAGGCATGTGCTGTGCTGAACAGGGGGTACTGTCACATGCACTGTGTACAGTTGTGGGGCTGTGCTGAACAGGTGGGTGCTGTGACATGCACCATGTACTGTTGGGGGGCTGTGCTGAACAGGGGGGTGCTGTGACATGCACTGTGTACTGTTGGGGGTTGTGCTAAGGTATGGGCTGTGCTGAACAGAGGGTGCTGTGACATGCACTGTGTACTGTTGGGGGTTGTGCTCAGGTATGGGCTGTGCTGAACAGGGGGTGCTGTGACATGCACTGTGTACTGTTGGGGGCTGTGCTGAACAGGGGGTGCTGTGATATGCACGGTGTACTGTTGGGGGGCTGTGCTCAGGTATGAGCTGTGCTGAACGGGGGTGCTGTGACATGCACTGTGTACTGTTGGGGAGGCTGTGTACAGGTATGGGCGATGCTGAACAGGGGGTGCTGTGACATGCACTGTGTACTTTTGGGGGGCTGTGCACAGATCTGGGCTGTGCTGAATGAGGGGCATGGGGTACTGCCACAGTGTTTGCAGAGGAAGGGCGAAGGTTGAAGGGCACGTGCATGGAAGGCAGGGCCAACACACTCACCGGGGGGGACATCCCTTGCAGCACAGTGTCCCCCCATGACTGTGGCCATGCATAGTGTCACTGTGCAGTGAGGAGCTGAACAGGGCAGCAGTATGACAGCTGGAATAGACATACCAGGGTGGACAGCACAGGACGGGCAGCAACAGTGGAGGGACCACACCAACAGTGAAGAATGCAGGTACAGAGGTAGCATACATCAGGTGGGACTGTACACAAGTGAGGCAGGTACAATGCTATAGAGCAATGCTGAAGCACACCTATGAGAGCAACATGAAGCAGGCAGGAGAGTACACACAATGTTGTGGAGACATACTAACATGTCCAGCCAACAGGTGCTGTGGCAGCTGGTGATGGTGAGCCAAGTGGAGCTGGAAGGTGGGAGCAGCAGCAGCAGCAGCATGGTCCGGATGATGCTGGCACAGACCAGGACACTGGCACAGCATCGGGGGATGGCAGCTGCACACTGACAAGCCGGTGACAGCTCAGACACCAGCACACCTGTGGCCGGCACACTGGAACCCATGACAAAGCCTGATGAGAATGGGGATAGTGACAGCCCCATAGGTGAGGAGGGGGTGGCCAGCAATAAGGAGGATGCAGCAGGCCAGCTACACAAGCAGCAGGGGACCACTGAGAACAACAGCAGTGATGTCACACTGGCAGAGATGGTGCTGATGACTAGGGACATCCAGGAGGCGACTGAACATGTGCAACTGGCAGCACAGGACACAGCAATAGGGTTGCTGACCCCTCTGAGCACCAGTGGACTGGGGGAACACCTAGATGAGGCTGTCCGGGAACTGCAGGACCAGCTGTCCCCACCGGACTACATAGGGGACTTCTGCCAGTTAGTGCTGGCCAGGCAGGGGGATATGAGGCAGGAGCTGGGGAACATCCAGCAGGCCATGCAGGATCACAACAACAGTGCTGAGATGCAACTGTCTGGCATTGCCAGCAGTCTGCATGCATGAGCCAGGGAGACAATGGTATGCATGGGCAGCCTGGGGGATGCCATACAGGGCATATGGCACTGTGCTGAATGCCAGGTGGTGTTCATGGACTGCCTCAGCACAGGCATGGAACACATGCTGGCACAGCAACAGTGCCATGACACAGCCATGCCTATGGCCATGCAGACCATAGCATGTGCACTGCAGCCTTTGCAACACCTGCATTACTTGGCCCAGTGTATGGCATGCCCAGCAACTGCACAGGCAAGCACACAGACACAGACACCAGAACCTGTGCAACCCCCCTCCCCCACCCCCGAGTCAGGTGGTGATGGCACCACCCCATGCAGTCATGCTGCCCGAGCCGCAGGCCCAGCCGTGTGAGGCTGACACAGATCCAGGCACAGGCTAGCACCATGGTGCATCCACTGTGACCCACAAAGCCATGTCTTCACCACAGGTGCAGGACAGGACATCAGACACAGACATGCCTACCGGAAAAGGGAAAGATACAGTGCCCACACAGGGAGGTGTGCACATGGAGGCTGGTGCACCACAGGCCACACCAGTACTGAGAAGGTCCATATGGGATGGGGAACACACTGTGTAGTGCCGGCACAGCTGCCACCACGTGTGGCAATGATGCATGTTGACCTGAGTGGGCAGAGGCACAGCAGAGCCACTGTGGTGGCACACACATGATCACATGGTGCAATGCCAGGGGAGGTCCACCAGGGTGCCACACAACCCACTAGCACAGCAGAGTCCTCCACAGCCCAGCACCCATCACCAGAGGGGTCCTTGTGAGCATGGCATGGCCATGACAGAGGGCTGTAGTACACCCAGCAGGGTGGTGAAGATGGGGGATGGTTGGGTGGAGCTGCAATGGTGAGGTGGAGCCAATAGCATGGCAGAGAGGTACCTGTATTGGGGAAGGCACTGTGCAGTACACAAGGGTGTGAGTGTGTGTATGTGTGACTGTGTATATGGGTGAGTGTGGGAGCACGTGTGATGGGAAAGACAGGGGAGCACTATGTCAAGGTCATCTGATGTTTGACTGTGCACTATGTAAATAAACCACTGCACCTCATCATTATGATGTCATGTGTCTTTCTTCAGGTACCATGTGATGTCCACCAGTGCTGGTTGCAGCCCTGGAAGGGCAGGTGCTGGTAGGTAGGTGATAGCCATTGCGGGTCATGGGTAAGGTCATCAATGGGGCACAGCATTGCAGCACTGGAGCAGTGGCATCAGGCAGCAGGCTCAGGTTACAGGTCAGCTGAGGCCAGCTGTTGTCTGTGGGGACTGGTGCATGGGATACAGCTGAACACCAGGATGGCACATGACAAGGCATATGGGGCCATGGGAAGGGTACCACAATGGCCAGTGGCGACAGGGGTGCCACAGACAGAGGCATGCCCAGACAGATAGCCCAGGCAGGCCACATGCCTGGACTGCCTTGTACGGTATGGGCTACACACCCATTGGCTCTTGCTCTGAACCAATGGGTGTGCAGCCCTACCGAGCAGTCAGTCAGTGGGCGGTGGGGCTGCAGGTGGGTGGGGTGCTGCCGCCCACCGCTGATGGGGAAGCAGGGTGGTGGGGATCCGTGGGTGGGGTGGGGCCACTAGATCACCATGGAAATTGGACCTTGGGAGGGGTTTGACTCTAATGCCGAGATTGGGCTTTGCGGTCCACTGGACCACCGGATATTGGTCTTTGGTGGGGTTCTGCCTCCATTCTGCCCATGATAGGGCTAGTGGAGGGGTCATTTCTGTTATGCCTGTGATCGGGCCAGTCAGGGGGGATTTCTTTTTACCAGCGGTCGGGCCAGTGGGGGGTTGTTCATTTCTGTTATGCCCACAATTGGGCCAGTGGGGGTTCATTTCTATTTTGCCCGTGATCGGGCCAGTGAGAGGTTGTACAGTTATGTTCTGCCAGCGATCGGGCTACAGGGGGGCACAGGAAGAAGTGGATGGCCACCCACAGGTGGCAGCTGCTGTGTTGCACCCTGCAATGCGGCAGCTCACCTGTGGGTGGCCCTCGACTTAATCCTTTTTTTTTTTGGCTCAAAGTTGTGCAGGTGCAGGTTGGGGGTTGTGCCTGCACAACTCTGCACAGCCCGGCTGAATATCGGGCTATGCAATTTATGCATAGTTCCTCCCCCTCTGGTTGAGCATGCCTTCATTAGCATTGCGCTGTTGCTCAGCATGACTTTGGGGGGCGCAACTGCCTCCTGCTGAATATTGCAGAATGGCGCAATTTTGGACTTGTGAGCACAACCCCTATTGCGCAACCCGCGCAGATATCAGCCCTGTGTGTATAAATTTATTTATACATACAGTGATTCAGATAAATGGGTTTATTTAGTTACATATACGTGCCACCCCATTGCATAAATATATATACATATATATATATATATATATGTGTGTGTGTGTGTGTGTGTGTGTGTGTGTGTGTGCGTTTGTTACTGGTGCAGTAGTTTTGGTGGTGTTTGACAACATTGCACCAAATTTGGCATGCCTTGTCAAGGAGGCAAGCTCTCAGTATGCAAAAAGTTTCATGATGGCAGCTTGTGTGGTTTATGAGATCCTATTACAGTATATCATATTTACATTAATGTCCACATGTTTTCTTATACTTAATAGACTTTCTTTGCTCTCACCTAAAGACTAGATGGAACATAATTGTTCTTCAAAATTTCCAGGATAGAAGTGGTCTCTGCCAAGGTAATGTCTTTCAAAGATTTTGTGAAAAAATTATTAATGGTTCCAAATTTAAAAGGATTTAAAGTTGTTTTTTTTCTGAGCATGCTCAAAAGGGTTTCTGGATATCTTTTTGATATGACCCAAAATGTTCATGTCATGAGAGCTTTTTGGTTTCTCGTAACTTATGACCCTCGGAAAAAAAAAAAGTTTCTTAGGTTGTGACAGCTGCCATCTTTATTTTCCCCCAAACTAAAAAAAATGGAAAGTACATAGCAATTATTTATTTTTTAAACAATAAACACGAGATATGCACCTAGCTATACAGGACCTGTTTAGCTAGATTCTGGTATTTTTTTTTAAATACCAAAAATACCTTTTTTGGGCATCCCAAAATACAGGGAGCACAGCTTAGCAAAAAAAATTAAAAAACATTCTCCCACATTCTTTGTATGAGAACAGTGGGTGTTTCTTGAAATCTGCAATCACAGATGGAGACATATTGCCTGCAAGTCTAACAGCAGACAGCCAGTGATGGAGTTAGATCTCAATATCTATCTATCTATCTATCTATCTATCTATCTATCTATCTATCTATCTATCTATCTCTTTTTATTGCTACATTACCTCCTCCCAGCTCATCCATACCTCCTTTTTGTTTCCCTGAAACTATGCATACTATTTTTAAAAGAAAAGCAGTCCCAGGTGTCCACTGCTGGTACCACGTGCCACCCCCCATCATGAACCCACTCCTAGGGGTCAGACCCACTGAGCTCACACTGTCCACACTTAACTGCAATCCATGATGGGGGGATGCAACAGGGTAACCTCCTCATCCTTTTAGAATGCTCACTGAGGTCACAACTTCACCTCGGCTACAAGGATCCAGGGCGTTCCTCTAACTCTGGATAAGTGCACAATACCAGTCTCGGGTCTTGTGGCCAAATATGAACCCTTTCCTTGCCTATTACATATGGTAGGAAGACCCAGGTATCATATTCTCTTCAGTGGTAGCAGTGTAACACCTGATCTGGCCTTCTCCCTAAAGGACATGCAACAGACTGGTTCAAAATCCTGTAGACTATGGTATGAGACTCTGGTATTCTCCCTAGCTTTACAAATGTCCCTTACAGACCCTTTTCTCAATTTAGTTGCTTACGGTGGCCTGTCTAAGCAAGTAACAGTTGTCACAGATTATTAATACTGTTCTCAAAATTCACATACAAATAGAAAAAGTCTCAGGAAGAATTTCTTCAGGAAAACAAAAGTTTTTTATTTAAATAATTAAATAAATGCAGTTACAACTAAAAGAGGACATATATTATTTTAGGTTACAGTATAAGAAACAAATGGAAAAAATATACAGAAACAAGCATGCTAAAACATGTTGGCTAAATCTCTACCTTAGGTATAGAGATTTCAAAGTCCAGAGAATCACTAGTTTGCAAAATATTTCAGTCTTTCTGTAGCAGCCTTTCATTCTTAGGCCTCTACTCACTTGTGGTCAGGAGAAGAGAGTCCAAACAGAATGGCAAAATGGCTGTGAGTGTCTGGGTCAGAGAGTTTATATAGAAGACCTCTCCCCCAAGTCTGTGAATAAAGACTGGCCTTTTCCGGTCAATGTCACTCTTGTGCTTTCCCCAAAGTCTTATTTTCCCCAATAATCTTTGATGTCAGATTCCCATAGTTAACACAGGGTTTATAATCTCTCTCACAGGCCTGTTAGAAAGATGTTTCCTGGCACTTATAAAAACAAATGTCAGTGTACTGTGAAGACCCTTCTGTCACCTCTTGTCTAAGACCATTTCCCTTTTGATCTTAAGGGTCTACAACAGTGGAAATAGCTTCTCTCATCCTGGGATTTTAAACTGGCTTAATTTAATTAGTTATATCGAAGATCCTGTAATTATATGATTAAACAAGCTGATTTTATTACTTCTGTTTCCCTTGGCTAGTTAACATTAGAGGAATACTCTTTGATCATATATCCACAAGCTTTTTGACAAGAACTTGTCAGATTCCTGCAAGCAAGGCTGGCCTTGTAGGTCAGAGGAAGGTCAACCCCCTTTAAAAAATCAAGTGTTTTCTCTATGTGCCTTTGCTGATACTGGTATGTACATACAGTAAACATAGGATTACATAAAAAAAAAAACATATATACTGCGGAATAATATCTACAAATAAGGGCTAGCAGTGGGGTAGCTCGCAAAACCACCCATGAATAAGTGGTGACACCAGCTTACCCATCTCCAGTGCCACTGTGGAGTTTACCTAACACTGGGGTGCTCAGTCTCCATTGTCTGATCCAATACTGATTTAATTTAATCTGGCCAAAAAGTACACTATCTCACAATGTCTTTATTTAGTTTCAAATTAATGTATAAAAAATAAATCTGTTCCTTCACCGATCTGACCCCTCACAACAACCTCCACATATATGACCCCAACCCTAACCCCCACCCACTCAACACCCACCACTCCACATACTCTCACTCACCTGAATATATCCCATGACATGGATCCACTTTCTCACCAAAGACACATCTTGCTGCTGGAACTGATGACTGCAATATGAGAAAATAAGGTAAGTCAAGTTCATTGTATTTCAATGGGTTTTGAACTTTAACTAATAACTTTGTCAGTTTTTTTATATTTTACATCATATCTTCAACATAGCCTTTTTGAGACACCACCTCATGGATAAAGTAGATTGATTTTTTTCAGATCTGTTCTGAAAGGTGTTTTTTTTTTGTTTTCTGCACGAAATCACTACTCATCAGAGGTTGTGTTAGGCATATCCAAACCAAGCAGCCACTTTAGCACCAGCACAGAAGGGGCACACTAAAATAGAAAGTATAAGCATACATCAGATTAAAATGCAAAAGACATTAATATTAAAACCCACATTACTGTCATCAACCTTGTATTCATAGATGTGCTATCACTTTTTGGATGTATGCTGGGGCAGAAGGGTGGAGAGGGGGTAATGGGAGTGGTGAAATGGGCAACACAAATATTTCTGCTTTGGGTGCCATTAGGTCTAAAACCATGTTTGCTATTCATGTAGGATTTGAACATTTTCTCTTTCCGGGTTCATGAGAAGGGGTCATAAGAAGGCTATGTTGAAAATCTAATCTAAAAATATGTTAAAGTTGCCAAGTTATGAGTGAATCTTAAAGGTCTTGTACTTCTGCAGTCCACCAGACAGCCCCATGAATTATTGACATCTATCGCTATGCAGAAGTGGAGTATTCCTTTGGTGCAGAGACCCGAGGGCCCTGCAAATCTGCATCAGTATCTGTTAAAATAGCTTTCCAATATATCTGCATGCAGATGATATGATTCCACTATCTTTCTTGGCATTGTCAACCTTAATGCCAACTCCTTCCCTTACCAAACAAGGCAAGAGGTAATCTCTTTTATGTGGGCCCTGCATGAAGAAAGCTACTACAGTCTGTTGCAACATGTGGTGAGACATACTTCTCTGCCTTTAAAGAGTGTATCACTATGAGTCATTGGCTTGGAGCTGTACCTTGTGCTTTGCACAGGAGGCTACGGGTTGGAAAGAAGGGGCGAGTATTAGGGTTGACAATCCCGAGGAAGATCCCACTGCTGTTTCATCAAGACTCCAAAGACACAAAACACTAATGTTTTCTGACAGTAACTTGAACTCTAACTGGTGCATTAATGCTGCCTTTTTGAAAAGAATATGTCTACAGATATTATAGGGGCATGGTTGCACCCCTATATTTTGGGTTGAGTAGTCAATTTAAAGTTAAACAACAATTTTTGCACTTAAATAACTTTGCAACCTTTCAAAGGATTTGCACTCTATTTTGCAGTCACTGTCTTAAGAGGAGGATCTCTTGATGTCCCTGGTTTTGTTCCTGTTGGATGTGAGGATTCTGGGATCCAGATAGTGAAAAAATGTAGATTTCTTTGGGGGCTGCTGTTTTTTTGTCAGCCCGTAGAGCACATATGGTTTGGAATTTTAGTCTACAATTTTCAGGACAGAAAGGGCCTAGCCCAGAATAGTGTTTTTTTCTGGTTTGGTGAAAAAATATTTATTTGTTCTGGAATTATTAATTTTTAAAAATGTTGGGTCCTGAGCATGTTCAGTAAGCACTTTAAGACAGCTGTATGAAAGAAAAAAAGAATCATTTTTATATGGTGCCAATCATTTCTTGTGAGGAAACATTCCTTTATCATTTGCTGCCATCTTGTTTCCTTCCCTCCCCTAAAAAATAAAAAACGACATCCTGCAGAGAGACCAACACCTCTCTATAACTCATTCGTACCCTGTTAGGTGGATTCTGCACTTAGCTATTATAAAAATAACCCCCTAAATGTGATTTTTATTTTACATTTGTAATCCTTTTTTTGTGACTCCACTCTGCTTTTTTCATATGGCCTTTTTCATTCATATGAAAAAGGACCCTCGGACCATGCTTCCCCGGTGTCTAGGGTGCCCCTACCCTCTGATTGCCCTCCTCATAATTTCTATTGCTTCCAGGTGTCTAGTGGCATCCCCCCACTCTCCAATTGTGGTCCTCATGTGTTTTTAATATTTGTAGAAAAAAAAAGTAGCACTCATGGACCTCATGAGGCTTCAAAATGTTTATTTCAGTGATGCCATAGCTTGATCTAAATGGCCATCCCCAAAAGGGCAGCAGCTACAGCCAGGAATAAAGACTACCAGTGCTGCAAGGCTCACTCAGCCTCTTCATCAAGGAATGCTGAGATACCACTCTCCCCTGGCTTTGAACCCATTTTCCAATTAACTATTTAATTGATTAATAGTTTTTACCATTTTTTTCTAAATACCAAGTCAGTGTTTGCATTGGTTAGAGACTGCTAAGAGGGGCATTCCATGCTTCCATAGGATGTTCCTTACTTAAAACAATTAATTATAAGGTACACAATCCTTCCCTTTTTCTAGATTCAGCAATTACATTAAAATACACAATTTCTATACAAACAAGAGTCACTTGTGTACACATTTTCATATTTAGAATACAATAACTATTAGTTGTAAAAGATTTGCAGTAGTTACATTTGAAAAGAGTGAGGGGAAGGAAAAGAAGGGGAAGAAAACAAGTATAAAGAAGCAATCCATCCCTACAAGAGTGAGTGAGGTGGGTCAACCAGTCATTTTCCCAAATTTGTTCCATTTAAGACATTACATCTTCGTAATGTTCATTGCGTGATTCTTGATATCAAAAAGGAACACCACATCATGACTTAATGTTTGTCCTGTTCTAGTAATTCAATGTTAAAGTCTAGTTGTCATCTACAGTGTTAATGTTTGCTCACTTCTTTTTAACATTTATCCACCTTATGTATGCTATCTACTGAGAGTTGAGGGTGGGTGGGTGAAGGGAGCAATATTTCCTGCATACATATAGAGTGTTGTCTTATGTTGCTATTAACCTTTGAAATTGATAAGTACACTGCTGTTAAAATTATGCTGTTTTCTAAAACTCATAGAACTGGGGAGGGTCAGCCAATCATTTCCCCATTTATTTCTCATAAATTTTCTCCATGGCAGACATTACATCTTCATGCAATTCATTATGTGATTCCACATCTCATAAGGGAACCATGTTATGACTTAAGGTTTGTTCTTATCCTATTAATAAATATGGGAAAGTCAGGGTGCCTCATTCAGTATTAAATTCAGCACCTTACTTTTATTTGTAATTACTCACATTTCTGTTCAGTATGTATGTTATCTACCAGGAGTTGTGGGCCGGGGAGGGGGGTGAAAGGAACAGTTCTCCATGCATGTACATCTTTCAGTATTTAATGTTACAGAAATCATTTTGATTAATAAATTCCCTATTGTTAAAATTATACTGTAAAATGAAACTCATAGGAAGACATTTCTGAATTAATTTTAGAGTTCCATAAATTCTACTTTCATTGTACACTTTGTATCCTAAATACAAATAGGTACTTTACTAAAATCTCCCTATTTCTTCACCTCCACCCTCCTTTTACTAAAACCTGATGCGTTATAAGTTATTTATTCTTTGGAAGAATTAAAATAGAATAATAGATAGGTTCCAGTGAATTACAAGGCTGTAATTTCATCGAGAGGTTTTGGGGACATAGGTAACCTCGAGAGAGAAGCTCAAGAGTTTCCCATGTCCCCAGAACCTCGAGATGGAATTACAGCCGAGTCAGTCACTGGAACCTAATTGTTATTTTTTTGTAATATGTAGATGCGAGATACTGATGAGGTCTTACCTCTGAATTAGTTGTGGGACAGTTCTGTGTTGCTCGTTCCTCACTCCTCACAGTCCACTAACCCCCACTTCCCACCGCGCTCCCACCCAGACCCAATAATTTCTCTCAGGAAGGAAAAAAAACATGCTTCAGACACTAGCCGTGGTGATGAGGTCTCAATGATACTATTACGAGGACCGGAAGTATAGTATTGTTGAGCTGGAAGTTCAGTATTACAAGAACCAGAAGTATAGTATTATGGGACTGACTAACATATAACAGGATTTTCTATATGCTTTTCAGGGATATTATTTTTCAGATCCATGTATTACAAGGCTGTAATTTGTGTCAGTTATGGTATTAAACAAATGGCACATTTTATCTACCATAGCACTAGTACGTCTGGCTGTAAAAAATTATGGGGTAGAGTAACGATACTATATTTTTTTATAAATGCAGCTGTCAAAAACTAGTTAAAAGAACTGTGAGAAATTCAGAAACATCTGAAGTCTAAGGAATTAGGGTGGAGAATGACTAGTATTGTTCAAATATGTAACAAAAAACTTTACAAGAATGGAGTAAAGTCCAGTGCTTCATTTAATCCTTGAGGTGATAAAGTTTTAAGTTTGGAGATCCATCTACAAACCTTTTTTAATAGTTCCTTCTGTCTATCTCCTTTTTGTGCAGATGGTGGAACCCAATCTAAACTCTGGAAGTTAAATTCCTTGGGGTTACCTCCATGACTCAGATGTCAGTGTTTCATTACTGCATTTTCAAGCCTGTTATTAGTGATTGCTTTAAAATGTTCATTAATTATTTCCTTTAATGCCCTTGTTTTCATATTTCTCTAGTGCCTAGTGGTGCCCCCACCCATCTCAACCCTGTCCACATATTTTGCACTTTTTCCATAGTGTCTAGTGGCACCATCACCCTCTGATTGCCATCCCCATATGTGTCTCATCTTTCCCTGGTGTCTAGTGGCACCACAACCCCTCTGATTGTTGTCCTCATATTTTATACTTTTTCCCCTGGTGTCTAGTGGCACCCCCCTCCTCACACTCCAATTGCCTTCCCCTTATTTTTTTCATATTTCTCTGGTGTATAGTGGCACCCCCACCCTCCATTTGCCATCCACATATTTATTTTCATCTTTTCATGGTGTCTAGTTGCACTATCCACTCCTTCAATTGCCATATCTGTATGTTTTCCAGTTTTTCCTGGTGTCTAGTAGCACCATCCCGCTGATCGCCATCCCCATATCTCAATACCCTTTAATAAAGAAAGCTCTCCCTCAATAAAGAAAACTGTCCCCTCAATGTATTTTTAAAACTTGGAAAAAAAACAGTCCCTCACTGATCCAACCTCCCCACCCTGACCTCCCACTGAGCACTCACCACCTCTCACATCCCCCACACCCCCTCACTCACCTGAACAGGTCCCATGGTAAAGATCCACTCTCTGAGCAAAGACACATCTTGGTGCTGAAACTGTCAACTGCAATATGAGAAACTGATGTATGTGCTGTTCAATGTATTTCTTTGAGGTTTTCAACTTTGATGCATAACTTTGCCATTTTTGCATATTTTGACACCAAATGTTACGAATTGCCTTTTTGGGACCCTGTCTCATGAACAATGGTAGTGGAATTGTGCAAATCTGGCCCAAAAGGCATTTTCTCAGTCACTTGTTGAAATCACCTTTTGGGCTAGATTTGAAAATGTTCACCTTCCTTGTTCATGAGGTTGGCTTATACAAAGGCTATGTTGAAAATTTGGGGTCAAAATATATAAACATGGCAAAGTTATGCGCATCCATTGAAATTTTGCAATGCTCACTCATAACATAGGTAATTTTAAATATTTTTACCTGAAATTTACAACATAGCCATTTTGCATACCATCTCATGAATGTGACAGCTCTCATTTTTTGAAACCTTGGGCCAAACTGTGTTTTTGTACCTGTGGCATTGAAGAATGTTCTAGAAGCACAGAAAAATGTTTCAACTGGGATTCAACAATTTTTCAGTACCAGGTTCGTGAGGTGCAGTAATAAGAAGGTGATACTGATAATTTGATTGGTGTTTTGCTAGAAATGCAAGTGCAGGCCATCCAGGCCCTGCGCTTCCATGGCAACATACATGTCCACATCTATGAAGCAATGGGAGTGCCCCATTTTGGCTTAAGACTAAGCAACAAAAGTTGGGAAATGTAATTTTAGGGTTTCCAACCCTAATCTACCCCCCACATCTGAAGCAAATCAGGGGTGGAGTTTTCCAGTAGCAAGAAAGCTCAGAAGTGATGGACACAGGTGTGTATGTTTCAGGAGTATATACAATGGGGAGAGCTTAAGGGTTGACAACCATAATTAACACTATACCCCTGAGGTGTGGGGGGATTGGGGATGGAAACCCTAAAACCACATTTCCCTACTGTTGTTGCTGTAGTTTGAATCCAAATGGTGCATTAACACAGCTTTTTACAAAGAATATAATATGATATATCCACAGTATGTACCACTTATACCATCCATGCTTAAAACGGATGGTTGCTAAGAATACTGCATTCCAAAAACAAAATCTAATAGTCTCCATTGGAAATCCATTGACTATAGTGGATTTGAGATGCTACTATAATGGACACCTGATGCACCATTAACACCTCCACAGCTGTGATCTGGTAGCCTCCCCAAACCTCTTCTGGTTATCTGACTGCAGTTGTGGAGGCATTAGTTTTCTTCCTTAATAGCAGCTAATAGTGGAGTCACAAAATGAGGTGCTAATTATCCCCTTCTGCAGCAGTCATACCAGAACTCTCTACACTCTTACATAATCCTCACTCCAAGAATCTGATCCTGCTTGTGGCTATCTTGCAAATCCCTGCCCTGATAATCTGACTCTTCTGGTGTCTTTTTTTCTTTTACAAATCACTGTTCTGAGAATCTGATGCTGATTGCATCTTTTTTTCTTTTATAAATCTCCGTACAAGAATCTGACACTGCTTGCATCTTTTTTCATTTACAAACCCACTCAAACAATGTGAATCTGCATGCGGATTTCTTACAAATCCGGGTTCCATGTTATATGAATGATAATTTTTAAGCAACTACAATAACAGCGAGTGCACTTCACTGACTACAAAAATGGTGATGCATGCTACACTAAAAGCATAAACAGTGATGGGCAGCAACAGTCTATTCAGAGACAACATAACATACCATATTTTTATGAGGCGGGGTATATCCCCCACACCCCTGGTTATAATAATAATCAGCTTTGAGGGGGGCCTGATACTGGGGTACAGGGAATAGTCAGAAGGAGGATACGTATTTCAGAAGCTTGGGGAAAGTGATCCATAGAAAAACATAAGTACAGCAACACAACAAGAAAAACAGTATTCCTCCCCATCTGGCTCTGAACCCTAGTCCTACCGCAACAGAGGCAGTCATTGCCTGCACTACACCACATGGTCAGCTTGGAACTGCATGGCAAAATAACCTCCAATATCCTCATACAAGAGAACTCCCTAGCAGAGTTGCTGCATGTGTCCCGTCGCTGCTGTCTCCTGTAATCCTAGCTGTTACCACCTCTTGCTGTGCTGCTGCACTCACTCTTCTTACAGACACTCAGAGTGAGTCACTGTTATTGATTCACTCAATTTGAGGTGCCCATATCACTGGATATCCAAATGCCTACCCTCAGAATAAATATGAATATAAGAATATAAAGAGCATGTGATATGCCTGAAATGTTGGCATGGGTAAGTGAGTGCTGCTTCCAATAATTTTAAACAGTAAACCTTATATTTGAATCAGATAGCCAGTATTGCGGTTGTATAATGCAGTAGGTTTAGCAGTCTTTTTTTTGGTTTTTATGGATATGTAGTTCACATTCAGACCTTGGCTAGCCCATCCGGTGGCCACTTTCAATCACATTGGCATTGTTTTCTTGAATCCTGCCAAACAACCCACTGTAAATGAAACAGAACATTGTAACTCACCTCCCAGAATGAAGTTGAAAATGCAGTGTCAAGCTCGGAGTGCCTTTTCTGAGAACAAACTTGTAAATACAATCTAAAAAATTAGTTGGTATGAATATTTTATAAATAATGTATCATAGAGCTGTGTGGAATATAAAATTATGCTGCTGGAATGCTTGGAGAATTACCATTCTGGTTATGTGGAATTTTGTTGAATTTGCACCATAATTCTGTGCAATATTGCCAAATTCTAAGTTTTAGTTGTATTGGTCTAGTTTTTACAGTTTGTATACAAATGGTACCAAATCTGGTAGGTATACGGGTACTAATATCTTACATAGGAGCTCCAAAACTTAAAGTCATACACTGAAATGGTGCTGAGTTATGTGTGGACAAAGATTTAATTAAAATTAAAATTTCATTTTTTTCTTCTAATGTTAACATTTCTTATCCAAACTTCTCAACTGTTTCAAGATTAGAGAAACATTCAACATGGATAGTTGCACCATGTTTTAAGTTTCAAGCCTCACTATGGGCTGTGCTATAGCTAATCAAATATTTTACCAACACTTAGATTTTAGTTTAATATAATTTTTAAAGCATTCATCAAAATGTTATAAAAGATTGCAGATATATGGATTATTACTAAATTTAAATATGTACTGAGTTTTAGTTTTCGAGCTCCAAAGATGCCTGAGTTATATATAGATAAAAATGTTAATGAAAGTTCCCATAAAAAATAAAATAACAGAAACTGAACACCTATAATTGTGAGACAATGCATCTTAATGTCATGATATCTGGCACAGAGTGAATGCAGCTGTCAACAAGTAATCATACCACATTTTAGATTTCTAGCTCAATTGAAAACTGAGTTATGACTAAATTAATGAATTTCAAAAATGCTGTGTAATTTCAATTAAATTTCATTACATTTCATTGAATTTCACGGAATTACATTGAAATTCCACACATTCAGAATTTTCTTATTCCACACATAACTATTATTGAATAGTCACCTGAATGTACATATGTACCCCTAATATTTGCGTATCTTGTGCATTCCTTCCTGATGCATCACTGACTGCATTATAGCCAAACACAAGTATTGGATAGAATGTGGTTACCTTTATAGTTTCCTCTGCTGACAGTAGTTGTTGTGGCAGAGTACAAGATACTATATGGGAGTGTATTGAATCTCTACTTGGCAAATCTGTTGATGTTAACCAAAATTTCCATAAGGGATTGTTCCCCTGGTTAAGATTAGACTGTGACCACTTCACCTCCTTACACCTGAGCTGTCAGGTCAGAGAAGGTAGACAGATAAACTCCACTCTGGGAGGGGTTCATCAGGCAGGTAGAGGTTCCTGTGGGGAGGTCTCATGGCAAGTGTGGAATAGCAAGAGGGTACTTAACCACGAGCACAGCTGTGCAGAGCCATCTTGCTCCTTCACTTCAATTGGAATTGTTCCTTTCCCCCACCATTTCAGCCTGATTTGAGTATCACAGAGCAGTACAGTTTTGTTTCAGATATTTCTGGTAAAACTTTTGTTAAAGGATACCTAAACAACATTTTGCCAACAAACTATTCAAAAATCTGACTTCAAATGGGACTAAAGGCAAGGCTGCTGTATACATCAATGCTAAAACTACATTTACATAATTTAGCT
This sequence comes from Neoceratodus forsteri, assembly GCA_016271365.2. Classification (NCBI taxonomy): domain Eukaryota; kingdom Metazoa; phylum Chordata; order Ceratodontiformes; family Ceratodontidae; genus Neoceratodus; species Neoceratodus forsteri. The sequence continues at coordinate 438,196,510 of CM028137.1, read as the reverse complement.
AAACGCAGTTCCAAAGCATTTAAAAAATGTTAAATCAGCCTTCCAATTTAAAAAAAAAACTGCCTTGCCTGCTTCCTAAAATGGCTGCCAAGTGTGATAGGTGATGGCATCATTGGAGCCAGAGTCAGAGAGCTATATGGCTCTCTATAGTGCTACCTAGTTCTTTTTTTCCGCCTTTGTTTAGAAGTGTTTCACCAAAATGGTCAACACTATGTCCATTATTTTTATCAATACACATGGTAGGCTATGGTTCTGTTCATTTTGTTTAATTTAACATACAGAAATTGTGTTTTAATCCAACCGGCTTTTTCTTTGGCAAACCACAGTGCAGTGCAAATTTTCAAATATCTGGTGGTTTAGTGGTTATGGCGGATTCAGGATGTTACAATGGCAAGGTCTGGGGTGGTGTGCATACTAGACATGTACTTTTTAACATTTTTATTAAACCTTTATATTGTCTGCTATTATTCTTTCTTAGTACGTTTTTGACAGAACATACAAATGTAATCCATAGTTTTGAATGTAAACAGTCGTATAATCAATAAATCATAGTTCTTCAACAAAGTGAAATGCAGCAGCAGCAGCAAGCAAATAAGTTACAATGGGGAGGGGTGCAGCTGCACCCTTCACCACCCCCTAGATCCACCACTTGTTTGTAGCAAAGTTCTTGTGTAGTCCAATGCCAGAGTTCATACTTCCTTGGAAATAAAAAAAAATATGCTTGTCTTGTCTTCTTTTTCTATAGGAAATAAGAAGAACAATCAGCAATGTTATAGTGCTTTTCATATACATTGCATCCCAAAGTGCTTTATAAGCCATGCTAGACTGGTAGTGAAGTGACTGAACATGTAGTGGCAGCCATTTCACACATTAATACCCACACACAACCTTGGACAATTGTATGAACTGGTTTTAAAGAAAGGGGAATGTTGGCCAGGACACCAGGGACAGGTAGTGAACATGGTGCTAGCAGCCCCACATCTTATATCTCACAGTGATCTGTACATCTTTCTCCCCCCCTTTTGTCTTCCCCTTCCCTGAATGTAGCAGTACCCTGCAGGAGTGGGCTTCTCAGTCCCCCTCTGGTATTCATTCTTCACTCTTGCTCCCCACACCAAAAACTGGTGAGCTCAGCACCCTTCTGCATCATGAATGCAGTCAGTACAGTCCCCTGGGTTTTTTGGCATATCAAAAATAAACAAATCTTTCCAGTAAGTCAGGCTGATAGCAGCAGTCACAAGGGGAAAGATTGGCTTTCCTATCCTTAAAAGATCTTGACTATCTTTGATTAGGCACTATCAAATGATGGGTGTGATCATTATTATGCACATCATTTAATAGTGCCTAATCATAGGTAGCTTAGACCTTTAATGGGTAGGAAAGCATATTTTTCCCCTTGTGCCCTGCTGCTATCAACCTGACTTACTAGACGATCATGTTTATTATTAATATGTAAAACATCATGGGAGACTATCCACATTCATGATATGGAAGGGTGGTGAGCTCACCAGGTTTTGGTGTAAAGAGCAGGTGAGAAGAATAAATGCCAAAGAGGGACTGAATAGGCCATTCCAGCAGGGTACATCTAATTTCAGGGTAGGGGAAGACAGGGCAGGGGAAGTTGAGCAGATCATTGTGAGATCTGCGATGTGGGTCTGCCAGCAACATGGTCGTTACCTGACCATGGATGAGAACAACCAGAAATGGCAAATAGTCAGAGTGGCAAGGTTGCACCTAAATTGTTAGTTTAATTCAGTGTAGGGAGATTACCCTTGGGAGGGGGTGTTGAGTTTGTTGGGACAGTATCGAGGGAGCAGTGCATAGCTCATTCAGGATTGAGAAGAGTGCTAGCCAGCCATCTTGCATTGTGAAGTAGGGCACATAAAAGTACTGGAGAAGAATTGCTGAGAACTGTCCTGTGGGGTTCTGCAGATCACAGGTAAGGGATTAGATCAACACTGGAAGTTGGGTGGATTTGCTCAAGGTGTTAGTATGCCTCTCCTGCTAATAATATTGTTATCCATAGGAACTGCAGCCCTTATGACAGTATGAATAGCAGTTTTTCTGTTGTGTCCTGATGCTTATTGCTTGGTCTTCCAGGAAGACCTAGTTGTTGGTTAATGAGGCAGGAAAAAAAACACAACAGGGGGACTGTACATACTGCCTTCATTATGCAGAAGGGTGGTGATCTGTTCAGTGTTTACTGTGGGAACTGAAGTGAAACATTGAGAATGAGGACTGGAGAGTGATTTGGGAGGCATTTTTAACAGTGCCAGCTGATAAAGCATTTCAGTATAGGTGTGCACTGCTCTCTGAAGTACAAGATTACAATCTGAGGTGTGATAAATCTCTTTATGAGACCACAAGCTCATATGAGACCCCAGGCAGTACTAAGGACAGAATGTGGATGGTGGGTGTTCAACAGAAGGCAGGCTAGGTGCAGGGGGTTCTTGTGGGAAAAGACTACGAGAGAAGCTTATTTGTGGATTACCAAGCAAGCATGAACTTTGTAATTGGACCAAAGCAGTACTTTGCTATAAACTGCAGAACATCACATAATAACCACTAGATCACCGGGTATTTGAAGTGTTCTACTGTACTGTGGTTTGCCAAAGAGAAAGTCAGCTGGACTACATCACAATTTCAGCAAGTTAAAGTAAACAAAATGAACAAAACCATAGCCAAAGCTGTGTACTGATAAAAATAAACCACTTGTTAACATATGGTGTTGATTATTCTGGTGTAACAATTCAAAACAAAGGGGGAAAAAGAACTTGTTAGCACTATAGGGAGCCATGTGGGTCTCTGCCTCTGGCTCCAATTATGTCACCACTTAACACATTTGACAAACATTTTAGGGAGCAGGCAAGGCAGTTTTTTGAAACTGAAAGGCTGATGTTTACATTTTTTCCAAAAGCTATGAAACTGCATTAGTGTTATTTACATAAATGCAGTTTTAGCATAAATGTAAACAGCAGCCTTTCCTTTACCTCACTATGAAGCCAGATTTTGGAGTTTGCAGTTTTAAAAGCCTACATGTTTAGCTACAATTTAAAGTAGACTGTGGGGGAGGGGTTTCCAATTGCACATTCTTCTAAATAATTGATTTAATTAGTGCTTTATGTGGTTGTCATAATCATGCTGTTAAAGGTTTTTCTGACTAATGACGGCTTTTGAGCAAGTCCCTCTACCCACTTATCTAGCCATAAAACTGCCTTTGTTCTTAGCTCAAGCTGTTTTTGTCCTGCCATGTGCTCCCACAAGTCCATTCTTGGCAGAGCAAACATTGGAATCACAAAAAGTTATCTGAGTTTGGCTTGGAATTTTCAGTGTTTTTATTTTATGGCCATGTGATGATCAGTTACTGGAAATACAGAATCTGCAGCTAGCATCATGGTGAGCATGTTTTTAGTAGATGGCAAAATTGCAACTATAGGAACTACAACTGGCAACATTGGGTGCATGCTTGTGGTATTAAATAACTAAATAGGAAGTATAGGCTCAGTATCTGGCAAAATTCTGCTTTTCTCTTTTATAGAAGGCGAATTTCAAAATATGGAATCTGTAACTGTTAAAATGTTGCTTTTGGTTTAGGTGTTCAACTCTGCATGATGTTATGTTGAGGGCTAAGCTTTAGGGTCTAAAAAAGTGTACACAAAACTGCTGGGAGTATTTTAGTGAATGTTTAAAAAATGTCATTATTTGTGTGTATTTTGAGGAATTTATGAGCTCAACTAGGATGTACTGTGGCCATTTACTTAGTCTGGAAGGGATTGCTTAAACTGCAGGTAATTGTCTACTAAATGTAGATGCTAGGCATCAAGTTTCACTCTCCTGCTTTGCTTGCTTCTTTTGCATTTGCAACCATGTATGTGTATTACACCATAGTCTTAGTTGGAGGCGGGGGTGCACAACTATTTTTTTTTTACAAAATTCATATAATGTGTATTTGTAGTAAGTAAGTTCCTTTGGGGAGAAACAACATATGCCTGCAGGCTGGAAGTGCCAGTATGTCAATATTGCTATGAAGACAAAAAATAATTATAAAATAAAACAGGTTGACAAGACAATTTCTCATTAACTTGTAAAGTTTGTCTAGGACTTTAGGGACTGCATCTCTTTAACTGCTTGTAAACTGTCTAAGTGAAGTTACTCCTAGCTATCATACAATGACTGATTTTACCAAATTCTATGTTTGTGGGCAGACACCAGCAATGTTCCAAATACAACAGTTTTGCTACAGCCTGTGGTCATGCAGACCAAGATACAAAAAGATGGTGCCTCTGTGTGGGTGATGTATGGAAAATTATTACAATTAATAATGAAGTGCAGCTGAAGTTGCGCTATTATAGTAAATGTAAAAGAAACTGCATAGAAGTAATCAATTTTATTTCTTAAAGAAAAAAATCAAAATATAGGAAATATCTATATAGATATGCAGATCTGAAGGAGTCAAGGGCATACAATTACTTAAAATAAAGGGCAGAATTTCAAGAACTGGGTAAGGGGTGCCATCTCTGCTTCAAATGTTTTCATCAGAAGTGTTCCCTTGGTGACTGGCACAGGGATTATTGTTCTATGGGGAGTGTTGGTTAACATGTAGGTTGGTTGCAGTGTGAAAAAGTCCATGTTACCGTGGCTGAGCCTCCCCCATCGAGCCTGGGATCAATGGATAGATGGCTGAAGGGAGCAGGTTTTCTTCATTTATGCACTCAAATAAATCAAAGAGAAGATAGGGTGATGGACTGGGAGAAAGGGGGAAGGTAAAAAAAATTGAGCTATCCTTTATATATAAAAAAAAAAGAGACAGATACTTATGCAGTCCTGTAATGTAGTAGGAAGCAGAGGTGGATATGCCAGACAGGGGTTTTGGTGTTCCATGTTCTTGTGTTTTTACAGATTACAGAGTGGTTCAGGATCTCAGGAAGAGGAAGGCAGTGACACCTAACTTTGAGAAGCAGCTGTGACCTTGTCCCAAGTAAGAAGGAAGGCATGGCAGAATACCTGTGTCTAGAACCCAGGATTCCCCAACTCATCATGGCAAATCTGCCACAAGGTAAGCTCAATTTCAAGAAATGGATTTTGATGAGTTGAGAGCACTGTTAATTCAGATTTGTGATAGTCTTGGCCTTAGGGTCGAGCCAGGCTCCAAGCACCAGAGAAGGAGGAAGGGATCAACCAACTAGGAGAGGGGGTCCCAAAACCCCTAGATTGCCCCATCACAGATCTAACCTTTAGCAGGCTCAGGGAGTCAGGGGGATGAAGTCAGCTAGTTGTCTTGCCAGAGGTGCTGGTTGAGACCAACACTTCTCAACTAGTAGTACTGGCCATGGTCATCCCCCAAGCAACCAAGAGGTTTAGCTCTTACACAGCCTCTGGTAGCCACATCAAGCCAACAGTTTAACATGGAGAGTACACAGCCACTACTGTTTCAACATAAGCTTGATAGGGTGCTAGCCTTTATCAAAGCCCAAGATAGCAAACAAGCAGAACCCCAGTCTGCCATGTAGGCCATTGCCTCTGCGTCAGTAGTTTCACCCCTTTTTCTACCCTGGCAACTAACAGGCTTGACCCCAGCTCCCCTGGCCCATTCCCAGCTGATGGCACCTCATAGGGATTGTAGCTGTTCAAACAAAAGCTTGAAAAGGTGCTGGCCTTCATTGAGGAGCAAGAATGCATGCAGCCAGAACCTCATTAGTTGAGGTCAGTGCCAGCATTGGTACAGTGTGTGGTGGTTTCATCTTCTACTCTGGTGGCACAAGGTTTGCTACTAAAAGTTGTTATGAGCTATGTAAGCCTATGGGAGATAATGGGATTGCACCACTTTGACAAGATAAACCACAGATAAGCAGTGGGGAATATATGGATGTTTTCACCTTGCTTATTAGTCCCAAAGAGACAGGATGAGAAGGAAAAATAATGGACAAGGATGAAAAGGTGGAGTTAAGAAAAGGGTTACTATACACTGGAACATGGAAAATGTGTCAGCTCGTTTTGTAGTTTTCATGGAAATATTTTCTCAGGTTATCCTGGTTTAGGCAGATGGCCTTTGGCATTATTATAGCCAGTTGACGGCAATGCATACTAGCAAACTGGTGGGGGGGTGTCTGTCAGAATATGACAAAGAATTTTGGTGTATAAGGAATATTTGTCCAGAAATGACCTAGGACATGTTGGACCTTCCATTCTTGTAGACCATTGATGTCAGCAGGGAGGTTCAACACAATGACAATGGCTTTCCAGTCAAACAGTCACTGTCTCCAAGAAAAGTGGGACAAGCCATGAGTGGGAGGGTGGCTGGAGGTTGGGATGCTGTTATTATTTCACTCAAGGGATGTATAGGGTAGACCAATGTAAATACAAGCATGATTGTATGTTGTTTTGATGACCTCACCAGTTCAACTAGTGCAAACCAGACAATGCCATGCCATGGCCCTTTGAGAAGTGGTGCACCCAGATTCCCAACTCCAATAAGTGTGCATCACATTGAAGCGTGACTGTGCATTTATCCAGATCATGTACCTGCTCATGCGCTGGCACATGGCTTTAGGGAAGGTATCAGAAAACAATACAGGATCCCCCATGATTAGTACAAAGCTGAGAACCTCAAGTCTGCCATGGAACAATTGGAGGTAGTCACTGCCAAGCTGGCAGAAAAGATTGCTGCCAGGAGGCTTAGCAGGCCATTTGCTGCACCACCCTGACTGCACCTCAGCTATCAGGTCATCTATCAGCCTAGTCACAGGAAGGTGCCAGCTGAGATTAGGATAAATAATCATTAGTGTTACCAAGATGGAAACTTTATCAATGACTACATTGATCTGTACTACACAGCAGTCTTGTGTGCTGTTTTATGGGGTAGTAGAGGAAATCTGGACTGTGAGGCATGGGGCTCTGCTAGCTAAAACAGACTTAGAGTTTGTGTTCCATCTTTTGCCACTACACCCAGAGGGCAGTGATATAATGTTGATGAAATTTGATGGTCAGTACTGTGTTGACAACTACTTGCCAACAGGGTGTGCCATGATGTGCGCTGTGTTTGAACAGTTTAGCATGTTCCTGTACTGGGCAACCACACACAAGACAGGTTGTACTGAGGTAGTACACTACAAAGATGACTTTCTGTTTGTGGACAGGCCCAGGTCCAGGGACTGTGGGCATTCACTGAGATCTTTTTAGGCCATGTGTGCTGATTTGGAAGTCTCTCCAGCACAGCACAAAACAGAGGTCCAAACACCATGCTATCATTTGTGGGATTTGAGATTAACACAGGAGCCACAGAGTGTTGCCTCCTGCATTATAAGGTGGTGGCATGGAGGGAATTATTAGCCAGAGAAGCAAAGGCACACAAAATCACCTTGCAGAAACTACAGTAGTTGTTGGGTCTCCTCAGCTTTGCATGTAAAGTAATTCCTATGGACAGGACATTTCTGTGCCATTTGTCAAAAGCAGATTTGGGATGTCAAAAGCCTTACAGCTTAATCTGGCTCAAAGTCAGTTGGCATTCATCTGTATCCCCCTCCCCTGGGTCATGCCTGAAAATAGGCAGGATTTGTCTAGTGCACTTACCCCGTCAACAAAAACTAAATAAATAAATAAATAATAAATTACTACAGGCTCTGGGTCACTGAGAGCTTGAGAGTGGACCTGGGGGTGTGGTTGGCTTTCTTTAACTGTTTCAATGGTTTGTAGATCTGATCTGACCAGAAAGTAACCACCAGTCAGGATCTTGAGATATTCATGGATGCATCTGGGGCTTTGGCTTAGAAGATTACTTTTGGGGGAGTGGTATGTGGGGTAGGGGCCTCCATCCTGGGAGAAAGAAGGCCTGACCAAGCAGATAACATTATTGGAATTTTTTTTTCAATAGTAGTTGCATTGGTAGTGTAGGGTGAGTGCTTTTGAGATAAGAATGCAATTTTCAGGTCAGACAACAGTGTGGTGATCTAAACCATTAATGGGAAGTCAGTGGCCAAGGGCCCGCTGGGTAATCTCATGTGTTTTTTTCTGCTCAGATGTTTGGTAGTTAATATCCAGTTTTAAATTGTCTCTGTACCAGGTGTGCATAACAGTACTGCTGATGCTTTTTCTCATTTTTAGTGGCAGAATTTCCCCAAATCTAGCCCCAGAAGCAGAGGTGTATCCCAGGGAAGTCCCAGCCTACCTCTGGGAATTGGTGATACCGGGACACGGGTTTACCGTAACAGAAAAATTACAAAATCCATTTTGCAGATTGGAAAAACTGGCATTGTAACCTGTGTCTGCAATGCCAAAATCCATTTTAACAATTGTCTGTGAACTTTAACAGTTTTTTTTTTGTCTACTAAGATGCTCTTGTGCAATTTTGGTCTTTGCAACTACCCTTGTACCTATTAAAAATAATTTATAATTTATAATATGGCTTATGATGAGCTCAGCATGCAACACTGTTTTATATGTATACAGTCCTACTACTATTATCCATCCCTATCCACCACTGTGATCCTATTGCAGATCTTGGAGTGGTGTGCATCTCAGTTTTTGACTGCTCAGTATTCTCCAATGTATTCCACCCCCATCACATGTGAAAACCAGCCTTTGCTCAATGCGACTTTACCAGTCACCAGTTGATTCATGGACATAAAAATTATATTGGACACAAGTAAATGATGAACTGCAACCTTGCAAGTAAGAAAAAGTAGTGTTTATAATAAAATGTGCAAAAATGGACAAAAACATGTGGAAAACAGTGCATCAAAATACATGGAAGGCAACTAAACTAAAACCTATAAATATATAGTAAAATGTGCTCATTGTGTAACAAAAATGTGGAAACTGAAAAATAATCATGAAATACAATAAACTAAAACCTATAAAAATACATCAAGAAGTGCAAAAGTTGTATACTGTAACAAAAGTGTAGATAACAGTGCAACAAAAGACATGAAATACATGTAAACTAAACCTACATAAATATATACACCAACGTATGCAAAAGTGATATAAAAGTGTGAAAAAATTAACAATATACAACAAAATACAATTAAATTAAAATCTGCATACATTTGCACCAAAGTAAAACAAAAATAAGGAAACGTGTGAAGATATCACTTAGTATACATCATCATGAATAATATTTCCAAATTTTTCACCAACAGGTTCCTACATTGATCAGTGTAGATCTGCCCATAAACAGAGAATGATCGGTCTGCATCAGTGCTAGAGATGGGTACCTAAATTATATGTAGCACTGCTCTGTCTTGCACTAGTAGGTGTGTTTAAATCAAATTCCACTACTGAGAGACATCACAATCTGACTGTTATGAACCTCATTTAAATAGTGCCTTATGTGTATCTCCTGATCCTTCCGTAGAGCAATTTTTCTGTGCAGGTGAAAATGGGTATCTCACTGGCTTAGTGTTCAAAGTCATTGTTCAGTTTCACAAAAATGAATGGATCCAGAATATGACAGCTTTTAATAAATATATCTGATGTATTTGACTCCAAGTGCTTTGCATTTCTGCCAACACCACCAAAAATGCTTTTTGAGAAAGGTCACTTTCTCTTGCCTGACCTGGGGCCTAAGATTGTCAAGTCATTCATCTGCTCTTTAAAAAGTCCAGTTTTATACACTCCTGCCTCAAACTGGTTAATAAACCTGTGGAGTATGTCATATGTCAACATAGCTAAGGATGATTTCTTGGGCTGCACCAGTTGTATTATCTCAATAAGGTCTGTGCGATTTCCTGCAATAAATACTGTGTGCACATGGAGCTCAGTGAACTGCCCTTGAAATATTGTGTGCAGGGATTTTATGTAGGTTGCTCCACTGGGATCTTCTTGAAGGAACTCTGTGAGATGTTGTAGGAGGATTGAGTGGTACTTGACAGTCTCACACCAAATGTTCCAGTGGCAGACAACAGGCACAGGAGGTAATGTTGTTTTCTCCACACTCCACTTCTCCAGAAATGAGATGTATTCTTCCTTCCATTTTAGGGACTGATGAAAAGTGTATCTGATTAGTGCTACAAGCTAGTTGACCAGTTCAAAGTGTTCAGACTATGCATCATCTAACAGGGATAGCACATGTGCCCAACAAGCTATGTGGATAATGTCATCTTAAAAATGCCATTAAGAGTACCACTAAAACACTGGAACATATTTTGTGCATTGTCACAAAAAAATGCAATCATTTGCACCATTCCAGTATTGTACTTTTGTAGTGTCTTCATTACTGTGTGTGCAGCTGTGGAGTAGTTCATTGAAATCAGCTCTGTCATGTTTGCAATATAAGGCTTTCCTCCCTCCATCACAAAATAATATTCAGAGCACAACTATAGTGTGTGGCCATATGTTGTTATGTATAGATTTTGATGAAGTCCAAAATGATGTTCTGCTGCAGTAGTGATGTCCATTGTGTAGCAGAATGACTTTTCATTCTGCTGCACTACAGACGTCACAAAGTCATGACCACTGGCTGCAAAACAAGCAGGCAGCTTAGTCATACATTGCGTGGCAGTCTGTGCCATTAGAGATGCAGCAAAGTTTTACTATGCCCTCGAAGTTAGTGCAAAGTGCATAACTTTGCATCTGCATATAATTACGTGACGTTTCCATTAAAAGGTTGAAACTGGTGTTTAATGGAGTTTGCATTATGGCCTTCACATTAACTTTGGGTTACATTTTGAGAAGGCGAAGTTTGTGAAAAACAGCCCACAGATCACATCTGACTGTCTGCAGGACACATGATGAAGGGAGGAAGTGAATCAGCCTTCACTTTGACCTTCTGTTTGCTAGATTAGGAGCTGTGTGGAGCTTACTGTCTAGTGTGTCTGTGTGTGTGGAGCAGTAGTAGTATTTAGAAAAGCTTAGTGCTTTTGATCCTTTTTTGTCATCATTCTGACTTTATTTTAAAACTCTTTCATCCTAGTGCCCTTTTTATGTTTGCTTGTGTGCATGTGCAAGAAACATTTTGTGGTAGCTTGCTGGAGTAGCAGGTTGTGGAGGTGAGGCAGTATTGTGGCCAATGCCACCTCTACTTTTTGGGGCTTGTCTCTGTGACACCACTGAATGAGGAAGCTGTCTATGACAGCAGCTGAGAAGCGTGTCACCATCTTGAAAGAAATCAAACGCTGCAATGAGAGACAGGCTCGTCATTGCAGTGACAGATCTGACACACCTCCATTACATGCTGTTCCTGGAGAAACATTTCAATAAACATGGTGACGGCTCCCACCATCCACCTCTCACTGTCCCTAGAAAGCTGACATTGGGGGTGCCAAATCCCCATTGGCATAATGCCCCTCTTGTTTTATTTGTCTGCTGAGGGGTGCCCAATCCTCCTCAGCATTATGCTCCCCCCAACACAGACATGCTTTCTTTGCTGATGGGGTGCCCAATCTCCCATCAACTTCAGTCCCCCCTGCCAAAAAAAACACAGGTGGCACATTGGAAGCCCACCCCAGTGTGCACAAACATATTTGGCAAACCTGTAAAAAAAAAGAAACCTTCCCAAACGTTCCTTTCTTTCCCCCTATAAAGTAGAAAATGGTCCCTCATGGCCACAAAGCCCCCCCCAACCCACACCCAACCTCCCTGCACCCCCTTCATCCCATACTTACCTCTAGAGCCTGGTGAGATGATCTTCAGTGAAGTGGGAGATGTCTGAACTCTTCAAAAGAACTGAACTGAAGAAAATCATAGTAAGCTGATAATAGCATCAACGGAGGGGGTCAACTTAGGTGGACATCTCAGCCATTTTTGTGACTTGTGGCTCCAAATTTTAAACATGAGGTTCTTGGGACCCTATCTCATGAACTCAGTCACTGTCATTTCATTATTCTGTCCTGAAAGGTGCTTTCATGGTCACTGTGTGGAATCACATTTCGGGACTCATTAACAAAATGACGGTGTCACTGTTCATGTGGTGGGCTCCCAAAAAGCCTATGTTGCAAATTTGGTAAAATATCCTAAAAATGACTGTTAAGAGCATGCATTGTGCAGTTCCCATGCACACTCGTAACTTCAAGAATTTTTTTATATTTTCACTCCAGATTTTCAACATTGCCATTTTTCCACACCTTCTTATGAACAGCGCAGCAGTAATTTTTCACATCCTGCCCACAATGTGTTTTCACGCAATGGCGCAGTCGCTGTGGGAAATCAACATTTGTGACAGATTAAGAAAATCACAGTGACAGGTCCCAAAAAGCCCATGCTGTAAATCCAGTGAAAAAATTCCAAACAAATGACTACATTACCAACGCGCGTTGCGCAATTTCTATGCAGGCTTGTGACTTCACCAATTTTTTATATTTTCACTCCAGATTTTCAACATGGCCATTTTTGCACACCTCCTTATGAACAGTACAGTTGCCATTTTTCACATCCTGCCTGAAACATGTTTTTGCATTTGTGGTGCACAATGGGTGCAATCGCTGTACAAAATCAACTTTCAGGACAGAGTAATAAAATCACTGTGCTACTGTTCAGGAGGAGAGATCAGAAAAAGCCCATGTTGAAAACATGAAGTGAAAATACCAAGAAACACCAGGGGTATTAGGATTTCTGAACATAACACCCTACCCTGTAGGGACTGACAGGCATCAGGGGTGTGACTTGGGATTGTCAACAGTAATGCTCATGCCATTCCACCCCAACCCCCACCCTGCAGCCAGTGACAGGCATTGAGGTGTGCCTTAGACTCTTCAGCCCCAAAGTTCACCCCATTCACCTATACTGCACCTATTTCCATGTATTTTCTTATGGATTGGGGTGAGTGTAAAGCCAGAAGATCCCAAGGCACACCTCAACACTTGTAGGTGTCTGCAGGGTAGGGTGAGGTAAAATGGCATGAGCGTTATAAGCAATGACCCAAAGGCACACCACCAATGCCTGTCCATCTCTGTAGGGTGAGGGTAGGGTTGGTGTCAGTTTAATACTTCACTGCCATTCCTATTATGCATCTGTCTAACTCCTACACTTCCAATGCTAATGCCAGCAAGCAATCATTCGACATTGACAAATGTTTGTTTATTTTGGTATCTGATTCCGTTAATGTGTTTTTCTTTTTTGTTTAGTTCATAATACTTCTATTAATTCTTATTTACAAATGCAGAAAGGTGGGGTTCCTGCTGGGAGTCATGGTCCGAGGATGGGTTGTGGTGTGAGGCCTCAACTGTGGGAACTTGTTGCCATCCAGTGTTCCTCTCCCTGAAAATGTTGCTTCCACTGGCAGTGGAAGTGAGATTCCAGAAGCATCAGCAGAAGTAACTGCTGCTTTGGATGTTAGTGGTGCCAATCAAGCAGCACCGGTGGCTAGTTCTAACCCCCCCAGCAGGTCAAGGAGCAACAACAGCAACAGCAGGAACAACAACAGCAGTAGCAACAGGAATAACAACAGCAGCAGTAACAACTTATTCCACACCCTCCAACTGTAGAGCAGCCTAGTATATCTAGGGCCCCCCACTGACTGTGCCTGGTCCTCCACATAGCTTGCCAGTGTGGCATTTTTTCACCACACTGTCAGGTGACCTGACTGTGATGAGATGCAAGATCTGAGGCATGATGGTGCATCATGGTTGCAAAGGTACCCACTAGGGCACAGGTGGCCAAAGAACACACCTGGCTGTGCACCACCATGCACAGTGGGAGGCCAAGGTGGCACTAAACTAGCAACTGCTCCTGCAGTGGAGAGTGCAGTGCAAGAGGTGGCAGCATGGCATCAGCCTGCATGACCTCCAAAGTGCAGCAGAAGGGAGCGTGTTAAATAATTGGCTGCTCCTGCAGCTGCACACGAGCATGATCCATCTGAAATTTCAGCTGACTTGTATGATACCCTTCCTTCCACAATTTGATTCTGCATTATAAAACAGGCATTAATGAAAAGTGAAATGATGACTTGCCATTGGGCAGAAAGTGTCACCTGACCATTCATTAAAACCCCAGTAGAACAACAGTGGGCATGCCGATAGTAAAAAGCTTTTGATTTTTTTGCTTTTTACAGTTAGATAGCCCATTTTATAAGTGTGATAACCCACTTCAGTTCATGGGTGTATCAGGGAATTAATGCATTCCTGGCTGCTTGAAGTCACTCAGGCAAGCCCTTGTGCCTTACAGCGAACCCGGGGCATGCATTAATGCTCTGATGCATCCATGGTCTGTCGTGGATTATACCATACTTACTCCCTATTTTTAGATATGAAATAAAAATAGTGCTCCATTTAATAATGTTCAGAGCTGGTTTTCATCAGTATACCCAGCTGTTTTCAAACACCTACTGCTCCATAAGGTCATGGTGGTGCACCACTGCCTGCTGCATTGCATGCTAGTTCATTTTAGTCACAACAGAGATTATTTTAAATAATAGATGTAAAAAAATAGGTGGGAATACTGATAAAAACCTGCTGCAAACCAGATTAAAAGGAGCTCTCTATTATTTCAGATGTGAAAACAGGAATACAGCAGCCATAAATTGTGGAAAGAAGGGTATCATATACACAAGTCAGTTGATAAGTAACAATCAAAAATAGAACACAGAAGTCTAGGTAAAAATTGACACCTGATTATTGCACTGCTGCTGTACTTGGTATGCTATGTTACTTTTTTGTTACTGTTGACTGTGTTAAGTTTTCGTAGCACACCCACAACTACAATGAAAATACCCTAACATTACATACAATTACAGTCCAAAAAAATGCAAATTTTTAAACAATCTCCTAGCTTATGTGAATGTTGCATGCTTTTACTGTTATCTTGCTACATCATTCAGCATGCAGTATTAGTGTACCATTGAAGAATCATCACATGAGAAACTGTTCAGAAAAGTCTCAACTATTTCTTGATGCACTGCTTAAAGGGTGCACATAGAGCCAAAACTCTGCATAAGTGTCCCAACTGTGCAAATTGCTTGCTGGAACCTGCTGCTGCTTTGTCCTGCTGTTTAAATGTCATGAAAAGTCCTGATGAAGAATCATCACATGAGAAACTGTTCAGAAAAGTCTCAACTATTTCTTGATGCACTGCTTAAAGGGTGCACATAGAGCCAAAACTCTGCATAAGTGTCCCAACTGTGCAAATTGCTTGCTGGAACCTGCTGCTGCTTTGTCCTGCTGTTTAAATGTCATGAAAAGTCCTGATGAAGAATTATCACATGAGAAACTGTTCAGAAAAGTCACACGTGTTTCTTGACGCACTGCTTAAAGGGTGCACATGGAGCCAGAATTCTGCATTAGTGTCCTAACTTAGAAAATGGGTTGCCAGCACCTACTGCTGCTGCTGTTGTCCTGCTGTTTGCTGCTGCCACTGCTGCTACTGATGTACAGTGTGTCAATAAATGATGATAGCCACAGATGACCATGAGTTGAACTATAATTTGATGTTCTGAGAAATTCTTCAGCTGCGCTCACTGAAACATGCTGCCCTATGTGTGTGTATTCATACCAACAATAGTAAGTTATTGTACCTGTCACTATCATGTTTTTTTCAGAGATACTGCCATTTAATTTGTATTGAATCTTCTTTATGTTGTAAGCAGTCTGTTGTGTTGTTCCTTTGCAGGGAGTTATCATCATACATATTGAATGTTTCCCCTTCACCAGTGTGTTGGCCATGGTCACATTCACATGCCATACATATGTGCCACCATCTAATGTAGTACTGTAAACTTTACATTTTTGGGGAGGAGGGTTACTGCTGTGAGTGAGTGAATTATAAGCACTTCTCATTACTGTTTTTTTCTTTTACATTCTCAGGTCACAGCACACAGATTCACAACCACAGTGATGAAACCATGCTGCCGCTGCACATGTTACACATGTGTCTGATTGCTGACTTCGGTTGTACGAAAAATGTCAAGCCATGAAAGGTAAGTGTTTTTTTTTGGGGGGGGTTGCATACATCATTGGAAAACAATTTTCATTAATATTTTTGTCTTCTTTCCAGGTCTTCAGTGTATCCAAACTGTTGTCCATCTTCAGATTGGAAGCACATACCATCTCTCCACAGTACCTCAATGCTACCTGCTAACAGATGAAGAAGAAATTATTCTGAGTTCATTCCAGTACCCCATTCAGTATCAGTACCCAATGGAGCTGTTCCTGTCTTTTGTTATAGCCATCATCTGTGTAGAAAAAGAGATATTATCTGGCCTGTATGGATCACCATTAAGTACTTTACACCTGTGGAAAACAAGGGACAAAAAAAAGGGAAATAAGACTGATTCTTACCTGTAGATAAAAAAGGTTAAGTGGCTGCACTGTGATGGCGTTATTGCTGAAATTACAGTAGTTGCCATCATTATGGTCCTAGGACTTTATAACAGCAAGTTTAAACAATCACCTGTGATGAAAAATTGAAAATCACTTGCCTGTATTTGGCCATAGTTGTATGTATAAAAAGATCAAGCAAGGATTAACACTACAGTTCAAGTCAAAAACACAGTACATGAGATACATACATACTGTAAATTATTGATGTTGATCACGGTGAAGAGTGTAATGTTTCTGGACTTGTTTCAGGACCCGAGTGATTATTGTGCATAGCTTGCTCCAGCCAGACTAGCGGTGCAGCACCGTCAGAGAAATAACCAGAGATAACAACTAACATTAAAAATTATTGCTCACAGTGACACAAGTATTTTGATGTGATTTCTTTGCAAATTATCTTGTACTGATCATCCAGATCTCTTTTCACAAAATTAGTGTTGTCCCCCAGAATGAAACTCACTTTATTCAGCAGACCTACTGAACAAAGCAACATAATTTCAATGGCAATTAGTCCCCTTTCTCATGCAGGAAACTGTAGCATTCACTTGATCCTGGCAGCATCACATTTTCCTGAATGACAATAGGGAATAATTGCCATTGAAATGGCGTTGCTTTATACAGTAGGTCTGCTGCAGCATTGTGCAGAGTGCTGCAAAAGGCTGTAGAATTGAGTTTCATCCTGGGGGATGCCACTGTATGTAACACAACAAAGTAACTTTTTAAAAAGAATAGTCCATCATTACTGAATACTGTAATTTAGAATAACTTTTAGTACATTATTTTTAATGTTGAAATTTAAAACAGTGATGGTGAATATTGGTACTTTATTTCATGATCATTGAGCTATTCTGGTTATTAATGATGATGATGACAGGATAAACCTAATTTCTGCTACAGCGATTATAGTACCGAGGTGGCATAATAAGAACTACATTAATGCATATTCATAGGACATGGACTCACCATGGCTGGCTGCGGGTTATTTGATTGTGCAAAGGCACCCAAATTTGTGTGTGTGTGTGTGTATCTCTCTCTCTCTCTCTCTCTCTCTCAAGAAATGGGGTGGCTGTGGCTGTCTGTGGGTTCTTACATTGGGCACAGGTACAATGTCTCTCTCTCTCTCAAGAAGCAGGGTGTCTGTGGCTGGCTGCGGGTTCTTACATTGGGCACTGGTACAATGTCTCTCTCTCTCTCTCTCTCTCTTTCTATCTCAAGGAGCATGGTGTCACCAGCTCAGTGGCACTGAGGGTTGAGATGCTGGATGCCACACCTTGTACCATGCCAGTGACCCAAGTTCAGGAGTGAGCTTGGGTGCTGGGGGTTGGCAGGGGGAGGAAGAGGATTGAGCATCCATTGGACTGCTCTCCTCTCCTGGGGGAGGGTTGCAGGATGTCCATTGTCCCAGTGGCCCTCGATGGAGATCAGGGGCACAGCAGGATGTAGGACTAGCAAGGACTTGGGGCGAGTGTGGTGATACTGGTAGAGTAGCCATGCACCATGGCATCATTGCACACCATGCTCAGGAAGGGAGGGCATTCTGCAGAACAGGGAAAACACCAGATCTGCGGTGAAGGCAATGTCACCTGATCCCCATGTCCACTATTGGATCCTACCACCTGGCCTTCCAGTTCCTCTGCCCAGGCCCTCACCTGCAGCTTGGCCAGCTTCTAAGAGCGCCCAAAGAGGAGGGGCAGCCCCAACCAGGAGGGGTCAAGCTGGGGGTACTGGCTGCAGGGGGAGGAGAGAGGAAGCTTGGGATAGGAGGGCCTCAGGTTGGCAAGAACAGATCAGGATGCCCGAGAGAGGCCCCACAGGCTGCAACCGGAGGGAAAAAGATAAAAAAAAAGAAGCAGGGTGTTCATGGCTGGCTGCAGGTTCTTACATTGAGCACAGGTACAATGTCTCTCTCTCTCTCTCTCTCAGCAGGGTGACTGTAGCTGGCTGCAGGTTCTTACATTGGGCACAGGTACAATGTCTCTCTCTCTCTCTGTCTCTCTCTCTCCCTCTCAAGATACATGGTATCTGTGACTGGCTGTGGGTTCTTACAATGGGCACGGGTACAATGTCTCTTTCTGTGTCTCGCTGTCAAGAAGAATGGTGGCTGGCTAGGGCGCATTACTATATGTCAGTGTCAGGAGGATATCTATCATTCCATCAGCTGGATGTCAATGGCTACAAGATGACATTTATGTTTAGAAAACTACAGGTAATAATGACTGCACACATTCTGTGAACTGTACTGGCAAAATCAAGAAAGGGGAAGGCGAACTATAATGACATGTCATATGATAGTCAAGGCCACTGTTTTTTGGTTTTTACTGGGAAAATATGTTAAATTCTGGAATTGGGATACCTGTCACACTGGTAAAAACAAAGAATTTCATGGAACTCAGCATTTTGCTCCAGGTCAGTAAATCTGCAGAACTTGTGTTTTTGTGATAATTGCTTCCAGTGCTATTTTCAGTTTGTTTCATTTAATGGTCTACATATTAAGCCTTCTTGAATTCTTATTATTTATCTACATATTAAATGAATGACAGTAGAATCCTGGTAAAATCCAGAAATTAGACTAACAATCACCGGAACAATTCCCATAATTTCAGGTCTTGAAAAAGGAATTTCATTATTTTAGTTATCGTAAATCAGTGGCCTTGATGATAGTTATAAGTAACAGGAATAAGTACTTGAATAAACATTTTTTCTTTATGCCGTCCCACCAACATCTTCCTCATCATCATCAAGGAGGAAGCAGCCCTCACATTCCTCAATGCCAGAGTTGTACCCACTTGGAAATTATTTTTCCATGAGTGCATCATCAATCTCAATGGTATACCATTTGATGCTGCCACCAGGGTGGTCTGCTTTGCCTGCATCATCAGCACCACCATCATCATGACTGGCTACAAACATAGATGTGCTTATCCTACTTGGTATGTGACCTTCATTCATTTTGATAAATGTCAGAATGCTGACATTTGTAGGTGATAGGTTAGTACGACGGTCATGCACTATGGCCCCCACAGAACTAAATACCCTCTCCACACTTACACTGGAGGATGGGCAGGTCAGGTACTTCAGTGCTACTGATGTCAGTGATGGCCAATCATTAACCTTGCCACTCCAGTACACCAGAGGATTGTCCAATATTGTCAGATGCCTGTTTTATGCAAAATAGGCCTCAGCCATGCTTGTGATGCATGCATTCCTAATGAGTCATCAGCCTGTTCACAAGATTCATCCAGGTAACAAACTCTTACTTGGGACAAGGCACCCCAAAGTGTATTAATGGACAACTGTGCAGCTGATATCACCCCTTGCTGGTCAGCCACCTTACTGGATGCACTGGGTCCACAGTGACCTTCATCCATGTTATGCTGTGGTTTGCAGAACTTTGCACGTGACATCTGTGCCCTATGAACCAATCTGACCAGATGTCCAGTCAGATTTTAAACCTGATCATGCCCTCCCTCCAGTAAGGATGCAAGGCCATGATTGTAGCATGGATCCACCCTTGTGGCTATTCCAAATTCTGGAGATTGCTGAACAGTGACAATGTGTCTATTGCTGTCTAAGTTTGTAATCATCTGTTTCAGTAATGCACAGCTTGATCTATCTCTGGCCACATCAAGCCAAGACTGCAGATTCAACTAGGTCTGCCTCAGCAGCTGTATCAGTAGAATGGCTTGACTAATAGATGCAGTGTCACTGCTCACTGCCTGTGTGGCATGTTCAGACAGCCTCAAAATTAATATTACTGAGTCCATGAGTCACCATTGTTCAGTTGTCATAGACATTGATGTCCCTGAACTGTCATGGTTAGTATGCATAACTAGGTACTTGGAGATTACTTTGTACTGCTTGTACAAGTGCTCTGCCATGTAGAGTGTTGCGTTTCATCTCCTGACAATATCAAGCTTAAGGCAATGCTGAGGGAGGCTGTTTTGGATCTGCAGCTGCCTAAGTTGGTCATGGGCCTTGCCAGAGCATGCAAAGTTGGCACAGATGTGGCGTGCTACAGTCGGCATTTGCTTGATTTCCAGGTACAGCAGAAACTCCTGTACCACAAGATCTAAACAGTGGTCCATACAGGGAACCATCACAAAGCCACCATTGCTGATACATTTAACAACATTTGATCCATTATCACTAGGTATGAATCCAACTTTTCGGGACAGGGGGTGCAGCCACTCATCAATTTTTGTCAGTAGCCAGTCTAGCATGTTTTTGCCTGTATGTGACCCTGCTACACCATGCATTGCAAGTGTGGCATGCTGTCTAATGCCATGAAGGTTGCCACCTCTACAGTCTGGCTTATTACAGTCCTTTCCCGTCCCATCATCACAGATGACGCCAGGCAGCTGTGCCCAATGTGCACTAATACACAGATAGGAACTACTTGCCATTTTTCCATTTGTCCACATATTCATGCTTAAGGGAATGAAGGTGATGTGGAATACTGAAGGGCATATCATACAGTCTCTGTCACAGTATGATATAACTCAGGGACAGCATGGGTGGAACAGCATGTCCTGGATGGGATCTTCCGTTTATGACATGTGAGTGCCGCAAAGCATCAGCATACTGCATTCTCTACAAAGGAGAACAGCAAAAGGTCAATTGCCAGCATTTCCACTACAGCAGCATTGAGTTCACATGCAACTGCATGATTTGGTGAGTATTTACTGTACCGTGCACAAAGGCTGTGCAATGTGGGCTGCTTTGTTTGTTGTTTTGCACGTAGCATGCCAAATGGCTGTCCTCTGTGAACTGCAATGGATGGAGTGCCTTTACATAGAAACATAGAAACATAGACTTTGACAGCAGATAAGGACCACTTGGCCCACCCAGTCTGCCCATTTCCCTACCTACTGGATAAGCTGCAGATTCTAGTTAACCAACAGCCTACTTCCTGCAACCCCCCACTATAATTGCCTTGTGTCTGT
This sequence comes from Neoceratodus forsteri, assembly GCA_016271365.2. NCBI lineage: Eukaryota > Metazoa > Chordata > Ceratodontiformes > Ceratodontidae > Neoceratodus > Neoceratodus forsteri. Next base: position 438,175,323 of record CM028137.1, on the reverse strand, counting down.
CCCATGCCTGCTTGAATTCCCCCACTGTTTTAGACCCAACGACCTCCTCAGGAAGGCTGTTCCAAGTATCCACCACTCTCTCCATGAAAAAAATTTCCTCACATTACCCCTGAGCCGCCCCCCATCCTTAAATTGTGCCCCCTTGTTCTTACACATCTCTTTTTCTGAAAGATGCTACCCTCCTGGACTTTGTTGAATCCCTTGAGGTACTTGAACATTTCTATCATGTCCCCCCGTCCCTCCTTTCATCAAGAGTATACATATTAAGCTCTCTCAGTCTCTCTTCTTATGGTTTCTGCTGCAGACCCTGCACCATTTTAGTTGCCCTCCTCTGGACTGTTTCCATCCTGTCTATGTCCTTGCATAGATGAGGTCTCCAAAACTGCACACAGTGCTCCGGATGGGGTCTCACCAACTGTCTGTATAGCGGGATAACCACTTCCCTTTTTCTACTTGTGATGCCCCTTCTTATGCATCCCAGTATCCCCCTGGCTCTCCTTACTGACTTGTCACATTGCTTACCCACCTTTAGGTCATCTGATATGACTACCCCCAGGTCCTTTTCCATTTTTGTTGTTGTTAGTACCTCCCCTACTATTGTGTACTCTTCTCCTGGGTTTTTGTTTCCCAGGTGCACTACTTTGCACTTCTTTGCATTGAATCTAAGTTGCCATATGTCTGACCATTCCTCCAACCTTGCCAAGTCCCTTCTCATCTTTTCTACCCCCTCTTGTGTATCAACTCTGTTACAGATCTTTGTGTCATCTGCAAAGAGGCATACCTTTCCCTCCAGACCCTCTGCAATATCAGCTATAAAGATGTTAAAGAGGACCGGACCCAGTACTGAGCCCTGAGGTACTCCACTAGTAACCCCCCTTTCTTCAGAATGTGTTTGACGTATAATGTTGGGTGGACTGGTGACAAGTCAATAAATGCTGCTATTTTGCCTGTTTTAAACACAGAGGATGATGTAGTAGAATTACTACATGGACCACCAATGCTACCCTAACCACTACTTGAACATTCAAAGTCATCCTCCTCATGCCTATAGTAATCCTTCAGTGTTATTTCAAAACTTTTACCAACATAGCTACTTACACTCAGTTGGGAAGGGGATACCATGCTCACTAAGGTGGATGAGTGTGAACACCCCGCTACAGCATAAGCTACCCTCTGGTGCCAAGTCCACAGTGCCATGTACCTGCTCTTGAGATGAACATGCTGCCCCCCAGTGCCAAGATGGTCACCCTTTTTATCACACCTCACACATGCTTGGTAAAGCTGGCAGATTGCCACTGTTTCATCGCTTCCATCTTGTATGAAAAAATCCCAGACTAGGGATTTTGATGCCTTACTTTTCACATGTCACTGTTGCTGCTGCATATGGGACTGCAGTTTTGTGGCAATGAAATTGGGGGTGTACTGCATGATTTCAGGTGTTGTGCACACTTGGACTTTGACTGAACATCACAATCTATGACTATTACTTCAGGGTCATCAACAGACACAGCTACATCAGAACTTTGAGGAGGGGGTGATTTACTAACAGACTGTTTACAAACAGCCACCTTCACATTCTTGTTGTCTGGTTCCCAAATGGAGTAGCTAGCATCATCATCATAATTATCATCATCTACAAATTGACTTTGGATACTGTCCTGTGGAGATATTCTAACCCCGGCCTCAATATGATCATCCATGCTTTACTCATCAACATCTGAATGTTTGGATGGCCTAACTTCAAGATCAGTGGAAACATGAGCCTGTGAGTCATCATGATGATCAGAATCTTGTTCAACTATTGTGTGGAGTGGGACATCAACAACACTCAAGTCTTGTGACTCCACAACATTTTTGCCACCTGATACCATTGCCTGGGTTGTAGCAACACTCATGCTGTTATCAATCATGCCGTCACTAACTTTACTACCAGCAGGGACAACAGCATCTCCAAATAGCATTGAAGTGACTGATTTTGCAGTGAAAAACAGAGTCACAGAAATCCCTTTACTTGCAGTAACTACTACCTTTCCCTTCTGCTACGGACTACCATGTCCACGACCACTCTTAACACTGCTAGATTTGCCAGCCCCTGATGAACCTGCCTCATCATCACAACAACTTCCACCGCTAATAGTATTCTTGGCAGCAATGCCACAGCCGGAAATAGCTTTGCATGACCATCTCTTTGCAGGCATTTTTTTAAGATTACGCAGACAATTAACAGCAACTTTATATTTCTGTAGCTTTTGGTGGATGGGAAGCCAAAAAAAAACAACTGTGACTGGGCACTAAAGAGATGCAGCCACACAGGCATAACAAGACCTTAACCAGTTTTCAGAAATCCAAAAGTGGAAAAACAATACCTTGTTTTTCGGGGGGGGGGGGGGTTACAGCAGTTGCTACACAGAAGCAGGGAAAAATACCACAGACAAGCTGAGAAATTCAGAGTACTGCTGTTGTGGTGGTGCAATAAAATGTGTATGAATTGACAGCATGCAAACAGACTAAAGGTCAGGTGCAGAAACTTTAACTGTTCAGTAAACTACAACACAGTCTTTTAAACAGACTGAAAAAATGGCCAGCAAACAGCAAAAACTTCTAAAAAATTTATAGAAGTATTACTGCGTGTACCTGAACTCACAAATACTAAAACACTAGCCAACAGCAGTTGGAAAGACTGCCTTTCTCACTGTGGTCTGTGAATCTCCCTTCTACACCACAGATCCGTCCCTTCCCCCAAGCACACATCTACAGTATCTGTCAGTACAGAGACTGAATGAACTACATTACCATACAATATTCACACCAAATCACCTTTTGCACCTGTAAACAAGCTTTCAGCTTACTGTGTCTCACCTGGTTAAACAACTGGAAATAAAATCAATAAATGCTTGATGATATAAATGCACGAGGATTTACTACACTCGATGTACTAAATTTTGATTCAAAATTTAGTCACAAAAAATGCTTTTTTGAAGGTTTTTGGATGGTTTGATTTTCAGAGCTCTGGGGCCAAACTATCTCCAGCTTTCCGTTACACACATTACGTTGATATGAGGCTGTGCAAAATAGTCTAGAGCCCATGTGACCTGCCATCCCATGAATCACTGCAAAATTCACCTTAAAGAGCCCCAAAAAGATGAAGTATTGCAAAGTCCATAGGAAACAATGGGAACTCCGCGTTAATGTGGGACACAAAGTTTTTCACTTCACTTTGTAAATGAAATATCCCACCTAGCGAAGTTTAGTGACTTCACCCACCTCTATGTGTGATACAACCAACAACCAAGTGTTTTTAAAAAAGAAAATATATTTCTCTAAGCAAACATGTTTTTTCTGCCTTTCTGTAATGAGCAATGTAAATGTGCCTGAATGAGGGGGTGGGAGGTACTAAACAAAGAGTCAGAGGTCACAGGGCAACTGAGTATGGACATCCATTTTTTTTCTTGCCGTTCAGTAGTGTGGCTGTGGTTAGGAGGGGGGATGAGAAACGGATTCTCTTTGAGTTGTAGACAGAGCATAGAGTCAGCCACTGGGAGGGATCATCAAAGCTATAAAACAAGGAAGTGAGCAATTTGAAACTTTAATGTGCTTTTTCCCTTCCCTTCCCTTCTAAAGTTGCCACTTGTAGCTGAAACTGTCTTTGCTTGTAATGTGTATTTTATTTTGGACAAGAGAATGGTTTGGGCCATACACTATAAAGAACAGTGTATGATGCCCCATACACAAACAAGGCTATTTTCAACCAAATAGTTACTATGCCAACTGATGACCTCGAGTGCGAAGCCACAAGTAACCAAAAGGGCATGGCATTGCCTGGTTTGCACTGGTTGAACAGATGAGGTTGGCCACATGCCAAAAACACTCACGCTTGTACTTACATTGGCCTACCCTACACATCCCTTGAGTGAAATGATAACAGCATCCCACCCTCCTACCACCTTCCCCACTAGTGATTGGTCCTACTTTTCTTGGAGACAGTGGTTGTCTGACTGGAAAGACACTGTCAGTGTGTTGAACCTCCCTGCTGAGATCAATGGTCGACAAGAATGGAAGGTCCAACATGTCCCAGGTCATGGCTGGGAAAATGCATGGCCATCAACTGGCTGTAATAATGCCATAAGCCATCTGGCTTAACCAGGATAACCTGAGAAAAAATGCCCATAAAAACTGCAAAACCAGCTAAGAAATTTCCTCTGGTCCAGTGTATTGTAACCGTTTTCTTAACTCCACATTTTCGTCCTTGCCCTATAATTTTTCTTCTCATCCTCTGGCTTTTTTGGCCTACTAAGCAAGGTGAAAATATCCATATATTCCACACTGCTTATCTGCTGCTTATCTTGTCAAAGAGGTGCAAGCCCACTATCTCCCATACACTTACATAACTCATGGCAACTTTTGAAGCAAAGCTTGTGCTACCAGAGTAGGAGGTGAAACCATCACACAGAACCAGAGCTGGCACCAACATCTGCATCATTGGCTTTGTCCCAAATGACTGTTAGTCTTCTCTCTTACAATCTTAGTAGGTGCCTTCTCCATTTCCTTTTTCAATTGGGACAAGTAGTTTTAGGCATAGGGTGCCTGCCTTTGTAAGTGTTCCAATTCCTTTTATACACTTGCCCATCCAATCTATGAGACAGTGCTCATCCAATCTATGACACAGCTTTGCAAATGGAATGTAAGCACCACACCAAACCTTCAAAAGTATCCAGAATTATTTCCTCACGTGCAGCAGTTGCAGAAGAGGTGGCAGTGAAATTAGGCAGAAGAGAATGACTGATCCCCCATCCTGGTAGAGCATTTAGGGGCAGTGAGGCCACCCAATCAACACTGCCAATCACCTGCAGATACAGTTCCACTGAGCATCCCTTAGCCAAGCACACATCTGTCAAAAATGACACATCCAGCTCCCACTGCTGCAAGACAGCCAGCTCCCCTCTTCCAGATGCAGACAAGTCCTGCACATATTCCCAGTCCATTCATCATGGCCAGCCACCCCAGTCAGCTCCCCACACACGCACATGGCCAGCTCTCTGAAACTAACAAAGCCAGATCCCAACCCTTCAGCTTCACAAACAGCCTCTGCCTCAATGCAGCAAGTACCCACCACCACAATGTAGCCAGTCCCCTGCACCAACACAGCTAGAGAGTCCTTCCCCAATCCAAACTCTCAACATTCACCATACGTAGCTAGAATTCCTGAAATGAAGAGACAGCTTCCTTCCCCTGCAGCAACATAAACCACCCCTACACCAACATGGCCAGTCACTAACACACCCAGCATGAATAGCTAGTTCCCCCATACCACCAAAGCAAATGCAGCCAGAGCCCCACCAGACACACAGCCAGACCTCCCCAACTAAGCACACAGCCTGCTGCCCCCAAACACACATGGAAAGTCCCCCTCACACATATGCCTCATAGCTCCAACTATTGCCAGTCACCCCTAGACAGCTCCTCCCACACACATATGATTAACTTTGTTAAAATGAAAACAGCCAGCTCCCAACCCTGCAGCAACACAGACTGCTCCTGAACCATATAGCCAGTACCCACCACCCCACCAGCATGTGTAATCCTTGGCACCAACATGGTCAGTGAGCCCCCCATGCGAGCATCCAGATCTCACAAACGATAAAGACAGCTACCTCCAACTTGATGCAGATAGCTCCTTCCTCCCAAATGCAGCAAGTTCCCCCTCCCATTCAAAGCCAGCTCCCCTTATATATGGACAGCCTCTCCCACCACAAGACAGCCAGTCCCCACACCTTCATGGCCAGTGAGTCCACCCATCCAAGCATTCAGCTCTCAAAAGATGACACAGATAGCTCCCCCTGCCCTGGCACAGCCAGCTCCCCAAACATATGCCTGCCCCCCCACAACAATACAGCCAGTCCCCTGCACCTACATGGCCAATGAGACCCCAACCATCCAAGTGTCCAGCTCTAAAACAATGACACAGCCAGCTCTCCACCCCGATACAGCCTGCTTAACTGCCACAATACAGCCAGCTACCCCCCCCGACACAGACAGCTCCCCACACATATGCCTAGTCTCTCCTACCACAACAAAGCGAGTCTCCTGCACCAACACATCCAATGAGTCACCCCCCAAAAAATCCAGCTCCCACCCTATATGGCTAGAACCCACATTCAAGTGTCCAGCTCTCAAAAAACAAACACGGCCTGCTCCCTCATCCCGAGGCAGCCAGCTCACCCTGCCAAGATACAGCCAGCTTACCCAGCCCCAGCACCGCCAACTGCCCTTGCCCTGACATATCTAGTTCCCCCCAACTCAACACAGCCAGTTCACCCCCTCCCAGATCCAGCCAGATCCTCACACATTTGTTCAGTCCCTTCCATAACAACATACCCCAGTATCTACATAGCCACTGAGGTCCCCCATCCACATGTTCAGCTCTCAAAAAATGACACAGCCTGCTCCCCCAACTCAACACAGCCAGCTCCACCCCACTAGGCACAGCCACCTCCCCACACATCTGCCTAGTCCCTCCCACCACAGTGCAGCAAGTCCTCTGTACCAACACAGCTAAGGAGTTCTCCCATCCAAGCTTCTTGATCTCAAAAATGATATAGCCAGCTCCCCCAACCACAACACAACCAGCTCCCCAACCCGACCCAGCCATCTTCCCCATCTCATACAGCCAGCTCTCCCAACTCAACATAGCCAGCTCTCCCTCCTGAAAAGGTTAGTTGTCCAGATATACTGTACACCCACTCACTCACTCCCCCCATGATATAACCAGTCCCCTGCACCAAAATGGCCAGTAATTCCCCCATCCAAGCAATCAGCTCCCACCCTACATGGTCAGAACTCCTGAAATGAGCAAACAGTCTCCCACCCCTGCACCTACAGTACACAACCAGTCCCCCACCCCGCAAGGTGGAATGCCAGTCTCCTCCTCCTCCCTATAGAACCTCACCAGCATCCCTACCACACCAAAGTGAAGCTGTCCAGAATCTCCACTACACCAACATGGCCAAGCCACCCATCCTAACACACAGCCAGTTCCCTTACCCACCAATGGAGCCAGCCCCACACCACCCCACCCCAACAAACAGCTCCTCCCCACACCAACATGGCCAGCTCTACCACCACACTCAAAATCAAGCATAAACCAGAGAAAATTCAAATAAATTTATGCACACAAAGTACTGTACATATGCCATCCACATATTTCATAACATAACAAAAATTCCAACAGCAACATGATCCCTAAATCCTCGACTGTATGGAGAAGGTAGGGCTCAGAGTGCATTTGGCTCATTTTATCTTTTTAGCGTATTAATAAAGAATTATTTACCACACATACTGACATGTCTACAACCCCACCCACATCCCTAAATGGACTGAGAAGGTGAATTGTTGTTTTTCTCTATATTAAAATATTGTGAACACGCATTCCAGCACTTTCTTTTTTCATCTTGCACTGTTCATTTGTACTAATGGAGGGATCGGTTATGGGTTCAAACAACAAATCTCTGACTGCACAGAGAAGGTGCTTTGAGTGTATTCAGGTCTTTTAAACATTTTAGCTTACTAAATATAAATTATTGGCCGCAAATACTGTTGTTCCTACAATCCAAATCCACCCAACATCCCTGAGTTGACTGAGATGGTGATGGCTATTCAGCACAACAAAAATTATGCAGTATACCAGTATACCGAGTACCCAGCCAGAATTGCAGCATCCAAAATGGGGCCAGCATTTTCATCCAGCCAGGTCTTGGTGATGCAGTGCCAGATCTGTTTGGAACAACTGATCTGGCTTGCATCACTGAGACCTGGCTGGATGAAAATTCTGGCCCATTTTGGATGCTGCAATTCTGGCCGGGTAATCTGTGATACACTGCTTGAGACTGGATCGTGGGAGGGAGTGGGGGGCTGGTGGTCTGTTTCAAGACTGACTTGGGAATCATGAGTGTACCAGTTGAGGAAGCCGAATCAATTGAGTGTACCATGGTGGCTGGTGTAGGTTGCAGTTAGCCCTCGTTTACCATCCACCAGGGGATGAGTCGTGATTCCTGCAGGAAGTAGCAGATTTCGTCGTCGACATGTCATTGGACTCACCCAGATTGATGGTACTGGGCGACTTCAATGCCTGGGTCAATGACAAACTCTCGCAGTTTGGACAACACTTCCTCCAGCTTATGACATCTCTGGGCCTTACACAGGTTGTTACCTCTACCACCCATAAACATGGTCACTCTCTTGATTTGATTTTCCTCCTGGGGATCGAGGCCTCCGACTTGGAGGTGGAACCTGTCGGTTGGTCTGATCACTACACCATGAGGTAATTTCCAACTTTTGGTTACTGCCTCTTTATGGGAAGTGAGCCCTGGAGGCCTAGCGGCAGTGACTGATCACTTGGAGTTTCCTATGGCCAGTTCAAGTCCAGAGACTTTTGTAGTGGCCTATAATAAGGCTATTTCTGTAGCCCTGGACTTGATTGCTCCCATCCATGTTCATCCTCTCCCACTTCGCCCTCGGGTCCCTTGGTTTGATGGGTCCTTGAGGGAGTTGCGGCGACTAGGATGTAGGTTAGAGTGGCATTGGTGGACATCCACCATGGAGACTGACCACCTTAGATTGGTTGAGCATTATCAGACCTACCAATCAGCGATCTCCCATAAGAAGGCAGAATTCCTGTCCAGGGAGAACACTGCCACTCAGAACTGACCAGCTCAGCTCTTCTGAACTGTCGACAGGTTGTGCGACCCAACCTGTCTGCAGCTCCAAAGACCTTTGTCGCAAGTGTAGTGCGATGAACTTGCTAGGTTCTTTGCAGATAAGGTGGCCAACATCAGGTCAGAAATTCTTTTGACTTGCTCTATGGGGGTTGCTGATGATCGGTGTTTGGTCACCTCACCTTGGGCTTCCTGGAGTAACTTTACCTTGCATAAACTTGTGGATGTTATGCGGATTGTCCAGAGTATGCACCCTATGTGCTGTAGTTTGGGTCTGGGCCCAACCTCCTTTATTATGGGTTGTTGGGATATGATCAGTCCGGTCCTGGCCCAGATAGTCTGGGGCTCCCTGGAATCTGGTGAGTTTCCAAGCTCCCTGAAGGAGGCGGTGGTAACCCCCCCTCCTAAAAAAACCTTCTTTGGATCCGGATCTTTCTGCCCACTACAGATCAATCTCAAACTTTCCCTTTATAGGGAAGGTGATTGAGAAAATAGTAGCGGTACAGCTGGATGACCACCTGACCATCCATAGCATCTATGAACCTCTCCAGTCCAGTTTTCAAAAGGGGCATAGTACTAAGACGGCGCTGGTTCAGGTGCTCAATGATCTCCTGATGGTGAGAGATCGGAGAAGCCATTCTATCTGGGTGCTTCTTGATCTATCTTCAGCCTTTGACACTGTAGAACATGGGCTGCTGCTTGGACATCTGGGGTCCATCTGTGGACTGCCAGGTACAGTCCTCAGGTGGTTTACATCTTTGTTTGCAGTGTATATGCTGCCCCTCGGAGACATTGTAAGATGGTATGGGCTGAGGTTTCACTGCTATGCTGATGATACCCAGCTCTACCTGTCTTTTGCCCCAACCAGGATGGAGCTGTCTCGGTATTTAATACCTGCCTTGCTGAAATTCAGGACTGGATAAATTCAAGCTAGTTAAAGTTGAACGCTGGAAAGACGGAGGTGATGGTAGTGGACCCGGGTTGCCATATAGAGGGGTTGCAGGCTGATCAGCCCTCTGGACTTTTTCTTGGGGGCTCTCACATCCTATCCTCTGAACAGGTATGAAATCTGGGGGTAATGCTTGACGACGGGCTGACTTTATGAGACCAGGTGTCGGCTGTCATCAAGACTTCCTTTTATCAACTTAGGAATATCTCCAGGATTAAACACCTGGTTCCATCTGGAAATTTCCATCTGGAAACTTGACAACACTGATCCATGCTTTTGTGACCTTGCACCTAGATTATTGTAGTTCCCTGTACTTAGGGCTGCCTAGGGTTGATATCCGCACCTGCAGCTTGTGCAGAATGCAGCAGCACGATTAATGACAGGAGCTTCTCGAGCTTCCCATATTACTCCTGTGCTGCGTGATCTGCACTGGCTGCTGATTAGGTGGAGGATCACCTTTAAAGTTAGTTTACTAACTTATAAAGCTCTACATGGACTGGGCCCTGACTACTTGAAAGAGCTTCTTGTGCCTTACCACCTGGTGCAACAGTTGCATTCTGCTGACGAGGGGTTGCTAGAGATTCTGAAGGTGTCTTTAAATCTTCAGGGGCCCGTGCAATTATGCACGTGGCCCCGACCATCTGGAATTCTCTACCCTGTCAGCTTTGGGAGTGCACAACTGTAGGGGGGGTTTAAACACGTGCTGAAAACCTTTTTATGGTGCCATGCCTTCGGTGGCACAGATTAATTTGGATCCTCCATTTATTTTATTGTTATGTTTACAGTTTTATTAAGATCTTTTGTCTTTTTGTAAATCACCTTGATGGCTGAAAGACACTTATGCAAAATAAAATGTATTATTATTATCATTATTATTATTATTATTAAAACTTAAATTACATTGGCTAAATTTGGACAAACTCTATTATTACTTAGCAGCAGTGTGCATTTCCCTGCAACCTGCCCCCACCCCAGAGTGCACCAAGATGGTAGCGGCTCAGCTAGTTGAGTACAAAAGTCACACCCACCAACAGAATACTTTAATATATAAAACTTACCGAGAAGTTCAGGAGATAGGGATTACAGAAGCTACATGAAGGTCTCTGTCCTGTCTTCTGTGGTGGTCTTCAATGAGTCTCCAGTAGGTCAGTAGGCAGCAGATCAATAAGGGTGAATAAATGAGCAATGAAAGGGTTGAGAATCCTGCTTCCTCATATCTAATACTACAGTATTCCTGGAGAGTCCAAGAACAAATGCTGCTTCTGTTTTGGCACCAGCAGGACTTTAAATATCTGCAGGCCAATCAGATCTCTGTATTTAGTCTGCATTACAATGTATGCAGAAAATCAGTGTTCCAAGTCATCCAGAAACCTGGAAATTAGGCAGAAATTCATTTGCTCCTGGCATGCATATGGCCTATCAGAGGGGTGTTGTGAACTTTCTCAGTCTGCAATGGGCCCATGGGCGGGGGGGGAAGAATACTTGTACCATCCAGGTGGCCAAGACATGCCTCTATTTTGTGTAGATAAATTGAGAAGGTTTGATGTCGGGGCAGTGGACCAGCATTTGTCAGGCATTTGATGGTTCTCCAAGGCTGCCAGGCTAAAGGATAACACACAGGTCTTTTTCCTCTGCAAAATGCTAGAAGGATGGTCCTATGGTGTTCCAACATGGCCAGACAGATGTCAGCTGATTAGCTTGGCACTGCTAGAACAGGTATGGGACAAATTGCAAAAGGTATGCTCTTATCCAGAAGAGGCAGAGTTGTTTTACATAGTGTTCTTGGTGGCTTTCTGAAGAGCCTTTCAGGTGTCCTAGCTGGTCCAGCTGAGTAAGAGGCCATGGCTTCTAGTGGCCTTGGTGAACAAGGTTATGGTGATGACAAGGGAAGTATTGTTTGTCTGACTCTGAAGGGACAAGATAGAGAGGATGTCTCTGGCCTTCCATGGGTTGCAGTGGGAGGTACACACCTGGGTTTGGAAATAGAGGACAAGGCGAGCCAATTGGGAGGCACATTCTTTCACCATGAAGACCCCACTAATGGTGTTCCAGTTTCACCACATTCTAGAAAAAGCCATGAGGATGTTTGGTTTGAACTAGGTGGAGTTCAACACAGAGCCAAGTTGTTGATAGATGTCAGATCCAGGAGGTTGGCTGATGCAGGTCACAGAATTTTGAAGGGTATGTGTAACCACATTCATCTTAACTTTCTTGTTTTGTTTCTGAGCATGTGGCATTCCCACATAAAACAACTTTGGTTGTGCAAGCACTCCTTCATCCATTGGATGGCTGTTTGGATGAGGCAGAGCTACAGGGGCTAGAACCTCTTTTTGGACCCTTGGCAACTGCAAACATGCTGAAAAGGACATAGAGGGAGGAGATGGGGTAACTTAGTCTCAAGAGTTACAAAACATGACAGCTAAAGGGGAGGTTCTGATAATGGGAGACTTCAACATGCCGGATACAGATTGGTCAATACCAGCAGGAACATCTGCCAGAACTAGACTCATAGTGGATTCCCTGCAGGGGGAGGGCCTCAAACAACTGGTACAGCAACCCACAAGAGACAGGGCTATCCTAGATCTAGTACTGACTAACAAAGAAGGGATCACAGATCTCCAGGTAGAAGTTCACCTGGGGGCCAGTGACCATCACATGGTATGGTTCAATTTGGCTACTACATCTAAATCATCCCATTCCAAGGCAAAAATATGGGACTTCAGAGGAGCTGACTTTGATAAGATGGCCAACAGAGTTAAGCTAGCCCTGGCAAAAAGAAACACAGGTGAGGGGGTACAGGCAAAGTGGGCAAGCATTAAGGATGCAATACTTGAAGCAACATCCCATTGTGTTAGACAGAAAAGGAAGTGCAAAAGAAGAAGGAAACCACTTTGGTTCTCAAATACAGTAGCAGAAAAGGTCAGAGCCAAAAGGCTGGCCTTCAGGAAATATAAGGGAACACAGCGGGATGAAGATAGGGAGGCATACCAAACTGCCTAAGGGAAGCAGGTAAGGCAGTAAGGCAGGCAAAGTCCCAAACTGAGGAAACACTAGCACGAACAGTAAAAGAAGGTGACAAGACTTTCTATAGATACATTAGTGAAAGGAGAAAGTCCAGAGGGGATATTGCTAAGCTTAATGGAGAAAAGGAGCATGTGAGAGGAGGACCTGTAAAGGCATCTATCCTAAACAGATACTTTTGCTCAGTATTTACTGAAGAGAAGGTAGGGCAGGGCCCACAACTCAGCATCATGGACACAGGGGGGAGGGAGGTGAGCACTACTCCCTTCACAAAAGAAAGGGTCCTACAAGAGCTTGCTAAGCTCAGGGTGGATAAGGCAATGGGACCTGATGGCATACAGCCCAGGGTACTTAAGGAGCTAAAGGAGGAACTAGCAGAGCCATTAGCAGAATTGTTTAGTGAGTCTCTGAGCACAGGAGAGGTCCCAGAAGACTAGAGAAGGGCTCATGTGATCCCGCTCCACAAGAGTGGTAGCAGGGAGGAGGCGGGGAACTACAGACCGGTCAGTCTTACCTCAGTAGTGGGCAAGATTATGGAGGCACTCCTTAAGGAAAGGATAGTGCAACACCTGGAATCCATAGGGGCACAGGATCCAAGACAGCATGGGTTTACAAAAGGAAGGTCCTGTCAAACTAATCTCATAGATTTCTTTGACTGGATAACCAGAGTGGTGGACCAAGGGGGAGCAGTTGATGTCACCTACCTTGACTTCAGCAAAGCTTTGACACTGTTCCACATAGAAGATTGATAAATAAGCTGGGTAGGCTCGGGGTGGGTCAGAAGTTGGTCAGCTGGGTGGCAAACTGGTTGATGGGCAGAAAACAGAGAGTGGTGGTAAATGGTATACAGTCAGATGAGATGCAAGTCACAAGTGGGGTACCTCAGGGATCAGTCCTGGGGCCAGTCCTCTTCAACATCTTCATTAGTGACCTTGCAGATGGACTAGAGGGTAAGGCTTGTCTGTTTGCAGATGACACCAAGATCTGCAACAGAGTTTAAGATCCAGATGGGGTGGGCAGAATGAGAAGAGATCTGGATAAACTAGCAGAATGGTCGGAAGAGTGGCAACTGGGATTTAATGCAAAGAAGTGCCAAATCATGCACATAGGGAAAAGAAACCCCTGAAGCCACCTATAGGCTGGGAGGGGAGTTGCTAGCAGTCACAAAGGAAGAAAGAGACTTGGGCATCATCATCACTGATGACATAAAATCATCCAAGCAGACCTCTAAAGCAGTAGGTAAGGCTAGGGGGGTGTTAGGGTGTATTAGTAGGGGGTATCACAAGTCGTAAGAGGGAGATAATAATCCCTCTGTACAAGACACTGGTTAGGCCCCATCTGGAGTACTGCATGCACTATTGGAGGCCACACCTTCACAAGGACATTAACCAAATTGAGGCAGTCCAGAAAGGGCAGCAAAATGGTGCAGGGACTGCATCAGAAGACATATGAGGACAGATTAATGGAGCTCAATATGTATACCCTTGAGCAACGGAGGGAGAGAGGTGATATGATCGAGGCATTCAAACACCTTGAGGGCATAAACAAGGTGAAAGAGTCTAACATGTTTAAATATAAGAAAAATAGCAGGACAAGAGGACGCAGCATGAGATTAGAGGGAGGCCGATTAAGGAGGAATGTGAGGAAATTCTTTTTCACAGAAAGGGTGGTGGATGCATGGAATGGCTTACCACAAGAAGTGGTGGCTATAAATACAGTGCAGGGCTTCAAACAGGCATGGGATAGGCATAAGGGAGCAATACAAATGACTATGAATAGATAGGCCACTGACAGAGCAAAGGCCGATGGCACATTTATAAGGTAGAAAAGAAATGGGCAGACTGGATGGGCCTTGCGGTCCTTATCTGCCGTCAACTTCTATGTTTCTATGTTTCTATGAAGTTCAGCAGTAGAGTCCTCCCAGTGTTTTGGTGGTACATCGGGGGTTAAATGGCTTAGGACTGGTGAAGTCCTTGGAACTGTTGTGCCAGATTAGAGAGGACCTGTTTTTGCTTTGAGAAACCTAGTCTGGGGTGCATATAGTCTGATCGCACATCATCCAGCAGAAGCATTTGTGACAATGAGAGATCCTGCTGCAATACAGAAAGCCTGCAGGCTGACCAACATGTCAATGTGGAGCTCTATGAACTCATCTGGTGGGACTCTCCTCAGGCATGGTGATATAGTTGCTTCTGAACATCAGTTGTATGCCCTGGATGGTGTCCACTTGTTTAGCATAGGTTTTGATTATGTTTGCTGACCTACAAAGTGCTATGGAGCAATTCAGTATAAAGGGTTTGGCAAGCTCAACCCATGCATTTACAATGCAACTTAATAAAATTAGTGGGGTGGCACCTGGTGTGTGACCAAACAGAAGCGTATAGTTAAAGTATCAGGGCTCCCCCCCACTCCCATTTTGCTGCATCAAAGTGTGCAGTTTTTTCAAATAACTCCAATGTTGTTACTTGTTATACATTTTGGAGGGGTTCTTGGTCTTACTATCCAGCTGAACCACGATTAAGCCTGACCACTTCGACAAAGTGACCACCTCCATTGGTCAGGTAAAAAGCATTACATTTTCACTTGCCATATCAGAGCTGAGGTCTCTCTGCTTTCTCTATTTTCTAATGAAGAGACCACTCTCCTGGCTTCATTACTTATATAGGGTGATCTGGCCAATGAAAGGCTCACAGGTGTTTAATGGGGAGTTCACCAATCAGAAAAAGGTCACAGTTCTCCTACATTCAAATCAGTATAAACAGTTTGGCAAGCTCAACCCCTGCATTTACAATGCAACTTAGTAAAATTAGTGAGGTGGCACCTGGTGTGTGACCAAACAGAAGCATATAGTTAAAGTACCAGGCTGTAGGAGAATTATGGCCTTCTTCTGATTGTTGATCCTTGCTGGCCACCTCTTATGCCACAGAGTCTGAAGTTCCACCAGAGGCTGTACCCTTTGTCAGATCCCCTTTGGGTAAGGAGAGGCCCAGGTCAGAAGCTGGACCATTCAAAGCCTTGTCACAGCTTCTTTGTTGCTCATGTCATGCTACTGTACCTAAGTAATTTGGGCTACAATTATGTTACAGGAAAATCATGGCTGTGGCCATTCTTTTTCCAAAGCATTGTGTACATATCAGTTTGTTTAGGTGAAAGGGAAGGAAAATGCGACCTACAAAGACAATTGGTAACAGCAGATATTGAAGAGACACTAAACAATGCTTTGTATCTTGTTTCTATCTTGAATTTATTGACTGGTTACACTCTTGTCAGAGTCAGATGCTTACCTTCTTGTGATTTATGCCTCTGCATTGTTTCAGTCCTGGCCCTAAATGCAGTATAAGATTTGTCCTACAAACTCAAGAAACAGTATTTAAGGAATAAATATCATGTCTGACGCAAAATACACTGTACCAGGATTTTGGCAAACTTTTTATGCAGGTGTAATTATATTAAAAATTGATCCGTGACCTTAGGTAAATTTTAACTATTTAGAGAAACGTAATCTACTCTGACAGAATATACAGGGTGGGATATTCAAAGGGGTTGCACTGTTGCACACCGGTGTGATATTCAAAAGGGGATGTTGCGCCATGCAGATCCCAATGCTCCGGGGCTCACCAGTAATGTATGCAGTGCAAGTGCGGGGGGGTGCACATGCATATTCCACATATCCTGATATTCAGCCTGGGATGTGCGGCACATATGCTGGTGCAACCCCTACTTGCGCCGCACACTGGTGCTCAAAGTTGAGCCTAAAAGAAATAGGAGCAAGGGCTGGCCATCCACAAGTGAGCTGCCATATTGCAGGGCCCGACACAGCAGCCGCCAGCTGTCAATGGCCATTTGAGCTCGGAGCCAGGGTCTGTCGGCTCCCCCACACCCGATCAAGGGCATTGCAATGGAATTGATATCCCTAGTGGTCCAGTGGACTGCCTCCAGCCCTATCGCGGGCATAGGTATAAATGAATACACGTCCCATATCCCTCATGGTCCAGTGGACCGCTTCCAGCCCGATCACGGGCATAAGCATAAAAAACACCACATCCCATATCGCTGGTGGTCCAGTGGACCAGTTCCAGCCCGATCGCGGGCATAAATTAAAAAACAACCGTCCATATCCCTGGTGGTCCAGTGAACCGCCTGTGCATGATAGCAGGCATAAGTATAATAACCTTTTGAATATCCCTGGTGGCCAGCGGTACCTCCCACCCACCCACTGAGCCCTGGTCACCCACTCCCCAGTCAGCAGCGGGCGGCAGCTCCCATCCACAAGCCACCCAGTCACCGCTGTATGACTGCATATATAGTAGGCTGTATACCCATTGGTCCACAGAGTGGACCAATGGGCATGCAGACCATACCGTACTACACAGTCCCGATATGTAGATGGATCCATTCACATATCTGGACTGTGTACTATGGTTCAGTTTGCATGCCAGTTTTCCCAAGCTGTGGACCAATGGGCATACAGCCGTACTGTATGCAGTCAGTCGCCGGGCGGTTGGGCGGCTTGCAGATGGGGAGCTCCGCCCGCCACTGATCCGGGGAGGAGTGTGGATGGTGGGGCTCAGTGGGAGGGTGGGGAGAGGGGTACCACTGGACCACCAGGGTTATTCAAAAGGGTTAATTATACTTATGCCCATGATCTGGCTGGAAGCAGTCCACTGGACCACCAGGGTTATGGGACATGTAGTTTATTATGCTTATGCCTGCAATCAGTCATTGGGGCACTTTGCCACTCTGTGCAGGCGGCGATGGTCCCCGAAGGCTGCAGTCTGGCAGGGCACCAGGAGTAAGTCACTGGGGATCAGTGCACCTGCATGCAAGTGGGGCCATAATGACATGCTAATGGCCCCAGTTGTGCCTTGCATGCATTATGGCTCCATTTGCATATCCATCTCTGAATATCGTGGTTCCTGCACCTAGCACAACTGCACTTGTGCTAGCACATCCCTCTGCTCCTCCCTTGACACTTGCACTGGCGCAGTGCCACTGCACCATGCACAATGCGGGAGGCCATGTTGCCATATTCAATGGTGCTAAGCCATGGCACAGTACCATTGAATATCACCCAGCACACTCCCTGGCACATCCCAGTTGCACTGCGCCCAGGCTTGTGCCCCTGCCTGGCGCACATTGAATATCCCACCCACAGTATATATAATTGATGCATAGATGCAGTGTTAGATGGATGCACTGTATTATCAACAAAAGAACATTTTTTTATCCCCCAGAAATGGTTATCATAATATTTTGCCTGCTTATGTGACATATACTGATATTGTGAATTCTTGAAGAACACGAACATATGGATCACCTGCTCAGGCTACATATTCATTATTCTTTGATAGTATATGGGCATGCAATTTACTTACCAAACTTAGAAGCTGTGAAGGACTCATATTTCTAATCTTCTGAAAGAAGGTGAGGCATACTAAAGCTTCCACAGTTTCAGTTACATTTTAGAAAATGTGCCAGTACATACATATATGAATAAATACAATATTGTATATTTCTATGACACATGTTAGACCTGAATTTTTTTTTGTTTATATTTGTTTTAGACATTTACAAATCAGTACCTGTATATATCATTATTCTTACCTTTTACATGTTCCCTTCATAAAAAATTCAAGGTCACAGTTGAATGGGATGAACAGAAAACATTATAAAAATTCAAGTGCTGACCCAAGGGATAGCCATAGGAACTCAAGTGTAAAGACAAGCTGAGTTCCTTCCCAACACATCCCTTGTGTATAAGACTGAATATTTTACAATAAATTAGTGACAACAAAAAGACAGCCTTTATTCAGTACAGCCATGAATACTTTCACCACAAAGCCAAAGGAGCAAATATCAAACACCGTGATTTGATAACATTTACTAATTGTACGTTAGTTGTAGGCATTTGCTGTTTTTGTTCATTCTGTACAGTGCAATTTTGAAGTTTATACTATGAAATTGTTAAAGAGATGATTTAAAATTGATCTGCTGCTGTGTCTCCTGTTCACCTCAAACATACTGTACATATACAGTAAACAAGGCAACACACCAAATGTGGTTTCCTCATGGACAAGACTACAAATAAATATACTTTATACATATATATATATATATATATATTCTGCAAGTCTTTTCTTTTAGATATAGTTGTACTTTTTGGTAGAGTGATATCTTACTAAACCAATGTATGATGTATAATGTTCTCTTAGACCCTGAAGTAAGACTTATCTTTTGAAAGACAACTTTTTACAGACATATAGAAGAATTTTTGACAAAAAAAAATGCAAATGCTGTATTTTATTTTTTTTCCAGTAGTATCATGGTCTCCCAGTACAAATAATATACTGAAGCCTATTTTTTCATGCAGCCCACACTTCTAATCCAAAGCCCAGCTCTTTACTGCTGACATGAGCACTGAACTGAAATATGAAAGTATGACCATGGGAGCAACTAAAAGCTGTTTCCTTCTGTTCTAATGATGCTCTAGAATGCATTTTTCATTATGTTCAAAACTTAAATAATTTGTTGCAAATTTCTTATATTTTCAATTAGATACTGCTGGCATATTACCCAACATTATTTTATTCTTGCATATAATGTTTGATGGTTCAACCCCATCAGTCTCCTAAGAAAACTGCGCAATGCTAAATAAATTTTAACTTGTCATACGATTTGTACATCAAGATTAAATAAAAATAATTTGCATTGGTTAATGTAACAAAAAAAGAGATTACATATCTCCTTTAAATATCCTAACATTGTGTTAGTGGCTCAGCAGGTCTGTGTCAGTGACTCAGCAGGTTGCACACTTGTCTGTGAGACTAGAAGTTTAAAAGACTGTGGGTTATAACCCCACACCAGGCAATTGGTTTGAATCCCAATACTGACATTATAGTGCAGCATGAAGGGGTGCTGCACTCCTGAGGTGCCATATTTTGGATGAGATGTTAAACTGAGGTCCCGTTTGCCTGTTCTGCTGGTAGTTCAGGTGGATGGTAAAGATCCCATGGCACTTCTCGAAAAGAGCAGGGGCATTTTTTTTATTTAAGACAACAGAAACAAATCATACAAAACTTAATAAAATGCATGTTAACATCACATGGAAATAAATAAAAGGAATAAAATACTAATAAGACATGAAAAAACAAATACAGATATTAAATCATACCCTCTTTCCATATCAGCTAGATCAAAAGCTCATAAATGCATTACAAAAAATGTTTAGACTGATAACCAAAAAAAGAGAGACCCAATATAATGTCCACAATATTATGCTCAGGGTTATAAATTCTGTAGTACAAATTGATTTAAATTCAGTTGAAACCATAGAGACTAGTTCCAAGGCAGAAATTTCTTGTTGCTGAAGAACCAATATACATCAAACCTGCCATACCCAATACAAACAGCTTGCCATAACTAGGTGCATGCTACTTGCATAATGTTTACTCCATGAGGGGGATAAATCCCAAAATATAAACTCTCTGCAGTTAGAGGAAAACATATCTGTTTGCCATCTATCTTTCAACAAGTCCCAAAAACTTAAAATAAAAGAGCGTTTTAAATATAGGTGATTCATTGTTTCTATCTATATAACACATGATTGTCTGGGGCAGTATATTTCTTTAAGTTCTTAATGGTTTTGGTTTCCATATGTATTAATCCTACCATGCACTCCCTAACCATACAATGTCCCACATTGTTTGTGGTATTCTGGAATCCATTAACAAACATTTAATGTGGTCCTGATCATGCATAGAAAAATGAGAAAAAGGGTATTCCATAAAACAGCATTGCAAAATCTTTATTTATTTTTTATTTATTTAGTTTTTGTTGACTGGGTAAGTGCACTAGACAAATCCTGCCTATTTTCATGCACAACCCGGGGAAGGGGCATACAGATGAATAGCAACTGACCTTGAACCAGATTAAGCTGTTGGTGGTATTTTTAGTGAATGAGGAAAATTTGGCCAGGACACCGGGGAAATTCCCCTACTGCATTGCTGGCAGTAGGGGGACCTGCTGACGACAGTTTGCAGAATGGCAGACCCTGCACGACCTCGCATGGAGTCGGACAGTCTAGTGAAGGCTACAAGTTTGAGTGTGGCTGTACCTGATATTGTTGATGATTCCTCGCTGATATGGGAAAAAGTTGTGGCTATTGGGCATTTACCTGCTATTGAAGTAGATTCAACAGAGAATGCTGGTGGAGTTCCAGTACCGGAGAGTGTGGTACACATGGCTGGTGGTGCTACGATTCAGGATCTGGATATTGTGGGTAAGGGAGATCTTCCTGTTGAAGCACATATGGATCTTTCAGAGATGGCTGGGGCTCAGTGTATAGTTCCAGCAGCAGTATCGGGGAAGCAGAATACTGAGGCGGGAGCTTCCCTATCACAATCAAGCTTCTCTACATCACAAGCTATGCGATGGCAGTTTGGACCCCCACCGGAGGAAGAGGACTGTTTACCAGATGACTGGTCAGTGGCTAAAGTGCTTAGTGAGTCGGGATGGACGCGCATTGATTCGGGACAATGGATCCCAGATTTTTCATGGAGCAACAATGTCTCTGGAGGTATGGCCGCAGCAAAGCATGCCATCGGTGACCAAAACCTGAGCTCAGGTACTGACTTTATGTTTTCAGATAGGGCCCAGCCTGTTAAACTGATACAAGTGGGAGGGGATCGTGTGTTGGCCTTGTCTAGGTCAAGCACATCCAAGGAGGGAAGACAGGGCTCTGGGCAGGGGCAGGCAGGATCTAAACCTTCTGGATCTGACAATCATAATACTCAGCAGTCTAGGTGAATACCCATGTCAGAATTATTTAAAATAAATTGGAACAGGCACCAAGAAGAAATGCTGCTAGACTATGTTATAAAGGGGGTTTAATAGAGCATCCTGATTGGTATTACGTTTCTAAACAGCTTTTAAAAGGTTCTATGCATTTTTTTCCTGCTGACATCTATGCCTTGATTCATGTGTCAGGGGAAGGTTCTTTTGACATCAGTCTCAAGGCTAATGCTCATTTGGAATAATTTTGGGAGAAATATGCTGCCCTCAAATCCACTCCTTTATGGACCCCTTTTTATGCCATCCCAATTACTCGCCCCCAGATTCATTATGTGACTATAATGTTTTGTAATAAAGGAGTAACTGTCAGCGACATATATCACTGGCTTCAGAACAGGTGTGACATTCTAGGCCCTCCTGAAGCCCTTCTTGATATGGAAGGAATATGGACAGGTGGATGGAAATTCAAGGTGAAACTTTTTCAGGTTAATTCTGATATTATTCATCTCCCCAACAGTTTTTTTTGGGAAGAGATAGGGGGGTTG
The DNA here is from genome assembly GCA_016271365.2 of Neoceratodus forsteri. NCBI lineage: Eukaryota > Metazoa > Chordata > Ceratodontiformes > Ceratodontidae > Neoceratodus > Neoceratodus forsteri. Next base: position 438,153,307 of record CM028137.1, on the reverse strand, counting down.
TTTCTATGGTGGGCAGCCACGAGCCTGTTATAAATGTGGAGCAAAAACTCATATTAGTAGTGCTTGTGACATGCTGAAATGTTCCTTATGTGGGGGATATGGGCATTCCATTGATTTGTGTGATAATATTTTCCAATGTAACTTATGTGATGACAAGGGTCATGCTTTCCATCAATGCCCTTGGTCAAAACAGAACAGTTCTGAAGGCTGGGATCAGGATGACTTATTAAATAAGGCCCCAAAAAAGAGGAGGGACTCCACTTGCAGTTCTCTTCCAGATGTACTAGGAGATGGAACAAAGCAGCAAGATTCCACAGTGGTTCCTGAGCCTTCAGTAATAGAAGATGTGGACATGTCTACATCTGGGTCACCTACCCCTGTAGCAGGTGTTATACACCAAAATATGTCCTCTGTTCCAGAAAAACGGTCCCCCCTAAATCTATGCCACCACCTTTTGAGACTGTGAAGGGTAGACAGTTTACTAGGGCTTCTCTTAGACATTCAGCTATAGGCCCCATCCCTACGGAAAATATTTTTGCACCTTTACAGGATGACATGGGGGATTCTGATTTAGAATCCGATACCTCACATCGGTCAGAATTGGCTACTGAAGATGAGGATAGTAGGGCTACCAAGCTGGCAAAGGAGAAAAAAGGAAAAAAGAGGAAAGCAAGCCTTAGCCAGAAAGGGGGGCCTTGACCTTAACTAAATTCCTATGGCTATTCTACAACTAGCCTCTTATAATGTCTGTAGTTTGAAGGCATATAAAAAGCAAATTTCAATCTTGGCCTATTTAGATCTACTAATGCTGGATGTTATTTTTTTTTGCAGGAAACCAGAGTTTCCTCTATTTTTGAAACAGAACAATTAAAAAGATGCTGGGTTTGGGAGCCATCCTATTGGACATTTGGGTTGGATACTGCTGATGTGACTGGGATTTTATTTAAAAATACTAACTTCAAAATTACTAAATTGGTGGATGTGAGGCCTGGGCGAGCTCTAGTTTTAGACTGCTCTTTAGGGGATTTTGCTTTTCGTTTTATTAATATTTATGTTCCACAAACTAAGTTGGCTCAGATTGAATTATTTGAGGAAATAAAACCCTTTCTTTACACTATATGGCGCATTATATGGGGCGGAGATTTTAATTGTGATATTGATATAAAATATCTGGGGATTCTGCGAAAAAAATGTATTGTGATTCACATGCTTTGCAACACATTATAGAGGATGCAGGTCTCTCTGATGCCTATAGAAATTTACATTTGCATCATGGGGCAACCTATTATAGACATATATATGCTACACAGATAGATTTGATATTCGTGTCCAAATATATTACACCTGTTCTTAGTACGGTTGCACCCACGGAATTTTCCAATCACCACATTCTAGTATGTGATTTTTGCTTAGCTGACATTCCAACTAGAATGTTGTCCTCCATTCAAAGGTAGAGGTTGAATATGTCCTTTTTAGAGATGCCAGATTATTATCAAAAATTAGAGGGTTTTTTTTGTGGCCAAAAATTCCACTATATATCTGTTTGATAATGTGTACGATTGGTGGTTAAACAGTAAACTAGAACTGAAGGCTTTATTTATTAGTTGGGGAAAGTACAGAGCTACCTCCCATTATTTAAAATATCTAACTTATAGAAATCAGCTATATAAGCGTATGTCTTTTCCCCCAAAGGATCATGCAAAATTCAATTCACAAATTTCTGAGATAAAGCGTTAAATGAAACTTCATCAGTATGATAGGGCTAAATCTTTGGAAATAGAGTTCAGATTTGAGTTACAAAAAATCCTGCTTCTGACCTGTATAAAGCTTGTAAGTCATGATTAAATAAAACAGTGATGTCAGGTTTATATAAATCTGATGGTAATATAGTAAACACAGATGCAGAAGTGTTGCTGGTAATGCAGCAATATGTTAGAGAGAATTTTTCTGATAACAGTAGTTTTGCAGCAGATGCTCTACTGAATCAGTTTTTGGCCCCATTGCCACAGGTGGGAGAATCTATTATACAGCTTTTAACCCAACCTATTTCTACACAAGAAGTTGAAGAGGTTATTAAGCATTTAAATTTAGGAACATCTCCTGGGCTAGATGGCATTCTCAATGATTTTTATAAAAAATGAGTTACATATATGGGGTATTTCTTACTGTTAGTATGTAACTACATGTTAACTTCTGCTTCACATTGTAAAGATTTTAATATTTCCCTTTTGAGTTTTCTTTATAAGAAGGGGGATAAGAAGTCACTTTCGAATTGGAGACCTATTAGTCTCCTTAATAGTGACTATAAGATTTTAGCTAAAATTTTGCACAACCGCCTAATACAGGTAGCAGAGTCATTAATTCATCCAGCTCAGACTTGTGCTATTCCCTCTTGAAAAATTCAACATAATTTATATTTGTTAAAAGATCTTTTTGAGAGCAGTAAACTTAAGAATCATTCAGGTTTAGTAGCAGCTTTGGATCAGGCTAAAGCTTTTGATAAAGTTCGGCATTCGTATCTTTTCCATATATTATTACAATATGGTATCCCTAAACAGTTTGTACAGTGGTTTGCTTTACCTTATAGCCAGGCAGCTATATTTCCCATAGATAATGGACTTTTTGGAACCGAGAATAGAATAGGTAGAGGGGTTCAGCAAGGTTGTCCGTTAAGCCCCCTGCTTTATGCATTTGTGTTAGATCCTGTTATTAGGAGAATTCATTGGGATCACAGTAAAATTGGGCTCTCCCCAGCTCCTCAGTTAGAAATGGAAAAAGTTACAGCTTATGCTGATGATGTGACTTTATTAGTGGAAGATGTTACCTCCCTGAAAAGGCACTAGAAGTTTTTAATTAGTTTGGGCGTTTTTCTGGTGCACAACTTAATATGGAAAAAAGTTTTGTTTTTTCTTTAGATACTACGCAGCCTAATCTGAATGATTGTCTGGGTATTTCATTTTCAGTTGCTCCTCACACAATTTTAGGCATCTGGTTTGGGCATGGAGATATGGCCACCTATAATTGGGAACAGCAGTTGATTTGGGGGGAAAGTAAAATTAATTTATGGAAACATTGGAAATTTGGGGGAAAAAGCGTGTTTTGATTATTAAAAATTTTTTATTGCCATTGTTTCTCTATCTGAGTTACCTTTATCCACCACCAGTTCATTTAGAGACAAGATTATACAGTGTTTTCTTTTCAAATGGTATGGGGCAACCGGTTGAATCCTGTAAAGCGGGATATTACATATCTGCTTATTAAAAAAGGGGGGTTGCAGATGGTGAATCCTGTGGTTTTTACCACTCTATATTTTTATTTTCTTCCTTTAGTTTTCTCTGGGGTTTGGCTACTTTGAAATGGCAGCAGTGGGCGCAGTTTCTATGGCACCGGTATTTTAAGAAATGGTCTTTACTGCCTCCTAAAATTTTGGGGTCAGATAATCTTCCCAGTTATGGGATTTCTTCTTTGAAGAAACTGCATCAACGGAAAGTTTCCTTTCAGAAATTACTTTCCCTAGATAGGAGAACTTTTTATACGTATATAGTATATGAAGTTCAGCATATAACACTTCTTTTTCCAGAATGTATGCCTACTAGAATGACTTTTGCATTACATAAGCTGACAGATTTCAGATTTCCTGTCCAGATATGGGACATTGTGTGGATTTCAGCTCAGGGGAGATTAGGAGTTAGAGGGAATCTTAAATATAAACCACAATCTGATAGATATTGTCTTAGACCCACATCTATAAATATGGAAGAAAGCCAGTCTCATTTTTTTCTAGAATGTACTGATAGCAAATTGTTTTGGAGTACAGCAGCTCTTCACTGGAATCTGCCTTATTTATCTCTACTTTCCTATAGCACCTTAGTGTTAGGAGATTATACAGGGGCTTGGAAAAAATTCCATAAAAGTACTTTAAATGTTTTTTTTTGCATTTCTTCAGTATTTTTTATGGCAGGCCAGATGTCAATATGTATTACAACAGCAGCAAGTTATGCATTCTGTTATTATCTCACAAGTTGAGGCAGGGATGTTACAAGTTAAAGAAAAAGATTATTGTAAATTTTCTGCAGAAAAACTGGCTCGTTTTTGGAGATTTTTCCTTTTTGAATGTATTTATGTATCTTTTATTGTGTTGGATTTATGATTCTTTATGTATGTATTTGATGTTATTAATAATATGAACAATTGTTTGGATTTCTTTCAGTTTTTTCTGTGATGTTATATTTATTTTGTTTAATAAACTTCCCCTACTCTTTTCAATAAGTGCCATGGGATCTTTAACATCCACCTGAACTACCACCAATTCAGGCAGATGGGACATCGGTTTAACATCTTATTCTAAAGATGGCACCTCAGAAGTGCAGCACCCATCTAATGCTGCACTACAGTGTCAGTACTGGGATATTAACCCAAGTGTCAGATGTGGGAACTGAACCCACAGCCCTCTGATCTCCCAGCCTCAGAGGTGAGTGTGCTACCTACTGAGCCACTGACATTGACACAAAATATCCATATATAAAAATTTTCTGGGAAATTGTAAAACAATAGTATATGTTATATCCCAATTTTTGATATTGTCAAAGATATTTTCCCACAGAAACAATAATCTGGGGGTTTGCTTACTTTAGCGTAAAACAAGATCTGATACCCATCCCTGAATTATGCCAGTGATAGAAATAGCTGTCCAGGCTACCCAGAGTAGATTACTATGTCTTATGACAGGGAATACATTTGCATATAAAAATAGAAAAACAAAAAACTATAGGACTGGGCATACCTACAACCCCATCTTTAATATCTTTATATAACACATTCCTTTTGATTGGGTTCAACCTACTCCCCAGAAGCAGGAAAAAAAAAACACCCTAAGAGATCTGACTCTAATTTTTTCATAATAGGAAAAACATAACTGAGATATAAAAAATGGTATCAAAAAAGTTCTAATCACATAAATCCTTTTTTGCTTCCCCATATGCCACGAGTTCCACCTGTTTACTTTTGCTTTTCTTTTGTTAGGCAAAGATCCCAGTTATAAGAGCCATATCACCTGGCCAAAAATATACACCCAAACTCTTACATGAAGAAGTGTTTCCAAGGTTTCATGCAATATCTGCTTCACACACTCATGTAGTCTGAACATTTAAACAATGACTTTTAGCCGTATTTATTGCTCCACCCAAAACTTTTGCTATTGCGCATAATAAATTACAAGCTATTTTCCCAGAAGATCTAGCTAGTGCCAGTAAACACAGATCATCAGCATAAGCAATAGTTTTAATTCTGGTAATCCTCCATAACTGATCCCCTGAGTCTGGGGTGAGGCATGTGGAATCCAGAGAATGGGGTCTAAAGTGAGGATATATAAGAGAGGACTTAAAGGACAATCTTAGAGACATAGAAACATATAAGACTGGGTATAGCCACACCCCCATCTTTAATATCTTTATATAACACAGCCTTTGATTTTGGCCTGACCCCCAATAGTCATGAGTTCTCTTAACAAAAGTAAAGCATCAATTATTTGTCTGCCTGGCATAGAACAAAACTGAGTAGGGTGTATCAAATAATCCAAAAGTTTAGATAAGCGATTACTAATTAATTTAGCAAAAATCATAAAATCTGTATTCAATAAAGTAATAGGACCCCAGTTATGAATATCAGATTTTTGTCCAGATTTAAATAAAAAAATCATAAAGCCCTCATACATTTGTTCTGTCAGTCTGTCTTCATCCAGAAATTAATTATACACAGAAACTAATTCTGTGGGCACAACATCCCACAATAGCTTATACAACTCTGGGAGGCCATCAAACCCCGGGGAAATATTGTTTTTTTTTTGGCAAAGAAAATATAACAGTCTTAATGAACCAACCCTCTCATATCTCTGATCTTAATGTGCTCTCCTATTCCATGAATGATCACTCCCCAGTCATCTGCCGTTGGAATAACAACTATTGCAAGCCACCTACTAGAATCATAACAAATTAACAGCTCTTAAAAGGCCACCTCCCACAGCTTAAGGCAGACCTAAAACAACTCAACTGGTCAGATCAGTACAGTACTATAGATGTGGACACTGCACTTGAACTCTTTATCACCAATCTCAACACTACTTGTGGCAAATGCACACTAGTCACAACAAGAAAAGCAAAGGGCCCATTAATCCATGGATTACCTCCATCCTACTGGCTCAATTAGCCACTAGAGCCCAATTCTGGCTAAAGGCACAAGCTCATGGCATAGTGGATAACATCCAACTTCATAAGAAGGCCCCAAATGAGTGTACAAAAGCTGTCTGAGTTGCTAAAAGAGACTTCTACAAAGAAGCCCTAGCCAAGACCTGGAGCAGCAGCAAGTCCTTCTGGGCTAACTTAAATGACATCACTGGGAAAGACCCCAAAGCACCCCCAGTAATGCTTAAAATTGAGGGCGTACCTACCCTGGACCCAATGCGTATTGCCAACTGGCTAAACCTTGCATTCTCAGACCTCGGTAGCTTTGCTGATGATACCCAGCTCTGCCTTTCTTTTGCTCCTGACCAGGATGGAGCTCTCTCAGTCATTAATAGCTGTCTTGCTGAAATCCAGGAGTGGATGAATTCCAGTTGATTGAAGGTGGACTTGGAAAAGACTGAGGTGCTGGTTGTGGACCCAGGTCTCTGGATAAGGGGATTGAGGGTTGGCTTGCCCTCTGGACTTTTTCTTGGGGGCTTGTCACTCCTGACCTATGAACAGGTGGGAAACTTGGGGGTCATTTTTGATGAAGGACTGACCCTGCATTTGTAGGTGTCATCTGTTGTCAAATCTTCCTTTTACCATCTAAGCAATATATCCAGGATTAAGCACCTTGTTCCATCCGGTGACATTCCTACCTTGGTTCATGCCTTTGTGTGTCTCACTTAGATTATTGCAACTCCCTTTACCCAGGGCTATCTGGGGTGGAAATCCGTTGCTTGCAGCTTGTGCAGAACGTGTTGGTCTGGCTTTGGACGGGATTGTCTCGGTCCTGTCATATTTCACCGGTGCTGCATCGACTGCACTGGCTGCCTGTTCAGTGGCAGATTACCTTTAAAGTCGGTCTTTTGACTTTTAAAGCCCTATGTGGACTGGGCCCAGACTACCTGAAAGAGCTCCTGGTTCCTTACTGCCCTAGGCGATTGCTCCGCTCAGCTGACAAGGGGTTGCTAGAGATTCCAAGGGTGTGTTTGAAATCTTCTGGGGCCAGAGCATTTATGCATGCAGCCCCAACCCTCTGGAATTCTCTACCCCTTTGCTTATGGGAGTGCATGACTGTGGAGGGATTTAAGCAAGCCTTGAAAACTTTTTTATGGCATCAGGCATTTGGTGACTGATGTTATGATGTTATTACTGATTTTATAAGTTGTATGTTGTTGATTTTTGATCTTTGATTTTAAATTTCTTAGGTGCCTTACTATTTGAAAGGCGCCATAAAAATAAAGTAAAACAAAATATATATACAATATATATATATATATATATATATATATATACATATATATACACACACACACACATATATATATATATATATACTTGCTTTCAATTTCCAAAAACCTCTGCCTGGCACCCTGAGGGGAGTAGAAGAAATTTGTAATCCTATGAGCACATGGTCAGAGGTTTCATTTAGCATGGTAGTAGTGGAAAGAATGGGAATTGATTTATAATGAAAGAAAGTCTATTCTAGATGATAATTTCCCTTTGTAAAAGATAGGTTTTGGGCTTTGCCCCAGTTGCACATGGGCATCTGTTTATGCTGTTTGTTTTAAAAGGTGATGTAAACAAGAGCTGTTGCAATATACTTTATTTTGTGTGGGAGTCCGTTCTCTAACACCAAGATTAATATTAAAATCCTGACCCATAAACACTTGCTAACAAGTAAATAAAAATGGTTGAATCTTACGTAGTAATTTGACTCATAAAGCCTTTGTCTGTGGCCCATAAACATTTATCAAATGACAAGCAAGACCTTTAAAAACAACATCTAAGATCAGGGCTCGCCCAAGATCTACCTCAATATTTGGAACTGACAGTTCCTGTGTGGTAAAACAAAACCCCACCCCACAACACAAATCAACTCCAATAGACCAGTAAGAGTTCCCACAAAACCAGTCCCATGTGGCAGTTTGTACTTCTTGAAAAGTGTTTAAAGGAGTGCCCTGTAAAAAGAAAACTTCAAATAATAATTGCTGCAATACAGCAAAGTAGCATTATGTTTTGAGATTGACTTGATACTGTTCATGTTAAGGCTTGCTAGCTGTAAAAGTGGTGTTGTAGTCAGATCAAGATTTTTTTTTGTACTAGAACAAGTCACCCTTTTCTTTTCCCAGGTAGTTTTGTTTATAGTACTGTTTGGTAATGGTTGTTCTGTTGGAGGTTCACTATGTGTGGACTGTGTGGAAACATCTGAACCGTCCTCCTCCATTCTTTCTCTCCAAGTTTGTAGAACCTCATGTTTATTATTTAAAGGAATAGGCTCTGGACCTTGAGTTTTAATCTGATGGGCTTGTACTTGAAAGGCTGGGCCTGTGGTTCAATGGACAAGCAGCCAGCCACTCCCACTTCCTGACCTATATAAGCAGTTCCTCTCAGCCTCCTTCTGTAGCACTTTTCTTTGTTGGTCATAGGCTGTATCAGTCTGTCCTCTGCAGCTGGCTGGGATCTACCCCCACTGCTTCTGCTTGTTTTTGCGGAACATCTGGGTTTGTTCTCCTGCATCTGGTTTGTATTTTGCCTCCAGCTGTGTGCTTTTTTCTGTCATTTGTTCCCAGGCTTTTGAATTTGTGTGTCTTTGGTTTTGCCTTTTGGGGGCTTTGTTTCTAAGATCCTAGCATATTGCTAATCCAGAGCTCATGCTATTTGCTCTCACTTACTCACAGTGCTACTGCAATCATTATCTGTGTGTTTCAACTAAAATCACATAGCTGCTCTCCATGCTACACATTTAATTGTTTTCACCTGATTCAGGCTCACTCTGAACTCTAGCTATGCAGCTCAATCATGCTTTCTCAACTCATTCTGCCTACCTTATTGCTGCAGTTTCATTGCATTGCCTGGTGATAGCTGCATTCAGAGCATTGCGCCTCCCTCCATTCTATGTTTATCGAATTTTACAGCTCATAGTTACTCACCACAGATGCTGTTCTCTATGTTTGTACATTGCTATTATACTCTGAGGTCAGCTAAACTACTGCTGATGCTGTAAACTAGTTTCAATATCTGCATGTGGGTCTCAGTGCCTTCCATCACATTCTTGTTTTTCCTATGGCGGGGACTTGGAGGTGTTGGGGGAGTCATGGCTTCATGTGGCTACTTACTTTATGTTCTAAATCCTGCCTCCACCACCAAAAATCCCCAGAGTATTTGTCACCTTCATTGGCTTTCTTGAATGCCTGTCTGGCTTGCCCCATTATTTATATTGCTGCTCCTCTGACCTATGTGCAGGTCCAACTATTGCTACTCTTCTTTACTGACCTACGTGCAAGACCGCTTTTTGCTTACACAATAATTGCTTAATGTTCAACCTCACTACTACCATCTGACCTACATGAGGTCCCAACACTCTATTCTCCTTCAGCTCCTCTTCAGTTTTGGGGCACACCTACCATACCATTCTGGTGCCGGGCCTCCCTGCAGCTGATGGTCTCACACTGTATTTCTAAGTCTGCATCTTGAGTGTGCCTGACTTGGGGTGGGGTCCTTCTCACCTGGCATATAGCTTAGAATGTTCTCTCTCTGGGCCTGGCTTTAGCTGTTTGAGACTCGATGGCAGCTCCTGGGGTGGAATTTAAAACTAGCTGTGAAGGGTGGTTACAGCAATCTCCTTTGGCCCTAGTATTCTACTAGCAAGGTACTTTCACCGCATTCTCCCTATGACTGCATCTTGTTCACCTGCTTTGTTTTTAGGGCTAGTAGGGCAGATGAGTGTCTCAGCAGTCATTGCTCTCCTCCTCCTCCCCCCTTGGTTGCCCCCAATGTTGCAGAGCACTCTCGCAACCTTCCATGGCATTCCCATTAGAGGGATCAAGTGAGAGTTTTCCTCTAAAATGGAATATTTTCCACCCCCCTTATTGGGTTTCTAAATTACAGCAGCAGAGCCATCACAAAATAAACATCCCAAGCCTGGAGGGAAGGTGATGTAGGCCTTGGATCCCCAGAGATTTTCTCCTCAAGGAATTTTTTTCTCTCGTCCATGCCTCAGGTCATAGCCCTTAGTTAGCTGTAGTTAGTGTTCCCTAGTTCCTATAGGTAGGTTCTGCTGTTGAATGGAAGTGGATGGTGTCCCTACTTGCTGTTCCCTCTCTCCTTAGGAGGCCCCCTCAATTTCCAGTGCAACCCATCGTACTCATGCCATTGCTAACCTGTGCATCTCATTACATTATCAAGCTACCTGATGCCTTATCTACTACTATGTCTCACAGCTACTGGTCGCTAACGTGCTTTGTACTACTACATTTCTTTTTGGGGATCCTTCCTAAGGTACCTTTAGCCAAGGGAATCATCCTGTGGCACCTCTAGTGGTGGAACCCACTCTGAGGGTTCCTTGCCTTTGGTATCCTACAGGTTGGTAATTCCTCTGTAATAGAGAGTGTGAATGGCCAAAACCTAAGTAACACAGTTGCACAAGTATAAAACTATACTGGCTGCATAGGCCAATGAATTAAGAAGCTGGGCCTGTGGTTCAATGGACAAGCATCCAGCCACTCTCCCTTCCTGACCTATATAAGCAGTTTTTCTCAGCCTCCTTCTGAAGCACTTTTCTTTGCTTCACCATCCTCCCTTCCCCTCTTCCTCCAACTGCAGCATCTCTCTCCTTGGGATCCTTTCTAAGGTACCTTAAGCAAAGGGAATCATCCTGCAGCACCTCTAGGGGTGGAACCCTCTCTGAGGGTTCTTTGCCTTTGGTACCCCCTACAGGGTGGTATTTCCTCTGGAATAGAGATTGCAAATGGCTAAAACCTAAGTAACAAAGTTGCACAAACATAACACTATACTGGCTGCATAGGCCATTGAATTGTCTCTGTGATTTAGGCACTGTTTGGAAAGAGTCAGCTGAATCCTTTTGTGGTGGTGGTGAGGGGGCGTGTCTTCTGTTTCTGAGTTCTCAGCAGGCTCGACTCGTGGGGTAGGGGGATACAATGTTTATTACAGTTTCAGTATCCCCAGTCTGGGATTGTCTTGTAGTCCCTAAAGGTGTTTCTGTCTGCTGCTTGGGTGCTGGCATGTCCTCTCTAACATCTGAAGAGGAAGCATGTTGTCTGACAAGCATGTTGTCTGACAAAGTCTGTTTGAACTCTAGGAAGATAAGAAGAGTGGGAAACCGACTGTACTTCAGATCTTGTCAAAGACCTACTCCCTGAGCCCCATCCTCATCATCTAACAGTAGAAGAAGGCATACCTTTATCATAACCTGTGTCTTTATATGTTTTTTTTTGCCAAATGTAAATAATCCTTTTCAGCTGACTCTTCAGCATTATGCTGTCCTGGGTAAAATAAGATACATCGCTCCCTGCCTAAAAAGAAACAATTTGGAAAATGCTAGATAACCTGTTCAGTCTGTTTAAGTTTAATTCAGAAAATCCAGCCACCAGTCCAAAACCTGTTATCATCCATAATCTGGTTAAGTGAGCCTTGAATATCATATCTTTTTTCCAGCAAAAAAATTACATTATTAACATTCACCATCTCATTGTGAAATAAGGTGGTAGTAGTTTTCACAGTAGGTTTTGTGTTGGGTATAGTTTGATAATCTTTCCACAAGTCTGTGTCTTTCACTGCATAATAAAGCCTCAAAAATGTATCTAATAAGGCAGCATTGCAAAAACTGATGTCATAGTTACTGTCCCCGGGAGAGTATATAACTCAATAATCTTCAGCCAGTGTAAAATGTAAAGAATCTTTTATCAAGGTTTTGCCAACCCAGTGTCAATCTGGTTCCTGTGTCGAAATACCTTTGTACCCCGAACACACCACGAAGTGGTGTTTTGCCACTTCCACCATCTTCTGAAAAAAAACAGCATAATTTATTCTTTGTTGCCTAGTCAATGCTTGCTCCACTGGTTTTCCCCCCTCCCCACCAGTCATGTTCATTAAACCTTTAGAAAGTTGGACAGTACCTGCTGGATTTAAATCCATACCTTCATCCTCTACTTCATCATCCAGGGAGTGATATGAAATAGAAGAAGCAGCAGAAGTTCTTCTAGAAGCTTTCTCCAGTGGGGCATGTGGTACCCCACTCTCAGCATCTGGCACATCATCATTCTCTTGAGCCTTAGCATCATCCTGTGCAGCTGCAACAGCTGTACCCTCTGTCACTGCTTCACTATGAGCCTGACAATTGACCATAGGAACCAAACACTGTGTGTTCAGCTCTGTTCATTCTGGCATTCTTGGAATAGGGATTCCAGGATCAGGGATCCATTGATTATTTACAAATAGCCAGCCTGCTTGCTTCAGGACTGACTCCGACATCCAGTCAGTGGATGTCCCACTAAGTTCAAAACTTTCTCCTTTGTTGTCTCCCAAAAAAGGTACAGTTATACTGCTAATACCATAAGTTGACTCAGCCACAGAAGTGATATCCACAGGTAAACACTTGCCAGTAATACACAGTGGACTAGCAGCTGAGTGCTTTCTCTTCCATTCTTCCTCCAGCTTTTATTTGTGCACTGTATATTCATTTTCAGCCACTGTGAGCATCTCTAAGATTTGTGCCTTTTTTCATCTAGATCCTTCATTAGTTTTTCTTCATCTTCTGACAAGTCGTCATAAACAGATGTAACCGGTGCAGAAATATTTGTTATAGTCTCAGATGGAATACCAGTATTGCCAGTAAATGCCCTCAAAACCAGTTCCTCCATAGTATCCATAGTATTTTTTTTTCTAATACTGAGCCACAAAAGGTGTTCCCCATAGCTTTCACTGAAGCACAACCTTTCCCTGCATCAACTTGCACTGAACTGGGGCCCTCCATTCCTTCTGCACTGAGACAGCACCTCCTGCAGAAATAGTAGGGGTATTTTTTATGTAAACTGAAAAAAATATTCACAAGTAAGTAGACTGTTGGTTAACTATGATATGCAGCTTATCCATTAGGTAGGGAAATGGGCAGACTAGGTGGGCCAAGCAGTCCTTATCTGCCATCAAATTCTATGTTTCTATACAATATTCAATACAAATGATATAAAGAAAAGTTGAAAAACATGAAAGTAAATAAGTATTTAATGCATACATCCCCCTGTTGGAAAAAATAATAATGCAAACTTCAATAAATTCTGAAAACAAAACAAAAGTTCCCAAAACAAATAAGTATTGCTACACCCCAAAAAAAAAGAAAAGAGCAGGGAAATTATTTAGTCAGACTGAAACAATTATTTATACAATATTAAATACAAATAATATAAAGAAAAATGTGAACGCATTAAAGTAAATAAATATTAAAGTATACCTTCCTCATTTGTTTGAAAATTAATAATGCAAAAATGTAGTAAATCTTGAAAACAAAGCAAAAGATCTCAAAGCAAATAAACAGCACTGTATCCCCCTCCCCAAAATAGGGAAAAAAGTAGGAGCATTCCTTTTACATACTGCAAAAATCATTCATACAATACATAATAACAAATATTAATAGGGAAATAGTAAATAGTCAAAATAAATAAGTATTAATGCATTCAATAAAGGAATAAAATTAACACAAAGAGAGATTAGAAAACCTATCTCAGTCAGCATCTAACCAATTCATGTGTTCCCAGTATTTAATGAAGACTGTTGATGGTAAAGCAATTACTTTCTTTCTGTTTCAGGAGATGAATAGTGGAATGTATTTTCCAGAAGAGCCATTCAGGCATAATAAATTGTTGTTGAAGCGACAATGTACTTCTGGTCTGCCAAAGATGATACTTTATGCATGTCAGAATTAAATGCATTGCACCAGCATTATACTTATGCCAGACCTGTGGTAATATTCCTAGACATAGGATGTCATCTGTGAGAAGCAACAACAGTGTGTTTTTCCAATTGAAGAAAGCAAATGTCCAAAATTGGCTAATGTAGGGACACTCAGAAAAGGGGTGGTGCATGGTTTCCTCCCTGGCCTGACACAGATTTTGTCTTGGGCAACATTGTTCACTAAGTCCCTTATGCTTAAGGTTTCCTTTTACATTCAGCTTGTTATGTACACTTAACCAAATAGAGGCCCACATAAAAGCTGGAATTCTGGAGGTTAACATGTCTCCTATTTGTTTACTTCTGTGTTTTGGGTGGGAAATATAATCCAGGGCTGCAAAAAATGCTGGGTGAAAATTAAACTCTATAATTCTTTCTGGGACAACTGACTGAGTTGCCATCTTTGCAATCTCCATAGTTTGATTTTACTAAAACATGACTGGAAATAGGGCAAACCTTGTATAAATGTCTGCTTTTGGATGGTGGCTTGGGGTTCCCAAGTATGAGTCCAAGGTGAGATTGTATCCTGTACCTATGAACTCCAAATAGTGTTCACCCCTTGTAGAATGGGCTAAACATTTTTGCTAAAGAGTAAACAAAAGAAAACCACAATGGGATTTACCAGTCTTAGATCCCCTTGTGCAAAACTGAGATATAAAATACCTCTTTTAATGGGGTTGAGTCTACTACCCCATGTAGCCTGAAAGAAAATGTGATATATAGTGGTGTCCAGTGGTTTAGGTGGGGGAAAGACTGCGCATAAATGTAAGAACATACTGAGTAAAAAGGTCTTCACCATGTATATTCACTTTTTCTTGGACATTCTGCATCTATTCCATCTATGAACCTTGCCCTGTGCTTCCTTTAAAAGGCGTTCCCAATTATACATATCCATGTTTGCAGCACAAAAGTAAACACCTGAGATTTTACATGCCTCCTGGGTTCTGGGAATCCCCAAAACATGCGTTCTCTCTGTTTCTGTCTTTTCTATAATCAGACATTTTCTTTTATTGAGGTTAAAGTCCTAGCCTGAACCCTTCATGTATTCCACCATCATGGTTTCTGCAGTACTGCACAAGGGGAAATCTGCCAAAACAAGACAAATGTCATCAGCATGCAAAATAGATTTTATTTCTTCTCCAGTGCTATGTATGGAAATACCTCTAATATCCTCATTTTTTTTTAATAAGTCCTAAAAATGTTTCAAGGGTCAAGCTGTATAAAAGGGGACTGAGTGGACACCCCTGGTGGACCCTTCTGGTTACAGCCACTCTTTTACCAATCCAACCATTCACATAAGGAGCTTCTTCTGTCTGGGAATAACATGTTTTTATCCAATTTAGGAAGGAAAGTGGGAAACCCATTTTTGCAAGACAAGCACAAATATATCAATCAATCATTCAATCAAAATCTTTATTTTTCCAGGTGGACATCATTGAGCAAGGCTCATTTGCAAGATGGACCTGTGAATAACAGGGTCAAGTACACAAGGAGAATCATTACATATAAGAAATTAATGTACACATGTACACAGTTAAATATATACACTATATACAATTTACATATGTAAACAGAGGCAATAATGATACATAGGGTAGAATATCTGAATGGCACATTACAAGAGAACCATATACAGTTGGAAATTGATTGGTGATGGACCATGTACATGACAGCAGATTGCCGGAGAACCATATCTGGTTGGCAGCCCCCAGGTGCAGTTATAGTTCTGGCACTTAAGCTATAGGATAGATGTAGAAACTGCTGGACGATACAGTGACGAGCAGGGAAGTGAAGAACCAGGTGGGGGGGGTCAGGACCCAATATAGTGTATATTGTTAGGATCCCAGGGTCACTTTTCAGGAGTCAGGGTAAGGGGGTGAAAAGGTGGTAGAAGAGCTGAGATGAGGACTAGTTTGCCAGAGAGGACTAAGATGGGTATTTAGGTACTTTGAGTGGTAGGAGGTCACAGGATGAGTGAGTTACAGAGAGGTAGGAACGAGATCACAGGATGAGAGAGATTACAGAGAACTGTAAATGTATACACTACCGGTCAAAAGTTTTAGAACATCCCCATTTTTCCAGTTTTTATTGAAATTTAAGCAATTGAAGTCCAGTGAATAACCTGAAATGGTACAAAGGTAAGCGGTAAACTGCTAGAGGTTAAAAAAAAAGTTTAGGTTAGCAAAAACCGCTGTAGAGAAATTGTAAAGAAAGCCAAGGTGTCAGTAAGTACAGTTTCCTACACCATCAAAAGACATTTGAAACTGGAGGAAACTCTGACAGGAAGAGGTCTGGCAGACCCAAAGCCACAACAGAATCAGAAGACAAGTTTCTGAGAGTCAACAGCTTGCGTGATAGGCGGCTCACAGGACAACAGCACAGAGTGACTGGCACCCTGAACCAAAATGGCCACCACAGCATTTTGCAGCGCCATGCAATACCCTCTGGTCTACGCCTAGTTGGTCAGGGGTTCATCCTACAGCAAGATAATGACCCAAACATACCTCCAGGCTATGTCAGAACTACCTTCGAGGAAAAGAACAAGACGGTAGGCTTCAAATCATGGAATGGCCAGCACAGTCTCCAGACTTAAACCCCATCGAGCTGGTTTGGGATGAACTGGACAGAAGGTGAAAGCAAAAGCAACCTACAAGTGCAACACATTTGTAGGAACTTCTGTAACAGTGTTGGGAAGAACTTCGAACAATATTTGTTGTCCATTGTAGGAAGAATGCCACAGTGTGTTCGTGGTTACAGTATATCTGCAAAAGGTGGTTACTTTGATGAGTCAAAAATTTAGATTAAATTTTGTTAAACAAAATGATTCTATGATTTCTTTTTTATCTCCAATTGTTTATTTGTTTTATGCTTTAATTTCAGAGTACATTGAGACATTAACCTGCGTAAATTTCAATAAAAACTGGAAAAATGGGGGTGTTCTAAAACTTTTGACCTGTAGTGTATGTGTGAGAAACCATATCGAAAGCTTTTCTCTGATCCAAACTAAGTAAGATTCCAGTGACTTCCAGTGATTTCTTCCAAAGTACCTCTTTCTAGAATTTCCCGTAGTAGGATCAAGCCATCTGTGATGGTCCTACCAAGGACAGAACAAAATTAAGTGGAATGTGTTATGCCATTTAAAAAAGCCGATATTCTATTTCCCAATATTTTAGTGACAATTTTGTAATCACTGTTTAAGAGGGTGATTGACCTCCAATTATTTAGAGTGTCATTTTCTCCCTGTTTATGTCGGAGAATGACTAACCTAAGATACATACTGGGTGGTAATAGGTTTTGTTGTAAGCTATCAGTAAATAGATTGGCAAATTCTTCTACCAAAAAAGGAACTAACATTCTGTATACTTCACTGGGAAGTCCATGCTGGCATGGAGCTTTATTTGTGGGAGACTGAGAAGCCACCCCTTGCACTTCCATAACAGAAATAGGTGTCACTAGGGACAGGAGAAAATGTTTGGGAACCTGTTTAAGAGTACACTTATGAAGCCAATTTATAATATGAGTATCCTGCAAATTAGGGTCTTCCGTAAATAGTGATGAAATGTGGTGTTTTATTTCTTTCAAAATGTCTTGTTTGATATGCAGAAGTTCCCCTTTTCCAGTCCTAATTCTTTGTATGTTCTGTTTTTCTCTGTAAGGCTGCACAGCAGTCAAAAGGGTTGATGTGTGCCTGAATACTCCGAGTGCCAAATTTGTGTTCCTGTATGAGGGATGTCATCCTGTCATACTGAGTTTTAATAAGCACTTCTTTAGTTTCCAGATTTATTTCTTGACCCTGAAATATACAATCCTGATAGTGTGGCAGTTTTTGTCTGTGCTCTGAGTATGTCTGATTTTTATGTTTACCTAAAAGTCATCCTACAATTTGGAAATAGGATCTAAATTCTATTTTGAATCCTCCGACCACTCTTCTGTGGAGTTGTACAGGAAAAGTACAGACTTTCTGGTTCTGATGATGTCATTAAATCAATCCCTGGCTTCTGGAATATCTAGTAAAAAAAGGTTTAACTTCCAGTATCCTGACCCCCTTGTGGTATGTAGATAATTGGGCAAGGTTATGCTAAGTAAAGCATGATCTGAAGTAGCTACCAACTGGTCTACTGGATCTCTACGCTGCAGGGATGGAGTCACAAACCAGTAATTGATCCTAGATGATCTTCTCCCTTGGAAAAAAGTATGGGGTGCTGGGGAAACATACTGTGAAAAAACATCACAGAGCCCAGTTTGCTCAATGAGGGAGTTTAAAAAGTTGGTGTCACAGTATAGCTTATTAGTTTTGAAATCTCTATCTTTTTATGTTAAAATCCCCCCAAACAGTATGGTTTTACTACTGAACAAGTGCGGTTATATAGCCTTTAGCAGAGATATCCTGTCTGCCTTATTATGAGGAGCATATATATTAATGAGTCTGAAATCACTATTTTGTATTGTGATGTCTGAAAGAAATGCTCTCCCTGGAGAGATGTCTACCATGTGGGAAATTTTGACCTTTGAATCAAAGAAGCAAATACCAAGTCCACAGCAAAGATCTTCCCCTCTCGTTCAATAGTTAGGTCCTCACACCCAGGCTTCCTCAGCCTTTTTAAAATCCTGAATACTATACAATCTAGTATCTTGCAAAAACACAATGTCAAAAAATTTGGATGAAAATAAATCAAACATAGCCATATTTTCAGCTCTGAACATATACTGTTTCATATTTAAACTAGCTATCTTTAAATCATAGCTTAGATTCTCTGAGCACTTAGTGGTTTAGGTGGGGTAGACATCTTCCTTGAACTTTTCCTGAGTCCCACCCTAGGGACCACTGTACCTTTTTGTTTTACTTTGCTGGTGGGACCAGTAGGTAATTCCATCTCAGAGGTGATATCCAGCTGAGAAGAAGTGATTAAAGCAATGTTTGAGTCCTGCTCATCAGCACCCATGTCAGTTTATAGTACAGAGTATCTGTTTTCAGTTACAAGGACTGTCCCAGAGGCCTCAAGCTCCACTTATGTTTGTGACCCTGTATCTTTTCATTTTGCCATCTGAAAGTCCATAGGTTCAGCAGGTTGGGGGGGTGGCATAGTCATATCCTCCACCCTGTCGTCATTAATTTGAGTTTGCTGTCCAATGTCCTGATCTGTTGTTGACAATGTTTCAGCACTATGTGGTGTTGCTTCTTGTGCAGCAGTGGAGTCATCAGGAACAGTTCTATGTTCCCTGATTGCCTGGGGATCAGGTCTTGCTTCAGGCCTCTTTTGGGGTAGGGAGCCTGTAGGGAATCTGTGTTGGGATGACTCAGAAGCCATTCTTGTGGCTCATAAGATGTAAAAATCTTGGATGCCATAGTCTGCATCTTTGTTATTGTGTGTCACCCAGGGACGCTCCATAAAGTTGTGCCCCCCCATCACACAAGTTACACTTAGTTACACTTAGGTTTATTATCGCAGTGGAAACCAGAATGGCCTTGCTCCCCACATAATGTGCATTGTACAGTAGTACATGCTGAACTAATATGGTGGATGGAGCCACACTTATAACATTTCTTGGGTTACCCAGGGTAGAAAATAAAACTTTTATCACACTCTATACAGAAGCAACTAGGTAATTGTGTAAGAACAGAGTCTGTTTGAAAAAGTGTAACTTTCAATTTCCAACCCCTCTTCCAGAAACCATCTGTATCTAAAATTTGATCTGTGGTGCCTTGTACATCACAGTGTTTGTCAAGCCAGTAAAGGATGTCAGAGACATTAACCCCTTCATTGCAGAACAAGATGGTAATAACCGTAAAAGGCTGTTTCGTAAGGGGGATTACCTGAAAAGATGTCCATAATGGGTTTGTTTATACAGTAACGTGTTTTACCCAGAACCTTTCTATGATTTCTGGGGTTCTAAAACTAATATCAAAGGTGTGCACCCCAGAGGCATGAATCAGAGCATATACATCTGCAAGCGTGAAGCCTAGGGATTGTTTCAAGAGAATGCAATCCACATAATATCGGTCTGGGAGCTGCTCCATCCCCCCAATAGTGCAAGTGGATGGCACTGTACCTTTTTGCCAACTCAAGTGGTTTACAAAAAAGTTCAGAATAAGTAGGGCATTAAGAGCAAGCATTCCCTGAATGGGGCTGTTCTCTTTCCCTTTCCCCTTGCCCTGTGTCAGTTTGGGTTTGGGAACCCATGTCCCCTTGATTTGCATCAACATAGAAACACAGAAACATTTGATGGCAGATAAGGACCACTTGGCCCACCCAGTCTGCCCATTTCTCTACCTAATGGATAAGCTGCAGATCCTAGTTAACTCGTTGCCTCTTAGAAGATGCCTGTAGGTGGCAGCAAATGTACTGCAGTGTGTCCCAGAATGACTACAGAAGTCACCTACAGACTTCCTGGGTGTCCTAGTAACATCTGGAGATGTCACACACATGTTTTAATATTACTTTCCAGCCAGAAATGATTAGAATTGACTGCATAGCACCATTAGAAAGGTAATGTTGTGTTGAACAACTTTGCCACTGATACTGTGTGTGTGCATCATGTTCACTTAAGGAGTTATTTACATATGTTTATGACATGGTGTGTATGGCAGACATTTTGTCCTTCAAGAATCACCTAAACACTTTGAAGAAAACACACATTCTGGGTACCTCAGTCAGTATAAAACAAAAAACAAATTGAGCATAATTGATTGCATAGCACAGCTGGAAAGGCAATTTTGTGTGGATCAGCTTTGCCACTGATATGTTGTGTGCATCATGTATATTTTAGGAGTTATATGCATATGTTTATGGTGTGGTGTTTATGGTTTAGATTCGTCTTTCAAACCTCACCAACACATCTTGACTAAAATGGGGACAAATTATTTTAATACTACTGAAATATTCTTTTTTTTATAAACAATTATTAAAACTACGTCTAATGTTTAGATGCCTAATTTGGTGTTGATATGTTACATATTTCCTAACAAAAAAAATGATTATGGTGCATTTTCTAGTGGAAGAAATATTTTTTTTGCTATTTCGACCAGCTTAGAAAAAAAAGCTAAATTACCTATTATTACTTGTATACCACCGTTGGAAAGGTAATCTTATGCTGAACAAGTTTGCCACTCATACTTTGGGTCTTGCACTGATGGCTTTTGTGCTATTAGCATTTGTTTGCGGCATGCCGATTATGGCTTGATTTTGCTTAAAGTGGCCTAGGATTCACTCTTACCAGTACGCAGGAGACAAGTTCTGCAACTTCAGAGAGTTCCTCTGGAGGCAATGAGTTAACCAACAGCCTACTTCCTCCTACCCCTAACCCCTAGAATTGCCTTATGTCTGTCCCATGCATTTTTGAATTTCACCACTGTTTTTAACACCACAGCCTCCACAGGAAGACCATTCCATGCATTCACAACCCTCTCTGTGAAAAAATTACTTCCTCACATTACCTCTGAGCCACCCTCCTTCTATGTTCAAATTATGCCCCTTTGTTCTTGCACATCTCTTTTTCTGAGAGATGCTACCCTCTTGGACTTTGTTGATTACCTTGAGGAACTTGAAAGTTTCTATCATGTCCCCCCTCTCCCTCCTTTCCTCGAGGGTATACATGTTAAGCTCCTTAAGTCTTTCTTCATATGTCTTCTGGTGCAGACCCTGCACCATTTTAGTTGCCCTCCTCTGGACTTCCTCCATCCTGTCTATGTCCTTGCAGAGATTGGGTCTCCAAAACTGCACACAGTACTCCAGATGGGGTTTCACCAGCTGTCTGTACAGAGGGATCTCAACTTCCTGGTTTCTACTGGTGATGCCTCTTCCTATACATCCCAGTATTCCCCCAGCCCTCCTTACTGCTCTCTCACATTGCTTGCCTACCTTTAGGTCATCTGATATGACTACCCCCAGGTCCCGTTCCATTTTTGTTGTTGTTAGCATCTCACTCTCCATAGTGTACTCTTCCCCTGGGTTTTTGTTTCCCAGGTGCATTACCTTGCACTTCTTAGCATTGAATCTGAGCTGCCATTCATTTGACCATTCCTCCAACTTTGCCAAGTCCCTTCTCATCCTTTCCACCCCACATTGTGTATCAACCCTGTTACAGATCTTTGTGTCATCTGCAAAGAGACATACTTTTCCTTCCAGTCCCTCTGCAATGTCACTTATAAAGACACTGAACAGGACCAGCCCTAGAACTGAACCAGGTGGTACTCCACTAGTAACACCCCTTTCTTTAGAGTGGACTCCATTTACTATTATCCTCTGTGTTCTGTTCTCCAGCCAATTTTGTACCCAGGCTATCATCTTGGGACCCAAATGTCAGGCTAGGCTGTGAATGTCTGGGGGAAAAAGAAATGATACCTGTTTCTTCAGTGGGAGGCTCCACCATGTCAGCTTGGTTCTCTGTTGTGTTCTGCAGTCTCTCCATAGGTTGAGACACTGGGTTCTGTGTGTGTTCCTTAGTACTTGGTGTGGCCTTTGCAGTGTGGTTTGTAATAGGAGTCTCCTTTTTATAATCCACTTGCCATGTGCCATCAGCTTGGCTTATCCACCCATCATTTTGTAGGGTTCACTCTGGTGACCACCCAGAACCTCCCTGAACTTGGTCTGCTGGTAACTGTGTTCGAGTGGCTTCCTCCATTGCAACACCACTTGGAGGTATATCTCCTGAGCCAAAAACAAATATTTTAGTAGTTTGTTATGGTGAAGAACCTGGGGTTCATTTCCTTTTTTCTTCTTCTCTTCATCTAATAGCTTTGTGGCCTGTGAGTATTCTACCTCAAGTTTGTGTAGTTGTTCTTGTAAAATTTTCTGTTGCTCCTGGATGCCCTGTTGCTATAGAATTAGTGCTACTGGTGTATATTCTTTATTTTGAGCCATATATTTTTTCTGATTCTGGTGCACTTCCTCTTTACTGGCCTGTCTAGTGCCACCAGAAGATTTAGGGTTAGTAAAGGTGCTGTGCTGGCCACCCCACAGGTGCATTCCAGCCTCCTTGGAAACAAGCAATGGATCTCCCTGCTCCAGTCAACCTCTTCCTTCTTCAGCCATTGACTCCATACTGGATTCTTCCATCTGCAGACAGAAGGACGGCACCCCCTGCCAACAGTGATGTGAATAGGCCCTATAGTTTTGTTTAGCAAAAATATTCTGTTGTTCCTGGATACACTGTTGCTGTAGAATTAGTGCTGCTGGTGTATATTCCTTATCTTGAACCATATATTTTTTCTGATTCTGGTGTACTCCCTCTGTACTGGCCTCTCCAGTGCCACCATAAGATTTAGGGCCAGTAGAGGCACCATGCTGGCCACCCCATGGGTGCATTCCAGCCACCTTGGAAACAAGCAATGGAGCTCCCTGTTCCAGTTGACCCCCTCCTTTTTCAGCTGTTGACTCCATACTGGATTCCTCCATCTGCAGACAGAAGGACAGTGCTCCCTGCCAACAGAGATGGGGAAATTCCCTGGTGTCCTGCCAAATTTCTCCATTCCCTAAAATTACAACCAACAGTATAATCATGTACAAGTACAAATTTATTGATCAGCAAAGCCATTATAGGGTGCTGTTTTAGAGAAGGGCGTCTGTGAGGAACATCAGACATCAGTTCTTATTCTGACACTGTACGCTTCAAGATGGCCGATCGGAACAGATGCTGAACACTACTGAGGATGGTCGCAAGCAACTTTGACTCGTACTACTACTGCTTATTGCCTCAAGACTGAAGTTGGCTCTTCATGTGGTAATTGCTATGGCACTGCGGTAAGAAAGAACTATTTTGCAGTGTTAAATGGCTAAAACACATGACTGTTTTACCGGGTCTATATTTCAATCTATAAATGAGGGAACGGTAACCTTGGTTTACCCTATTTTGTTTTTGGTTATTTTTTTACACCAAAAGCAACATGGTGTGATAACGTTTGCTGCAAATCTGGGTCTGGAATGGCTCAGTTTGGTAAGGTAGCCATATAGTGAATGACTTTGAAGAGAAAAGATCCCCCTCCCAGCAAGTCCAAATCTGTGCTGCAATTGAAAGAGTTTATGGAAGAAGGTTAGAAAAAAATATGTAAAATGCGGGCTTCTCAGTTAAAAGTGAAGGAAAACTCGCTTCATTTTCCTGACCTAAGACCACCACTATTAGAGTTTCTACAAGCTCTGTCTCCACTCATAAGTCCAGGTAAAGGTAAAACCTCACAAGATAACTTTACTTCTTTTTTATATCTAAAAAAAAAATCCAGATTCTGTGCTATGCAGGAAAACGAAAGGGAAGCATTACAAAGCAGACATCTAGCTCCCAATGTGAATGTAGGGAACTGATCAGAAGAAAGGCTACAAGCTTCCTCTTCTTAAAGTTTGAATGAAGCAGCAATGGCACCACCAGTTCAGATGCAGCTTTATATAGAATGACAGGATTTGTTGGATGAGCTAAATAGGCCCAAAGAAATAATACAGGGGGCCATAGGCCCAAACCTGCAGGCCCCAAAGGGATTATGTGGAGCCTCTGGGGAAACTGTATTGGCTTTGGGAAGCATAGCAATGACCAAGCTAGCACCTTCAGAAGGGAATTAGGGGGAATCTAAATTTAAAATTGAAGTGTTGGAGGCAGTATTCATGATGAAAAGGAAATGTTGGATACCCTGGGTGATATTAAGGGACTTCTTCAGAACATAACAGTGGCCCTCTCAGATATGAATTCAAAATTTCAAGAGTTGACTACTAAGACCGAACAGCTGGAAGAAAGGGTTTCAACAGTAAAGGACTCCACAAAATTAGTTCCTCAACAAATCCAACAGTTATAAAAGCAGCTGCATGCCTTAAGAATGATAGTCACTGAGCAGAAAGATCATGCACGCAGAACAAACATCAGGCTTTGTAAACTCCCTGAGGGAGTAGAGGGCACAGATAACTTATTGCATATTTTGATAAAATACTAACCATAGCCCTGGATATAAAATTCCCCAAGGGTAAAGTAGTGTTGGATTATGCACATTGAGCAGACATGACTGGAAACTCATACTATCCACGCACGGTCTTAGTAAAAACACTGAAATTTCAAGACCATGGGGCCATCTTACAGAAGACCAGAACTGAGAAAGGTTTAAAACATGAAAATTTACAGTTCAATGCATATATGGATCTCTCAATGGAAACTGTGGAAAAAAGGAAACAGTTTAACCCTCTGAAGCAGTTATTGTTCAAAAAAGGGATCCGCTGTTCAATTTTGTATCCTGCCATAATCTGTTTTGTGCTGAATGGGCAACTTCATACATTTGATAATGCAGAAGAAGCTATGGAAGTTTATACTTTAGCATATGAGCATATTTACTGAATGAAGGAACTAAAAGGGAGAAAGAAGAGTGAAAAAGATGAAGAAATCAGTGATTCAAGGGGTGGGAAAAGAAAGTAGCAGGGGGTAAAATAATTGAGAGTTACTATTGCAAAGCAAAAGAATGAAAAAAAATTGGACAAGCATCTGAAAAATAAATGACCACTCAATACCTCAGTAGACATATTTGGCATCTCAAGATGACACATTTTTCATCTCATAGGGAAGGGTGGGGTAGAGGTAATATGTAGGGCAGTGGGTTTTTCACTTACAATTATTGGTAGGTGTAAGAATCTAATTTTTAAGTGGTCCTATGGTAAAAGCACAAAATATTTCAAACAATTATGGAAATTGGCTATAAGAGATGGGGAGATCCTGAGATTTTATTTTTTGATTTTCTTTGCCATCTTTTTTTTTTCCTTAGGTTAAGAAAGTATGGGAGATAGTTTTACTATAACCACCTGGAATGTTAAGGTCCTGCAAAACTGAAAAAAAAAAAACAGTTAAAATCATGAAGTTAATGCAGCAAAAAAAGGTACATATGTTACTATTTCTGGAGACACATTTAGCACAAAATGATACCAAGTGGTTGGAGCACCGCTGGGGAAAGAGCTATACAACAGCCTATGCTACAAATGTTAGGGGGAGTACTTGTGACTTGTAAAAAGAAGGGGGTAATGCAGGATATTATATGTGTGGGTACAGACCAACAGGGAAGATATGTGATAATTACAATGCAAATATATAATATCAAATTTATAGCTGCTGTATTGTATGCACCGAATCCGAACTCACCTATCTTTTTTCAGAATTTTTTCTAACCTTGTCTACATTTGCTACCCCCTATTTAGTCGGAGGGGATTTCAATTTGGTGTTACAAGAGATGGATAACATAGCAAGGTTAGTTAAAGCCTGGACATCTTCCAGAATGACCATAAAAAATGTTATGTTTGATTAGGGATTGGTGGATCCTTGGAGAGAGTTTAATAAAGGAGAGAACATATTTTGATTTTTCTCCAGTACATCAAATGTATTCCCATATTGATTTTTATTATTTCAAGAACTTTGCTCCCAAGTGTTCAATCAGTTCAATATTTACCTATAGCCCTGTCAGTTCATGCACCATGAACCCTATCATTGAAAATGTGTCAAACTCCAATGTTTTCCAGATCTTGGAACATTGATATTTCATTATTATCAGAGAGTTAGAATTGTTTTTTATTAAATATACAAAAAATTTTTTTATTTTAATTTAAATCAAAACACTTCCATAATTTATATATGGGAAGCCTATAAATTGTGTATTAGAGGTCTCCTTATAAATTTGACTAACCAACATAAAAGGAAAAGTTGTGTCAATTTGAGTCTATTCGAAGCAGAAATACAGAGATTATCACAAATTCAGAGTACAACATTAGATCCTCAGATCTATGAACAATTACTTCAAAAGCAGGATAGGCTTAGCCTTATAATGAATGCACAAGCAGAAAGACCGATAATCATTGCTGGATCGAATTATTATTTCAACACAGATAAGCCATTAGGATTAATGTCATTGCAATCTAAACAAATGTTAACTAAAAATACAGTTAACAATATAAAAGATCATAAGGCGGCCATTAAGAATCATCTAGCTGACATTATAAATGTGTTTGAGAAATTTTATAGAGATTTATATACGTCTGAATTTGGGGGAGACAGGGAATAGATCCTTCTTTTTTTCCACACATTAAAAATGAATTAAAAAAAATTGCAATTGAAGAACTGGCTATTATGGTCTAGGAGCAGAATTTTACAAATTTAATAAAGATCTATTGGTAGAACCCCTTGAAAATCTACTTAATTCATGTATAACAACTCAAGCAATTCCAAACACTTTTAAGAAAGCTGTTATACAGGTTTTCTTGAAAAAAGATAAAGGTCCGCAGAGCTGTGTATCCTATCGGCCCATCTCTCTGTTAAACACAGACGATAAAATCTTTACAGAAATAATTGCAAAGCATTTGGAGAATGTATTACCCCTGCTAGTATATCAAGCTCAGAACAGATTTATTAAAAATAGAAGGTTGTCAGAGAATATTAGAAGAACCTTGAACATTATCGATCTGAACCAGCATTCGGATGCAGTATTGCTTGCTATCGATGCTGAGAAGGCTTTTGATAGGATTGAATGGCATTGAATTTTTGAGGTGACAGAGAAGATGGGCCTGGGTGCACAGCTCAGCGGATGGCTGAAATTATTATACGATAAGCCAACTGCAGTAATTAAGGTAAATAGTGTAATGTCAGCTAAAATAAAATTAGAAAGAGGCACAAGACAGGACTGTCCCCTGTCTCCCCTTATTTTTGCATTGGCAGTTGAACCTCTGGCTTTTAAGATTAGATAGAACAAATAACAGGTATCACAATGAATGCAAAGGAGGAGAAAATTAGTCTCTATGCAGACAATATATTAATGTACATAACTAATCCCCAGGTATCAATTCCAAAGATAATTCAAGTCACAACTACTTTTGGTTTCTTTTTAGATTATAAAATTAACTGGACTAAAACATCACTATTGAAACTAAGAAAGGACTATGTATTACCAGCTGGTTTGGGGAACCAAATAAAGGCTGAGGAAGATAACATTAAATATCTGGGGGTTAACATAAGCCTGCAATTAATGAATCTATATACTTTGAATTCAGAAGGATTATTGCAATAAATGGACTCTGATTTTAAAAGATGGCATCCACTGTATTTAACCCTGATAGGTAAAATCAACTTCATTAAAATGCAGATTTTACCAAAGGTTCTGTTTTTTTTCCTACCTCTGTCTATCCCTATCCCAACTAGTTTTTTTTTCTAAACTCAAAGCCATGATAATGAAATTCATGTTGAAAAAGAAGAGTGCTAGAATTTCATGGAAAACTTAAATGCTGCCCAATACAAAAGGAGATCAGGCTTTGCTGGATTTCCATCTATATTACATTGCAGCTCAATTAGCAAAAGTTTGGAAATGAATCCCTTAGGATACATTACACTTATCTTCAACTCAGAATGAAACTGGGGTAAAGCTGTATGTCTCTTTTATGAATTTATTATATTCAGGTATCTCTGTGAAAAAAATTTGAAAGTTCCCATTACTACCAGAACAACTTATCAGTGTTGGATTCTGGCCCAAAATAAATTGAAAAGTTTAAAGGACATATCAGAGTTTACACCACTTAAAAGTTATAATTTTCAACCTTCAATCGGAAATTACTACTCCAAAATATGGATGAAGGCAGGAATAATTCAATTGGAGGATATCTACTCCAATAATAATCTTTAAACGTTTGAACAAATCTCTAATAAGTTTGGCCTGTCTTTGAATCTAATTTTCTTTTATAACCAAGTGAAGTCATATTTGAATCAAAATAAAGAGAAAATTAAATTGGAAGAACCTCCCTTATTGATCAGTGATCATATACAGAATAAAATGGGGAAAAAATAGTGTCATCATTATATACTGTTTTACTGGAGAGTATGGTGCATGATATTGACAGGGTGAGAAGAAAATAGGAACAAGATTTAGAGATAAAAATCTTATTGAAATTTGGCAAGCTATTATCAAAACCTATTTAGAGAATGTTTCCTCAGTAAAACTTCAACAAATACAGATGAGCACAACGCAAATAATTTCCTTTACTCCTAAAAAATTGCATTTAATTAATCCAAATTTATCAGATAAATGCCCCAGGTGTACAAGTACTATGGGTACTCTCATTTATATGATTGCTTCTTGCCCCCCCCCATCAAATTTCTGGTATGACATAGAATGTTTTACCCAGATGGTAATGAAGAAGCATATTTGTTTTTCATCTATGCTGAAGCTCTTGGCTATGACTCCAGAAAAATAAATTTTGGATTTGCAAAATTCCAAATTGCTAATGATATTTCTTATAGTTGCCAAGAAATGCATTCTATTAAAATTGAGGGATACTGACTGCCAGTGTTCAATCAGTGGTTATATTTAGTAATAGATATATCCAAGTTAGAATAAACTTGGTATATTAGGAATGGATTAAATAATCAATTCTTGGAAATGTGGAGCCCAATTCAGGAGGCATTAAATTAAATATACAATTTATTAAAGTATAGGTAGATTATTGATAGCTCTTATTAGATTAACAACAGTACTCCCCCTCCTCCCTTGAAATATGATGAGAAAGTGAATGAATGGACTCTATCTGAAATTCCTTTATGAAGAAAGGAGCTACAGGGATTGTGATACTTTTTTCTGATAAGGAAGTGGAGAAAAAAAAAAGATCAGCAAAGCCATTACAATATATTATTTAAAACATGAGATAAAATTAATAATATACATATGTGCAATATAAAGCATTCAATCAGTTCAAAATTCATCATCATCAGTGAAGGATGTCATGCAAGATACTTAAGATAAAATAGTTTAACCATAAGTCACAACATCAGGCTCATGAAGAAATTGTCACATCATTTTTAACATAATTTTATACCATAGTTGTCCTACAGATGTGTAGTCAACACAAAGTTAGCTACAGATATCTGAATATTCTTCTCTTGTACACTAAAAAGATATTTAATAATTTCTTCAGGAGGGATACCGAGACTTCCTAGCAACCCACCCAGCCACTTTCTTCTGTAAGCCTCAAATAGTGGTCATAGAAGGACAACATGTTTTAGATCATCGTAGATTTTGGTCCAACATTTACTATAATGAGAGACAGTATTTTGTCTTTTTTGCCAGAAAAGAATGCATTGAATATTATACATCTCTGCTTGAAACCTTGAGTAGATTCTTCTCAGTTTTGGGCAAATTAAATGAACTAGATAAGATTCCAATCCCCAATTAGTCTTCAACTTTTTATACCATCCATGCAGCTTTAATGTTGAAAACTGCAGAAATGTTAGATTGTCATCAAAATCTCAAAGCCTTCTCTTAATTTCAATCTTAATTTCCTCCCATGGTCTAATATATATGGTGCAGAGTAACTGTCCCAAGCCAGAAGGCATTACAGTTGTTTTAACTAGCTGAATAAATGGATGCATGTAGCCAAAAGTGACCGTCTTTATTGCTTCCTCCAAACACATTCTTGGATATCGGTGATCTGGGAGTAAAAATGTTTTAAGTAAGAATGTGAGCTGCCTTTCCTTAACTAGACAAGGAAGTGACTGTTGTCCCAATTCCAATTTTAATATACAAGTGGGAGTTTCCTGAGGAAGCAATAGGATATATTTATACAATTTATTAAGAATAATTTCTAAACAGCTTATATTGGTAAAGCCCCATACTTCAGTTGCATAAATTATGCTTGCTCGTATTTTGGCATTAATAACTATTATAATCCCCTTAATAGAGGATTTAGCCATCTTAGCATTAAAGATCTTAAGTGGATTTACAGCAGAAGTCATTTTATTTTGTATCAGCTCCTGATGACGTGTCCAACTTAAGTTATAATTGAATCTTAAGCCCAGATAATCATAATGGTTCACTACATCAATAGTTTTCCCATCAATCTTAAATTTCGGGATATTCCTTGTTTTGGTGCCAACAATTACTATATTTGTTTTACTATGGTTAATGTTCAGCTTTTTTTGTTTGCATAATTTTTCAAAAAGATTTAATTTCCTTGTAAGACCTAGAGCAGAGGTTGAAAGAAAAGTAGATCATCCACATAAGCTAATCTATTTATTCTATTTTCAAAAATCTTGGGTGCATGAAAATCAGGGACTGATATTTATTGCAGAATGATATTTATATAAATGTTAAAGAGTGTAGGGGCCAATGTACAGCCCTGCCTCACTCCAACATTTGTACAAAATGGGTAAGTAATATGCCCATGTTGATTGTATTGTATTTTAGCCCAGGTGTGCTCATGAAACCTAATCAAGATATCACACAGGGTATTATCCAAGTTAAGCTTTTCAAAAGTTGATCAAAGGATCTTTCTACTGAAGTTATCGAAGGCAGCATAAAAATCAATAAAGCAGCAATACAGTCTGCCTTTGTAGATTTTTAGCATACTTTCATATAATATGCTGTAGTACATAACAATGTTGTATAGTAGAGCAATGCTGCCTAAATTCATTCTGGGCTTCATCAAGAATTGAATTTTCCTCTAGCCAATCCAAATGTCCACCTAGAATTATTTTAGAGAATATTTTTTTTGTGAGACATAGATCAGGCTAATAGGTCGATACATTTTAGGGTCATCTGGATTTTCCTTTTTATATATTGGGAAAATGATACTGCCTGACCAGCTCGAGTGAAATTCCAATTTCTGGACAAATCATTAAACATCTCATATAAAAATGGAGTCCACCAATCTGGGAACTATTTGTATAAATCCCCTATAATTTTGTCTGGGCCAGGTGCCTTATTTGTCTTTATAGAGGAAATTGCAGAATACATTTCATAGTCTGTGATTTTTAATGGTCGAGTGGGAAGTCTTATTCCTAGGTTTATTTAAATCAGGGATTTCCTCCTCTTCTGTTGAGTAGAAAAGTTCTGAAAAATATGAAATCCACCTCTGTGGTGTAATAGAAGATTCCACTTTACTCTGGTATTTATTAAATCCGTATGCAACAAGTTTCCAAAATAACCTGCCATCTCTTTTTACAACTGCTTGTCTCATTTTTTCCTCATAATACATTAGAATACTTTATACTTTCTTCCTCCAGGACCTTTTTGTATTCTTCTCTTTCTTTTTTTTAATAATAAATAGTCCATTTCGGTCTTTATCCATGTCTTCCTGTGCTTTCTTAGACTCTTTCCAAAATGTTTCTTTGCATATCTACACTTCTGATTAAGCCATTATTTTTTTGATGTATGTGCAATGTATTATCTACTAGTTTAGAATTTATACAGAAATTTTTCAACAAACCATTTAATTTATTCCAACATATGTAGGAAGCCAAAGTTTGTTTTTTTGTCTAAGATTTGACTATGTATGTCATATACTTCTCCAGAATTAAGGATCTCCCTAAATTGTATATAATGAGAGGAGTTCCATTTAATTCTTCTCTCATTAATAATTTCTATATCATTATTAATATGTGTCTTAAGGGAAGAACATTAAAAGCTATTTAAAATGGTCAAAATTAATGGAAGATGTGTTGATTCTGGGTGTACATAAACCTGTCAGTTGAGAGCTGTTTTAGCTTCCAAATTAACTCAAATAAGATCCAGTGTAGAGAAGTGGGTAGGCCCAAGATAAGTTAGTTTCCCTGGTCTTTCACCATCAGTTCTTCCATTTAATATATAGAGGATAATGTATGGTCCACTATCGGTAACTGGTCTGTTAACTGTCAAGAGGTTGCCAGTTAACAGACCGATACATTTTAAGGTCATCTGGATTTTCCTTTTTATATATTGGGAAAATGATACTGCCTGACCAGCTCGAGTGAAATTCCAATTTCTGGACAAATCATTAAACATCTCATATAAGAATGGAGTCCGCCAATCTGGGAACTATTTGTATAAATCCCCTATAATTTTGTCTGGGCCAGGTGCCTTATTTGTCGTACTTGAGGAAATTGCAGAATACATTTCATAGTCTGTGATTTTTAATGGTTGAGTGGGAAGTCTTATTCCTGGGTTTATTTAAATCAAGGATTTCCTCCTCTTCTGTTGAGTAGAAAAGTTCTGAAAAATATGAAATCCACCTTTGTGGTGTAATAGAAGATTCCACTTTACTCTGGTATTTATTAAATCCATGTGCAACAAGTTTCCAAATTAACCTGCCATCTCTTTTTACAACTGCTTGTCTCATTTTTTCCTCATAATACATTAGAATACTTTATATTTTCTTCCTCCAGGACCGTTTTGTATTCTTCTCTTTCTTTTTTTTTTAAATAAATTGTCCATTTCGGTCTTTATCCATGTCTTCCTGTGCTTTCTTAGACTCTTTCCAAAATGTTTCTTTGCATATCTACACTTCTGATTAAGCCATTATTTTTTTGATGTATGTGCAATGTATTATCTACTAGTTTAGCATTTATACAGAAGTTTTTCAACAAACTATTTAATTTATTCCAACATATGTAGGAAGCCAAAGTTTGTTTTTTGTCTAAGATTTGACTATGTATGTCATATACTTCTCCAGAATTTAGGATCTCCCTAAATTGTATATAATGAGAGGAGTTCCATTTAATTCTTCTCTCATTAATAATTTCTATATCATTATTAATATGTGTCTTAAGGGAAGAACATAAAAAGCTATTTAAAATGGTCAAAATTAATGGAAGATGTGTTGATTCTGGGTGTACATAAACCTGTCAGTTGAGAGCTGTTTTAGCTTCCAAATTAACTCAAATAAAATCCAGTGTAGAGAAGGTGGTAGGCCCAAGATAAGTTGTTTCCCTGGTCTATCACCATCATTTCTTCCATTTAGTATATAGAGGATAATGTATGGTCCTCTATTGGTAACCGGTCTGTTAACTGTCGAGAGGTTACCAGGGCAACCATGTAAACCTCGAGAGTGAAGCTCGAGAGGTTTACATCTCTATGGCAACTTTGAGACGGTTAACAGTGACCGGCTGCCAATAGAGGGACCATGCATTATTTTTTATAGTGTATGTTCCAAGTAAAAAGGAAAACGGCTGCTTACTTTTTGAAATATAGTCACTGCCATGGCCGTTCAGTCCTTCCCTAACCACTGCGTTCATCCATCAGGTCCCAGTGTAAAAAAAAGGCATGCACATGCTCAGACCGATCACTGTTGTTAACCTATCGATGTGACGTAGCATCGATAGGTTAACAACCTTAGGAAATTATGGTTTCCTAAGGTAAACAGCGTTCTACCATACATTATAAAGAAATTTCTGTTAGCTAAACCCTCAAGCAATTTTTTTACTCTAATAGTAGACTTCAAGTCCATAGATTTCCTATGGGAGGTCAAAACTGAATTAATTGTTGGGATATAAGAAATAAGATTAGAGAATTCCAATTCTGTCATTTTTTAGGCTATCTTGGCATTACGATCTCCTATAATAAATACAGAGATATTTCCTTCTTTCTCCAATATTCCAGAACCAACTTCAGCTGGTCATGACACAGATCATTATTACCCACATTTTTAACTTTTGGGGGAAAATAGATGTTACACAATACCATCTTTTGAATTCCATCTGTTATTATCAAAGTCAAAATATTTTCTTTTTCAATAATGCATTCTGATACTTGTAGTTCAAATCTTTTTTTAATGTATGTGGCTACACCCCCTTTGAATCTTCCAAATTTCCCATCTCTGGTAGCTGGGAGGATATAGCCTGTATAGCCCAGGAACCTAAGTGCTATCTGATCCAAACATCAGGTCTCTTGAAAAGCTATTATATGAAACTGTCCTTAAAAGTCACCACCTCCAAATCATCCAATTTAAGATGCAAGCCCTCTATATTTTAAGAAACAACACTTTAATCTTTAGGTTGTGTCTCGGTATTAAGGGCTAGGGACTGAGACCCAAATACCATTCTATATCCAAATGTACCAAAGGGGCATAAACATTTGTTTCAATCAGTGAATCCAAATCAATAAGAGGGGCCTCATCCTCTGGTCTGGTACAATGTAAGCCCTCATCTGTAACCTTTAAAGCAATGCTATCTTGTTCTAGGTCCTGTGGGTGCACAATCTATATTTCCAAATTATCAAATTTGCCTGCCTGTGAAAGTATAGTATTAGCCATTATGGGTTTTTTGAAACTAATATCAATTTGTATGGAAAAAAGGATATCTCTGTGCACTCTGATATAGTCCAATGAGTGTCCTGTGATATTTATTCCTAGGATTCTTGAGAAAAAGGAGAAGAGGTCTTCTTTTACCTTCCTGTATGGGTCTTGTTTTGAAGTTTACCAACTGAAAATAGAAATAGTTCTACATGACCACCCTTTGTGCTGTCTTTGTCCATGAGAGGAGATAACATTCACAATGTTTGTAATTTCTTCTGTTTGTTTCTCAAGTTTCCCCATCTGTTTTCCCCTACCTATAGAAGAAAGAGGAAGTATATCCTCTATTTCACTATCTTTCTTACATTTCTTCGTACTGATATTTTTTGGAACCATTATAGGAGGAACAATTTATACCCCTCTAGTTTTAAATAGAAGGCCCTTTGTCAGTAAATTTTTAGCAGTAGCTTCTGTTTGACAGTAGAATAAAACAGTTTCAGGGTAGTCCAAATTGGGGGGGTCTCATGATGTATATTTCTTGTTCATCTAATTTGATTTGAAGCAAGTGTATCATCCATTCTGTAAGTTTCTATTGAGTTTTTTCTCCAACCTTGGGATACCCTTTATTTCTATTACATATTCTACTTCCTTATTGCCCAAAACAGCTGGAAGACCATCCTTATTGGTTGTCATATTTTTGGCTAAAGGGGGGTTGCTAGTAGTCTCAGTATCCCTTACCTCTTCTATTGAAATATTTGCATCAGCCATTTCATTATTATTTAATACAATCATTTCTTTATGGTTTTGTTTTATATCTTCTTGGGCCTCCTTTCTATTTCCTTGCATAGTGTTATTACTATCTATATTTTGAACCAACATGGTTTGATTAATAGTCCTTGTTTCTTTCATCTATTCTATTTGTTTTATTGATTGTTTTGATGTCTTATATTTATGTTCTCTATTGTGGTTCTTCTCCTTTGATTTGCCCATCTCTATTAGATCTGGGTTCTGAAGATAACTTGTACAGATTTTGTCTCTATAAAAAGGTTCAGGAAACTTCACATGAACCCCTCTATTTATCTTTCCAAGTGGTGGCTTAACCTGGTGTTTTTCAATGGAAAAATCTTGTTTGCTTTCATTAAGCCTTTCTAATAATACTCGATTATGGTTAGCATCTGTTCTTAAGTTGCTAAGTTCATCTTTCAAAGCTGCTATATTTTCCAAAATTACTATGTCTGCATAATATCTGTTCTTTATTATTTCTAACATTTGCTTTGAAATTGAGGAGCAAGCAATGAAATCACCTTTGTTTGTGAAGTACTCTTTATTATACTCTCTGATCCCCTCATTAAAAGTTTTTTTTCCTTACTATAAGTAGGACCATATCTGATTTGGCAATTTTGTGGACCTGCAACTTCAATGCTACTATGCAAATTAGGGTCCTCAGTTAGGTCTTCCCTTTGTGTTGCATTTAATTTCTTCAGGTCTTCAACTGCCATGCTAATTTATTGTATTATTTCCTTGAGATCCCTATTTCCTTCATTATCCTTTTTTAGTGTAAGTGAACAAAGGGTTAATCCAGCCTCCTCCACTTGCCCCAATTTTTTTTTTTTTGGTATTGAATTAATATTTTGTCCTGGGGTAGAAAGCATACCTTGATATGAATGATTAAAATAAGATTCTG
This sequence comes from Neoceratodus forsteri, assembly GCA_016271365.2. Classification (NCBI taxonomy): domain Eukaryota; kingdom Metazoa; phylum Chordata; order Ceratodontiformes; family Ceratodontidae; genus Neoceratodus; species Neoceratodus forsteri. The sequence continues at coordinate 438,116,684 of CM028137.1, read as the reverse complement.
GGGAAAAGACTGCCTCTGAATAATCCAGACTATTCTCCTCCTTCTCCATTGGGGTAAAAGATTCCAAGTCATAGGAGTCACAGGAGATGCCATCTGAGATCACCTAAGCATCTTCTAGATGATTAGGATTAGTATCAGAGGCAGCAGCAGGAGCAATTGAGTCAATTGTGAGATTATCCCTATTTCATAAAAATGAGTTATATATTATTTGATGATTTGGGGTAGAAAGGTGTTTTGGGTCTTTCTGTAAACCAGCCCAGATGTCTGTTATGTTAAGCTGTCTATTGTACAGGGTACTATCTGTGTTATGTACCAGGTTAGGAGCATTCCTAGGAGGTGGGAGCACTTTCACTTGCTTTATACTATTTATCCTAAGTTTCTTTTGATTTAAAGTACTTTTCCCTATTTGTTTTTCTTGAGTTTCTGGTATAACTATTATCTGTTCTACTTCATTCAAAGGGAATTTTCCCAGAGGGGAATTTCCTTTTCCATATCTAGTATGTACCATAGTAGTGGCTATAATTACAATGTTTACAATATAAGTTGCAATAAAAGTTGCAAAAAACAAATGAAGCTTTGATTTAAAGCTTAGCAAAAGTACTATAAATATATGCAAACATGTATAAATCCACAAAAGATGTTAATTAAACAAAATTAAGCAGTTTTGAACAGGTTAACCCAGCCTTTCAAATACGCATACTGTGCAAACTATGCAAAAGTGAAAAAGTGTAAAAGATAGAGCATGTTAATAGCTAGAAATGAAAACAGTATATATTTATAATAAATATCACTGTTCCACTAGGTTCTGCACATAAAATCTAAATAATCTAAACAATATATTCTGTAGTCCTAAGAAGGCTACTGCTAGAGACTACCACTGGTTGAAAACCTTGTACTTAGACTTTCTATGTGTTTGGCAAATTTCCCCATATATCAATGCCACAAAATGCTTTCCAGATACCACCAGCTAATATCTGCCCTTATATAGCTCCAGCTCCTTGTTCTTAATTCAAATCCAGGTCAAATCGAGCTAAGTACGAAAAGTGCAAAAAGGTCAAACCAAATCTTCAGAAGATCAGAACGTCCAGTAATGTATTTGGTGCTAAATACAGCATCCAATGGCCTCTTGACAATCCTGGTCCAAAATAAGCAAAATAAGTCTGAGATGTCCTTTCTCCTGCAGCTCCATTAGTCAGTAAGACAGGGCAAAGAAAGACATGAGCCAATAACTTATGTCCAATCAGTCATAAGTTAACATCAATGCATCTAAACCAGTATATAAGCCAACATAAAAAAATGCTCCTGTTGCTAAAAAAATAACTAAAACCTTGAAAGTTAAAACTAAATTCTGAGAGACTTAGAAAGTTACTCAGATCAATAAAATGTACAGTTAATACCTATTAAATGGTATTTGTAGTATTAAATATGGTAACAAGTTTGCTCACGATATCCTTCATGGTCTCTTATTTCTAAAATAGTCAAATATAGAGCATAAATAAACAGTATATATAGAGGATCCAAAGATATAGAGCACTTACTTTTAGCCTACAGTACTCTTCGTACAAGCTCTGAAGTCTAGCAGCCATAGCTATCCTCGGGAATACACCGTGATCATCTATAAACTATGATCAAAATATTCCTCCTCAAATGTAGCAGTAGCACAAAAGGTGCTTGCTTAATAGCAAGTGCAAAGTCTAAGGGGTCCAAGAAAATCACAGATGTCTCAAAACATTTGTGCTTTTAGACACAAGCACTCAGGCAATTCAACTGAGAGGCATTGCTGCACAACACAGCCACAGCATTTTGGCAGCAAATTTACTCAAATTTAGAGTTATTTAAAATTGTTTCAACTCACTTTTTTAGAGAAACTTTTGGATCAACAAAGATCTTGACTCTCTGCTCACAGAAGGAGTTTTGTAAGTGAACTGTCTGGTATTTATGTCAGGGTGCTTGTGTGTTGACGTAAAGTGATGTATGAGGATAGCGCATGAAAGCTACGCATAACCAATAACTTTTTGGACCGTTAAGTCTAATAATTCATGGCACTTCTCAAAAAGAGTAGGGGAATTTTATTGAAAAATTGGATTTCATTACACAGCAAACCATTATTTCATACAAAATTTTCACACTTCAAACCGTTGTATGACTAAAACAATCAAAATAAAACAAACAAATAAATGTGGACTAATGCAAGGGTTAACTCTTTGTCTTCTCATTATTCTCCTATCCCCCACTGCTCACAATGAACCCATAGGTACTTTACTTTTCCCCCTGAATGGCGCATCATATCCAGTTTCATCATTTTACCTATAGACTTTCTGATATTAAGTACTAATTCAACATAATGTATGACCCTTTATTGTATCACCCACATACATCTTGTCTGTCATATAAATTATTTTATAATAGCAACGATTACGTACATAGTCTCAGAATTATATTTCCCAGAAGCCCCTCCTTCAGGTCCATACATTAATATTTGATAATCAACTTTTGGAAGTCGAGGTTCTCCCCATTCTTCAGGTAAATACAACCAAAACTCTTTTATGTATAAACAATCTAGAAATAAATGTTTCTGTGTTTTTACAGCCTGTTCACATGTCATCATTGGACAGTATCTCTCTTCAAGCTGTTTATGCTTGTTGTTCCCTTTGTCCCCCAAACTCCCAAAGTTACTCAACCAAATGCAATCCCACATAAAAGGTGGAAGTCTAGGGATACTAAAATGTTGTGCTACTGTCTTCTTATGGATTACAGGACATCCTGGAAATTCCAGTTCTGACTTACACTCTGATACCAGCATCAACTCATAAACTTTTTTCCTTCCTAATGTTAATAAGTGTCTGGCTGTAACCCTCCATTTTATTAACATTTTAATACTTTCTACCCCATACTGAAGAAGGGACACCGGACAACTCTTCCCCCTCCATTTTTTGTTGTCCCATGCAAGTCTATATGGATCCAGCCATGCTTTAATTAAATGTTTCCATGGTAAATCCTAAGGCCTTAATGTCTGACTCAAATTAAAAGATACAAATATACTGTAAAAGAAAGCTATTGGGTGCACCATTGCTACCCCTACCCTCACTTATAGGATGATATGTGTACTCCCTCTTCACTGGATTGAGCCTAGACCCCCCAAAGACTTGGAAAAATATACTGAATATTACAGTTACCATCTCAGGGGGAGGGGGGTATATATAACTCATATATAGAAATATGGGTACCCACAATGTTTTGATTAACACAACCCTTTTCTTCTTTGACAAATTGCTGTCCCTTCCAATTATTTACTAATCCAGTCATCTTACCCATGCACTTTTCCCAGTTTGAAGCTGCTATGTTTTCTGGACCAAATTCTAACCCTAATATAGGAATCAATTGGTCTGACACTTTTATCCCACCTACAGTATGTGTCCTAAAGGCAGCAACTGTGTCCCATCCAACATAACTCCATTACATTTTTCTATATTGATCCTGGATACAGACACCTCAGAGTATTATGTAACTCTACTCCCAAAGCCTCAGTTGAACTAGCAGGTGATATTACTATAACTAAATCATCTGCATATGCTAATACCTTTACTGGAGGGAATTCTGGGATGGCCACTGTTTCTTTTATTTCTTGATTTTGCTGCAACATTCGTATCATAATAGCAATACTAAATATGTAAAGCAAGGGACTTAATGGACATCCCTGCCTAACTCCTTCTATTACCCTTATCCTTCTCCCATACCATCCATTTACATTTGAGGTAATGGTTGCACCTTATACATATCTTGAATACATTTTATAAATATTTCTTGAACCCCAAATGCCCTTAATACTTTAAACATAAACCCATGTGCTACCCTATCAAATGCCTTTTCCTGGTCCACACTAAGGACATACCCCTGAACTTGATTCACTTCTCTTCTAAAAAAACAATTCTCTCAATATAATAAGATTATCCTGCTGTCTTCTTCCCAGTATTCCACATGTCTGAGGAGAACTTATCAAATATTGTGCGACTTTTGCCAATCTCACCTGTAAGATCTTACTCAGGGTTTTCAAGTCTCTATTTAACAAGCTTGGTGGGCACTAGTTCCCTGTTATGTTCCTCAATCCTTTTTTATGCAGCAGCACTAAGATTGCTTCCTGCATTGAGGGGGCATATTCTCCTGATGTTAGCACAAAATTATACAAAATTGCCAGAGCTGGGACTAATTGTTTACTAAATGTTTCATAAAAGCCTGCTCCCATCCCATCAGAACCAGGTGCTGAGTGTAAAGCTAACTGTTATACGGCATATGCTACTTCTTCAGATGATACTTCTTTAAGTAACTCCTCTGTATCAACTTTCTGTACCTATGGCAATCCCAATGAGGCCTGCACTCTTGATGGGTCCTGTTCTTGAGGTGAGGTTCCAAGTAACCTCGTCACATATTCCTCTACCACATTCAAAATCTCCTGTGGAGTATGAACCAACTGCCCAGCACTGAATGCTATCTTCGATATGACTCTGCCCTATTCCATTACTATTTTCCTTAAAGGGATCTAATGAACCTAATTTTACCTGTGTCCCGAACCTTAATTCTTGATTTAGGGATTTCGCTCAGTCATATTGGAGCTCCATCATTTCTTTTTTTGTATTCTGGATTATTTCACTGTAATCATTTCTAGACTGTTCTGCTTGGTCGATTAAGTTTTGCAAATTATGCCTTAGCCTTAGGTATCTCATATAATCTTTGTTCATGTTATATATAGCCCTATTTTGAAACAACTTCTGCCAGTTCTTTTTTGTGTCCTTCCACCACTCCACTATACCTTCATACATCTCTGCCACTGAAAGTCTGGCAAACCAATCCCTTTCCCATGCTTGTCTCATTTTTGGGTCCTCCAAAACTTTTTCATTAACTCTCCATTTGCTTTTTTATAGCAAGGAGCATTGTCCCATGTAATTTGAATTTGAACTAACATATGATCAACATATTCATTCGGAAATGTATTCGCACATCTAATATCCAATACTAGAGATAGAAGCACAAAATCTATTCAGGTCTTTAATAGACCCCTGAAATAGGTAAAGCCCCCTTCTGCATTTTTCCTTTTATATGCATGAATGAGTCCAGCCATACTCAATATCTGCTTCAATGCTAACGAGTCACAAAATAGTTTAGAGATCTGTAGGCCCCTGTCTGTTGTGGAAAGGCCACAATTAAAATCACCTAGCCAGATTACCAGTCTTGATGTGTGAAGATATGGCTGCACTTCTTTAAACAATGCTACTCTCTGAGATTTGGTTTGAGGTGCATACACTGATATTAATCAAAACCTCTCTGACAAATATGAAATATCTAAAAGAAGTGCTCTTCCTGGATGGAGGTCCACCAACCTAGAAACTTTAAAAAGGGGGTTAGCCAGTAAATGTCACTTCCATCACATGCCTCACTCCCTGAGGACCAAAATGAAGCTCATACTGATCAGGCCTTAGATGCTGACTGGAGTTCTTGAAGTGTTTTCAAGCTGGTGTCTTGTATGCATGTAATGTCACTAGGACTATATTGTAAAGAACATAGGACCCCAACTTGTCTCCTATCATATTTTATGCTGTTAACGTTTAACATAGAAATGGTTAGAGACATAATCCCCCCAAAAAAAATTGTACAAAGGAACCTCACTCCAACCCTATTTAAGAATTTTTTTGATAATCTACACCATCTTGTCCTTTTGGCAATAGAGTCCCTCCCTTCTTCTTCTGAATCCGCGACTGAGGATAAAGAGGAGTTATCTGTTCCTTCCCCTTCTGATTCTCCATCTTTACCTTCTGAACTGAGCATAGCATATTTATTTGCAACAGGGACTGGGATAGCCTTTTTTGATAGAGTGGACCTTTTAGAAGTTTGAGACAGTGATTTCCCTTATCTATTCCATTTCTTGTAGGAAATAGTTCTAAATGGGGGATTCTCATTACCTGTGGGGGCATATCAGACTCTGTCTCCATGGATCCATCTTTACTGCTTTCTGTCCTACTCACTTACTCATTGCTATTCACAGGTAACCCTACTTCCAGACGACCAGATCCTTCTGGTTATTGTTCCAGAGGTTCCACTGGAATATGAGGAACAGGATTCTCCTCAGGCCTTCTCTCCACCTGTTGCCTTTCTTGTCCTACATTTTCTAAGTTAGCTACCCTTTTAGCCTGCTGATGTTGGGCCCCGTTTATCAGCCCCACATGCAATGGGCAGCCCTCCTAATTGTGGGACTCCCATGGACATTTCCCATATGCATGACCTGTTTTTTCACATAAGTTACACTGAAATAAATTTCAACAGTTTGCAGCCTTATGCCCAGTCTCTAATCAATGGCTACACTTAGTTGCATCACAAGCTGAACTAAGATGGGTCCTTGACCTGCACTTAAAACAGGACCTTGGTTGACTGCTATGATATACTGACCCCATCTTTGCCTAAGAAAAATGAACTAGGAAGGTGCACTGGACCTGAGTTGGTGGAAAATAATTTTATCCTAACACTCCAACTTCCATCTCATATCTGCTCACTATCCAAATTGGGGGATGGCTTACCCAAAATCTTGCCTTTGTCTTAACCAAAATAAGATATCATCTATATTAACACCTTCATTCTTAAAAAATACAGTAACCAGTTTAACTAGTGGTTTTGTTAGGGGTACTGTCATGAACAGAATCCAGACTGGATTATTTTTAAGAGACTGGTACCGGGCCCAGATCCTATCTAGGCCTGACACATTCTTAAAACTAATATCATAATTTCCCTCACTCAACCCTATCAGTGCAAATATTTCTGATGAAAAAAACGTCATTGATGACTTTAACAGTGTTCTAGCTATACATAGTCTATCTGGTGGGTTCTGTAAACCACCCTTGTACACCAGCCTTACTGCATTTCATGGGAGAGCAGGCTCCCCTTTGTTGGTGAACAGGTCAGATAATTTGATCATGGTATCCAGGGATGGACTGCCCTCGGGCCCATGGAACAAATCATCACTAGGGCCCATCCGCAAAGGTATATTCACATCTTGCCCAGATTCAATAATGTTTTCAGACACTTGTTTTCTAGCTTGTACACTATTACTTCTATCATTTTCAGATACATTAACTAAACCCGTAGTGTTAGTAATAGTCACATTACCCCGTGGATCGTTGGAGCTCCTTATATGTTCTATATTTTTTGCCAAATCATCCGGAAGTGCTTCTATCATTTTGCAATAAGAAGCATCTTCTGAATCCAGAATCCAAGTCCCTTCTTGTCCTTGTGTCCACCCAGCTTCCTTAAGTACCTGCAATATTGGTCTACCTCAAATTAGTTCATTATTCACTCCTGGTATGGTACACATAATTTATTTAGGTTCCGGAGCCCTTGAGCCCCAATCCCTTGCCTTCTGTCTCTCTTTAAATGAGTATCCTCCATAGAACTTGATTTTTCCTGTACTGGTCCCCTGACTGTGGGACTGTTTTCCCATTTCGAGTCAATCTTTATTTTGTTTGGGTGCTCCTGTCTCAGCTGGTTTTACCTTTGGAGGCTTTTGGCACACGGGACTACCCCTGTTCCACAGTCTCTTTAAGAGTTGCTGCTGCATTTCCTTCAGGCCTGGGCTGTGAGTCAGCATTCGCATGACTCATTTCACATCTGTCAGCTCTACTTGTCACTAATTCTGAACTCTCTTTTGACAAGTCCTAGAGCTCTTTTTCCAGTTTCAGACCTTTCTGTTCAATTTCCTTTTTTCTCTAACTGTAAAATCTTTACTTTCTCTTCTATGGCCTGTACTTTGTTATCTTTACTCATTTTTATTTTTCTCTATCACGACCTCCATTACTGATGCCAGCTCATTGTTCTTTTGATCTGATCCAGACTCCTCAATAACAAGCTTTGTTTCTACTATTTCCAAGCCAATCGCCTCCTGAGATGATATTACAGGGGAAGAGGCCTTCTCCCCTGCTACCTCCACCTCTATCCTCTCTGAGTTCTCCTCAGTACTGGCCATTCTGAATGAGATGGCCAAGGGTCCCCTACTGTCAGAGTAGGGTAATGTCCCCAATGCCCAGGCCAAATTTCCCCCCATTCACTAAAAATATCACCGACAGCTTAATCTGCTTCAAGGTCAGTTGGGATTCATCTGTATCCTCCTCTCCTGGGTTGTGCCTGAAAATAGGCATAAAGGCCCAGATATTCAAACTGCGCCATTCTGTGGTGCAAGCCCTTGCACTGCTCAAAAAAGTTGCACAGGGGTGTGGCCAGGGCAATATTCAATGGAGTTGCGCTATTAAGCAACTTCTTTGAATATCACCCCCTGGCCACGCCACTGTGCATGGTGCAATGGAACTGTGCCACCGCAAGTGGTCAGAGTGGAGCATTCAGATGCAGTGGCGCAAGTTCCATTGCGCCATGAGCAGCACTTGTGATATTCAAAAGGTGACATGCAAATGGGGCCATAATTTATGCAAGGTGCACGGGGGCCATTTGCATCTACTTACAGCCCCATTTGCATGCCTTTAGCATGTAGGTGCACTGATCTCCGACGACTTGCGCCCTGCAGGCAGCAGCCATCGGGGACCGATGCCCCCTGCAGCCCGATCACGGGCATAATAGTATTCCCCCGTAGCCTGATCGCGGGCAGCACAGTAGTCTCCCCCTCAGCCCAATCGCGGGCATAATATAATGTTCCCCCACCCTCCCGAATAGTCGATGGCGGGCATAATTGATGTTGCCCCCACCCCAGAATAGCCCAATCACGGGGCAATTAGGTCTCCCCCAATGAATGAATTCATTCACATATCTGGACTGCCTTGTATGGTATGGGCTGCCGCCCATTGACTCATGCTCTGAACCAATGAGCATGCAGCTCTACTGAGCTGTCAGTCGGCGGCAGCGGGGTGGCAGGGTGGTGTGCTGCTGCCCGCCGGGCTGATGGGGGAGTGGGATGGTGGGGCTCCATGGGCAGGAGGGGTGGGGCCACTAGATCACCAGGGAATCTGGATGTGGGGGTGAGGATGCCACCGATCGGGCTACTCGGTGGGGGACCATTTAAAGTATGCCTGTGATCGGGCTATTCGGGGTGGGAGAAGCATCTAATTATTCCACGATTGGGCTACTAGGGGCGGGGGACCATTTATAGTATGCTCACAATCGGGCTATTCAGGGTGGAAACATCTTATTATGCCCGCAATCGCTATTCGGGGACTTCTACATTATGCCAGTGATCGGGCTGCTGGGGGAGGGAGAATTACATTATGCCTGTGACCGGGGCATGGGGGGCACTGGGAACAAGTGGAGGGCCACCCACAGGTGGCAGCTGCTGTGTTGTGCCCTACAATGCGGCAGCTCACCTGTGGGTGGCCCTCGACTTTGATCCTTTGTTTTTTTGCCGTAAAGTTGTGCAGGCGCAGGTAGGGGTTGCGCCTGCATAACTCTGCATGGCCTGGCTGAATATCGGGCTGTGCAGTTTATGCATGGGTATGCCCCCCTACCTGTGCCTGCATACATTACTGATGCACCCCGGTGCATCGGGATTTGTGCAGGTGCACTTTTCCCTTTTAAATATCGCACTGGGGTGCATCAGTGGGTTGTGCACGGCGCAACACTGTTGCGCCGTGCGCAACCCTTTTGAATATCTGGGCCCATGTGTCTAGTGCACTTACCCAGTCAATAAAAATGAAATAAATAAATTAATTAAATTAATTCACTTAGACTAGCATCAGCCTTATTCAGTCCCTCCTAATTAATGAGCTCATGAGGTGATTTTTTTTAAAAAGCTTAAAAGCTTGAACTAGCAAGCTGGGAATGCTCATTTAAATTGATAGCTTAATAGACTTATAGAATGATAAAAACTCAAAGATGCATTCACAAATATATCTTTGAATCCTCTGTCAATAATGTTCTGAGTGTTCTCAATAACTCCAGCCTCCAAGTTCAACTTGATTTCACAATTCAGTTCGCAATTAGCCCAATATTGCAACATAAATCACCTCATACATAAAGTCTGTGTTCAGCCCAGACTGTTAGATGGCATCCATCTGTATCCCCCTCCCCCAGAACAAGGCTGAAAATAGGCAGACTTGTCTATTCCTCCTTTCCTGGTCAACAAAACACTAAATAAATAAATTCTAGTTAGTCATCCTCAAAAATTGTTTACTTTCTATACCTTCATTGATTATTCTTTTATATGCACTCTGTCACAGGTGCTGCCCCCTTTGGCTCTGACTACCATCCTTGTTCCATCCCTCCTCTAGAACTTACCTCCATCACCACTCCAACAGAGCATCTCCAGCCATGTGTGGTCCCTGGTGGGTCATAATTCAGCTGCCCCCCCCATTTGGCCCTGTAGTGGGGGAGGTGGAGCAGCCAGCAGAAAGGACTGAGCCAAATAATGCATGCTTCCCAAAGGATTTCTGTCAAAGTTTCTTCCCAACCACAGATTGCTGGTGAGAAGGATGCCAAGGGTGCTAACTGTGTTTCTGAATACAGTTGCATAGTTTAGCACAGCACCAGCCAGTGTCTTCCCACCCCACAAGCTCTGCTGTAACTGCACTGCTGCCTTTGGCCCCCTAGGTATAGTATTGTCATGGAGCCTACTGTCTTCACTTCCCAGAGGAGGAAAATGCCCTCTTGGCTGCTTAATCATCCTCACTCATGATATTCTACACTTGTTTGAATCCAGGTTACCATCTATTGCACATTTTTACATTTCTTACAACATGACTTATACAAAAGCCATACTAACATGTTAAAGCATCAGTATTTGTTAGTTGGCAAAAAAATAATGTAATCATATAGGCCCTATTCATTAGTGATATCACAGCCCTAGGTGTTTTTTTTATGTGGCACATAGGGCCAGGGGGTGCAGGAAGGCTGCAAGGCACCAACATTTGCAACTAAATAATTATCAGTCCATTTAGTATATGGCAGCCTGTACATGTGCCACCATGTCCCATGATCCCCTTCTCCTGTGGAGCAGGGGATTCACTATGGGGCTAGTCAGGTGTTCTGATTGAAAACTCCTGGTCTGGCCCACATCCAGCCACTCAGCCTGCCCTGCCTCTAGCATGAAGACATTTGGCACTGTTAGGAGCATCAGAGCCCACCCAGGTGTACATGCATGCCAGCCCTTTGCATCCCATAGAAACTGGTTATGTGGCACACACTTGCATGGCCTGGTATGTGCCACTGATGGTGCATACCAGCACTATTAGTGAATAGACCCCATAGTTTTGTTTAGCAAAAATGTAATTCTGACATCCTTAAATTCATCATCAGTACATTCTGTAATTTTCTCAGATATGTAAAAAACATCTTTTATTGCTATTTATTTTTACTTAATGATGCATGTCATTAAATATGGCCACCACTCACAATTATAAAAAAAAATTTCTTTGATGTTTTCGATAGTACAAAAGTGAATTGTGCCCTCTCTGCCTTCTGCATCTCTTCTCCTTCCTATCAACTTCCACATGGTCTGCAATCCCTCCATACTCCCACATGGTCTGCAATCCCTCCATACTTCTCCCATGGTGTTTCCCTCTTGTACATCCTCCCCCCCTTCTTTCCCCCCATTGCCAAATGTTCACTTCCTCCCTCCCTTCTGGACACCTTCCCCTTAGCTCCCCCACTGCTAAACCTGCTGAAGCCTATCACCCACCTCCAACCCAGATCCTTCATTGACTACTTCTTTGCACCCTATCAAATCTATCTTCTCAACCATGTATACAAGTCATCAACAACACTTCCTCCATGCCACATTTCAATTTTCTGTCTATGACCTTAAAGTTATGTAAAAATTGTAAATAAATAAACGGTACAGAGTTATCAACATTTCCTGATAATTCAACTTTGTAAATTGTATAAATCAACAGTATGCATATTGTATCTTGTTCCTTGCTTTACACTATGTTTATGTAATTGTCCTTGACCTAACCAGGTCCATCTTGCAAATGAGCATTGCTCAATGATGTCTGCCTGGATAAATAAAGATTTGATTTATTGATTGATTGATTACCTGTTGAATATAAATACTAGATTCACAGTGCAGATGTATTAGGGTGGGGCTGCCACCTGTTTCTAATAGTAAACAGCTCAACACTGTACAAAGATACCTATTTATTTATATATATTTTTTCTTTGCAAGTACAATATAGCATGGGAGTGGGAAGCTCTGAAAACTTTAAAAGGTCATATCTTTGTTCAGGAATGGAAGAAACATCTAAAAAAAGAAACCAACTACATTTTGACTAACAGATACTTTCTCTTTAATATATAGTATATCATTAATAATATACAACAATGTATGCTGTCCCATGACAAAGTAACGGATGGATACATACATACAGTAAGTGAATTTAAAATTAAAAATGCTACTTTAGTTTATCATTATCTAGTATTACCAAACCATGCTAATTTGCTGGTACAAAAAAAATGAAACTCCTAGTGGTAGAATAACACTGATAATATGTTTTTATAATGTTTCTATGACTAGAAGGTGCAGATTTCAATTGGTTAAGCCCTGAATTTGTTGTGATGTGATGCATGCTTTTTGTATAGTGCAGAATACAGTATTGTTCATCCCAGATAAAAAAAAATGCCTTTAAAACTACATACAGTATCTGGAGAAAAGTATTACTTTTATGCCATGAATTAAACCTTGAAGTTTGTTTCCATTTATTCTCTATTAGGCTTGCTAATTCTGTCTCCATGAAGCTAACATGATCACTGTTCTATGTATTGTTAACTTTTTTCATTTCAAGAAAATTATTTTCTATCTGTACTTCAATTTTTGAAACTTTTCTTTCTTTATTGAGACTGTCTATTAGAATGGAATTGTGTTTATGATGGTAGAAAATCTGAAAGATACAAATGTTCATTTTTGTTTCAGTGCCACAGCAGGCATGAAGCCTTATCTGTCTGTCATTATGTATACAGTATATTATATTATATTACATTGGGTGAAATGAACCTTACAGACTGAGATGTTCCCTTTCATTACCCATAAAAATAAAATCTCATTGCTTGAAAACATGGGTGCTTTCTCTAGTTTAGTTATACAGAGCAAGTTAATTAATTGGGTTTCAAGTTTTGTTTTGTATTTATGTGGCTTTTTCTGGTTTTTACTGTTCCGCATGCATAAGAATGATTTTGGATTCAAGTATGTTCATGCAAATTTGAAATTTCACCTTAGAAATTGGGTCAGGCAATTACTTGTAGAGATTGTTTTTGTATTACACAAGGTATAAGACACTCCGTTGAAGTGAACTAAATTTAATTTTTCCATTTACACAAACAATTTAACCAATCATACCAACACCAGTTCAATTTGATGGCCCCAAACATTGCAATGTTTTTTGACAGGGATGTTGTAATGAACACAACCACCATTTATAACAAGGACAAATAATATGTATGAATTGTGAATTTCAATATGAATGTTGACATACCATACAGCTTTAAGATATTTATTATTTAACATTTCCATAAGCGTTCATTATTCAATCAAAATCTCTAACATATGTTTAGAAATATTTAAGAAACTTAAGTGACTGTTAGAGACATTTTATTTTTGTTAATGACAGCAAGTATAATGAAGTATGGTGCATGCATAAACCTTTGAGGCTATACAAATTGCTGCACTCTCTCTACAGATTGCAGCATTTGGGTTCGTTGTTCATAGGTGGGGTTAGGTGGATGCTATTACTAAATCAGTTGCCTACAATGCCAATACATTACTAGGATGTGAATCTGATGACTTTGAGAGTTGCATCATAATCTAACTGGGAATTGCTTTATTCAAATGACTGTATGCTTGGTCTGTCAGTGAGGCAGAGCTAGGAGGGTGATAAGTATTGATCATGTATGTATGTATGTAAGTACTAAGTATGTATGAGGGACCATGCCTGGTCAACCTATAAAGCATCCCCATCCCTGACCCTATGGGATGATTACAGGCATCAGAGGAACCTTTGCAAACACCTAGCCAAAAGCTCTCAAACAGACCTTTGCAAACACCTAGCCAAAAGCTCTTAAACAGACACATTTTCACAATCTCCAGCAAACTAACCTCAGGGACCCTAAACAATTCTGGGCATCCAATGGCTTGCTACTACCCCCCCCAGAAAGCCTGTCCCTCAGCTACACACTGCTGCTGGCCTCATTACCAATCCTCAAGAAGTGGCCAAAGCCCTCAATGACAAATTCTCTGACCTCACTATGTACCTATGCAAACTCCCAAATGGCATGCAAAAATACCATGCCCCACTGCATGTCCCCATGACATCATCCACTGGGTCTATCTCTCAACCTCCACCTCCACCCCCCTTTTCTTAAAATACTCTCACACACTGACATATCTAAACTCTGAAAGAGCCTCCCAAACCATGGTTCCCCTGGAGCAGATGGATTATTCCCTGTCTTCCTTAGACTTATCTTCCCACCATCATCTCACCCCTAATGTTCATTTTCAACCTCGCCCTGACCACTTCCTCCATGCCCAATACATGTTAAACCACAAAGATCATTCCCATTCATAAAGCCAGGAACCCACAATCCACAGACCACTATCATCTGATCACCATCCTTCTTCACCTAAGCAAGCTACTTGAAAAAGGCATCCACCACCATCTTGTTGACTATATAGGTAAATATGACCTACTATGTAGCCAACAACACAGCTTCCACAAGAATCACTCCACCACCACTGCCCTCACATTCCTAACTGACTACATCCTCACAAACATGGACCGTGGAAATGCAACTGGCACAGTCCTTAATGACCTCTCCAAACCCTTCGACCTGGTCAGTCATTCACTCCTCCTCTCCAAATTGCATCATCTTGGCTACTCTCCAGAGGTCACCACCTGGTTCGGAAGCTACCTTACAGGGTGCTCCCAGTTTGTGTGCATTGGGCCGGTCCATTCACCCACCCTGCCTGTCTCTACTGGGGTCCCGAAGGCTCTATCCTGGGACCCATCCTTTTCTTCTTATTCATTAACTCCTTTCCAGCAGATAGTCTTAACTGTACCTCAATCGTTTACGCTGATGACCTCATGCTCTTCTCCAGTGGATAGTCTCCTACCTTCATCTCTGAAGCCCTCTAACAAAACTACACTGCAGCCCACAACTGGTTCTCTGACAACCTCCTTCTGGTCAATGCCAACAAAACAAAAACAATGTTGTTCAGATCTAAGCCCTTCCAAACTAAATGCTAATCTAACCCACCCCTAATCATCATGTCCCCGATGGCCATGTCCTAGAGGATGTCAAACACTTCAAATATCTAGGAGTTGTGCTTGACCCATCCCTTTCATTTACAAAGCACATAAACTCCCTGGTTCTAAGATTTCACCAAAAAACTAGGGCCTGCCTAGAGATACTGGCAATACCTCACCCCTGAGGCCTGCCATGCCATCATCCAGGGAAATCTGCTACCTATCCTTGACTACTGCTCTTCCATCTACTCCAGGACCTCCACATCCACCATGGCAAAACTATCAGTAGCATACAACAGTGCCTGCCACTTCTCTCTGCTGGCTACTTTCTCCATGACCCACTGTATACTCTACACTACACTACACTGTGGTGTCTCCCACTACAAGCCTGCTTTGACTTGCACTGTACAGTTTTATTAATTCTGCCATCTGTATTGGCCAGAAATCCTCTCTTGCTCCCCTTCTCATTACCCAAACCTCACACTGCTGTCTACGCACTGCCAGTATCCCTTCCCTGAAAATCCCCAGGGTAGCCATGAATATGGGTGATACAGCCCTGTCTGTAGCAGCCCCCACACTATGGAACAAGCCACCCATTGACCTGCACACCATAAACACTCACCGCCAGTTCAAGACTCACCTGTTGACATCCACCTACTACTCCTTTAAGGACTAGCCCCCCCATTGGTTCTAGGGGTAGGGCCAAATAGGTTCTCTTATTTACTGAAACTGTACCACCATGAGCCTTACCTTGCTTTGTTATTTGTTGTCCCTCAACTACTGCCACCATGTATTGCCAAATGTAACAACTGTAACCTTTCACTATGTATTACCTGCTCTTGTTATGTTCTTATCATTTTGATGTTTCTACTCTGTGCTGCCTTACGTGGCCCAGGTCATGCCTGAAAATGGTCCCTGGGATCAGTGCACCTACCTGGATACCAAAGTCATAAATAAATGAATAAATAAATAAGTGTGGAGGTACATCCTTTCATTTGGCAGTGGCAGCAGCAAGTGGTTGGGTTGGTGCTAGCATGAAGTGCCAGTGGACAGAAACAGTTACATTTTATTCACATTGGCAATTAATGTGAGTTGGCTTTCACATCAGGATTTTTTTTTCTAAGGCAGTGATTTTGCTTGGAAAGTGAACTGATTTCTTATTTGTATGGGTTGTAAATCTGTCATGAAGTTCATTAATATCTATACATTTTCACACACTGCTCCATGAATATGTAAATGCAAAGTTTATATACTTCATATAGCCCCAGTATATGTACAGTAGTAGCCAGAGACATTGCCAGCTATTTCCAGATATTTCACAAAATTTCTGAAGAGTTTCTCTCTGCTGCTCCTACTGTGGAATTGCAGAAAGCAAGAGATATTTCTGGAAATATCACAGAAATTTCAGGAAATATCTGGCAGTGTCTGTAGCTGCTACTGTATCACTAAAAATATGAATCAATTTGTACTAGAGCTGTTGGGAAGTCTTACTTTGCCACCATTGTCATGAACTTCACCTTTTGTGAAATGTCAGATTTGTGGATCAATACCCTTGAGACACTGCTGAATGTATCTCTTGGGTTAGATACTGCTGGTGTTGCATTAATTAGATAATTCCTACCTGTATAAAAGCTTCTGAATATGGCAATAATGATGAAACAGCTGGAAAAAGAAATATAAAAAATTACAACAAATCCCTCTTGCTTCTCTTTCTATATTTCTCCCTACCAACTTGCAGGCAGTCAGGAGGAAATAACTGGGTTGGAAGGTTGCTTGGACTCATAGAACTATAGACATAGACTGATATCACATGCAGGATGTTTTGACAGTTGTAAAGTGTTTATTCTATACCCGTGAGTGTACTTTGTGGCTACTTAGGATCATATTAGTATGAGCTTAACATAGTTTGCATGTAAAACTTTTCTCTGAAATTGTGGGCACAGCATAAAACCAGAATTCTCTGGCCAGTCCACCAGCACAACGGCAAGGTGTCCATCTGTGGCATCAACATCCTAGTTTGGGGATGGACTCAGCACTGAGATGGCCAGCTAGGGGAGAAGGATTGAGCATCCCAGGGACTGATCTCCTTCTCCAATGGAAGGGGGGAAGATTGTCTGGCACTATGCAGTCCTCTGGTGGAGACTGGGGGTACAGCCATGGCCAGCACCACACGTAAGGGGGTGGGATGGACACTGATATCATTGCACATCCCCACTTGGGAAAAAGCCATCAAACAAAAGCATTACTGGTGCTAATGATGGCCCCCACCTCTGCCGCCACTCCCTGCTGCAGATCAAAGTCCACTGGGGGGTTCTGCTCTCATGATCCCACCCTTGGGAGCAAGCCAGGAGTTCATGACCATATTTCATGGGGAGGGGGCCTCAACCCAGCAGTTCAGCCCAGGGGGCAAGGCAGGGGAGGAAGGAAGTGGCGAGCAGAGTGGGGGACCAGAGTCTCTTGTGGGGGGGGCAATTGCCAGTAAAAAAGAAAAAAAACCAGAATTCTCTGTACAATACACCTACAGATTTGTGAAAATATGACAACATGCATGCACAAGGACTGGTCACTCTACATCCATACTCTGCTATTGGTGCTGTTACTAGGAAATATCTACCTGAATCTGAGTTTCTGGAATCTCCGAATAAGAATCAAATGACTAAAACAGAGGAAATTAACAAAATAACAGCTGATCTCTCACCCTCTTGACCTTTTCTGTGGTTCTCCTTGTCTGCAGTTGGGAGAAGGGGAAGGTTAGAGTGAAGAAGGAAGAGAGCAATGAGTTCAATATGAAGTTAAAAGGGTGGTATCAGAAAACAGTAGTATGAATTTGTGGAGACTGGGGGACTTCTGAGGCAGGATACTCTTCAATGATGATGGCTTTCATCTATCAAAAGAAAGGACTAGGGCATTTGGGCAGAAGTTTTATGTATATTGTACATTGGTAGACAGTTAAAATTACTGTGTGGGATGCTGGGGCTAGGGATTTCATAGCTGACTTAGAGGTAATAGTACATCTAGCCAGGACTCCTCAGGAGATGGAGCTAGGATTCACAACATAATAGTTGAGTGGAATGAAATCATGGGACCATGGAGTGTAGACTTCACAGACCAGCAAAAAAGGAAAACACAAGACACTGTGTATGCCAGGGAATTGTGATCGGGAAAGTCAGGCAAGAACCAAAATGGACGGGAAAGCAAGTCGAAGGGTGGAGTGCTTCAATGTGAGCAGTCTGGTTAATAAAAATCAGTGAGATCCTAGCACTAGTGGCAGACTCTGGGTTGGATCTAGTGGCTGTTACAGAAATGTGGGTTAATGAGAAAAATTATTGGGCTCTGGCAGTCCCTGGGTATACCTGCTACAGGTGAGAAAAAGGGACTGGTAGAAAGGAAGGGGGTGACCATTTACATCACAGAAGGAACTGAGACAGAAAAAGATGTATCCATTAGAGGCAAAGGAAATGTAGAATCACTGTGTGTCAGTGTGCAGCTCACAGAGTTGCTGTGTAGAAAATGTCACATGGGAGTGGTTTACAGCCCACCAGGAAGGGAGAGAAGAGATGAGACTAGTAGCTGAAGTAGGAAAACAGGTGACAAAAGGTGAGGTTGTAGTGACAGGGACTTAACCTCCCAGTAAATGACTGGGACATCTCTGCAGCTATGAGCATCAGAAACTAGGGCCTGCTTGACACTTTGCAGGACTGCAAACTGGTGCAACAGGTCAGAAATCCAACTAGACAATCTGCCATTTTCAATGTGGTGCCTCCAAATAAGAAAGAACACATGGAATGTGGGTTGGGGAACCACTGGGGTCCAGCAACCAAAATACTACATGATTCTTGAAGGCCCTGGGCAATAGTAAGCCCTCATCTTAGAATGAGGTGCTAGACTTCAGAAGGGTGAATTTCAATCAAATGAGGGAGTTAGTCCCAAGCATAATAGGTGAGGTAGACAGAATCAGGGGAGTGGAAAAAAGATGTAGGTTTATAAAAGAACTGTTCACGAGGCAACAAAAAAAATACATGACAGCAGTTATCAAGAGACACAAGTAAAGGAGACCAGTTTTGTTCTCTAAAAAGTTCAGGGAGGCAATGAGGGCCAAATAAGTAAAATCAGGGGGTTAAAGAATGGGACAAGTATCAGGAAAATACTAAAGTGATCAAAAGGACTGTTATGAGTGCAGAGACAGACACAGAATTGCATGTTGCAGAGGGTGTCAAGGAAGGGGGCAAAACAGTTGTTTTAGATATAATGCATAAGGGAAAAAAAGAAAGGTGGAAGGAAGAATTGTCAGGCTAAGGGGCAGGGTTATAGAGGAAGTCAGGAAGAAATCAACCATGTTGAGTGACTACTGCCTCATATTCACTAGGAAGAACAGTGAGATAATGGTAGCTGATTGAGGGGTCTCACACATGATGTTTCAGGATTATGCTAGTAAAAGAGTCAGAAAAGGGTTAACAGCCATCAAGGTAAACAAGGCCCCAAGGCATTCCTGGGTAATAAGGGAACTGGCATTCATATTAATCAAAGCCATGGTGGGTCTGTTCAATAGCCCTTTGCATAAAGGGGTGTGTGGAAAGGTTGTGGGATAACAGATGGACCAGACACCAAACTTCAGTTTCTACTCATAATCTCTGTGTGATGTTTATTCAAAATACAGAGATAACCTTCAGCAATGGCATATTCCTTCTTCAATAGATCAGTTTGCAGCAACAGACTATGTATGTCCTTCCTCTACACTTGTCAGCACTTACTGATCTAAACTTTCCAGTGAAAACCCTTTATTCCTATGATTGCCTTGTTTGCTTGGGTGATGGGGGCTCAAAAAGAAATAAGAAAAACAAGCTGAGGACAAAGAACCTCAGTGCAGAAGCACTGAAACAAGGGTTACCTAAAGGACACTGGCAATAAGCCAATGCCCTTTAGAGAAAGACAACATCACACATACTTCCATAATGCAAAGCATCATGGGATACATGCAGATCACCATGACATTTTGGATTGGCTCAGTTTAAAGCAGGAATGCATGGTACCAATTTACATGCATTTAACAACATAACCAACTTAATTTCTATAATGCAGTCACCGAGTACTTTTTACCTTTATCAAAAACACCTAGTGCCATGGTAGTTTTCAACATTTACAGGTTTCATAAACATAAGGTATACGCATCAAGGTGTTTTATAATATAGTGCTATTACATACTAAATCCAACAATGATAAACACAGCCTGTTGTTTTACATAAGCTCAGAGGTCACCACAATAACCTCCCTGTATGAGGACCTGAGAGGGAAAAGGAAAACCAAAGAGGACACAATAACATAATCAAGAAAGCAGAGGGGGGCCCATAGGTGGCCAACCTTATGGACTAGAAATTGTAAAGGATAGATTAGGCTAAGAAACAGAAGAACTGTTGCAACAGATTTAAGAAAGGTCAGTCCACAAGAGTGGCAGGATCTCCCTGTCACATATTCCCCATCTTAAGAGGGAAGCAGTTATCTCAAACTACTTACCACCTTCCTGTTCCAGGAAGGGATGAAGCTTCCACCCATCCATCTTCAGAAGGCTTGGTCTCAGGGTCACTATTAGCGATAAACGTTCCATCATAAATACAATGGATATTATCATGTCTGTGGCATCAACACTTTTCTCAACAGAGACTACTGGTGTAGTTTGGCAACATTAGCATCTTTAGCTTGCAGTATACCACAGTCAATACTATTAATATATTTAGCTGTATCAATATAAGAAAAAGTCCCTTCAGCCTCATAGGCTTCTTCTTGCTTGCTTGGAGTCTTCAATCCCAGCACAATATCACTAGGCACAGTCTTACCTGGGGTCTCACATTCAAGTTCCATACTTGCATCTCTGACCTCAAACAGGTAACATCCTGGAAACACAGCCAACAAAGGAATAACCTGCTCAGTCAGGGGGGTCCTCCTCCAGTTGAGCCCATGAAAACTCCTCCTTCAATTCTTTATTTAAACTCTCTGGCAGGGACCTCTCTAGCACCTGGCACCAGTGTTCTGCCTCTCTGCATAGTCGGTCTGCCTCGACCCCATGGTAGTTTCTCATCCCTTTGCATCTCTTCGTTATCTTCAAGCTTTGCCTTCCTCTGAGTTCCCAGGTCCAATCCAGGCAGTAGCTTCTCTCCAAGTATGTTGGCCACGGTTCTGGTCAGAACTCTTTGGACTTTCTTCTCCAGGTTCTCATCTGTCAACTCCTGGTACATCAGTCCACCTGGGATATCTGGGTGATATCCACCAGAAAACATCCCTCTTAAGCCAATCTAGATGTTTCCAGCAAGTTATCCCACCTCTGACACCAAATCTGTGGAGGGGTTGTGGAATAACAGATGGACCAGACACCGAACGTCAGTTTCAACACACAATCTCTGTGATGTTTATTCAAAATACAGGAGATAACATTCAGCAAATGCATATTCCTTCTTCAATACATCAGTTTTCAGCAATAGACTACTGTATGTATGTCCTTCCTCTGCATTTGTCAGCAGCTACTGACTCACTGATCAACTGATCTAAACTTTTCAGTGAAAACCCTTCATCCCTATGGTTGCCTAGTGTGCTTGGGTGTTGGGGTCTCAAAAGGAAAAAAAAAAAAAGCTACAGACAAAGAACCTCAGTGAAGACATGCTGAAATAAGGGGCACCCAAAGGGCATTAGCAATAAGCCAAGTTTCAAAGAAACACAACATCATACATACTTCCACAATGCAAACCATCATGGGATATGTGCAAGTCGCCATGACATTTCAGATTGGCTCAATTTACAGCAGGAATGCATGGTATCAATTTACATGCAATTAACAACAAAACCAACTTAATTTCTATAATATAATCACCTAGTACTTTTTACCTTTATCAAAAACACCTAGTGCCATGATATTTTCAACATTTACAGGTTTCATAAACATAAGGTATTTACATCAAAGTATTTTATGACATAGTGCTATTACATACTAAATCCAACAATGATAAACACAGCCTGTTGTTCTATGTAAGCTCAGAGGTCACCACAATAACTTCCCTGTATGATGACCTGAGAGGGAAAAGGAAAACCAAAGAGGACACTATAGCATAGTCAAGAAAGGGGAGGGGGCCCATAGGTGGTCAACCGTGTGGACTAGAAATTGTAAAGGATAGATTAGGCTAAGAAACAGAAGAACTGTTGCAACAGATTAAAGAAAGATTGGTCCTCAAGAGTGGCAGGATCTCCCTATCACAGTGCGGTTACCTCTTTGGTAGGGTAACTGATAGAGAAACCAATCAAAGAGGACATAATGGAATACCTGGTCATTATTGGGCTTTAGAATAATAAGCAGCATGGGTTCATGGCAGGGAGGTCTTGTCAATCAAACCTGATAGTATTTTCTGATTTCATAACCAGGGAAGTTGACATTAACTTACTCTGTTGACTTAAGAAAGGTATTCAACTTGTTGCCACACCAAAGACTGTTGAAGAAAATAGGGTATCTCCAACCAGCTAAGGAATAGTAAGGTGGGTAGGGAGTTGGTTGGTGGAGTTACAGTAGAGAGTTGTGATGAATGAAGTCAGATCAGCGGAAAAATAGGTCACCAATAGACTACTACAGGGATCTGTCCTGGGCCCAGTCCTCTTCAATATGTTTATCAGCCACATAGGAGAAGGAATCCAGGGCAGGTTGTGTCCATTCACAGAGGATACTAAACTTTGTGGTAGAGATGACAACATGTAGGGCATAAGAGAATTGCAGACATACCTTTAAAGACTGGACAATTGGTCCAAAGTCTTGTACTGTAAATGAAATTCAGTGCCAAGAAGTGCAGAATGATGCATATGGGAAACAAAAACCCCAGAACAGAGTATTTGGTGGGAGTGGTTCAGCTTAACACATCATAAGAGAAAAGGGACCATAGAGTCATGATTAAAGACTCTCTTAAACAAACCAATCAATCTAGCAAAGCCGTCAGCAAGGCTTGCATAATGTCAGGGGGCATTGGCAGGCAGTTTGACAGTAGGAAACAGGATGTACTGTTACCTATGTAGAGGCTACTGGTGAGGCCATACCTAGAGTAATGTACAGTACTGGAGTGCCCACCTCAAAAAAGACACAGACAGCCAAAACACGGTCTGGTGTAGGATGACCAAGAAGATTCAAGGCCAGAAATGCATATTAAATTTGCTTGCCTATAAGTACTGTGTAGTTGTTGGGCTTGGATAATGTGACAGATAAAATTGAACATGTTTTAATAATGAAATTGTCATGATTTAGAAATGAAGATATTAACATATACAGTGGTGCCAGCCAGGATTCAACACAGTAATCCCACAGTATATCCCAAAATGCTAAAGTATGCTGCAGGGAACGATATACTTCAGTGGCAATTAAATCCTTTTCTACTGCAGTATTTTGTGACATGTCCTTTACTGCAAGTTACTGCATTGCATTTTGGCTGGTTCTTCTGTAAGTTCATGTTTGTTTTTTGTTTTCTTTTTAGTTGTGATCCTGAATTTTCAACATAGTGTTTTTGTTATCCACAATATGAACATGGCAGGTACAATTTATTAAATCTTGCCCAAATATCATTTTCAAGAATGACCATGAAAAATGACACCTGTCATGTTCATGAAGTAGGAAAAACAAAAGGCCATTATGTTGAATATGTGGTGTCAAAATCTCAAGAAAAATCCCAACATTTTGAGTAAATGTTGAAAGAGCTCAACATTTCATTATAACTGTTTATTTCTGCATGTTTTCTCTCACATACATCGTTTAAATAAAAATATATCATTTTTTGCAGACTATCAAATACTGCTTCTTTAATAACTGTTATTAACTTTTTTGAAGCATTACTCTTTTAGTTAATAAGACTACAGAGTACTGTATTTTATACAGTTCTAATAGTTCACTATGTGCAACAAATTTATTAGCTTTTATACAGTATTCCCCCTCTGTTGCATAAAAATATGACATAATTCATTTCATTACATACATTTCTTTTTTCATCTCTAGAGTTTCTCAACAGATTTGGTCATGCCACATCATGGATCATATAGACAGGTCTTGAAGTAGAGTAACTCACTAATGCAGAATATCACTAATAAAATAAATATGCAGCACATCTTTACCATGAGTCTGTTGGGTCTGCAATGGACAGATTGTCACAACATGAACAACTTATGAAGTTTTCTTTGTAAAACATTCTATATTGACTTTATCATGTTCAGTCCTGTACTGTATTTTTTAAATGTTTTGCTGGTTTCCAATATTTTTATGACTTCAATCTCATTTTATGCTGCTTGTTAACCCCATTACTGGAATAAGAACTAGAGGTATGAATAGGTATTTATGAGCATGTTAAAATTGTGACCAAGCATCAAGTTAAATTGTAAATAAAAGGACTTTTCTTTCATATTTCCTTTTCATTATACTTGATCAAGACCTCTGCAAGTGTATGACTACGCTTTGTATCATCAAGCATCTGAGGTCTTTCAGAGATACATTGAGATATGGAAGGGACAGGAGAAGGAGGATTAATCGTTCAGGTACCTTGCCAAAAGGAATCAGTCATAAATCATTGCAAAAAGTTATCAATGGCCAAAACCTTGACCAAAATGTTAGCACCTCTACATTCAACTGCAGCAAGGCATTTAACTTTCTTTCATTTTGATTTATTTTAGTTTGATTTGGTATCCTCCTGAAATGGTGGGCAGCTGCTGTGTGGACACCAGTGGTTATGTATAACTTAGTTTCCTTGGCTTCCTGTGTATTTGCATCCCCATCTCCAACAGAGGGTAACTGGAGGCATAAAAATAAGTTATTACAATAAATACAGTTTCTTGCTGAGATGTGCAGTTCAGACAATCTGCAGTTGCATGCAGGCCATACCAGAATGGACCTTGGGGGTCCAGGCAGCCAGAAAGCCATACTAGTGCTGCAAATAAATAGGACAGCCCTATGGGGCTTTTGTTTGAACCAAAAATTGACCTCCTAATAGCAGTCATATATATATGACCAGGTCATATTCTATAAACATGAAAGTGCAGCATCTGATGCAGAGGTCATGATCATGGGTGACCTCAAAAGAACTGATAGGACAGAAATGTGCTGGACTCCTACAGTATTTGGAGAATGGGTTCTCCTTTGTCTGGGCCAAATGTCTAAAACAAAATATTGTTAAATTGTGGTATGACTACATGACTTTCCCTTAGTAGATCCCTGTTGGTCAAAGAGAAAGTAAATGTAAGAATATAGGAGCAGAATAGGCACATGGAGCTAGAAATGATAAAATACAAATGGTGTGTAACTAGCTGGCAAACAACAAAAAAGATAATCAGGCTGAACCATATCTTACTAGTCTACCACGTCCTAATTCACATAAAATGGTCACCTGTTTCAGATTCTAGTTTTATTAGAATTATGTTCTTCGGTATAGATATAATAAAAATATGAGTAATACTCAGTTGTGCACTTGTGAAATTAAAGTAAATGGCAACTAATATCTCATTGTTATGAGATGTCCTATACTGACAAGACAAAGAAATACATTCATGACTCCCTTTCTTGTCAGTTTGTATGAATCTAAATATACATTTTGTAAAGACTACTGAATACTGATGACTAGGAAATGTTATAAAAAATGGTGGCCTTTCTTTAAAGCAACAGGAAAATGGAAACCATTAATGAAAATTGTATTGTAGAATGTCTTGACAAAGTTTTTTCCTTTTTTGACATGTATATGTTTTTTTGTGTGTGGCTGGTGCTCCCCTGTACATCTTCTCCTACACACCGAATCTTGCTCCACACTGCAATCTCACACACATATGCACAGTGTAGGAGAGCTGCAGCAAGGGTAAATAGGATGCTGGGTTGCATTGCCAGAGGGATCATCTCTTGAAAGGGGGAGGTCATACTGCCATTCTGTATATCACTGGTGAGGCCACACTTGGAATACTGTGTACATTACTGGTGCCCATACCTCAAAAAAGATGTGAGATTACTGGAGAGGGTGCACGGTAGGGCTACAAAAATGATCATGGGACTAGGGGAGTTGCCATATGAGGAAAGGTTGGAAGAACTCAACATGTACTCACTGAAAGACAAAAGGGTAAGAAGGGACATGATAGAGAACTTTAAGTACTTGAAAGGCATAAACAAAGTCAGGGAGGGAGGGAGGGAGAATTTTCCACTTAAGGGGGAAGTGTCACAGGGGCACAGTCTGAAATTGGAAGGTGGAAGGTTTAGGAGGGAGATGAGGAGGCACTATTTCACAGAGAGAGTGGTGTGAGGTTGGAACGCACTTCCAGAGGAGTTAATTGCTCAAAGGACAGTGGATAGCTGTAAGTGGGGATAGGATAGAGTCATGAGCCAGATTAGTACAGGAAAAATCACAATGGGGGGTGAAGGACCAGAAAAGAGGATGAAGAGATAGGCAGACATTGGTGAAGTGGCTCCATTTCGCTCCTCTTAGTTATATGCAGAGTGAAGGTGAATTTGCAGAGTGCTCCGCAACATGAAGTGGAGTATTTTGCATTATAATGGGTAACGCAAAGTCCATTGAAATCAATGACTTTGCTTTACTCCACCTTCCCAAACCATTACTCCACCAATTCTTAAGGCGAAGTACATTGAAAACAATGTACTTCACCTTGTTTTTAAGCTCCAAATGTAAATTTTGCAGTGATTCATGGGATTTCAGGTCACATGGGCTCTAGATCTTTCTACACAGCCTTAGTTTGGGGTAGTGTGTGTAAGAAGCTGTAGGAGACAATCTGCTCTGAGAGCTCTCTGCAATTCAAACCTTCTAAAAGCTATTAAAAAACTCTTTTTGAGTAATTTTTTCTGCTGTAACTTTAGTTCATCGATTATAGGAAACCCTCCTGTGCTCATATCATTGAGTGTTTACTGTTTGTGAGTGAATTTTGAATGTTAATGTAGAACATTCAGTCTGCGTAGTGAGAGACAGTAGAATTGTGATTTCGCGGTGGGGTGTACCTGTGGTGTAGGTAGAATAACTCAGAGAAAAAGACAGTGCTTTCTATTTTATTGATATTTTTCTTGTAGAACTGTGTTAATGTACACACAGTAATATTTTCAATAATTCTTGCCATTTTTTGTGTTGATTGTTGTGGTACAGCATTGCATAATTTTAATACATGGTTATATTACTGAAGTTTTCAATTTGCTACACATTACTTAGTGTGTGTGAGTATGTGTGTGACGCGTGTTATCAAATCAGACACCTTTTATTGTGCCACATGATAATGTCAGTAATGTGAACCTGTTATCTACTGCAGCTGTGTGATTTTTGTACTTCTTTGTGGTATCTTTACTGGTACTAATACTAATAACTGTTACTGCAGCAGTGCAGTACACTGCCTCCCCCTCCGCCCCCGTGGCCCACTCCAACTTGCAAAGGTATTCTTTTCCAGATTTTAATTTCTGATGGTGAGCTCTGATAAGGTGTTGTGTCTTTGTGTCTGCATCTCTTCAGTGCACAGCCAATCTTAAACTGTCTGTGCATCTGCATCTCTTTAGGGTCCAATCTCGATCTTTAACTTAAATTACAGTTGTTTCATTGGCTTCCCTTCATAGTACAGGACAGGTGTGGTGCATAATTCTTCATGAACATTGTACTCATTAATATGCGTTTTTAAGTCAGGACCAGCATCACAAGTCACTCATGATACAAATCACGTTCTTCATCATCACGGTCACAAATGCAGTCACAAATCACTATTCACGATCATGTCAAGAATCACAACATTTATTGTTTTACTGGTTACTTGGATGTATTGTAAGTCAGTTTTGTAGTATATCTCCAGGCTTCACCACCCCACCATTGTACTCATTAATACGTGTTTTTAAGTCAGGGAGTTTTGCCTTACAGCTCATTGGGGAAGTACAGGCATAGGCATTAGCATTCCCAATACAGTTCCACATTAGTTATCTCACACCGTAGCCACCGAATCACGTTCTTCATCATCACAGTCACAAATGCAGTCAAAAATCATGATTCACGATCATGTCATGAATCACAACACTCATTTTTTAACTAGTTACTTGGATGTATTGTAAGCATGTTTTGTAGTATCTCTCCAGGCTTCACCACTCCACCGTTGTACTCATTAATGAGCGTTTTTATGCCAGGGAGTTTGTGCTACAGCTCATCGGGGAAGTACAGTCATAAGCATTAGCATTACCAATGCAGTTCCATATTGGTTATCTCACACCGTAGACACCGAATCATGTTCTTCATCATCACGGTCCCAAACGCAGTCACAAATCATGATTCACGGTCATGTCACAAATCACATTAATTTTTTACTAGTTACTTGGATGTATTGTAAGCATGTTTTGTAGTATGTTTCCAGGCTTCACTACTCCACCATTGTACTCATTAATAAGTGTTTTTAAGTCAGGGAGTGTTGTGCTACAGCTCCTCAGGGAAGTACAGCCATAGGCATTCGCGTTCCTTCCTGTACAGCATGTGAGTTACAGTACTATAAGTAGTGGTGGGAGAAGTGGCCCCAATTTGTTCTATGAAGTGATACACTGCGTAACGCAGAATTCATGGAGAACTCCACAATGTGAAGTGGAGTACTTCACTTCATAATGAGAAACGTGAGGTCCATTGAAATCAATGACTTTGCATTATTCCGCCTTCCCCAAACCACTTCTCCATAGATTTTAAGATGAAGTACATTGAAATCAATGTTATTCACCTCAATTTGTCCTCAGATTGAGCTCCAAATGAAATTCTGCAGTTATTCATGGGATTGCAGGTCACATGGGCTCTAGACTGTTTGATACAGCCTCAGTTCTGGCCTGGGTAGTGTGTGTGCAGTGGTAGCTGGAGACAGTTTGCTCTCAGAGCTCTGCAATTCAAAATCTCTAAAAGCTGTTTAAAATGCCTTTCTGAGTAATACTTTTTGCTCAAATTTTTGTACACTGATTGTAGGAAACCCTTCTGTGCTCATATCATCTAGTCTTTATTGTTGTTTGTGGAGTTTGAATGTTAATTTAGAACAGCCACTTTGTGTACTGTGAAGTGTGCTTTGGGGAAGGGGCATATTTATGGTGTAGGTAGATTAACTGGGAGAAAAAGGTACACACAGTAATATTTTCAGTAATTCTTGACATTTTTTTTCTGATTGTTGTGGTGCAGCAGTGTACAATTTGTCTGTTTAAAACATTTGGTTATATTACTAAAGGTTTTCAATTTGCTATGCATTACTTGAGTGTGCATGTGAGTGTGTGTGCAATGCGTGCCATTAAATCAGACACCTTTTATTGTGTTACAGAGTAATTGCTGCAGTGTGAACCTGCTACCCACCACATCTGCATGACTTTTTTATACTGCTTTGTGGTATCTTTACTGGCTGTGGATTGTTACTGCTGTGCACTAATCCCCCAACTGGCAAAATCTATTCCTTTCTAGATTTGGATTTGTGACTTGTGAGCACTGGTTAGGTGTTGTTGTGCCTTTTTGTATGCATCCCTTGAGTGTGCAGTGCAATCTTAATCTGTCTGTGCATTTGCATGGCACCATTAATTCTGGGAGACTGCATTTATTGTTACACTCTTATTTCACTTTGTCAGCACTGGGGAATTTTCTGGACACAAGACAGTAGCATTTTGAGGATGCTCATTAATTCTCGTGACTCTGTGTGTGACGTGACCACTATGCGCATGACTGAGTGCGTCATTAATTCTGGGAGATTTTGCATTTCTTGTTGCACTCTTATTTCACTTCATCAGCATTGGGGAGTTTTCTGGACACAAGACAGTAGCACTTTGGAGATTCACATTCATTCAGGAGACAGTGTGGGTGGGATGCTACCAATATTCTTGTCACTCCATCTTACTTCACGTTTAAGGTGGAAAGACAACGTGAAGCAATAATAACAAGGCAAAGTGAGCCTTTCCTATGGGGCACTCCTCATAGCAAATTGCCAGCACGAAGTGGCCACTTCACTTTCACTTCGTTGTCGTATTTTAAGTTCACTACATCTCTATTGGGTGGTGGTGGGGCAGTGGCAGTGATTTGAAACTAAGAGCTGCACAATTGGGCAGACTTGATAGACCTGTGTGCCTTTTTCTGCCAGCCATTTTGTATGTTCATATATTTGTATCTCCACAGCTGCCAACCACCCTGGCTTGCTCCCAAAAGGTGGGGCTGCTGGGATGACCCTTCCCCATGCAAACTCATCCAGAGTACCAGCAGCATTATGAATCTACTTTTTCAAATTATGGTATTTGTTTTTCCTGTATTGTATTGTGTTGGATCGAGCTGGATTTGATTGGATTGGACTGGATATTGTAATTGTATTGTATTGTATTTTAATAATGATATGTTGAACAATAAAACTTTTTGAACTCAACTAAAAACAATTGAATTGAATTGAACTGACTTGAATTGGCAGCTGACATTAATTGGGACTCCAACATGGCACAGAGTAGCCTAAGTATAGATTTATTGGAAGTGTTGTATGATTGAGGTTTGTTCCAAATGGTAACAATTCAAACAGAGAAAAATATATCTGAGATGTACACTATAATCCACAACAGGCCATGGGTATACTGGGAATTAATGAATGCCTCAGGTACATTGTGAGGCATGAGGGCACAGCCTGTGTGACCGCCACATAACTTGGAGGTGCATTAATGCCCAGTATACCCATGGGCCTGGAATGGATTATGGCACTTATAAAATGAACTTTTTACCCCCAAAAATATTTAAAAACAGTTTAAATTAATGATGTTGTTGTTTTATTCTTTCACTTAATAAGGAAGTTCGAAAGTAAAACATTGAGTTATCCACTTTTTTTATGACTTATTTTTTCTTTGTTTGTTTATCTTTTGAAATATGTTATTTTTGTTGGAATTAAATTAATATTTTACAATACAACATGTTTCTGACTTCAATTTATTGATGAAATCAGGCGTCATTCAAACCACAGAAGCATTTTTTTCCTGAACTACACGGTAGCAATACTGCAAGAGCCATTAAGTAGGTACATTAAACAAGCAAAACTAAAATGATGTGCTGCATTAAATAGTCTGTAGTTTAATGTCAGAAGTTTACCAAAATGCATTTCCCCAGAGTACAGTGTTCCTTGATATGCTGCTACCTCTCAGCTTGAGTGGACAGTGCCTCCCTCTCTCTCTCTGTGCTGCTACCTGTCTCTCTCTCTCTCTCTCTCTCTCTCTCTGCTACTCTTCTGTTGCTCTGAAGAGTTTGTAGCAGACACAGCTTCACGTAGCTAGCTCACTCCAGGCTCCTGATCTGTTTGGCGGCATTACTGTCCTCTCTATCCTCCCAGCAGTTTTGTAGTAATTCCTCAATATGCCACTACCTCTCAAGTTGAGCCAACAGTACCTGACAAACTTGACAGTAACATGACAAACTAGAACTGCTGCATTTACAAGTACTTCATTATTATTTTATTAAATTATTACTTCATGATTCATTTTTTTACTCTTTGCCTTTTCAAAAGTCTTCACTTGTTCAGTTTGTTTGGGAGAAAGCATGCTGAGCTGAAAGCTACTGCTATTACCTTGTCTCAGCCCCCAGATATGTAGCAATCATTATCTCACTAGCTTATGGCCACAAGGTAAGGATTGCTGGTGTGCCCTAGGATACTACTTTCCTAGACCTTTAACAACAACAGTGAATATGCTGGAGGTTAATGCATGTCCATGCAGACCCAGTCAACTGAAAGGGTTGCACATATTATGCAACCCATTTTATGCAACCCATGTTATATGTTTCAATAAATTCTAGGGGAAATGTGATGGTGCTGTTTTTGAGAGGCCATGATCTTGAGTGGCCATTTCATTGTGCAATTTAGTCTGAAATGAGTTAAAAACAACCCATATGGAAATACAAGGCAGCACAAATATGAAAAGTCCAAATTCAATGTTATCAGAGACAGTTTTGCTCATGGGTTCAGGATGTCTCACCTAAAGAATCCAGTTATAGAGGGTATATGGAACAATACTAAACAGAAGATTAGGGCTTTTAAAGATAAACATTTTCTCGTAATCACCAAGTACAGCAAAACAGAAAAAGCCATTATGGCTAATACATAGGATCATATGGTTAAATATGAATAAGCAAAAGGTATACCCAGTTTTGAAGAGGAACCTGAACACCTCTAACAAAATAAGATATTGTCTGGCCATAAGAATTTGCAAGAGGGAAACCAAGAATACAAAAGCTGGAATATAAATAACCAGTCAATGCCAGCAACACAAATATATTCATTAGATATATTAATTCACTTAGAAATATGGAAGACAAGGTAGGTCCACTGGGGTGGAGGTATGAAAATAATTAGCAAATGATAAATGGCAGATACCTTTAATTCATACTTCTGTAGGATTTTCTCTTATCAGAATCAGTCTGAATAGTGGTAGGTTAACCACCCATGAAGAAAAAGATATTTAACCACCCATGTAGAAAAAGATATTTGAGCAGCAACCCCTGTACTAGCCATGAATATATTCTACAAAGAGTAAACTGGGTTAAGTAAGTCACCAAAGTCTAATGGGATCTCGCTAATGATAATAAAGGTGCATGCAACTATTCTGGCAGGCCCAATTAAATTATTTTATGATAATAATGCACTATAAACAGAAAGTGTTCCAGTAGCTGGAAAACAGCTTTTATCACCCCTATTTACATGAAAGCTAATAGATCTGTATTGAGCAACTACAGGCCAATGTGTCATAAGTAAACAGCTTGAGTCCTTCATTAAGGACTATATTGTGGAGTATCTTGTTAACATTGGGGTTGTTTATCAACAATAACATTATTTTAAGGGATTAACAGTCACTAACTTATTAAGTTTTTATCAACCAGTGAGTCTAGCTCTAGACAACAGTACACCTGTTGACTTAATCTTTCTAGATTTCAGCTAGGCCTTCAACCTTGTGTCCCATGCTGGACAATTTATGAGATTACATGATATGATCCTCCCTAATTTTATTACTTGGGTGGATATCTGGCTAAAAAAACAGACAGAAAGAATCAAGGGATATTTCTTTGAGTATGGAAATGTCATGAGTGGTAAGCAACAGGGTTCAGTGTTAGGGTTCATATTGTTCTACCTATATATAATGACTATTGAGCATCTTCTTAGCTGATCTTCACAAGATAAATTGCTCATTCACACAGCTTATGTCTGATATAAATCATTACCTCAGATTCTTTCAAACTCACTTTCTAGATGTGTGCAATAAGCAATTAAGAAAAAATAATAACATAAAAAGTATGATCATAAAATGGTATACAACTGAAATAAGTGCCCTTTGTCAAGAGAGGAATTCATCATGGAAATTATACAAGATTTATAGACTAGATACTGATTGGCTGACATATACAATAGAACATTACAAAATAAGTACAAGCAGTGGGTGAAATAAAAAAAAGGACAATTATCACCTTACCTAGCAGAAAAAATGGAATGTCTTACTGCAAAAATGTGATGAGAAAGAGAAGTAGATGGTAAGGAGAATGGACCTCTGTGTAGATCTGAAGGCACTCCATATCTTCAATATGTATTTATTTATCAGAGATTAGTCAAAGCATATCAGAATATATAACTTGCATGGAAAGGAAGATGGAAGGATAGTTATCTATGTAAAAATAATTTCCTAGCACATTTAATTACTAAACCTGAACATTGATACTACTCAACCTATCTGAATGAATAACCTGCTGCATTTGTAACTGTCCAGATTCTTCAGTCATGTATCTGTCAAATTGATTTACTGTAGTATACCCTGTTATCAGTGTGTCATGTCCACCTTTCTCAGTTACCAAAAAAAAGTGAGAATATTAAGAACTGGTGTGCTAAATTTGCAAGCAACACAAAACTGGTAGGGGCAGCTGGAACTTTTCAATTAATTTATTTTATTTATTTATGACTTTGTTTACTGGGTAGGTGCACTGATCCCAGGGACCAATTTCAAGCATGTCCCAGACCACATACTGTACAGTGGCACAGTAGTAGGCTCAAGCAAGGTTACATAACACAGTAGAGTAATTAACAATGATGCCAAAAGGAAAATACATCAGCAAACAAAATACAAGATAGTAAAGTTTGTTAACATAGAAAGAATAGCAGTACATGGTGTCTGTAACCAAAATAGAAACACACAATTTGCCAATGACAGTAATTGAAACAAACAAAAAAAAACAAGATAAGTGCAGGCAGGGTAAGACTTGGGGGAGCTGTATCTACAAGTGGAGGGGAGTGGAGGGGAAGGAGGTGGGAATGGCATAGAGAGGTTGGGGAGTGGAGTTTTCAACATGGGGAAGGATAAATGCTAGGATAGACTCAAGGAGGTTTGAGAGGTAAGGGGAGGTGGGATACCTAGCAAAGCAACTGCAGAAGGATTCAGCCAGGAGCCAGTCTTTGAGGTGGGCTTTGTAAAGTCAGTGAGTGTCCATGGACCAGAGCTGAGTAGGTAGCCTATTCCACAATGAGGAAGCCACCACTGACAGGGCTCTATGGCCCATATTGATTGATAGCCTAGGAACTTGTAGGGGGATGTTATTGGAGTTGAGGGGGTGGTGTAGTGTTCAGACTTTAAGGAGGGCAGCAAGAGGAGATTCCTGGGCAGTTCAAATCCTAGGTGATTGGTTTAAATGCTTCATTGGCAAGCATTTTAACTAGCCAAGGAGGAGGCACCAGATAGGAGCAGGGAAATCCTAGCCCCCCAAAAACATTAGGGTAGTTAGTGAGGTAAACACCAAGAGAGAGAGACGTCGATAGGCAGAAGGGCAGGGGTAAATGGAGAAAATGACAAAGGCAGTAAGGACAGGAATGGGGCAAAAAGGGGTAAGGCCATCAAGAAATAGGGGGTAATGAGTACCAATTCCCATAGTCAGGGCAACAAGCTCCCTGAACTGATGGCCTTGATGGAAGAGGGATGCCTGGGGTACACAACCTACAGAAGAGACAGGGAGGGTAGAAGATGGGGAGCAGTAGCTCTCTATGTAAGGGAAGGGATAAAAGCAATGGAAGATAAGGGTAAACAGGGAGGAGAGGAGGCACTGTGGGTCACCTTAGAGACTGGAAATGGCACCACAATCTGCACAGGGGTTGTATACAGACCCCCATCTCAGGGGGAGGAAATGGACAAGGATATGATAGAATGCCTCCTTAGAATGACAGAGAAAGGGGAGATATTGTTGATGGGGAACTTGAATATGTCAGATGTTAACTGGAGCACCTTTGCTGCAGCCACATCCAAGTATAGGGCCATTTTCAATGCCCTAGAAGGGGCATGCCTCAGATGGCAAGTGTTGGAACCCACTCAGGAGGGAGCAATCTTAGACCTCGTACTCTCTAATGGGGACAATGAGAGGATCTCAGATCTAGAAGTAGGTAGCCATCTGGGAACAAGTGACCACCAAACAGTGTGGTTCATGATAAACTCAGCCACAGAGTCAAGCCATACAAAAGTGAGGGTACTGGACTTCAGGAGGGCTGACTTTGTCAAAATGGGAGAGCGCCTTAGAAAAGCACTTGCAAACAGGCAAGACGGAGGGGTGGAGCAACAATGGGGAAACATAAAAACTGCCATCACAGAGGCAACAAGCCTTTGTGTGAAGCAAATAAACAAATCAAAATGAAAGAAAAAGCCACTATGATTCTCAAAAGAGGTGGTGGGAAAGGTTAGGGAGAAAAAGATAGCATTTAGAAAGTATAGGGAAACACAGAAGGAGCAGGACAGAGAACTATACCAGTTAAGACAGAAGAAAGCAGGGAAGGCAATCAGAATAACAAAGGCCCAGATTGAGGGAAAGATGGCTGACTTGGTTAAGAAGAAGGATAAAACCTTTTATAGGTACATTAGGGAGCATAGAAAGACAAAGGAATGGATAGTGAGGCTGAATAGAAGGAATGGTGGATGGGCAGAGAGGGACAGTGAAAAAGCAGGGATACTGAATGAATACTTCTGCTCAGTTTTCACAAAAGAGGAGGAAGTGGGAGGTACCCAATCCAATTAACAGAAACACTCTGGATGGGGGGGTCTACCCCAGTCCTTTCACAGAAGAAAGAGTTCTCAAAGAACTCCTAAAACTGAAGATAGACAAAGCAATGCGGTCTGATGAGATTCACCCCAGAATTCTAAAAGAATTAAAGGAAGAACTAGTGACACCACTGACTACCCTTTATAGCAAATCATGGGAGGATGGTGTGGTACCTGAGGACTGGAGGAGGGTAGATGTGATTCTCCTTCACAAAAGTGGGAGCAAGACAGAGGCAGGAAACTACAGACCTGTCAGTTTGACCTCTATGGTTAGGAAAATGATGGAATAATTTCTGAAGGAAAGAAATGTTGAGTACCTATAGGCCGGTGGGGCACAGGACCCAAGGCAGCATGGATTCACAGTGGGAAGGTCATGTCAGATGTATCTAATTGATTTCTTTGACTGGGTGACCAAAGTAGTAGACATGGGAGGGGATGTGGACATGGCCTACCTAGACTTTAACAAGGCATTTGACACAGTCCCACCCAAAAGATTAATAAAGAAAATAGCCAGCCTGGGAGTGGGTCCCAGGGTGGTAGCCTGGGTAAAACATTGGCTGGACAACAGGACACAGAAGGCAATAGTAAACAGAGTCCATGCTGAAGAAAGGGGGGGTTACAAGTGGGGTACCGTAGGGTTCAGTACTGGGTCCAGTCCATTTTAATGTCTTTATAAGGGACATCACAGAGAAACTGGAAGGAAATGTATGCCTCTTTGCAGATGACACAAAGATTTGCAACAGGGTTGATACACAAGGGGGAGTGGTAAGGGTGAGAAAAGACTTGGCAAGTTTGGAGGAATGGTCAGGAGTATGGCAGTTTGGATTCAAAGCAAAGAAGTGCAAAATAATGCACCTGGGAAACAAATACCAAGGGGAAAAGTAAACAGTGGGGGGGGAGGTAGTAACAACAACAAAATGGAAAGGGACCTGGGGTTAATCATATCAGATGACCTTAAAGTTAGCAAGTAATGTAAGAAGGCAGTAGGGAGAGCAGGGGAGATACTGGGATATATAGGGAGAGGTGTCACCAGCAGAAAACAGGAAGTTGTCATTTCTCTGTACAGACAGTTGGTGAGACCCCATATGGAGTACTACATCCAGTTCTGGAGACCCCATCTCCGCAAGGACAAAGACAGAATGAAGGCAGTCCAGAGGAGAGCTCAGGTCAAGGAGTGGATACAAGTGCAAAAAATACAAACGGAGGAGATATTAAGTTGACCTTCATAAAAATAGAAAGACTTCTAAAAAAAGAAGTTAATATTAGTTACAATATATCAACCTTGGAAACATATTTAGATAAAGGACAAGTGCCACAAGGGCTTAAATTAATTAAACCATCATCAAATGGAATGGAGGATTTCAAAAATAAAGATCCATGGTTAACAATCTGTGAAAATGCCTTTATAGAATATACAAAGTAAGCAATTAAAGAGAACACAGAACAATATGAAGAACTAAGTATTGAGTTGAAAACAGCAAAAGAAGAGATTGCAAAATTTAAACAAAATAAGGAATTTCAACAGCTGGATAAACACTAAAAATAAAATTCAAAAATATGAAGAAAAGGCATACAAAGAAACAGAATAAACTGTTTAGGGACAATAAATCTTATGAATCTGGTACAGCATTTATATAATTAAATAAGATGGAGTGCCCTAAAGCATACAGCAGGGGGGCTCTAGAGAGAGATTCAGAAATAGAAATTATAAAGACCAGTAGGAGACAAGTAAAAAAGTATCTCAGCCTAAGGCAGTATCCATTGACTTGACCAAAAATACAACTAAAGAGCCTTTTTTTAGATCAGACAGAAGGGGAGTAAGTAAACTAACAAGAAGAGGGAGAAGAGGAAGGAGGGGTAAGGAACTTAAAGAAGATACTGCATCCAGCAGCCCACAAAACCAGCTACAAATAATTAACTTATCGACCCAGCAATATACAGAGACCCAAAATAGAGCTTTGTGTAAAGGACTGAATTTTGTACCAACCCCAAGGATTAATGATTGTACACTTGCAAAAGCTGTTCAGAAAAATAAAGCTAAACTATTTTTTTGACATAAAGAAAAATCAAGCAGAAAGAGCATGTATGGGCTTTTTGGAAACCACTAATATATCCGAGACTGAAGATCTAGATTATTTATTGGAGGCCCTGAGAAAGGAATCATTAAGGGATAATCTAGAGAATGAGATGGAAGGAACTGATTATAATATTCTGGATGAATTATTAGATGAACAGAATAACAATAATAGTGTAACACAGGGTGGAAATCAGTGGGACTGTAACGCTCATAGGGACAGCTTCTTTAAATGTAAGTCAGATTTTTGTCCAACAGTACAAAATAATAAAATCATGGTATTTGAAAGAACTAATGTACAGCAAGTTAAAGAGATTCTAGCAAAAAATAATAGACAATGTAGGAGGGATCTGTCAAAAAGTGAAATAGCAGCACTTAATGAAATAATGAAAAATGAGAATCTGGTAGTAAAATCAACTAACAAAGGGGGCAATTTAGTGATCATGAATATTAAGGACTATAAAGAAATGGTGGATTAATTATTAGTTGATCAAGATAGTTATGATAATTTGGGTAGTAATCCTACACATGCCATTAAGAAGGAATTGTTTGAATTGTTGGATGTCACCTTAAAAGATGGAATTATTTCTGAAAGTGAGTTTAAATATCTGTATAATGAGAACTCAATAACATCAACCTTTTATGCCATGCCTAAAGTGCATAAAAATGTAAATTATCCACTGAGAAGACCAAAAGTAACAGGGGTTGGCTCATTAACATCACCACTTTGTGAATTTATTGATTTACTGTATATTTACAGTCATGTATGCAAAATCTTCCATCTCATCTAAAGAATACAGGCGGCACCATTACAAAATTCAAATGTGTTGAATGGCAGCAGGGATACTGGTGGTTAACTACTGATGCTGAGGCCTTGTACACCTCAATATATCATAAGGTGGTATTCGATCAGTACTGTATTTTTTGACTGCAGTGAATTGTGGGGATCAGACACCAATTGATTTTCTTATAATTGTTTTGGAATTTGTACTTAGAAATTTTTTTGAATTTGATCGTGAATTTTACTGGCAAAAATGTGGCACTGCCATGGGGGCATCAATGGCCCCAGCCTATACCAATTTATTCATGGGTATGTGGGAACAGGAAGTACTGTATGAAAAAACAGTGAACCCACATTTTGATAAAATCAAGAAATGGGGTAGGTTTATAGATGACTGCCTGTGTGTGTATCAAGGAGACCTAAGTGAAGTGGAGGAATTAATTTCATGGTTAAATGTGAATACTTGGAATTTACACTTACACACCAGGCAGATAGAAAACAGATTGATTTTCTTGACATAACTCTAATAGGAGATTGTGAAACAGGAAGAATATCTATGGTAGGCTATAGAAAAGTCACAGCCACAAATTCATTATTGTGCAGTAAAAGTTCACATCCTAAAAAACTGAAGAATTCAATACCCTATGGGCATTTACTCAGGATTAGGAGAAACTGCACCAAGGGTGAGGATTTTGAGAGACAAGCAGTAGAATTGATGTGTAGATTTAAAGAAAAAGGATACACAGAAAATGTGCTAAATCAGGCATTCCATAAAGTAAAAAATTAAAACTCAGGAAGAACGTTTAGTCCGTAGAAAGAACAGAAATTATATTT
The DNA here is from genome assembly GCA_016271365.2 of Neoceratodus forsteri. Classification (NCBI taxonomy): domain Eukaryota; kingdom Metazoa; phylum Chordata; order Ceratodontiformes; family Ceratodontidae; genus Neoceratodus; species Neoceratodus forsteri. The sequence goes on along the minus strand of CM028137.1, from coordinate 438,076,737 downwards.
GCTCTGGAATGGAAATTAATATAAAATTTTCCATGGAACATAATAATGTTTCAGGACAGATAGGAAATGTCGTATGGAGAACATGGGGGGTATTTCATAGTGATGTTATTTTAAGGGGTGTGGTAGGGCAACACCCTAGGATTACATTTAGAAAAACTGCTTCCCTCAGAGAGAAATTGGTGCACAGCCAGTTTAAAAGACAAGTACAAGGCCCATCATTATGGTTACCTGTGAAACCAGTAGGTATCTACAAGTGCTATAATTGCAACATATGTAAATATATGGATGCTAAGAAAGAATTTGTATCAGAGACCACTGGGAAACATGTAATTGTGAGGGATTTTATTACATGTTCAACAAGTTTTGTGATTTATATTTTATGATGTGGTTGCCATAAATATTATATAGGAAAGACAGTCCGGATGATGAAAGAGAGGATACAGGAGCATGTACACTCAATTATAAATCAAAAACAAGACAGCCCAGTAAGGGGACATTTTCAAGAGGCACATGATAGTAAAACAAACACACTGAAATTTATAGGCCTTAAACATGTCAAAACACTATTAAGGGAAGGGGAAAGACAAGATATTCTCCTACAAAGGGATATTTATTGTTTTTTTTCATTTGACACAGTTAAGCCCAAGGGAATGAATGATTCATGGGATTTAAAACCTTATCTAAGGAAAAAATAGTAGATGAGTGTAAAATGAGAGTTATAATCCCTCTTCTTCTTTTTGGCCCTTGTTCAGAACCTATGATCCTATGATTCCTCTCCCCCCCCCCATATATTATTCCTCTTTTCATTTATTTCTTACATATTGAATGTAACTTTCTGTTTGTTTAGCTTTTGATTAAGTGATGCACTGATCTTGAGTAAAGTCATAAGCTAGACATATTTTTAATAATCAAAAATGTTTTTTGTTTTTGTTTACAGATTAACTTCTATTCTTCTTTCTCCCTCTGGTTGGAAGGCTGTGAATAGAATCAGAATCATGGCATATGAGGATTTTTTCTGTTCATTCTTTGTTCCCCACACAGATGATAAAAAGATTTGTTTAATATGATGTTTGAGAAGAAAAGTTTAAATGTATTGTTAAAACTATGAGCACTTTATCTTGTTGTTTAATTGGTTTTCTTTAATGGCTGCAAATAGTAATGAGGGATTTTGTAGAAAAATATTTTTTTAAGAGGAGTTATTACCCTTTTCCATTATGTCATAATGTTCATAGAAAGTGTCAAGCAAGAACCATGTAAATTTAAGTTAAGAGCAGTAATTTAATTAATCTATTTGAGATACTGATTCTGCAGCTTGTTATGGAATTTGGATGGTTATAGCTAGACAGGAATAGAATTTTGGTGAAATATTGACAATGGAAGCCTGTTTTGTAATTTTGTATGTCTCTTTAAATACATACTGTGCAATTTATTAGTATGTGACAGAGGGTGATGTCACACATACCTGCTGCAAATAAAAAGGTGGATTGTTGAATTTTGCACCATGCCCTCTAAGGAAGGCTGCGAGCCGAAGCACAGGGTCTGGCATGTTTTTTTGCTGTATCTCTTGGTGAATAGCAATTTGGTGAACTGCTAATACAATAAAATATTTTGGCAGTTTAAACCTAACTTTGAGTTTTAAGCATCTTCCTTATTAGCTGAGTAGTGCTTAGACCACTTTTTGAAAGTACATTTTGTGAATTTATTGGGTTGGCGACCAATATGGCAAGCGCTCCTGTCCATTCCTTGTGAGCAGCAAGACCTGATTTTTGAACTTGTACAACTAAAATGGTGCAGGATCTGCAAGAGGAGCCATATGAGGATAGACTAAAGGAGCTTAATATGTATACCCTTGAGTAAAGAAGGGAGAGGAAGGACATGACTGAAAATTTTAAGTACCTCAGTGGAATCTGCAAAGTCCAAGATGGTAGCATCTTTCAGAAAAAGAGATGTGCAAGAACTAGGGGACACAATATGAAGATAAAGGAGGGATGGCTCGGGGCAGTGTGAAGAAGTATTTTTTTCTCAGAGAGGGTGGTGAATGCATGGAACAGCCTTCCTGAGGAAGTTGTGGGGTCTAAAACTGTGGGAGAATTCAAGAATGCATCTGGCAGACGTAAAGCAATTCTTGTGGGGGATCGGAAGAAATAGGCTGTTGGTTAACTAGGATCTTCAGCTTATCCAGTAGGTAGGGAAATGAGCAGACTAGGTGGCCAAGCAGTCCTTATCTGCCATCAAAGTCTATGTTTCTATGTTTTTATTATCAACCATATAGCAAAGGGCGAGATCAAAGTGGCCTTGTAGTGGGAGCCATCCGAATGACTGGTAGAAAGAGGACACAGTGATGGGTAGAAAAAGGGGCCAGAAAAGCAAAGTGACAGGCACTATTATAGACAGTAAAAAGTTTGGTAAAGAGGACGTAGATGACCTAGCATAGATGGTAGGGCAGTAGTCAAGTATTGAGAGTTGGGTCACCTGTACAATGGCATGATGGGCCTCAGGGGTAAGGTAGTGCCTGAATCTGTAGACAGCACCAAGCTTTTGGTATATCCTACAACCTACTGTGCTGATGTGCTCAGAGAAGGAGAGGGAGGGATCGAGCAGGACACCTAGGTATTTGAATGTATCAACATTTCGAGGACTTGGCTATCTGGGGAGTCAATAGTTAAAGCGGAGCGGGGTTTGAACTTTGCTAGGAAGGACTTTGATCCAAACAGCATGGATTTGGTTTTCTTGGCATTAACTAGGAGGAGGTTGTCTGAAAACCATCTCTGGGCAGCTGCATAGTTTACTGTAAGAAGAGTGGAAATGCAGGTGAGGGATTTGTCACTGAAGAAGAGTACAAGGTCATCAGCACAGATGAGTGAGTTATAGGTGAGACTATCTGAAGGTATGGCGCTTATAAATAAGGAGTGTAGAAGGGGGCCCTGTATGGAGCCCTGAGAGATAATGGTTGAGACAGGTAGGGTGGTGGAGCAAGCAGAGCCTACACACACATATTGGGAGCGATCGGTGAGGTAGCTCCCGAACCAGTTGAATACCTCCTGTGAAGAGCTGAGGAAACATAGCTTGGAGAGGAGGAGGGTATGGTTGACCATGTCAAAGGCCTTGGAAAGGTCAACAAAAATGGCACAGGTGGCATTTCCATGGTCCATGTTCTTGAGTATGTGGTCAGTCAGCAGTGCAAGGACAGTGGTGGTACTATGGTTCTTGCAGAAGCCATGTTGCTGGCTGCACAAGTGATTGTACTTGTCAATGTGTTTAGTGAGCTGATGGTGGATAACTTTCTTGAGTAGTTTGCTAAGGTGGGGGAGAATAGAGATGGGTCAGTAATTGTCTGTGGATAGGGGGTCACCAGCTTTAAAAATGGGGATTACTTTGACAGTCTTACAGGGGTCAGGCATGATGGAGGTGGGAATGGCAAGGTTAAAAATAAAGTTGAGGGGTTCGACAATGGCAGGGTAGATAAGCCTGAGGAAGACAGGGGAGAGTTCAATCCAACTCTGGGGAGCGTGATGGCTTTAAATCAACAAAAAACAATTCCAAAAGACCATATTACACTTGGGCTGGTATTATAGCCTAGAGGTTAGAGTAATGAGATGTGAATGAGTTTGATACATCCACAAAACCTGGGTTTGATTCCCACAACCTCCACTTGCATACTGTGTGTCTCTGAGCAAGTCTATAACCACCACAGTGCTCTCGGGCTACTACTGAAAACAGGCACTTGTGCCTAGTGGACCTTACCTGGTTACCAAAAGAATAATAATAAAAAAAAAACTAGTTAACTGGGACAAAAGTGGGCAGTGGTATTCAGCACTGACAACTGTTGTATCCTGCACTTGGAATATACAAACAATAAACTAAAATGCAAACTAAATGGTGTTTTCTTTAAGAAAATTTATGAAGAATAGCAATAAGAGGTTACAATTACCAAAGACATTGAACTTTCCAAGGCAGTTCAATAACACTGATAATAAAGCTTTAAAGATTATAAAATCTACTAGGCAATATTTTACATGTCACTCAGTAAAGATCATATTGTCTCTATATAAAACTTATGCAGTCTACATACCCATATTAATTATGGCTCCCAGTTATGGTCCATGTGTCTAAGGAAAGATGTTGCCATAAATGAGACTATACAATGAAGGGCAACTGAAATCATTAGTATGTAACCCCCTTGCAAATGGGGGTTCCAAAAAATGCCAGCCTGGGTTTACCTTAGCCCTGCACCTTCTGTTCTCCTCCTGCTGTCTCCTGGGCTTCTCCTGATTTGGCTATCAATTTTTTCTGGGTCCCCCAGTTCTGCTTTGCCCTTTCTAAAGTCCCAGTCTGCAGCCCAAATGAAAATCCTGCTCCTTGGGGCTTAAAAAATAGCACTTGCAAGTGCCTATGTTAAAAGTGCTGCCTCCAGGGCAGCTGAACTCATGATGGAGTGATTTTTGCCCTCAACTGAACAGCTCAGTTTGCATTCACCTTGGAGACTGTGCCGTGGGTCCTGGGATCCCTTCCATCTAACTGGGACAGGGTGACCTCGGACAGCATGCTGGGGGGTGGTCAGATGCCCAGTTTAAAAGTCTGACCGGGGTTCAGGGCAACAATGCTTGAGAAGGGCCCCGGTCATCTGTATAATAAATAACAGAGTGTTTGGCTGCCTCCAGGGTAACCCTCAATGGTTTCAGCAGAAAAGAAAGAAAATAAATCTTTTAAAAATATGTAAACTGTTACTGCTTGTTAGGAATATGCTGTACATGTGGGTGAAAGTGTTTACATTAAAATAAGTGTTTTTTCCTGCCTTCATCAGTGCTTTGGGACCCTTGTGTGTCAGCCTGTCAGCTGCTGCAAGGGGAGCTTTATTAAGTGCAGTAGTGACAGGAAAACCAATGGAGCCACGCCCTTCATCTGTGCAGTGACTGCAAGTACAACCTCTGAGCTACAAAACTGTGGGGCACTGGGGCAAATAATTATTTCTTTCTGGCTGGCCCAGGACATTATTCAAGACTGCATCTGATCTGCTATAAGGGACAGTGGGTTAAGCAGGCATTGCAAGTAGTCACAGCCAACTGAAAGCCAGGAAAAGAAAGCCAGAACTTGTGAGACAGTCACTGCACCTCATGGGTAATCACCAAAGTGCTCATGGGGACTTACAGGGACACCATTTTTGGCACCAATTCTCTAACCCAATTGTGCGTCAAGTGTTCTGATTGACAGGTCCCTCAGCCATTTAGAGACCTGTCACCCCATCTCTGCTGCCAATCAGGATTTGAACTAGGAGCCCTATAAGAGACAGTGTCTGCTAGTTTTTTTCCAGAGTCTGCCAGGTTGAAAAGAAGGGAACAGGCTCTAGCCTGCTGGGAGCCCCTCACAGGGGTGGGGCTCAGGCCCCAGCCATGCCACCAGGCCTGGGCCACTTAGCTTTGCCCCTCCAGTCATCAGGGGGCATTTGTTATTTTTAGTTTAAGTTTAAAAGTTAAATTAATTTTAGTTTCTGTAACAGCTAGTCTGGAGGTTGCCAGATATGTCCTCCAGAGGCTAGCCCTCCCTCCCACATCAGGGAAAGATGTGAAAGAAGACCATCTACCAAGCCTCAGTGGTGAGAGAGCTGAAGACGAGTTCAGGAAGCTTCTGATTGTGGATAAGACCCGTGGAGGACCTGAGTGAGTACCCTTGTACCCCCCCCCCGGTGAGAGGGAGAAGATTTAAGAGTAATCTTGGGGGATTCGAGCCTCACTACTAGATATTTCTACTGTGCAAAAAGATCTCTGAATTATCAGTCTGGGCTACTAACCCCATCAGAGATTGTTTGGTTCAAGTCAATATGGATGCATCTTGTCTGTGGCCCAAATGGCTAATTTGCAGGTGCAGCAAGATGCGTTGATAGTAAATCATATAAATGTATTGAAAATTGTTGTTGCTATATGGGTTAGAGTCCAGCCCTTGTGAAGCTGACTCCCAAGCCGCATAGCCACTTCACAGGACAGGAGGCCCTAGATCATACAACCTAATTGATTCTGAAGACAATCTACGATGGTCTTACTCAGATGTCATCTAAGAGCACTTGCCATAAGTGTGAAAAGGATAAGACATGCTGGATGAGATTTTCTCTTTGAATGTTGTCTTTGGTATTGTAAATGTACTGGATGTGACTTCAAGTAACTGAAATTATGATGCCTGCTGAAAATGTCATTGTCTTCTTAGTCTGGATGGAAGTCTATTTTGGTATAGTAAATGTACTGGATGTGACTTCATATCAAGGAAATGTGGATGCTTGGCAAAGGTATCAGCTTCTATCTATATTGGATGGAACTTTCGAGTGTTGTGCCGAATATTCAGGATGTTAAATACAAGTAGCTGGCCCTAAATTGTTTGGAAGTCAGTAAATGCAGGACAATCCCTGTTGTTCTATAATGTGCAGGGCAATCCCTATTGTTCTATGATGTGCAGGGCAACCCCTGGCTCTTCTTGACCAGCAGGGTCAAATCGGCTAATCACAGGGCAATCCCTGCCTGTATTGTATATAGTGTCTGCAACCATTGCAGAAATCTGTTTCCAAATTGCCCCTCCCTCAAATCAATAGCCGTCCACCTTGACCAGCTACAACATCCACCAGGCCTGCACCATCTTCGACTGGGATAGCTGATTGTGCAGTATAGTATGAGATTATGGGGTTTCTACTGTATCTGGGTACTGGTACCAGTGTGGGTAATAATGATAATTATTATCTACCATCTGATTTGTCAGCCAGGGCTCTGGGTATCATAAGTTGAATGGTAAAATGTGATGGCTTTAGGTCTATTAGTATGTAACCACCCAACTGGAGGGTTCACCAGCAAAAGCCAAACAAGCTGTGTTCACATGTAAATCATGATCAAATAACCCCTGCTCCACATCTCAGTTCCTAACTCCTACCTCCTAAATAAATCTCTTGTTATTCTTGTTGAAATAGTTGGTGCGAGCATATTATTAGAGAGAGACTTTAAATACAAAATGCTAAAATGTGGGGAAATGTTTAATGGGGCATGTCTGGGAAAGGTAAATGGTCATCGTGGGTGGTGTAGCAGCTCAGGGGGCTACACCCATTACCAGATTACCCACATAAAGCAACCTGAGTGGAGGCATTATGCAAAGGCTTTAAAGTATGGTTATCAGATAGCAAACCCAAACCCCTCAGCCTATGTCCAGTGTAGTAGGCAGGCATGTGAGACTTGGGATAGCACCACTGAGGGGTTATAGGTAGGTTTGGGAGCTGCCTAATACAGAGAGGTTAAATAACCTTGGTCTCAGTGGTTTAGAAAGGAGATTAAAGGGTGCATGCTCTTCTTATATGATATTTTTAGAGACATTACTGAGACGCATAACCTTAGCATAGAATTTAAGGCCATTATATCCAATCTTAACTAGGGATCATAGCCTTCAAATACAGTCAAAACTATTTAAAAATGAGGGCAGAATAGGTTACTTTAACAAGAGGATCATTGCTGTAGCATCTGGAATTTATTTGCCCTGAGAAGTTAAGAAAGTAAAAATTAGAACAATGAAAAGCTGGATTACTTTATGACTATATCTGACATATCCCATTGTGCTCAATGAAATGGGTGAGGACAGTACTCATAAGCATATTGTCTCCTTCTGTCCCTGTTACTTTAGTGTAAACCTTATGGTGTGTGTATTTCAAATGTATTATCATCAAACTGAGTGCTAGAGTACTTCATAAAGGGTAAATAGCTAGCAAGTGACATGCTGTGTAGTAGGCAGATCACATGGTTAAGTTGCTACAGGAAGTTCAGGGATATAACCATGTGAAAGAGTGCGGCCATAGCCTGTTACATGAAGGTGATGAATGATATGTCCCCATTCTGCCATAAAGAACATATGTAAGAAACAGAAAACTGGATTATGGGCAGGTTGTTTTTCCTAGTTTTTATTTAGACTGCTCTTACAGGAGGTACGATTCAAAGTGAATGGGTTTTAGAAAAAAATAAGATAATCACATATGTCTGTGCAGTACTGCCCTTACGTTTAGTGCTCCAAGCTGTGTTTGGAAGAGAGTTGTGCTCAAAGAAAATGTTTTATCATAGATATTCTTAAAATACTGATTGTACAATTTAAAAACTGTAGTGGTGCCACACAAAAGGGTATCACTACATAGGACATTGGCAGGACTTCTGGGTGAGAGAGTTCTTCCAGTTTGACTGCCTCAACCTAAACAAGAAAGGGATCAGGGCACTCAGGCAAAAGTTTGATGTGCACGCACAAAGTTTAAACTAAGGAAGGGGAGTTTAGTTATGAGCTTCTCTCAACCATCAGAAGTCCTACCATGACTCCCCCATCTACCGGGCAATGTCCACAAGTGCACTCAGAGTCGGGAAAAAAAAAAAAAACACAGGAACAAATTAATCTCAGTACAATGCTATAATAGTTCAAAGCAACATAAAAATAAACAAAGGAATGGCACATCAAGCATAAGAAGCCAAATAAACATGGAAGGCAATGTGCACCAATGCACGGAGTCTATCCAGCAAGCTACCAGACCTCACAGCCATGATAAGTGAGGCACAACTCGACTGGGTGGCCATAACAGAAACATGGTTCAATGGGAACCATGACTGGGATCCTGCCATTCCAGGATACAACCTCTTTCACAAGGATATGGTGTGAAAGAAGGAAGGGGGAGTAGCAATCTCCAGTATATCAAAGATGATATTGAAGCAACAGAGATCCAAAGAGCAGAACAGGGAGTAGACACTCCTTGGATCCTACTTAAAACAAACAAATGCAAGATAGTTCATCTAAATGTGATATGCAGACCCCCATCAATAAACGAAGAAAGTGGCAAAGAATTACTGCAATCCATATAGGAGGTGGCTAGCAAAGGGGAGGTACTGCTGGTTGAGGATTTCAATATACCAGACATAGATTTGGGAACCAACAAAGCAGCCTCCTCCAAAAGCCATGACTTTCTGTTAACTCTAAAAAGAGCAGCTCTACAGCAACTTGTGGCTAAACCCATCAGAGAACAGGTGATTTTAGACCTGGTTCTTACAAATGGCGACAGGGTCACAGCAGTAGAGGTAAAAGACCACTTGGCCAGAAGTGACCATCATCTCTATGGTTCCAGGTACAAACTGGGTTAACAAATCAACACACAAAACTTAAAGTACTGGATTTTTGGAAGGCGGACTTCACAAAGAAGAAAGAGATTCTCATCAAGATGAATAAAGAAATGGCTGAAGGTCAGGGAGTGGAAGACAGATAGGAAGCTATCACAGAAGCAATAAACCATTGCACCAAGATGGTCAGCAAGTCTAAAAAGAATAGAAAGCCTCTCTGGTTCTTCAGGGAGATGGCAGAAGCAGACAGGGAAAAAAGGAAGGCATTCAAATGCTACAAGACAACAAGAAGAGAGGAGGGCAAAAACAACAACAAGCACAAACTAAAAGAAGTAGGAAAAATAATCAAAAAGGCAAAGGGGCTAATTTATTTATTAATTTATTAGCTTTTGGTCACCGGGTAAGTGCGCTAGGCAACAAACCTGCCTATTTTTGGGCATGACCCAGGAGGGTACAAAATGACATTATAGTAATGACAAAACAGTAAGGTACAGCAATTATAACAATTAGGCATATAAAGAACAATACCTGCCAGGATAACAATATCACAGAAACTAAATATACAAACAGAGATAATAGCAAGCAATAAACACATGATTAGGGCAGGATACAAAATTGGCATAATTCACTGGAACAGTCAAAAATAACATAGCTAGGAGAGAGAAAAGGTAAAGAAAACTCACAAAATAGAAAAAAAATATAACTTTCATAATTTTCCACCAATAGCATAAACACCACTGAGGGCAATACAGTAGTTACAAGTAGTCACAGTTACAAAGTGAATAGAGGTGAGAAAACAGTGAACGCTTAAATGTGAGGTGAGATGAGTCACTCTTAATATGATGGGGAATGAGTTCCAAAACCTAGGAGCAAAATAAGCAAAAGTTTGCTCTCCCATTTTAGAAGATCAGGGCTGAACAGCAAGCATTGAGAAGAAGGAGGATCTAAGGGATCGGGAGTGAGAGACCAGAGTACGCAAGCCACCTAGTGTGGCCGGACGAGGGGTTCTGTTAAGGAGTCAATAAAACACCCTAGAGCATATGAACAGAGGGCACTGGGAGACAGCCACTGTAAGGCAGCATAGAGTAAGCAGTGATGTGTTAGGCGAGGAGCTGATAAGACAAATCTACAGATATTGTTATAAGAAGTGTCCCACTTGTGGAGAACCCCAGCATTAGCATGAGAAAATTCAGGGAGGGCATATAGTAGTTGAGGGAGTAAAACACCTCAAGCAACCGAGATCCTAGCAGCTGGGGTGAGTGACTGGCACAATCAATAGGCTGCACCAATCTTAACACTAACAGAGCAGCATAATTCATTGACATGTGTGCCAAAATCAAGTATCGGGTCAAGCGTAAACCTGAGGTATTTGAAGGTTAAGGAGTTAGAGACACCAGAACCATCGCAACAGCAGACCAAAAGCTTAGAGGACTCTGAGGGCACTTTTTTAGCTGATCTGAAAAGCATGGCTTGGGTCTTAGCCATGTTTTGGATTTTATGGTTAGTTGAAAACCAGGATTGAAGGACCAGAAAGTCAATGGAAAGATTATGATTTATCTCCACCAGAGACTTGGAGGAAGGGTAAAGCACTAGGTTGTCAGCATACAAAAGTATATTGCTGTGAAGCAAAGGAGCAGGGATGTCATTAAGGAAGAGAGAAGAGAGTAGGGGACCAAGGATAGATCCCTGCAGAACCTCACAGGTGATAGGGGCAGTGGAGGAGAGAGCCTTACAGACTGAGACAGCCTGGATGTGATTATTAAGGTAGCTAGCAATCCAGGCTAGGGTAGAGTTGGAGGCTCCTGGAGCCTGCAGCTTAACCATTAGTAGAGGGTGATGTACCATAATGAATGCTTTAGAGAAGTCTATAAACACAGCTCCAGTGAGAAGGCCCTTGTCCATGTTGCATTTGACATCACTTATTAACTCTGTCAGGGCAGTCATTGTGCTGTGCCCTGCCCTAAAGCCATGCTGTACAGGGGATTGAAGATTGAATATGAGAAGGTAATCAGAGAACTGACGATGGACACATTTCTCAAGCAGCTTGCTGAGCTCAGGTAGAAGTGATATGGGGCAATAGTTAGACAGGATCTTAGCATCACCCTTCTTAAACACGGGTATAATTCTAGCCATTTTCCAGACCACAGTGACAGAGGAAGAGCAGACAGAGAGGTTAAAAAGCCTGGTTATGGGTACCGCAAACCAAGTGGCAAACTGCTTAAGAATACCTGGATGAATGCCATCAGGGCCACACTACCACAGACAGGGACAGATCTTAGTAATCTAAAAACATCATGACATGTAACCGGAGACAGCTTTAGAGGAGGGAGCAGTGGCCAGTGGGGATGAGGCAGCTTGGTCATAGAGGGACATGGTAGGGGTGGGGGTGGGAAGAGTGGAAAAGAGGGCATTGAAGGCATTATCAATGGCGAGAGGGTGTTTGCAATGGATATTATATATATATATATATAGATATATATATTAGAGACAAAAAACTCCATTTAATGCATCAGTTAGAGTTGTTCACAGTGACAAAAGCGAGAAATTGATGTTAGGTTGAAACCCTTTGCACCCTCCATTCATTTTCCAACTGGATCTCAGGGTGCGATTGAGGTCGTGGTCCCTTACTCTCACCCCATCACATGTGGAAAGAAGCTGAGAAACAAGAGAATGGGGTGAGAGTTAGAAGCAATGACCCCAACGCGCACCCTGATTCCAGTTGGGGGGTGGGCTGGAGGGGTGCAGTGGGGGTTTCAACCCTAACATCAAATTTCCTCACTTTTGTCGCTGTGGAACAGCCCTAACTGATGCATTAAACAGAGTTTTTTGCCTCTAATTTCCCTTCTTTTTGAGAATGATAATGAGAAATAGTGAATGTAATGCAGCGGCGGGAGCGCGGGGCCCGCCACGTGATGTCTTGTCACATAGTAACATTGTGCCCACAAATGCAAATCCTAATGCGCATGGTGATGCAAAGCGAAACAGAAAGAGAAACAGTACTGTAGACAGAAATGTTAAAAACAACGCAAAAGCAACCGCAAATGAAAATGCAAAGGGTAACGCATATAGTGGTGCAAACATGAACGGTAAGTGAAATGGGTACGGAACCACAAGCAGAAATGGTAATGGTAACAGTAATGTAAGCGCACAGGCTGGTTTTCCCCAAAAGCTGTATAGAGAAAGACAGTGAGTAGAAAGAATGTATGCAAAATAATTACTCTCAGAACACAAAAATGAGGACTTGGAATAGTAAATTGCTTATATCTCAGTAACCGTATGACATAGAAAAAAACTTTAAAAGTCATATGTATTATTACTTTCCTGGCTAGTTTTGTACTTAGCCCCCATGTGGGGGCTAAGTATTGTTCGACAAAAAGTCCGTATCACGCACCGTTTTTGAGATACGGGCCCTGAAAGGCGTTGAGAATGACGTAATGTTATCATATGGGACAAAAACAGAAGTTCGGACTGCCATAACTTTGCCTCCCTGTAATATTTTGTTCACCAAACCACTGAAAGCCACATCTGTGGGATGTTGGCTGTGTTCCCTGCAAATTTCAGCCTAAAAGACCAAAGCATTATTTCGCAGCAGGGCACCAAACGATTGCTGCAATGCGTCGTAGGCCATAATGTTATCCTATGAGAAAAAGTGTAAATTTTGGAGTACCGTAACTTTGCCGCCATGTAATATTTTTTCAATGAAATACTGAAAGGCACATCTGTGAGATGTCGGCTGCGTTCCCTCCAAATTTCAGCCCAAACCTCCAAACCATTCTTTTGCAGCTGGGTGCCAAAGAATTACTGTTATTTTGGGCATAGTGTCGCAAAGTAGTGTCGTGATTTGTGAAAGCTTTCGCAAAAATTTGAGACACTTTCATGAGTGCAACACTACTTTGCAAAAGTAATTTTTCCAGAAATTTGAAAAACATACTTCTGTGGTATTTTACCCCAAAATAAAGACATGGCTAGCATCCTCAGAGCCCGACTAGGTGAATACAAAAAGAATTAGGTTGCTAGAGGGTCCCAAATTTAAATGACAAGCATTTTTCTGATCACTAACTGAAAACAAGTTGGCAGATTTACGAAAGTAAGAGGGCCATTTGTGACAGTAAAAATGCATTTGAGACACTGTCGAACTTTTTAACTTTTCCTATTGACTTATAATGGGAAATTGTTTTTTGAACAACTTTTGAACCGTTTAATATTTTTTCTCGAAATCTTCAAAAGGCACATCGGGGACCCTGGCCACATGTTCCCTGAAGATTCCGGGCCGGTCGTGCAAACCGTGCGACCTGTAGGCGCGACCGTAGAATTCCAGAAAAAGCGTAAATGCACGCACAGATCATGCTTAATAACTCCGCAGCCATGTAACCGAAAGGTACAAAACTTGGCAGATCCCAGGGTGTATGGGTTTTGATCATGCATTCAGAATTTCAGGCACATCTGTCAAATGGTTGCAAAGTTATTAAGGTGAAAAATTTGGGGTTTAACATGTAAATGGCTCCTCAACCCTAACTATGGTAGCACTACCGTGCTACCATAATTTATATACATATATATATATATATATATATATATATCATTAGGGTCAGAGGCTGATTGTTCACATGAATTTCCTTAATTTGCAACCAGTATCACTTAGGGTTGGAGGTGGAGAACCTGAAGAGGTTCCTGTAGTATGTACTCTTGGCAATGCAAATCTCCTTTTTACAGGTATTCTGTAAAGCCCTATAGGCCTCGAAGTTGCATATCCAAGAGGATGACTTCCAAGTTGACCAGAGTTTGTCATTTTTGCTTCAGAAGCTGGAGCAGGGGACGTTTGAGCCATTTGGTGACTTTCCCTTTTATCCTACGTGTGGTGACCGGGATGTGCCGGTTCTGTAGAGAGAGTAGGGTAGAGTTGAAATAGTCAGTAGCAACATTAATATCACAGGTATTGTAAAGGGAAGACCAGTCAACCAGACTTACATTATGAAGGAATGCACCTAAATTAAGATTAGAGAGGTTGGAAAAAGTTAAGACTTTCGAGGGGAAGGAGGAAGGGGAGATGTCCCAAACACAGCAAATCAGGAAATGGTCACTTATGGTGTCAAGTAGCACACCGGCAGTGGGGAAGAACTCTTTCTTATTAGTAAGTATCCAGTCTAAGAGAGTGTTGCAGGCTTCACGATGGTAGATCCTCGTGTGGTTCTGTATAAACTGAGTGAGATTTGCCTTGCTGGTCAGGGAGGATAGGAGGGAAGAACTAGATCCATTACAGTCGAGATTAAAATCGCCCAGGCAGATTATGTCATTTTTCCTGGTCACGGACAACACATATACAATGAATTCTTCAAGACCTTGCCTGAAGTTTCTGGGAGGTATATAAATGCAAAAAATATGAAGTTTCTTAACACCCCCCAGCAGTAGCATGGAGTGAAGAACCTCACAGTTAGCAAGACAGGGATCCTGTGTTATAGATACGCTCTGATGAGCCTTGTAGTATAGAGCCAAACTCCCACCTCTTTTGGTACTTGCACGATCTGTCCAAAGCATATTATAACCCTGAATGGAGCACTGGGAGACTGCAATGGAAAGTTTAAGCCAGGTTTCAGATAAGGCAAGTATATCTGGGTTATTTGCACACACCCAAGCTCCAAGTTCTGGATGGTTAGCCATCAGACACCTAATGTTAAGGTGCAGGAAGGTGAAACCCGAAGATTGAGGCAAGCAGTTCACAGGGTGAGACTGGGTGGGATTTAGGCTTACCACCTGTTCTGATTTTCACAGGAGAGTCCTGATTTAGGCAGCTGTGTCCTGCAAAAAAACATGAAAAATACTACTTGTTCTGAAGTTACAGTAGGAAAAATATTTTCTAACTTTCCTCTAAATATTGCAGAAAACTATAATATCTCAACTAAAATACCTTAAGATGATAAGAAACAATAGAAACAATTAAAAAACTACAACACAGTCTTAATTCTTATGATATAGAGAAAACATGTCTGCTGCATTGGTTGAGGTTACATATTGTCCTGTGAAAAATGATGTTTAAATAAGAAATGTCCCACTTTGGGCTTCTTAAAAGGTGGTAACCCTAGTTGGATTAGAAGTAATAGCAGGACCTGGATTTGCCTCAATATCCCCAGCAAGGGTAAGGGATAGGGTGATAATCCATATAGAAGCAATAGCATACACCAGAGAGGTACTCCTTGGGAGATAAAGAACTTCCGCAGGATATATCTAGTTAATATTACAAGTTGCTTATTATAAAGCCCAGGTGGAGGTAATGGATTAGGGAAGGGGTCAGACAGTAGGTTGGAGAAGAAGAAATTGTCAAGTGAGTACACACCACTAGACATGGGAAGCACAACAGGACCAGTAAAAACTGACAACAGAAACAGAGTGCGTACTAATGGCAGTAGGTAGAAATAGTCTTCGTGTCCATGATTAGGCAGTAGAGCAAGTGGGCTAGGGAGGAATCAT
This sequence comes from Neoceratodus forsteri, assembly GCA_016271365.2. Lineage (NCBI taxonomy): Eukaryota > Metazoa > Chordata > Ceratodontiformes > Ceratodontidae > Neoceratodus > Neoceratodus forsteri. The sequence continues at coordinate 438,061,162 of CM028137.1, read as the reverse complement.
ACTAGGAATTATACTGGGAACAATAAGGAGTTAGAGAGCCCAAAGGGCATTACAGATAACAAGGGCAGAAATCTGATAATATAATACTATCCAACCGAGATTTAAACATATCCTTAGAGGTGCTAATGATTACATCAATTGGCAGTGCATGCCAATGCTTGATAACTCGTAAAGTATAGAAATGTTTACGAGGAATACAGTTGAACCTCCTGGGTTGTAACTGGGGGGGGTGACCTCTAAGATCATAAAAATCCTCCTTAAACTTAAACCCAAGACTAGTTAGTAAATAGGGGTCTTTTGTGATATCATATAGTAAGAGGAGGAGGTCCCCTCTTAGACATCTGATGAAAAGTGGCATCAGATTCAAGGAGAGCAATCCAGATTCATAGGAGGTATTACTCAACCTGTGTACCAGCTAGTGTAACCTCTTTGCACCCATTCAAGTAAAATACTATGCTGTTTTCTATGTGGAGACCAAAGTTGAGAGGAAAAATCCAAATGAGGGTGCACATAGGCTCTATAAAGAGGCATAAGAACATTTCTGTCAGTAGAATTAATATTCCTCTTAATGGAGCAAAAAATCCTGTATGCCCGAAGGATTACCTCATTTATCTGAGCATTAGGAAGAAAGTCCTCAGGTACCAGGACACCTAAGTCCTTCTCCGTATCAGTAGTGGTCAAAACGGAATTGGCCAATCTGTAGATGTGATAGGGATTACCATAACCAAAATGCATAATCATACATTTATTATGGTATTCAGTCATACCCCATGTATTGATCCATGATGACACTAAGTCCAGATCATGTTGAAGGGCATTTATCTGATCTGAATTGGAGAATGGACATGAAAAAGAGAGGATTAAGGGGAAAAAGAAGCAAAAGAAAAGTATCACAGATAATCCCTAAAGTAGGAAGCGAGAGAGAGAGAGAGAGAGAGAGAGAGAGAAAGTAAGAGGATTCCCAAAGCTAATAGGTGTCCACTAGTGGCAGCTGATTATAACATGCAGATGGCAAACAGGGGAGATGGAAAAACAACCCACCTTGCCACTTCAAATATCATGAGACCATACACTATAAAACTAATACTGGCTAAGGGTGGGAGGGTATTGGGGGCAGGCAGGGAGCAGTCGCAAAGCAACTGTAGGAAGAAAGCCAGTGCAGAGGACAAAACAATCTTCTAGCCTGCTGCACACAAATGTAGTAACTGGAAGCCACTCACCAATGTTAAGTTGAGCTTAGCTCAGAATATTTCAGGGGGTGGGGGAGGGCAGCTCCAACTCAGGCTCTCCTGTCCTGTCTGGCAGCTGTGAAGAGAGAAAGAGGAGGTATGGAGTTCATATGGAACCCTAAGGGCATTAGCATATGAGGATTCAAGTAACACAGTTAGCTTACTAGGAACTTAGGATCTTGAAATAAGATGCATTCAAAGCTCAGAGAACTGGCTCCACTTAAGAATTGGGCTAACAGAGGCAGAAATTACAAATGCTGGCAATTTAAAATATACAGCAAGTGAGTTCAGCTTTAAAACCCTCAGCAAACGAGTTCAACTTCAATCAATAGCTATGCACATTGGTTTAACAGACCCTGAAAACTAAAATGACTGAATATTAGTTCTAGTGCAGGTGCTAATTCTGCTTTAAACTACAGGCTGAAGTAACAGTCAGCTTAGGTAACAGTGAACTTACAGTAGGCACAACAAGTTAAAGTTAATAGCCAGCTACTAAAACAATACAGCAGCATTGCTGCCGTGGTGTAAACAGTCTAGTACAGAAAAGAAGTAGGCTTTCTTAAGGCAACATGTGGAAGGTGCAGGAAACTATAATAAAAATTCATTAGAATAGTCTTGTATCAGAAACCTATCTCCACAGTTACGGCATCAGAAAAAGTCAAACTCAATTCAAATTTAAAAAAAAGCACCAAAGCAGCCAGTGCAGAGGACAAAATGGAGAAGAGTACAGTGAATCAGATCACAGAAAAGGATGAAACATTCTTTAGCTACACCAGTGAATTAAGAAGAAAGAGAGGAGGTATTGTTAAAATGACAAGGGAAGGAGGAGGACAATCTGAAGAAGACCATGAAATAACTGAAATCTTAAACAACTAATTCTGCTCGGTCTTCACAAAGGAAGAAGAGGCCGAAGGCCCATGCAAAAGTGGCACAAACCACCCAACAGAAGAGATGGACTCTAGTCCCTTCACAGTTATCAGAGTCCTGGAGGAACTAGGAAAACTGAGAACAGACAAAGCTATGGGACCTGATGGTATTCATCCCAGAGTACTGAAGGAACTAAAAGATGTTCTGGCTGAGCCACTGGCGAAACTCTTTAATAACTCACTGCAGCGAGGGGTACTCCCAGAGGACTGGAGGAGGGTAACCATCATACCACTCCACAAATCCGGTAACAAAGAACAAGCAGGAAATTACAGGCCAGTGAGCCTAACTTTGGTTGTGGGTAAACTGATGGAGGCTTTGCTAAAGGAGAGACTAATAGCCTCCCTAGAATCTAATATCTTTCAGGACCCCAGGCAGCATGGTTTCATGTCAAGCAGATCTTACCAAACAAACTTGATTGGCTTCTTCAACTGGGTGACAAATGTGCTGGGTCAAGGAGGGGTGGTGGATGTGGCCTACCTTGACTTCAGTAAAGCCTTTGACTCCTAAATAAGCTCGAAGGTGCAGGAGTGGGACAGAAAAAGGCAGACTGGGTAAAAAATTGGCTAACTGGGAGAACATAGAGGATAATGGTCAATGGGATTATGTCTGGGGTTAGAGAGGTTATCGGTGGGGTGTCTCAGGGGTCCATCCTGGGATCAGTCCTCTTCAACCTGTTCATCAGCAACATCTCAAAGTGCCTAGAGGGAAATGTATGCCTGTTTGCAGATGACACCAAGAACTGCAACAGGGTTGATACTCCCAAAAGCATGGCATCTGACCTACAAAAGCTTGAAGACTGGTCTAGAACATGGCAATTGAAGTTTAATACAAAAAAGTGTAAGATCATGCTTAGAGTGTCACAATAAATTTGAGCTACTAAGCAACCTAGAGGGGGAGGAAGGGGTTGGTGGAAACGAGGAAACTGATAGAGAGGCCGGGGTGAGGGAGTTGGATACCCATAGGGCATCACAGACCGGCAATGGAAAGGATAGAAATAGTCCCAGAGGGAGAAGGGGAAACATAAATGTTAAGCAATTGGGGGAGATGCAACATATTGCAGACATGAGGGAGGAGAGCATGACTGGAGAGAAACTGGAAGACAAGGAGGTGGGAGAGGAGCCCCCCTTCAGCAGGGGGGTCAGTACCAAGGATGGGGCCCTAACTAAAGGGGACCCACAGAGAGCCTCTGGAGGTAGGGGTACTATTACAAGGGGGGAGGATGGCGGTGTGGGGGAAGGGGAAACCATCAGGGCCAGGATAAATGGTTCAGATAAGAAAGGGTTAAAGGGGACACCTATTCAGAGGGGGTCTGAGTTAAGTGGGCAAAATAACGAGGAAGGCAGAAAGGGGAGGGTGACAAGGGGGTCTCTAATAAGGCAGGAAGATGCCCATGGAATTGAGATCATGAATAAAGGGGGGGATGGGGGGCTGAGAGGGCTTAGTGGAGGTAACCATAAGGATGGTGGCGGTGTTAAGGTTCTGTTATTGGGAGACTCGATGATTAGGTGTATCCAGTGGGAGGGACAGGGGGGTGGATGCCATAGCCAGGTGAAGGTAGTGAGTATCTCTGGGCTGACAGTGCACAGAGCAAAATTCATGGTGTATGAACTGGTTAGGGACTGTGGAGGGAAACTGGATTTCTTGGTGCATTTGGGAACTAACGATCTAGAGGGAAATAGCATTTGGAATCAAGCAAGGTTCCAAGAACTTGCCAGAGTCTGTCGGGGATAATGGATGCAACATTTCCTTTCAGAGATATTGCCAGTACCAAAGGCCTCAGTGGAGAAAAAAATGAAGATCACAGAGGTTAATGACTGGCTCAAGTGGGGTGAAGAGAGTGGGTTGGGGGTGTTAGGGAACTGGAAAGGAGTTTGGGAGGATAAGGAACTGTATGCCAAGGACAGGCTTCATCTTGCCCCATTAGGGAAGGAAGTTCTTAAACAGTGGATGGCTGACTACGTTCAATAAAGGTGTGGTTTAAACTTGTGAGGGGGGAAGGGATAAGGGAGGGGCTAACAGAAGCCCTCTCTCCAGATGAGGGAGAACTTCAAACCTAAGGGGGGAGGAGGAAACAGACTGGGGTGGAGGTTTCAGGAGGAGCAGAGGGAGAATGGAAGTACTGTATAAGGAACCTGGGTGGGGTTCGACAAAGGGGATCTAGGATGAGGGGTGGGGTTGGTGTTAGTAAATGCCAGGAGCTTGGGAAACAAGTTACCAGAGTTCCAGGCCATGCTGTTGGGGGTGGATGTGGCAGTGGTCACGGAGACGTGAGCCAACAAAAACCATGACTGGGACCTAAACGTACAGGGATACACTATGCTTAGGAAAGATAGAAAGGAGGGCAGAGGGGGTGGAGTGGCTATGTTCATTAGAGATGACATAGAAATTGCTAGGGTAAAAGAGGCAGAGGGAAATGTGGAGGTCTTATGGGTCACCTTACAATCCCCAGCAGGAGATAAGGTCAAGCTGGGTGTAGTATATAGGCCCCCCGAGATGAGTTATGTTCTAGAGGATGGTTTGCTGGACAACATCATTGCCCAGTGTGGACCAAAAGGGGAAGGAGTGGTGTTGATGGGGGACCTTAATATGCCAGGTACAAACTGGGGAACCATGTCCTCTAAGGTGGCCAAGGAGCAGAGGCTGCTGGACGGCTTCCAGGATGTGTTCTTAACACAGCATGTGATGGAGCCCACAAGGGAGGGGCATGTCCTAGACGTGGTTCTGGCAGATGGGGATCTGGTAAGGGACCTGGTTGTAGAGGACCCCCTGACTGGGAGCGACCACAATACTGTCTGGTTTCAAATAAGCATGGGGAGGGGGTGAGATCTAGGACACTGGCAGTGGACTTCAGGGGGGCAGACTTTGTGGGCATGGGAAATATTCTCAAGGATCACTTGAAGGGGATTACATCAATGACAAGCGTGGAAAGGAGATGGGAGGTCATAAAACGGGGACTTCATGAGGCAGTCAGGATCTGCGCTAAGTTGAAACGTTAGGGAGCAAGGTCACATAAACCATGCTGGTGGTCCAGTGAGGTACAGGTAGCAGTCAGAGAAAAGAAGGCGGCCTACAAAAAGTATAAAACAACAAGAGGGGGTAGGGATAAGGAAATATACCATCTTACATCTAGAAAAGTCATCCGGATGGTGAGGGGAGCAAAGTCAAGTAAAGAGCAGCAGCTGGCACAGGGGATACAAGGAGGGGAAAAGGGGTTCTTCCGGTACATTGGGAATGGAGAAAAACTAAGGGCCATCTCAGCAGATTGAGATCAGAAGGAGGGTGGGTGGAAGAGACAAGGGACCAGGTAAAGGTATTTAACAAGTACTTTGCCTCTGTATTCACTAGGGAGGGGGCTGGGATATCTACAAAGCAAGGCACGATGGGGATAGAAGCTGCAGTGAGTGGGATCAGGGGAGCAACAGAAATGGAGCAAGAGGGAGGGAGAGGTACCCGAGGGGTGTCACATCTGGATAAGGATAAAAAGGCCAGTAAGGTGGAGGGGACGGATGATGCTATCTCCGCCAAAAGGGTGTGGTTAGCCCTAAAGAAAGACAAATCTCCTGGGCCAGATGGCATTCATCCGAGAGTACTATGGGAATTGGTGGACATACTGGCTGCATCCCTGGCAGAGCTCTTCAACAGGTGACTTGAGACAGGAAGGGTACCTAGGGATTGGCAAGAGGCACATGTGGTGCCAATCCATAAAGGGGGTCGAGGGAAGTACCAGGTAACTATAGACCCATCAGTTTGACCTCGGTGGTGGGAAAATTAATGGAGAGCATACTAAAGGAACGATTGGGGGTGTACTTGGAGGAGGTGGGAGGTCTGGATAGTCGGCAACATGGGTTTGTGCCAGGTAGATCATGTCAAACCAATCTTGTGGAGTTCTACGAATGGGTAACATCAGAACTGGACAGGGGAAAGCCTGTAGATGTATTATTCTTGGACTTCAGCAAGGCGTTTGACTCTGTCCCCCACAATGGTCTGGTGAAGAAACTGATGGGGTTAGAAGTAGGCCCTTTGATGGCCTGATGGATTGAAAACTGGCTAGCTGAACGCACTCAGAGAGTAGTGGTCTGTGGGGAGCTCTCGAACCCTAGAGAGGTTTGTAGTGGGGTACCGCAGGGCTTGGTCCTGGGTCCGATCCTGTTTAATGCATACATATCGGACATCAGGAGGGTATAGGGATGAAATGAGTCTCTTCACTGATGACTCCAAGATGGAAGCAGTAGTTGAGGGAGAAGAGGGAGGTTGGCCCTGCAAGGGACCTGGACACCCTGGAAGCTGGGCTCACACATGGAAATTAAATTTCAATATCACCAAGTGCAAGGTGTTGCATCTTGGGCGGGAAACCCTAAACACAGGTACACCCTGGGAGGGGAGGCGCTGGAGGCCTCAATAGGGGAAAAAAACCTAGGGGTCATGGTGGATGCATGTATGAATAACTCTGAGCAGTGCAGGAGAGCGGCTAGCAAGGCAAACAGGATGTTGGGATACATCATAAGGGGGAGCACCTCTAGGAGCAAGGAAGTGATTCTGCCGCTGTACAATGGGACTGGTTAGACCACACCTTGAGCACTGTGTACAGTACTGGAGACCACACTTGAAGAGGGACATACAGCTCCTGGAGAGGGTACAGAGGAGGGCAACTAAGATGATATGAGGGCTAGGGGATTTGACGTATGAGGACAGACTTGGGGAGCTTTGCCTGTTTTCATTGGAAGATAGGAGAGACAGGGGGGACATGATTAAGGTCTTCAAGTACCTCAAGGGAATAAATAGGGTAAACATGGAGGGGATCTTTAGACTAAAGCAAGGAGGTATCACCGGAGGGCATGGTTTGAAGTTGGAAGGTGGAAGGGTGAGGGGTGAAAGAGGAGGAGGTTTTTCACCGAGAGGGTGGTGGACCCTTGGAATGCACTGCCTGGTGAGCTGGTTCAGAGATCCACAGTGGAGGGCTTCAAGAGAGGGTGGGACAGACACAGAAAGTGGATGTATCAGATGATGGCCTGTCCCAGGGGGGTGGGGATGGATGATAGGGGTTTCTGGAACAGAAGGGGGGGGAGGGCACCCAACTAGGGATCTGAGGTTCGAGCAGACTCAAAAGACTATAAGGCCTAATCTGCTGGCAAATAGTATGTTAGTATATAGGGCAAACCAATCCAAGAAAGATATACTTCATGGATGGGGTAGAACTGGAGGCCACACAGCAGGAAAGGGACTTAGGGGTAGCTATATCAAGCAACTTAAAGGTGGCCAAACAGTGTGAGAAGGCAGTGTCAAAGGCTAGCAGCATGCTGGGATGCATCAGGAGTGGTATCACTAGTAGAAAACAAAAGGTTATAATGCCCCTGTATCGGTCCCTGGTGCGACCTCATCTGGAATATTGTATGCAGTTCTGGAGACTACACCTGAATAAAAACATAAATAGAGTGGAGGCTGTTCGGAAGAGGGACACCAAAACTGTACACAGTCTACATCAGAAACCATACGAGGAAAGGCTAAAGGAACTCAATTTTTACTCTTTGTAACAGTGAAGAGAGAGAGAGGAGACATGACAGAGACCTTCAAATACCTCAAGGGCATTAACAAAATAGAGGTGCAGGAACTCTTCCAGATCAATAAACAGACCAGGAAAAGATGACATGAGATGAGACTGTGGGGTGGTGAATTCAGGGGGGAACAGTAGGAAGTTATTTTTCACTGAAAGGGTGGTGGACGCATGTAGCCATCTGCCTCAGTCAGTAGTGGAATCCAAGACAGCGCCTTCAAATTGGTGAGGGATAGCTACAAGGAAATAGTGGCTACAGGGAAGAAAGAAGTGGCAAAGGGGGGGGTAGTGGAAAAATGGGCAGATTAGATGGATCATAAGGTCCCCATCTGCCAACACTTTCTATGTTTCAATGTTTCTGTGTGTTTGGAAGTCAAGTGAACTTCCAGAAAGGGGACCAAAGTCCTTAGTAGGAGGTTTAAATGTTACTTGGATGAGCATTTAAATTAGCTAGGCATGAGGTCATAGAGCTAAGCAAAGCAACAATTGCCTCTCTAGATGGAGAAGCAGCTGGGAGGGATGGTCCAAGGGGAGTAAACTCCTCTGGGGTAGGAGTGCAAGATGACAGGGGTGGGGACAAAGCAGAGGGACACGGAGGTATAAATCAGAGATAAGAGAAGGATCACGTAAAAGAGACAGGCAAAAGAAAATTCAACAATGGAATATGTGGGTCAATGGGAGCATCAGGGAACAACACAGGCAGGAGGAGAGAAGCAGGGAAGCAGATAGGGAGGGAGTAGGGTATGTAAAGCCATGTGTGCCAATGCAAGGAGCCTGGGTAATAAAATTGCAAACCTAGAGCCAATCATGGCTGAACCTATCCTGGATTTGGTGGCCATAACAAGTTGTGGTGCACTGACAGCCATGACTAGGAGATGGCAATACTGGTCCACTCTTTGTTCAGGGGAGACAGGGAAGGGAGGAGGGGACAAGGGGTTGTACGATATGTAAGGGAGGGACTCAAGCCCATGGACGTTCAGGGGCACCCGGTAGAAAAAGAAGGGTTGGAAGTGCTGTGGCTCATCCTGGAGACAGGCGCTAGGGCCACTATCAATATAGGGGTGATATACAGATCTCCAACAGAGGGCAAGGAGTTGGATAAGGCACTTATGGAAGCCATCATCATGATGGCAAGGAAGGGGGGTGTGCTACTGGTTGGTGACTTCAGTCTGCCAGACGGGTATTGCAGCCTTCCAACTGCAACTTCTGCAAGGAGCAGAACCATCATTAACTCCCTACAAGGGTCTTTTCTCAGATAGTTAGTTAATAAACCAACTTGGGAGGAAGCAGTGGGGAACCTGGTGCTTAAACAGGGATGTCATTGCAGATGTCTCAGTAGGCTGCCCTTAGGTACCAATGGCCACTGTATAGTGTGGTTTAACACTAAGATGGAAACAGGCAAACCACACAAGGGTGACCATTCTGAACTTTAGGAGGGTAGATCTTAAAGAAATGGGAGACTGCATTAGAAACTGCCTCGTAGAGGGATTGCCAGGAAGGGGTAGAGATACAGTGGGGAAAACAAGAGAGGGCATAATTAAGGTAACAGACTCTGCATAAAGGAAATGGGTAAAAGAAGAAAAAGTGACCATTATGGTTGTCTAAGGAAGTGGCCAAAGTGGTGAAGGAGAAAAGGATGACATTGAGGAGGTATAGTAAAACACAGAAGGAGTAAGACAGGAAGGTGTATCAAGCAAAACAGAGTGAAGCAGAAAAGGCAATGAGGGGAGCAAAAGTGCAAACACGTGAAAATATAACAAGGAGGTAGCTAAAGAGGATAAGACTTTAATCAGACACATAAGAGACAAGAGAAATGCAAGGGATAAGACAGTGAGGACTAGGAGGGTTGTGGGAGTGGGGTAGAACTATGCAGAAGATGACTAAGAGAAAGCAGATATCCTGAAACAGGTACTTCTGCATAGTCTTCACATTGGAGGGAGGCAGAATCCATGGAGCAGTACTAGCAATTGGGGGGTTGGGTAGACGCAAATCCATTTTCAAAGGAAAGAGTTCTGAAGGGACTTGCAGTTCAGAAAGTGTACAGGGATATGGGATGGGATGGGATACACCAAAGGGTACCAGAAAAAGTAAAGGAGGCACTAGATGCCCCACAGGCAGCTTTATTCAACAGCTGTCTGGAAACAGGCATGGTTCTGGAGCAGTGGAGGAGAGCAAATGTGGCCTCTTTACGGCAGCAGGGAGGAGGCTAGCAACTATAGGCCAGTATCACCTCAGCAGTGAGGAAATTAATGTAAACACTACTAAAGGAAAGTCTGGTAGAGTGTCTTGACTCTAATGGGCTGCAAGACCACAGGCAGCATGGAATCATGGGGGTCATGCCAAATGAGTCTGATTGATATCTTTGATTGGGTGATCAGAGAAATAGATCATGGGAGGACTGTGGGTGTGGCCTATCTGGAGTTTAGCAAGACCTTCTAACGCTGTACCACACAGAAGACTGATAAAGAAACTGAGCAGCCTAGAGGTGGGGTCAAAAGTGGTGAAATGAAACTTAGAAGCTAGTTAAAGGATAGGAGGTGGAGGGTAGTGGTTAATGGCACTAACTCTAAAGATGGGAGAGTGACCAATGAGGTGCTGCAGGGCTCAGTACTGGGATTGGTTCCCTACAATGTCTTCATAAGTGACATTGCAGAAGAACTGGAAGAGAAGATATGCCTTTTCACAGATGAATAACACCAAAATCTGTAAAAGGGTAGATACTCAGAAAGGATGGAGAAAATGCATAGGGATCTTGCGAAACTGAAAGAGTGTTCAAGAACATGGCAGCTGAGGTTCAGTACCAAAAAGTGCAAAATCATGCACCTAGGAGATACACCCAGGAGCTGAGTATACAGTGGGGGATACTGACAGTTACTAAACATGAAAGGGACCTTGGGTTATCATATAGGACCTCAAAGTGGCAGGGCGGTGTGAGTTTGGGTGAGGGGTTCTAATTGTCTGACCTCTAATCTCAGCTATGTGATAACTAGAGGTGGATCTAAGTCAGATTTGAGGTAGCAAACTGATTTTTGTTTTCTCGTAAGAAGCCAGAAGGGGAAGGATCCAGATTCATTTCAGTGCTTTGCAGTAACTGATCATTGCTGCTTTTGTTTTAAACTTAAATTTGTGGGCTTTTAGTGACATTGTGATTTCGTTGCTGTCTTTATTTATAATTGTTTTTGGGCTATTGAAAATTTAAAACCTAGTTTGGTGTGCTTGTAGTGGTGATGTATTCCTTTGCTGCCTTTATTTGCTGTAAATTCTCCCCCCCCACTCTTAATTATATTCCTTGTTAAATATGATTGACAGGAGCTGAGCACAGGGAATAGCAGGGGTTGTGGAGTAGGAGGGGGATAAGGGGGAGAAAGCCCACCATCGGCACAGGTGTTTTTACTCTTTTTTTTGTTTTCCTTTTTTTAAAAAAAGTATCTGAGAATCAACTGCAGGATTTTTAGGACAGTAAATTAATGAAAAGGGAACTAGGAGAGCTTCAGTAACAGACAAGTACTGGAATAGCAGTGTAAGTGCAGTATAATATGGGGAGTGGTGCAATGCTTTGGCTGCAGGGTAGCCATATTCAGATAGACCTTCTGGATGCTGAGGTGCTGCCCTGTCTGCAGGCATCTTTCTGGACTGCAGGATGAGGTAGTTGGACTCAGAGTGGAAGTAAACTGGGTCAGGAATACCTTCACCACTATCCAGAGACCACCTAGTCAAACACCCTTGCCTCAACGGATGCCATGGACGAGGAGCATTTGGATGACGGTGGGCACTGGGAGGTTAGGGCAGTCAGACAGAGGCACATCCCAGATCCTATTCCACTCCAGAACACATATGCTGCACTGGCAAATGGGGACAACAAAAACAGAGGTACTCAGAGAAGTGGAAGGGAAGGATGTGGAGGTCAACCAAGGAGTTGACCTCAGTGGGGAGAGCAGTGGACCCCAGAGGGAAGAAAGTGAATCCTGGTAGGGGACTGTATCATAATAGGGATCCAGTTAGGAACACAGGAGGGGGAGGACAGGGAGGTGAGATGTCTACCAGGTGCCATGGCATGGAGGGATGGGAGGAAGATCCTGGGGATTGCAGGGAAGGCAAGATGGGAGGGTGAGCCGGATGTCATTATCCACCTAGGCACTGATGACCTGGCAAATGGGGAGCCTAAGGAAGCTCAGGAAGAGTTTAGAAAATTGGAGACGGGTCTCAAGCAAGTAGCTACTTCTGTCACCTCCTCAGAAGTACTACCTGTGAGAGGCTTGGGAAAGCGTAGGGGTGCATGCACCAGGCACTTTAATTCATGGTTGAAGAACTGGTGCTGTGAGGAAGGATTTGGATTAATTGGTGACTGGGGACCCACCTGGAGGGATGGAGGCTTTTTCAAGCCTGACAGCCTGCATCCACCCTGGAGGGGAATCAAAGCACTCAATGATAAGTTTGAATTCTACATGGACAAGCAGTTAAACTAGCCAAGGGGGTGGTGGCAGGCCAGTAAGGAGGGTACCTAATTGCCCACTCCCCACAGCTAGCAGTGGAACCAGTGAACAGGAGGAGTGGATATCTCTACAAATCAGCTTGCAAAAGATGGAGATAAGCACCCAAGAGGTGAATAAGCAGAAAGGGAGCAACATTCAACAGAAGGGCAGACAACAGGGAGATTCAGGGATAAAAGATAACCAGGGAGGGGGATGGAGTAGAATGGAGAAACAGTCCAGGGAGTTCAAATCATGGAAATTCATGTGTGCCAATGCCAGGAGCCTTAGCAACAAGATGAAGGATCTGGAGGCTGTCATGGTGCAGTTGGACCTGGACATTGTGGCCATCACAGAGACCTGGGGCAGCATTCACAAAGAAAGCCAAAATTCCTGCAGCTATGGGAAAAAGGCTTGAAGCAGTGCAGAAATGCAGCTGTGCTGCATTCTCAAAGAAAACCAATGCAGCTAAGGATTTCCGTAAAAAGTGACGCAGGTGCAGCAATTTAGCTGCTGCAGGACTAGCGCAAGTGCTGCCAATCTGCAGCTGTGGAGGCTGTGAAGGCACAGCAATAGGGAACCACAGTAGCTGAAGCAGCAGACTGCAATAGTGCTGCTATAATATGAAGCAGATAGCACACACAGAGACCAGCAACCAGTCCCCAACTGGGACCATAGCAGCACCACAGGTACCTGTGATACCTTGGCACCACAGTGGCTGACTGTCCCTGCAGGTCATCCCTCCCTGGAGTGTTCCTGTAGCCTGCGGGGGGGGTAGCACTCGCTGCTGGCTGGTCAGGCTCTACTGCTTGTGGAGCTCTGTCATGGGCTGCACTGGGTCTAGTGGTTGATGCCTGTTGTCATAGCATGGCAATGCGTGCTTTCAGTGCTGTAACATCAGCCACTGCTAAACTGTCTGAGATGCTATTACCTGTGGTAGACCTCCACCTTAATTTATTCCAATTGCTGGGGCACTACTGCAGTGTGCTGAGGGAGAGTTACACCTCATTCCACTGTGTGTAACATTCTTTCCTTAGCTGCGGGAAAAACATGGCTGTGAATAGCCTTTCCGGAGCTGTGCCTTACTTATCTCACACCTTTTTGTCCTGAGGGACTTCCACAGCTGCACTTTTTTCCACAGTCCATAGTGGTTTTCCACGCAGCTGCAGGGGTTTTTGTGAATAGCACTTGGAGCAAACTCCCCTTTTTTTTCTGTAGCTGAGGGAGTTTTGGGGACTTAGGGAAGATTTTGCACCATCTGAGAGCTTTGAGAATCCTGCCCCTGGTGTAATGATATCCACAATTGGGAGATGGCCATACCTGGCTACAGCATATTCAGAAGAGACAGGGCAGGTAGGAAGGGAGGAGGAGTAGCACATTTTGTGAAAGATGGCTTAAAGGCTACAGAGATCCAGGAGGAACAAAATTGGGGAGAGATACTGTGGGTTAAGCTGGAAAGGAAAATGGGTCCAGACATCTGCACAGGGGTGGTCTATAGACCACCAGTCTAGGAGGAAGAAACCGATAGGGAGCTGATGCTAGCCATCCAAAGGATGGAAGACAAGGATGAGGTGGTGCTGGTTAGAAACCTCAGTATTTCATACGTGGACTGGAACTTCCCAGCAGCAGCATCAACCAGGAGCAGGTTTATCCTGGACTCCCTTCAAGGTGCCTTCCTTAAGCAGCTGGTCACGGAACCAACTCGGCAGAAAGCAATACTGGACCTTGTGCTCACAAACAGGGACAGTGTGATGGGGGTAACAGTGGGGGAGCACCTGGGGAACAGTGACCACCAGTCACTGTGGTTCGAAATCACAGAAGTTGCACAAAAACAAGTATCCTGGATTTTGGGGGACAGACTTTGGGAAAATGGGGAGATGCTTGAAAGAGGCATTAATTGGAATGGGGAGGGAATCAGGGGTGGAGGAAGAGTTGGCAATATTTAAAACAGGTATTACAAGTGCAAAATAATTATGAATTAAGCAGGTTAGCAAGGGGAAAAGGATAAGGAGGCCATTATGGTTTTCCAAGGAGGTAGCGGAGAAAGTGAAAGCCCAAAAGACTGCATTCAGCCAATACAAAGAAACGCAGGCAGAAGGGGATAGTGAGAAGTACCAGGAGAAGAAAAGGGAGGCAGGGAGTTCAGTAAGGGAAGCCAAAGCTCAGACAGAAGAGTGCATTACAAAATCAGTGGGTAGAGGGGACAAAACCTTTTACAGGTACATAAGTGAAAAAAGAAAGGCAAAGGGAGGGATAGTAAGACTGAAGGGGGAGCATAAGGGCCGCATGGAGGATGACAACAGTAAAGCTGACATATTGAACAGGTAAATCTGCTCAGTCTTTACTGAGGAAGAGGAGGGTAATGGGCCTGAAGGGAGTATAAGGGGTGGGAATGGCGCAGAAATGGACACAAGTCCACTTACATGAGAAAGGGTCCTGAAGGAACTAGAAGGAATAAGAGTTGATAAAGCAATGGGGCCAGATGGGGTGCACCCCAGGGTCCTAAAAGAACTAAGAGAGGTGGTGGCTGAACCTCTGGCAATTCTGTTTAGCCGATCACTGGAAACAGGGGAGGTACCCAAAGCCTGGAGGACAGCAGATGTAGTCCCCTTATACAAAAGCGGGAACAAAGAGGAAGCGAGGAAAGACAGACCAGTCAGTCTCACCTCAGTAGTAGGGAAGATCATGGAAGCACTACTGAAAGAGAGACTGGTGGAACATCTGGTTGCCAATGGGCTACCGGACCCAAAGCAGCATGGTTTCACCAGGGGGATGTCATGTCAGACCAACCTCATTGAATTTTTCGACTGGGTGACAAGGGAGGCAGATCAGGGGAGGGCAATGGACATGGCCTTTCTGGATTTCAGCAAGGCCTTTGACACTGTGCCACATAGAAGGCTATTAAACAAACTGGGGAATATGAGAGTGGGAAGGACAGTAGTGTTGTTGGTAGGTAACTTGCTGGATGGCAGGATGCAGAAGGTGGTGGTAAACGGCTGTCGCTCCACAGAGGGAAGAGTGACCAGTGGGGTACCACACGAATCAATGCTGGAACCGGTCCTATTCAACGTCTTCATGAGGGACATTGTGCAGGACCTAGAAGGCAGAATTCCCCTGTTTGCTGATGTCACAAAGCTCTGTAACAGAGTGTACACACCAGAGGGTGTAGACAGAATGAGGAGGGACCTGTAGAAACTTGAAGAATGGTCAGGGGTTTGGCAGTTGAAATTCAATGCAAAAAAGTGCAAGATAATGCATATGGGACACAAAAACCCTGGAACAACATATCAGTTGGGGGTGAGGATATAGCATTCACCAAGCAGAAAGGGATTTTGTGGTTATCATCTCTGATGACCTCGAGGTAGGAAAACAATGTGACAAGGCAGCAGGTGAAGCAAATAGGATGCTGGGATGCATAGGCAGGGGCATAACCAGCAGGAAAAGGGAGGCCATAATTCCACTATGTAAGACACTAGTGAGGCCCCAAATGGAATACTGTGTACAGTTCTGGAGACCTTACCTACATAAGGATGTAGAGTAGAGAAGGCTCAGAGGACGGCAACAAAGATGGTACAAAGATTACATGTGTATATTATGAGCACACATCCCTGTGATTCCAAACATTCCCTGGTGTCTAGTGGCACCCTCCACCCCCCAACACCCATCCCAGTGACTGTAATATAGTCCCTGGTATCCTGTTCAACCCCCCCCCCAAAACACCCATCCCAGTGATTGCAATATGGTCCAAGGTGTTCTGTGACACCCCCCACTCCACCAATCGGACAAGCCCCTGTCCCCTGTACAATCCCTGGCATCCAATGGCACCTCTGACCCACCCCTGAATACTGTGTCACAAATGCACTGATGCACATTACCAGTCCAGCAGCCTCCCATTTGCCCCATCTGAACCTAGCACAGCACAGAAACCTACCCTAACCTTATCGGGCAAGACTTGGATGGGTGGTGCGTACCTCAATGGCAACCAGCACAGCCATCCTCACACCTCTTTGGCTGGCTGCTGTGTGAGCCTTTGGGAATACATGCACAGTATACTGTATACTGTATGCATGCTTATTTTGGCTCATGTAGTGGCTGGTCGAGGAGGTGTGGGGAGGGTTTGCCATTCACCATGGAGGTATACACCACCCATCCACATTCTGCCCAGTAAGGGGGGCAGGGTGGGTGCTCTGCTTGGTATAGGTGAAGCAGGTGGGGAGTTGCTGGACTGGCAGTGTGCACCAGTGCATTTGCACACATTTAGGGGGTGGGGATGGGGTTACCTTTGGATGACAGGGATTGAATAGGGGACAGAGCCTGGGTGATTGGGGTGTGGGGATGTCCCTGGACACCAGAGATATGGTGCTACTCACCTAGACACGTAATTGTTAGGTAGGGGGTGCCACAGAACACGAAGGACTATATTGGAAGCACTGAGATGGGTGTTTGGGGGATGGAGGGTGCCACTAGACATGAGATGGAATCACCAGGATGGGTGATCAGTGGAGGGATGCCAGTAGACACCAAGGTGTCTTTTACAAGGGCATAGATTGGTGATCGGAGGGTGGGAGGTGACACTAGCCACCAGAACATATGTCAGGTAACAAGGACAGAGTCTCAGAGTGTGGGGGTGCCATTAGCCACCAGGGCATGTGTTGGGTAACTGAGATAGTGTCTTGGAGAATGAGGTGGTGCCACTAGCCATCAGGGCTTATGCTGAGTAACTGGGATGGGGACTCAGGAGAGTGGGGGTGCCACTGGACACCAAGGACATCTTCCAACCATTGGGATGGGTGTGCAGGGGGGTTCTACTGGACACTAGTAACTACGTGCCATAGACAGGATGGGTGATCGGAGGAAGGGGATGCCACTAGACACCAGTGACATCTTGATGTCACCGGGATAGAAGTGCAGGGAGCCACTAGGCACCAGAAATACTATGACTACTAATGGTATAGGGTGGTGGTGGGGTCACTAGATTCTAGGGACTCCTATGTAGCACTGGGTCAGGGTTTGGACAGTTGGGGGAATGAGAGGCTGCAGTACAGCCATCCCTCCATCAGTGGGGTGAGGGCATGGGTTCTGTGCCCATTTAAGACTAGGGGCTCGATTCTCAAAGGTTGGTGTGAGCTGCATATATAGAAACTTGTGCGAATTGCCAGTGTGCCAGGGACCCTGAGCCTGATTCTGTATCGGGTAGGGTTCCAGTGGCAAACTCCTGTACCATATGGCAACTGTGACCATGTGCCAAACAGATGGCGCATCTGTGAGGTGTACCTCAAGCTGTAGGCCGGTCGGGCAGCAGCTGCGCCTATGGACAGCAACTGGTGTCTAATGTTCCCCCCGATGTCCCCTGTATACTTACAGAACAGAACTCCCTGGTGGCTAGCAGCTACCGTATGTGAGCATGCATGGGGTGGGAGGCCCCATAGACCTGCATGGTGTTATTGCAAGGCCTGCCCACCACGTCTTATGCTCCCATGTTTCTTGGTGTTTCCCATCTTTTGCATGTTGTGTGACATAGCCCTGCATTTCTTGGCCCAGGCCCAGGCCATACTACATCATGCTGATTAAGACTTCATGCTCAGTGGCTTGTACAGAACACATTTCCTATACAAGGGGCCTGTCACAATGTTCCTGATAACAGAGGCTAACAGCAGGTGTAACCCAACATGTGTTGAGTGTGTGCATGACAACTCTGCCTGCAACAGTCCTCTAGTGGGGCACAGGACCCAAGGCAGCATGGGTTCACAGCGGGAAGGTCATGTCAGACGAATCTAATAGATTTTTTTGACTGGGTGACCAAAGTAGTAGACCAGGGAGGGGCTGTGGACATGGCCTACCTAGACTTTAGCAAGGCATTTGACACAGTCCCACACAAAAGATTAATAGTCAAATTAACCAGCCTGGGAGTGGGTTCCAGGGTGGTAGCCTGGGTAAAACATTGGCTGCACAACAGGACACAAAAGGTAATTGTAAATGGAGTCCACTCTGAAGAAAGAGGGGTTACTAGTGGGGTACCGCAGGGTTCAGTATTGGGTCCAGTCCTTTTTAATGTCTTCTTCAGTGACATTGCAGAGGGACTGGAAGGAAAAGTATGCCTTTTTGCAGATGACACAAAGATCTGCAACAGGGTTGATACACAAGGAGGTGAGGAAAGGATGAGAAGGGACTTGGCAAGGTTGGAGGAATGGTCAGAAGTATGGCACTAGGATCAATGCAAAGAAGTGCAAAATAATGCACCTGGGAAACAAGAACCCAGGGGGAGAATACACAATGGGGGGAGGTAGTAACAACAATAAAAAAGGAAAGGGACCTGGAGGTAATCATATCAGATGACCTTATGGTTAGCAAGCAACGTGAGAAGGCAGTAGGGAGGGCTGGGGGTATACTGGGATGCATAGGGAGAGGCATCAGCAGCAGAAAACAGGAAGTTGTTATCCCTCTATACAGACAGTTGGTGAGACCCCATCTGGACTACTGCATCCAGTTCTGGAGACCCCATCTCCGCAAGGACATAGACAGGATAGAGGCAGTCCAGAGGAGGGCAACTAAAATGGTGCAGGGTCTGCAAGAGAAGCCGATGAGGAGAGACTAAAGGAGCTTAATATGTATACCCTTGAGGAAAGAAGGAGAGGGGGACATGATAGAAACTTAAGTACCCCAGTGGAATCAACAAAGTCCAAGATGGTAGCATCTTTCAGAAAAGAGACGGCAAGACCAAGGGGACACAATTTAAAGATAGAAGGGGGCAGTCTAGGGGCAATGTGAGGAAGTATTATTTCACAGAGAGGGTAGTGGATGCATGGAACAGCCTTCTGAGGAGGTTGTGGGGTCTAAAATCATAGAGAATTCAAGAATGCATAGGACAGACATAAGGCAATTCTTGTGGGTGGTAGGAAGAAATAGGCTGTTGGTTAACTAGGATCTGCAGCCTATCCTCTAGGTAGGGAAATGGGCAGACTAGATGGGTCAAGCGGTCCTTATCTGCCGTCAAAGTCTATGTTTCTATGTTAGTGTGCTGACCCCAACCACACCAGTGCATGTCTGGATGGATTGACACAGAGACCTGTGGCCTGGCACCTAACTGAGGCATGGCACCATGGACGTGGTCTGACAGTCATGTTCTGCTCATACCCCTGTTGTGCATGGGGTACAAGGTGGTGCCACTTGTCAGATGTGTTGGTCCACATCAGACCAGCAGACTGCGTGTGCCAAGGGGGCAGAATAGGGGCTGGCCCATTGCCTGCTTTGTCCAGGTGCATTGCTCATATATGCCACCATGTGATGGCAAGTCTGACACAGTGCCCCTGTGTGACTCAGCATGTGCCACTGGGCACTGTGCATAGCCCGGAGGTGTGGGGGGCCTACACATGCACTGCCCCACAGCACCCCACCTGTGCATTAGTGGTGGCTGTGCTCTGGGACAGTGCCTATCTGGGTGGTGCAGACAGGAGGTTTAGTTGTCTCAGGTGTGTTACACGAGGTCCCTGCACCCTAACTGATACATTAGAGGTACACTGCAGACAGCTAGTATTTGTGCATATGTTGTACTAACATATAGGGCTAAGGATATCTACCGTACAAGAGTAGATGTCAGGATATGTATGCACATGATTGCTATGCCCTTTGCTTTCTAATATACACATGTATTTCTTGTTTACAAGATGTTAGGACATGTGTGTCCTTGTAGTATTATGATTATGAGTCAGCATCGCCATCTTCTGATGATTTTTATTACCACATGGCTATGTACAAACTGTACTTTATTTCCACAAAGTGATGACTATAACAAAATTGTATAATGTTATTTAGACTGTGGAGCCACCTCTAATTTAGCCTATAGGGCTCATCTCTGTAACTAGAAATGTTTCTACCTTACAGTAACTATGGTAATTATCTTAGGTATATAACGTAAGACATTATGTCTGTTACCTCAGAGACCTAGAGATGCAAAGATTCATCGAGGTATAGGGAATGCATATCATTGGCTCCCAGTTTCTAATGGTAAGAACTGCTCAGGGCAACTGTGATTTTCCTTTTGGTAGTAATAAACAAGATGTTTTAATCTTATGCCATGTGTTTCAGATTCCTTGCATTCCCATTATTGCCAAGAACCTGAGAGTGAGGGTTTAGACCTCCTGACAATTGATGACTGTGGGCAGGCTATATTTGGTGTTTGCAAAGTTTTCACTTGTTGCTACTACTTTCCCTTCCTAACGGGGACAGAAGGTGTGCACACCAGCATCACCTCTCCCATTTTTCACCCACTTTGTAACTACTTGCAAAGTCTGGCTGCTTACTGGGTGTGGTCGATGCTGACTCACCTCACCCCATGGCTGTTTTGAATTGCAAGCTTACAAGTGCACAGTAGCCACCTGTGAATTATGGCACCTGTTGTGGATTGATACACAGCACGGAGCCTTTTCACAGTTTGATTTTATATTCCCTCCCACTAAATGGCCACCATATCAAATATCTGCTCAGACTTGAGACTCAATGTCTCAAACTTCCTTGCCTCCCATGGAGGATTGGCTGACTTCTCACTGGATGCAAGTCAATCCAGTACTCAGAGATGAGACAAACAGCCAGAAAGCATGAAGCCACAGGGCTATTGGTCACAGCTCTCTATGCTGCTCCGGAAGCCTCCGAAGTGAGGTTTCGAACCCTTGATCTGCAAGTCTCATATCTCAAGCGGGAGATGCGACTGCAGGAAGCTGAATGTTTTAAAAGAGAGCAGGATTTGGAGTCTGAGCTCCAGACTCTGCGGAATGAAAAGGATTCACTTTTGCATCATTCTGTTCAGGAAAATGAGCAGGAACTTTGTATGTTGAAGCAGGAATGTGAAAGTTTGAGATAGGATAAGAGGCAGGCATTGCAAATCAATTATATACTGTATTAAGTAGAACAAATGATCAGATCCATGAGGAGTTGGAAGAGCTCCAGGATGAGATAAATCAGGTACATAATGATTTAGGTATAGCTACTAGGGACAATCGCGAATTGAGTGCCACGTATAGAGTGTTACAGAAGCAGTTACAGGATGATGTGGATCAGAATGTTGCAAAAGTTAATCATGATGAATGTGAATGTAAACTGGCCAAACTGCACCATCAGCAAGAGGTACTGGCTGGTCATGTCAAGGCGATGGTTGGCGTAGTCCCCTTCCTGATGACGTCAACTGAAGAGGAGTCAGATGGTGACATTTCTCAGTACAATGCTCAGTCATGCCCCTACTATGGCCCAGTGACCACATCCCACCATCCACAACATGGGACCCTATGCCCCCATGTCATTGACGGAATGATGACCATCATGGGTGACACCAACATGGTGACCCCCAATGATGGAGGGGGAGCAGGCCCAGACCTAGTCATAATGGCACTACCGATTGCCGTTATTTCTGTGAATGATAGGGAAGAGATAGAATAAATGATTGATAATGCCTTAATCACTGTGACCCTTCCCAAGAGATGCAAATGGACTCTCCAATAGCAGATTAAGCAGCTGCTACAGGAGACTGCTACTCAGCAAGGAATGGTCCAGACTGTGGCAGAAGCCACAGCTCAGGCAGCTCTGCAGGGTGCCTGAGACTATCTACCTCGGAAAGATCATCCCAGCAATCCCCTACAAATGGCCCACTCTGTTCAGCAGACAGCTGACAGCATTGGTCGGATGAGCCCGTCCGACAACCTCAGTTGCCACTTGGAAAAGGTGCATTCCAAATGCGAAATGCTTAGTCTCACTGCAGACTACCAAGTCCAGATCCTACTCCAGAACATTGATCATGGCCTATTGGTGAAACTCCCTGATGCTATCTGACAGGATAGCCACACCACTTTTGATGAAGTTACAGCTGAGCTCATTACTGCACATAACCCAGGTGTGGTAGGTGTGATGCTCGTATACCCTGTGAAACAAAATGCAAAGGATAGTCCAGCGACCTTCCATCAGAGGCTCTGGATGGCCTATTGAGCAGGAAAGAATCTTGCAGGAGAGGCCGTGGCCACGGACCTTATTGAGTCCAAGACCTTGTTCCTTTGGAACATGATCCCTGCAGTGTGAGAGAAGGTAGAGCCAACCACTTATCCCACCACGGAGAAGTTTGCTGATATTCTCCAGAAAATGGAGAGTTTATCAACTCTATATTCACGATTCAAGCTCCAGCTCCGAGAAGGTAGCTTCATGGAACCCTTCCTGGAGGCCATGACACACTACATGGTGGAGGGGCAGGCCCAAAAGAAACAGCCCTTCCCCACAGATAACCAACAACCCCAGCAGGCCCAACAACAATCTTGGGGTGGGAACCAGAACTACTACACACAAGAAACACCAGAAAAATAATAAGGGTAAACCATAGAGATCAGGCCCTTTGTATAGGGAAATAGCAGATGAGAACTGAAGCCTCCGAGACTTTCTCAGCAAGTGCGCTCGGTAGTGGACAGTGTTCTAGTTTGTGCCCTTGCTGCAATACAACTTGGAGAGCAGGCCTCAACAGGCCATGGGGATACTGGAAGTCCAGGCTCTCAGGCCTCTACAGGCCTGAACTCAGAAGCGGATCCCTATATAGCATCAGTACAGCATGGTGAAATGGTTCACAGGAACCAGGCCCAAATGCTCTTTCAAGAGCTTCCCATGCCTCCACTAGTACAGACTGACAATTACAGGCCCCAGTCCATATTGTAAACAAGCTAGTCTTGGATACAAATGGAAGGCCATGTACAGAGGTTGAGGTTGGAGGCCACCTACTTACAGTATTACTGGATACAGGCATGGCAGTATCTGTATTGCATGATGACAATCCAGCCACATCACATTGGTACACCAGACAGAAGACCAATGTGTCTGGTGTAGATGGAACTAAGCTACCTGTGTACCACTTCCTGCCACTACCTGTGACACTGGGACACCCGAAGGCATATCATACCTTTCAGCCGATAATACTGCATGATCACCCTAGTATTATCAGAATTGAATTCTTAGCACCACACAGCTGTATGGTCGACCTAGCCAATATGCTGTTGATACAGATTCAGGGACAGTACCACACTGTCATTATTTCTGACTCACATGTGGTTGCAACAATAGCCGCAAATGACAAAGAGTATGACGTCATAGATTTGTTCAAGAACCACAAGGTCTTCCCAAAGCTCCTTCCCATCCTGCAAAGGCATCTGGAGGCATTTGCCATCAACAAGCATGATTGTGGCAAGATGCATACTGCCATTGAGGTGACCGGCCCAGCCCACGAGAGGCAATGGCAATACCCCTTTCCATCCAAGGCCTTGCCTTCTCTTAGGGAAACAATCAAATCACTCCTCAAGCAAGGTGTAATCAGGACATGTGTTTCCACTGCAAATTCCCCAGTGTGGCCTGTGAAAAATCCCACAGGCACATGGAGACTTACAATTGACTACAGGAGACTAAACCAGGTCACCCCTAGTTGTGCCCCAAGGATGGCATCAGCACCAGATGTGCTATGACTACTGACCCCTGACCAACAATGGTTTAGTGCCCTGGATATTTCCAGTGGTTTCTGGTCATTGTCATTGGCCCCCAAAAGTCAATATAAGTTTGCCTTCACCTTTGAAGGTAGGCAGTACACATGGACCTGCTTATCACAAGGGTTCCATAACAGCCCCTCCCTATTCCATCTGCACATGATGGACACTCTTGAGGGTTTCTCTACACCCCAGTGCCTCTTGTAGTATATGGACAACCTGTTGTTAGCAACAGCCACACTGGAGCAGCATTTGGACCTCTTGGACGAATTGCTGACCCTCATTCAGAGGGCAGTCTTCAAATGTAACCCAGCAAAAGCACAACTGTGCCAGAAAGAGGCACTCTTTCTTGGTCTGAGGATAACAGACAAAGTCAGAAGCCCTACCTGGAAGAAGATACAGGGATTACAGGACTTGCCACTCCCCACCAGTGCGGCCACCCTTAGAAGATTTCTAGGTATGGTAAATTATTCCAGAGATTTTATTTGTAACTTTGCTCAGAAGGCTGCCCCTCTGTATGAACTACTGAAAAAAGATGTTCCCTGGACTTGGGGCCCCATACATATGCCATTTTGCACTGGCCACCCTGTGTCATACCTGTACAATGTACATGGCATCATTGCAATGGCATGACACACTATAAATGCATATGCATACATCTCAGAAACACACAGCCCTGACCCCTGTCTTTCTACTTTCTCTTACTGGTCCCATGGGTTAAGGTGGCCAACTGGGGGCCCAGTGATTCTCGGAGGATGAACTACACACCCTGGCCCAGGCCTCCTGGAAGAGGGAAGTGGTCCCGTCCCGCTGCCAGACAACCGATGCCATGGTGCATCAAGCCTGGGAAAAGATAATAGGGGCCATAAACACTGGGGTGGATGGGTCCAAATGGTGGAGGATGTATGGAAGCATTTCTAGTACCTCTGCTAGTGGGCCACAGGCACCCTGGCCACAGTGCACCATGAATAGTGGGCCTCTGGTTGGGCCACAGTGTGCAGCAGATGCCAGGCTCATAGAGCCAGTGGAGAATGTGGTGGCATTGACCTTGAGGGCCATGGAGGTGACAAGGGTGCCTGGGGTGGTTATGAGACTCAGGTGGCATATTGCCAATCATATAAATACACAGCTGGTGCACTTCCTTGTGTGCATGGGTACACTTGCAGGTCCCACTACTGGTGGGGCACACTACATCCTTGGGTGTGGCACACACAGTGTGTGCCATCAGCATGCTGAGTGCTCCATGATGTGTTTTGGTGCTGTATGGTGCACTGTGGCCCCCTCTGCAGCATGTTGTAATAACAACCCCATGGAGCATCCCAGCAGCAGCATCAACTAGGAGCAGATTTATCCTGGACTCCCTTCAGGGTGCCTTCCTCAAGCAACTGGTCATGGAACCAACTCGGCAGAAGGCAATACTGGACCTTGTGCTCACAAACAGGGACAGTGTGATGGGGGTAACAGTGGGGGAGCACCTAGGTAACAGTGACCACCAGTCATTGTGGTTTGAAATCACAGAAAGAGCAGAACCAAACCACACAAAAACACGTATCCTGGATTTTAGGGGGGCAGACTTTGGGAAAATGGGGAGATACTTGAAAGAGGCATTAAGGGGAATGGGACAGGAATCAGGGGTTGAGGAACAGTGGACAGTATTTAAAATGGGGATTATAAGAACAACAGAATTATGCATTAAGCAGGTTAGCAAGAGGAAAAGGAAGAGGAGACCATTATGGTTTTCCAAAGAGGTAGCAAAGAAAGTGAAAGCCAAAAGATTGCATTCAGGCAATACAAAAAGACACAGGCAGAAGGGGATAGGGAGAAGTACCAGGAGAAACAAAGGGAGGCAGGGAAGTCAGTAAGGGAAGCCAAAGCTCAGACAGAAGAACACATTGCAAAATCAGTGGGTAAAGGGACAAAACCTTTACAGGTACATAAGTGAAAAAGAAAGACAAAGGAGGGATAGTGAGACTGAAGGGGGAGGATGGGAGCCATGGAGGATGACAACAGTAAAGCTGACATATTGAACAGGTATTTCTGCTCAGTCTTTACTAAGGAAGAGGGGTAATGGGTCTGAAGGGAGTACAAGGGTGAGAATGGTGCAGAAATGGACACAAGTCCCTTTACACGAGAAAGGGTCCTGAAGGAACTGGAAGTAATAAGAGCTGATAAAGCAATGGGGCCAGATGGGGTGCACCCCAGGGTCCTTAAAGAACTAAGAGAGGTGGTGGCTGAACCTCTGGCTATCCTGTTCAGCCAATCACTGGAAACAGGGGAGGTACCCAAAGACTGGAGGACAGCAGATGTAGTCCCCTTATACAAAAGTGGGAACAAAGAGGAAGCAGGGAACTACAGACCAGTCAGCCTCACCTCGGTAGTGGGAAAGATCATGGAAGCACTACTGAAGGAGAGATTGGTGGAACATCTGGTTGTCAATGGACTACAGGACCCAAGGCAGCTTGGTTTCACTAGGGGGAGGTCATGTCAGACCAACCTCATTGAATTTTTGACTGGGTGACTAGGGAGGTGGATCAGGGAGGGCAGTGGACATGGCCTATCTGGACTTCAGCAAGGCCTTTGACACTGTGCCACATAGAAGACTATTACACAAACTGGGGAATATGGGTGTGGGCAGGACAGTAGTGTGGTGGATAGGTAACTGGCTGGGTGGCAGGACACAGAGGGTGGTGGTAAATGGCTGTCACTCACAGAGGAAGAGTGACCAGTGGGGTACCACAGGGATCAGTGCTGGGACCGGTCCTATTCAACATCTTCATCAGTGACATTGCACAGGATCTAGAAGGCAGAATTTCACTGTTCGCTGATGACACAAAGCTCTGTAACAGAGTAGACACACCAGAGGGTGTAGACAGAATGAAGGGACCTGCAGAAACTTGAAGAATGGTCAAGGGTTTGGCAGTTGAAATTCAATGCAAAGAAGTGCAAGATAATGCATATGGGGCACAAAACCCTGGCACAATATATCAGTTGGGGGTGAGGATATAGCATGCACCAAGCAGGAAAGGGATCTTGGGGTTGTCATCTCTGATGGCCTCAAGGTAGGGAAACGGTGTGACAAGGCATCAGGTAAAGCAAATAGGATGCTGGGATGTATAGGCAGGGGCATCACCAGCAGGAAAAGGGAGGTCATAATTCCGCTATACAAGACACTAGTGAGGCCCCACCTGGAGTACAGTGTACAGTTCTGGAGACCATACCTACGTAAGGACATAGACAGGTAGAGAAGGTTCAGAGGAGGGCAACAAAGATGGTGCATGGGTTGCATCACAAGTCCTATGAAGACAGGTTGAAGGAACTGAACATGTACTCCCTGGAGGAGAGGAGGGAGAGAGGGGATATGATAGAGACATACAAGTATCTTACAGGGAGGAACAGGGTGCAGGAAAACACTATTTTAAGCGAAAAGATGTTTCAGGACTAGAGGCATGGGATGAAGTTGGAGGAGGACGATTCAGAGGAAACATGAGAAAGAATTTCTTCACAGAACGGGTGGTGGACAAGTGGAACACCCTGCCAGAGGAAGTGGTGGGGGCTGAAACAATCACGGGATTTAAGAATGCATGGGATAGACATAAAGGAATTCTAGAGGTCAGGGGTAAGGGGAAATAGACTTCTAGGAAAACAAACTGAACTTACAAGCTCAAATGGGCAGACTAGGTGGGCCATAGGCCCTTATCTGCCGACACTGTCTATGTATCTATGTATCTATGTCTATGGTAGTATGATACATATGGCTCCACTGGAGTGTGCACATGCAGATTGAGAATGTGTGCATACTGTTTTGCCATTTGCTGTCCATGGGTGTCAGTGCATGCAAACGTGTTGGTCTGTGTGTGGGGTAGTGGCCTGCACTGTGCTTGCCTCCGTGCACATGTGGCATGTGTGGGATACCTGTGTAAGGAGCACTGTCATGCTAGCACGATCCTCCTGTCTCAGGTGGCTGCGTGACTATGGAGGGTCAGGGCTGGTAGACCTGTTGACACCAGTTGCATTCTGGCATCATACACTGGGACATACCTCTCAACTGCCACTAATTTTGCATACAGCTATGATTTTTACATTCAGATTTAGCCTTGCCATACAAAGGTTTACTGATGTTCTTAATAATGTTAGAGCTATTTCTGGACACTCAAACTATTAAATCATTGAACTAACTTGATAGAAACATTTCTTAACATTAAATATGTGGGGCTTACTGTTTGTAGATATATTATTCTTTAAAATAAGAAAGTGTTACATATTCTAGCCATTTGCTATGAATTTTGAAGTGTAGTGTTATAATTGTTATGTTTGCTTGCGCATGCAGTGCACAAGAAACATATTGAGAGAGTAGAGCATTGCAAAGGTATGGCAGTGCTGCAGCCAATGCAGTGGACTCTTTAATTGATGTGTCCCTCAGTCACCAATTAATGCTGCAGCTGCCGATGATGGCAGTTTCAGATCGAGCACTGCACTTGAAAGAAATCTACCACTGCAATCATGGGCAGTTTTGCCATTACAGTGGCAGTCCCCCCTCCCTCCCAACCAGGCACACAGCAGGAAAACAAATTGAAATGTTCACCCCTCCCACTGCTGCTGCCCACCCCGCACACTCTATTCTCCATCTCCTGCCTACATCGGGCTGCTCAATCCCCGTGTCAGCATGTATCCTCCCTGCCCCCATTAATGTGGTACACTGGAAGCCCACCTCAGTGTGCCAGAAAATACTTCTTTGTTGTTTCTGACACCAGGATGCCCACTCTCAGTGTTGGATGGGCTGCACCCCCTTACCCCTGTGTTCTCAGCCAACTTTGGGGTGCCCAGTTCCTGGTTGGCATTGATCCCCCCTCCAGTACTCTGGCACACTGGGAGCCCACCCCAGTGTGCCAAAATCCGTTTTGTTAATATTTCATCTGTGAAAAAGAAAACAGTCCCACTACATCTTTTTTTAAACCTGAAAAAAAAAAGATAATGGTCCCTTGTCTTTCCCACTGGCCCCCCTTCCCCCAACTGCACCCTCCCTCTGCACATCCAACCTCACCTCAGCCACCTTCACCCATACTTACCTCCGGAGGTTGGGAGCAGTGATCTTCTGTGGACCGGGAATATGTCTGCACTCTTCAAAGACCAACCAGGAACTGAAGAAGATTATGGTGAACCCTATAATCACAGTCAATGGGGGCGGGGTCAACTTAGGTAGATATCTCAGCCAGTATTTGGAGTTTTGGTCCCAAATCTTCAACATGGGGTTCTTTTACCCCACATCATGAACACTGGCACAGTCATTTTTTCTCAGTCCTGAAAGGTGATTTTGTGGTTGCTGCACGGAATCACCTTTCGGGACCAATTAATGGAATGACAGTACTACTGTTCATGAGGAGGCATCTCAAAAAGCCCTTGTTGTAAATTTGGTGAAAAACCTCTCAAAAATGACTGAGTTACGAGTGCCCATTGCACAGTTTCAATGCATGCTTGTAACATCATCAATTTTATATATGTTCACTCCAAATTTCCAACATTGCCATTTTTTAATGCCCCCTTATGAACAGTACAGCTGTCATTTTTTGCATCCTTCCCAAAATGTGTTTTTGCACCTCTGGCACAGAATGGCACAGTCTCTGTGCAAAATCAACTTTCAGGACAGATTGAACAAAATCACAGTGCCATTGTTCATGATGGGAGGTCCCAAAAAGGCCATGCTGAAAATTTGGTGAAAACATTCCAAAAAATGACTGCATTACAAGTGTGCGTTGCACCGTTTCTACACACACTCATAATTTTGCCACTTTTTCATATTTTCACTCCAGATTTTCAACATTGCTATTTCTTCACACCGCTCATGAACAGTACAGCAGTCATTTTTCACATCCTGCCCAAAATGTGTTTTCACACCTGTGGCGCCGTCTGGCACACTTGCTGTGCAAAATCACCTTTTGGGATTAAGTAATGAAATGATACTGCCCCATCTCCACTCATTTTCTTATGGAATGGGGTGAGCGTAAGGGCCAAAGACCTCAAGGTACACTGCAACACCAGTCGGTGTGTCTGCAGGGTGGGGTGAGGTGAGGTAGAATGGCATGAATGTTATTGGCAATGACCCAAAGGCACCCCCCCAACACCTGTCAGTCTCTGCAGGGTGGGAGTGGGGATTGGTGTTACTTCAATACTTCACTGCCATTCCTATTATGCATCTCTCTGACTCCTGCACTGCCAATACCAGTAAGCAAACATTCAGCATTGACAAATACTTTTTAATACTGAGAGGTTGAGAGATATGTGTTCAGGCATGCATGTACCACTAGCAACATGCACTGAGTACTGCACATTATTTATGACACTGGCAGTTTGTTCCTCTCTGCAAAGCACATGATATGCCATCAGAGGGGGGAAGACAAAGCTGGAACATCATCTGGGGCATTGCATGTACCAACCAGCCAGCAGTGGGAACTTGTCACCTACAGTGTGGAGGAGGAGGAGAGCAAAAGTGATGTGGATGTAATCAGCATCACCGCACAGGAGATGTCACCTGTTTCATTGCCAGGGGAGTTTTCCCCATCACCATGCACCCCCCCCCCACATTGTAGGGCAGCATATGCACACTAGCTCCATGCCACGCCTATATCCCATGCCCTTGTCCACAGCACTGCCATTGCCATAACCTGCATTGCCAGGGTTTTCACTGCCACCACCACACACACCACCCACCCAGAGCCCAGAGAAGTGTTGTGCAACCTGGTAGCACTCCTGGCAGCCCAAAGCAGGCCTGCATGGCCAGCCACAGCCAATAATCTCCTGCCACCTCCCCCATTCCCGTTGTATGGTGCCTGCACTGGTCACTTGGAGTCTCCAAGCACAAACAGGCCCTGCCCCACAGAACAATGTCTCTCGGAGGCAGGCTGCATCGACTCCAGGCAGCAGCTGCTGCAGTCAGCTGTGTAGTCCCAGACTGACAGTGCACTGTGAGCTTGCCCTCTTCAAGCACAGAGCATGAGGACCTGATAAGCATGTAGGACCTCTTGCACATGGACCTACAGAAGGCTTAGCAGTAAGTGGAGGCCCATAACTCCCTCTTTGCCGACACCATCTGCACCATCATCGTGAACTCACCATGGCAGTGCATGTGCTCATCACCATGGTGTGTGGTGGTCTGCTTCAAGGTCACAGCACTGCTGTCTTCAGTCTGTGCAGCCTTGGCTCCATGGGGCACCAAGTTACACAGTTGCTGTTCAGGATCTGGTAGCATGCCTGCAACCCCCAGAACTGGTGCAACATGATAGACACTAGGCGAAAATCTCCCTCATCCTCCAGCTCCCGGCATGGCTGTTTATGGGGCAGGGTGACCCTATCACCCGGAGGTAGTCTTCTCCTCCCCACAGACCACACCACCCACCACCAGGGGTCTGCAGCAGCCACATGTGAGAATCTGCAGTAGCTGCAAGTGGACATGATTTGGATGGAATCCCCACTAACCGCACATCCACAGCACCGTACATACAATGTTTACATGCCACTTTTTTGTTTTATTGTGCTTCTCCACCACCCCTCCACTTGGGCATCCTGTTCAGCACCCCTGTTTGTTTTTTTTCACTGACACTGTTTGCTTTGTTTGTTTGTGTTTCACAGTAGAATATTTGCACATATACCAGTACTTTTTTTTCCCACTCACCTGTGTGAGAGACTTCTTATGATGTTTTAAGGGTATTTGTGTGACCTCCTGGCCATGCTAGGATCACGCCATGTCACTGTCACTGTGTTCCTCTTAGGCAGGCAAGCCTATTCCATGGGCAAGCTCCATGTTGTGCAGCATACAATAGGCTAGGAATATGCCACAGACCTTCCGAGGGGTGTATTGTAGGTCACCACCTTAACAGTCCATGCACCAGAATTGTATTTTTAGCATGCTAAAGACTCATTCAATGCTGTTGTGTGTGGCAGTGTGCACTGCATTATATCTGTCTTCCACCACATATGTGGGTTGGAGGACAGGTGAGAGAAGCCAGGGGCCCAAGGGATAGGCACTGTCCCCTGTAAGGTAAAACACATCTGGTAGCACCTATCCACATTGTTGCTGCCCATATAGCATCAAGTGGCCCATGAGCTGTGTTGTTTCCTGTGCACCTGTCCACCTTCCCCTGTCCGCCCTTTCCTCGGTGAATCATGTGTGTGCTGCATTCCTGCTGAGTGCCCCCCTGTGGGGGGGCTGTGTGGGGAGTGTGCTGCGTGCACTCAGCAACAAGGTGCCTCTAGGTTTGTGTCCATCTTCAAAGATTTGGCATTGTGTGGTGTTTTAATATATGAAGGCATCATGGGCACTGCCAGAGTACCATGCCGGGACATGGGTTATGCACCCTGTTGTGTTGCACACCACCTGGCAATTGATGGGGTAATAGCCCTTCCTATAGTCATAGGCATCCACCCCATCACTAGTGGGTACCCAGATGGCAACATGCCTGCAGTCAATTGCATCGAGTACTGTAGGTAGGTGAGCAACACAATAGAACTGCTGCATGGTTTTTCTCTGTTCCACTGCTTTGCTGGGGAATGTGATGAACTTGCCAGTGCGTGGCAGCAGGGCATATACGAAGTGAGCCAGCAGGTGTGAAGAGGCAGACTAAAAATACAGATCATATCCCTCACTGGTGTCTGGAATGATCTTGAGACTAGGAAGCACATCACAGCCACCACCTTCTGCTCAACTGTCATGGCAATGCTGCGCTGGGTACCTCTGCAAAGCTGGTTATGCAGGAGCTCACACAGCTGCCATAACATGGCCTTATTAAAGCAGTAATAGCCCACCAGCTGATTCTCAGGGGAGAGTCTCGAAGGACACAGATGGCTGGTACTGTCTGTTTGGAGCATATTGCCTCCGCAGGCTATGGACTGGCCCAGGGTGGCCTTCTTCCCTCTCCTCCTTCTCCATGGCCTGTTCCATGATGAACAGCATATGTGCTGTATATTAAACCATGTTGTGTTCTGGCTGCAGTGTCACCACCCACCTCCAGTGTTTGCCTGAAGATGATCTTTTTATATGTGATATTTGCACTGCAGAATGGTACTACACATACTCACATTGCACAGAGCAAATGTGCTGAATATAGAACTGCACCTGTATTTATGTCCACACCACTCACTTTGCCCAGTGCATACATTAACATTTTGCGGACACGCTATATGTTATTGCCCATGCTAATGTGCCTTTTGAATATTGTGCAGGCATGCAATCTGCATGCAAATGGTGTGCAATCTGTTTGCCCACCAGGCAAAGTTTTGAATATCTGGGGCTAGATTCACAAAAAATTACACAAAGCCCAGAAAAAAATGTTTGCATTGTGCTTTGCGATTGCCCAGGTGTCAAATGTTGCCATTCACAGTAGGATAATGTACCGTACTATCTGACTTAGAATAGGGCCAGGTCGACAATGGCTATAACCCCAATACCACAGTTCTAACCCCACTAGCACCACCCTGACATGCAGCCAGGAGTATGATCCCACAATGAATAGAGCAGGTGCGCTATTTCTGATTCACAAATGCAGCCATGTAAATGAGCACATTGAGCATGCAAGGCAGTATGTGGCCATTTGAATGCCCATTATGGGCCCATTTGCATGGGCTATGATGGAGTTTAGCGCACCCCCCCAGCCACTGCCTATGAGGCAGCCCTGCGACCATGGTACAGCGGCATACCCCAGGATGAAACGCAATTCTGCAGTTTTTGCAACAATCTGCAGAATGCTGCGGAACACCTACTGAATAAAGCAAAGTAGTTTCAATGGTAATTAGTCCCCTTTGTCATTCAGGAAAACGTGACACTGCCAGGATGAAGTGAATGCCACTGTTTCCTACATGACAAAGGGCAGTAATTGCCATTGAAATTACATTGCTTTATTCAGTAGGTCTGCTGCAGCATACTGCACAGTGTGTTAAAAGTGAGTTTCATCTTGGGGGATGCCACTGTATCTCATGGTCCCTACCCCCCACAGGGCTCGGGGTCAGGATGGGGAAGTGGGTGGTGGGACACAACCTGCCAGGGTGGAGGGGTGGGAGACCATTAGACTCTAGGGAATGGTTTAATTTCACTATTCAGGGGATCGGGGATAAGGAGGGGAGCCCACTAGACCACCAGGGAAATGTTTAAATACCCTACACAGGTGATTGGGATGGGAGGGGGTTATATTGGACACCAGGAAATATGCTGTCAATGTCAGGCAGGTGACTGAGTTGGGGGAGGGACCACTGGATACCAGAGAAACTTGTTCTGTACACTTGGGCTGGTGATTGTGGGGTGGTGGGAACCACTAACACCAGGGAAATATTGCGTATCTATCAGGCATTTGTGCAGGTGGGGGGAGGGACCACTGTACACCAGGGGAACTTGTTCTGTATATTCAGGCTAGCAATTGCAGGTGGATAGACCACTAGCACCAGGGAAACTTATTTTTTTCTATCAGGCCTGCGATCATTGATGGGATAACCACAACCACCAGGGAAACTTATATGTTTTTGTTATTGTGCTGGTGATCAGCGATCAGGGGGTGGAACCACTGTCACCAAAGAAACTTTTATTTTTTCTGTCGAGCTGGTGATCAGTGATCGGGAGGACCACTAACACCATGGAAATATATATGTTTTTGTTATCAGGCTGACAATCAGTGATCAGGAAGAAACCACTACCACCAGGAAAACTTATATTTCTGTTATCAGGTCAGCGATCGCCAATTAGAGGGTGATGCAGCACTTCTGACAACCACTAGGGTTGCATTGGATTAAAGCAGGTTCTTGATCAGCAATATTTGCTCCTCGCAAGAGAAGCCTGAAAAAGGCCTTTGCACTGAGCAAATGCTTTGTGAATTGGACAGTGCCAATATTCACAACCCCTCCCCTTCGTTTACCCCAGCATAAACCCAATTTGAGTGCAGAAATTGGGCTTTTGTGAATATTAACTTAGCGCAAAACCAAATTTGCTTGCACAAAACCGCATTTGTGCTCAGGCACAGTTTTGTGAGTCTAGCCACTGGACCCTTCTCTTTTGCTCCCAATGTTGACATTCTGGTGGCCTTAGTTAACAGAAGACTGGATGCTCTGTACTGTAAATGGAACAATCTAACTGGGGATGCTAGGTGCCTTACAGTGACCAGCTCCAATCTGTCACTTATAGATAATGGCCTCCATATCTGCACAGCTGCCTGTGACAAGGTGCTAAACAGAGTAAAACTGATTTGTAATAAGGCTTGCCACTTAATACCTGGTCCAGATAACTGCACTCATAGTTGTACCCTTTACACACTCACTAAGTGGCTACTTTTACCCAGCAAAATAATGCTCCAGACCTGTTTGCTAGCCAAAAAGATGCTCCTGGGCCTAACACCCCCTGCTTTAACAAATTGCTTTCTCACCATTTCCAATCAATACAATACCAGGAACATGGCCAGGAATCCGATTAAGCCTCCTGTCTGGTATATTTGATGGCTGAGAGGGACCTGGGGGTGGTGGTGGATGTCAAGATGAACAACTCTGAGACTTGTAGGAGGGCTGCAGCCAAGGCCAACAGGATGCTGGGATGCATCGCTAGGGGGATCACCTCCAGAAGGAGGGAAGTGATACTCCCTCTGTATAACTGCTTGGTGAGGCCACACCTTGAGTACTGTGTGCAGTTTTGGAGGCCACACTTAAAGAGGTACATTAACCTCCTGGAGAGGGTCCAGAGGAGGGCAACCAAAATGATTTGGGGCTTGGGGGACAGGACCTATGAGGAGAGGCTCGAAGAGCTAAATATGTACACATTGGAAGAGAGAAGGACTGGGGACATGATAGAGGCCTGTAAGTACGAAGAGGGTAAATAGGGAGGAACAGTCAGGTGCTTCAAAGGAAGGAGGAAGGGGCCACTAGAGGGCATGGGTGGAAGCTGAAGGGGGAAGATTCAGGGGAGAAAGGAGGAGGTGCTACTTCACTGAGAGGGTGGTGGAGCCATGGAATGCACTGCCTAGGGGGCTGGTGGAGGCAGAGACAGTGGAGGGGTTCAAGAGGGGGTGGGACAGGTACAGGGGAAGGGTTCTGGAAGCAAAATCCAATGCAGCAAGAATATCCAGAACTGGGAAGGGAGAAGCCAGAGAAGGTGAGGGGGACAGCAAGGTCAGCACCCAGGGTGGGGGCTGACCAAACGAGCAGACACGAAAGACCGTTAGGCCTATTCTGCTGGCATTTTAGTATGTTAGTATGTTAGTATATTTAGCTGGGCAAGTAGTCATTTGCTATCATGGCCACTAACTGGTTAAACAAACTGCCTGATACACTGCTGAATCTCCCCAAGATTAAATAGTTTAAGAGATCTTCGCAGTCTGCCCTTACAGTCCAATGAAATTGTAACTGTCAAACTGTGTTATTTGGTTTCTCTCTGCAGACATCCTGTGATGTTTTATATAACAATCTGCATGGATTTTTTCAAAATGATATGTAATTGTTCTGTCTTAAGTGTTTTGAGCCTGACTCGACTGCATTTCTTCTAGAACTGCGTACTGTACTTGCTTTTTTGTTTGTGATTATGTATTTGACATGGAACCTTTATAGATGAGCACTTGTACTCAAAGATAATCTCCAACATTTTAAATAAATAAATAACTAAATAAAATGGTGCCAATTGAAGGAGTCACAAAAATAGCAGAGAACAGCATCATTAGGAAGGATAAGAGTGTGGAGAGGAAAAGGGAGAAGGCACTGACAAGAGTATGGGTTAAAGTTAAAGCTGCTGCATGGTCTGCCTCAGTCCCATGAGCTTGGGTAATAAAACAAGTGAACTCCAGGCACTGGTGGTGAATGCAGGATTGGAACTAGCAGTCATTACCAAGCTGTAGGCTTCTGGTAACAGCAACTGAGACTTGTCAATACCAGGGTATAATCCTCCAAAAATGATTGTGAAACACAGTAACAGGGACGGTGCAGGTAGGGGCAGCTACCCCAAAACAATCAAGAAGTCAGAAAGTACCTATACTCAGAAACACCAAAGGCACCAACTTTCTTAATGTTTCACATGCTTTATTACAAAGATAAAAATAAAAGAAGGTGCACAGACATTACCACTGACCACTGCTTGCCCCAGCGCTTTGGGTGGAAACCCTTCATCAGGGGACATGGTTAGCAGGAGAGAAGTGATGTCATTTTTATACAAGCACCTCATTAATAAACATGACATTAATTACAAAATACATTTGCACATATACGTACATACAATGAGTGCTCTAATGAAATATAAGTGAAAACATTTTTTTTTGCAACCTACTTTATGTTGGATGTACCATCAAACCATTGATATAGAGGGTGCAGGAGCATGTGAGATCCATAATAAATGGTAGATAGAACACCCCAGCGGGTGTTCATTTTTTCAGTCTAATGTTGAACATTTAAGGTTTTCAGGAATTGAGCATGTTTCCACACTCAAAATGGGTGGTAATTCATTGTTTAATTGTTTTAATTGTTTAATTAGTATTTTGGAAAGACCTTTGAGCGTGAGCACTTTTACAAAAGTTTCATGTCAGGTTGGACAATAAGCCAATACACATATTCAGTGGTTACAAAGGCCTGATCATTAGGCATTAAAGAGTGATTACATGACAATTAGACAAATAGGAGAAAAAAAACTGAGCAGTTGTAATTCAATACTAAGCTATTTCTACTTGGTTGCCCTAGGTAGCACACCCCTGGAAACCTCCAAATCCATTGATAGACTATGGCAGAGTAACTGCATAGGGTTTAACGCTATCCTAGATGGCGAGAGGCTGGATGACAGTGAAACAAGGGGGACTGGGTTTGAAACCAACCGCAGAGAGCGAGAGGTGGAGGGATAGTGAAACGGGGTTGTGATGGGGGAGCAGCTCCAGAGGGCTTTGTCGAGTATGATGCGTGCGTGGGGGGGTTGGGAGAGGCAGTACTAAGTGCTTAAAGAGGACTGATAGCTTACTTAAGCCCTTGGCTAGGCTGGAATGGAATAGACTTCTTAATACCAGGGTGTGCCCTGTATAGAAGGAAGAAGAGTAGAGGCAAGGGTTGTGGAGTAGCCCTCTATGTTAGGGACAGCACAGAGGCCACAGAAGATGGGTCCATCAAGAGAGATGGAGGGGAGATGGAATTGCTCTGGGTACAGCTGTCAACTAAATCAGGGAAATGGTTATGAATGGGTGTGGTCTGTGGACATTAAGGTGAGGGAGTTGAGGATGATAAAGAAGTATGGAAAGAAATTAGCAAGGGGACTACAAAAGGGGAGGTAGTTGTTTGGGTGGGATATTAGTCTACCAGATATTGACTGACATAACCTAGCAGCAAGAAGTGGAGTCAGGACCTGCTTAATACAGTGCTTTCTTATGCAACTGGTCAGGAAACCAACAAGGCAATCTCTAATTCTTGGTGGGGTTCTTACCAACTCAGAAATAGTGGGTGGAGTGGATGTTGGGGAACCACTGGGATCCAATAACCATAATACCATATGGTTTGAGATGCCCCTGGTTAAATGTGAATCATCATCAAAAGCTGAGGTTCTGGACTTCAGATGGGTAGATTTTGTCTAAATGATGGTGTAACCCCTACCAGGTATGCTGTTTCTATGTGACAGCTCTACCAGGTGGGCTGAGTTCGTGGAGGAATATGTCACTCGGCACATAGGCTAGGTTTGGCTACTCTGCACAGGGGCACCCAAGTAACTCCGGACAAAGGAAGCAATAACTGTAATGTCCAATACCAGAAGTGGGATTCTAAAGTGTGGCTTTTATTCACATCCAAACAGAATAAACAAAACATAGATGGACCCCCATGGGGCTACACTCCTGGTAATGCAGATTAATGGAGACCAGAACACATCCTCATCACTTTAGCCCTTAGGCTTCACAACACACTGGGCACACAGCCCAAACTTGTACACTGTTCTGGGTTTTTCCTGGCTCAGCTCACTTGCCAGCCACTTGGACACTTTCCATATTTCTTGGAAACATTTACTGGTGTCTCACTAAACCACCTAAGAGCACTTCTGCTCCATAAGGGAATCTTCCTCATCAATCCCACGTCTGGGTACTTTCCTCAGGCACTGGACAAGTGCCTGAGGGAAAGCAACAAGTGTCTCAGAGCAAATCTGTAGAGGTGAATTTGGTTACTACTGATGGGGGGGGGGGTTCCCACCTCTCACTCCCACAATTCATACCCAACCATTTCTCTGGACTGTAACACCTCATCCTTTAGCATTTTGCTGTGCAGATTCTTTATAAATGTAATTCACATTCAATCTACTGTCTTTTCTTCCCATTTGTGCTGGACTTGAACATACTTATAAAGTGGCTTTGTCCATTACTCTAGACCCACCACAGAGTTAAGCAGTCCAAACCCCACAACCTCCAAACTGTACTTGGCTGTCTTTTCCTGACACCACAGTAACAGTCCCTTTAGTTTCCTTCTGTTTCAGGTGAAAACACATGGCCCTTTAGCAAAGTGAACTCACCCTTCAGTTGCAGGTGCCCCACAGGTGTTTCCTCCTCAATGAATCTCTTCCACAGCTTCTAGTGCCTCAGCACAAGCCTAAACAGGCAGCTTCTTTTCCTCCTAGCTGGACCAAGGGGGTTGCCCCTGGAAAACAGGCTGATACCTTCGCCCCATCCCCGCAGGGATGGGGCCCTGAACCATTGAGAGCAGTCTCCACCACTTCAATAATCAGTTCCTGTGTTCCTCTTCAGGTGCAAACACCTTAAACAAAAGTAGCTCTGTAACAGAGCTTAAAGCTCTGAGGGCCTGCACTCAGCAGAGCACCTCTGCTACACTCTACAGACTCTTTCTCAGACTGACTTCAAATTCCCCAACGTTCTACTCTATCCTCCAACTGCAACATTCCAGTGTGGCTTATGCAGCTGTGACAGTTCTAAAATGATGTCATCCCTCAGTCTCAGCTGAGACTGAGAACAGAGTGAGACAGTGTAAATTCCATTTCACTGTAGTTTCACAAGCTGCCTTCCCTGCCTACCACTAGGTCTTACTGGGATTCTAGTAACCCCAGGTAACAGGGGGGTTACAATGGAAATAATCAGGGAAAGAATTAAAGGAATAGATAGCTTCA
This sequence comes from Neoceratodus forsteri, assembly GCA_016271365.2. Classification (NCBI taxonomy): domain Eukaryota; kingdom Metazoa; phylum Chordata; order Ceratodontiformes; family Ceratodontidae; genus Neoceratodus; species Neoceratodus forsteri. The sequence continues at coordinate 438,021,401 of CM028137.1, read as the reverse complement.
GGGGACAGAGAAAAAGTGTGGAGAAATTAAAAAGTACACTTTCAAAGCAACGTAATCTTGTTTGGGAAAAATCACCTAGGGTAGCAAGCTCACAAAACCGATTTGCTTCTTTAAGGATGTAAGGGAGGTAATTATGCAAAGAAGACAGCCTTCACTAATTTAATTGTAAGAAACACCAAGCGGAAGAGGAGGGAGTAAATGCCAGAATCAATTGAAGAAAGCCAGGTAGGTGGTCAGGGGCTCAAAGACAAACACAGAGCTACAAATTGTAGAAGGGGTCAGGTGATGGGGGGTAAGTTCTTCCAGTACATCATAGAAGAAGAAATGTAAGGGATGAATTGTTAGAATGCAGTGAGTGAATCTAGAGGAAGAAGAACAGAAGGCAACCATTTTGAATGACTACTTCTGCTCAGTAGTGATGGTCGAAGACAGTGGGTCTCTACTAGAAAGCGGTCACACCTAAAAGACACTTTTGAGGATCACTTTACATTGACTTCTATTTAATTCACATGCAAAGGAGTTATGCAGCAACGAGAGGGATTCAGGAATGGGACAGGTAGTGATAACAGTAAAAGGAGTAAGGAAAGAGCTTGCTCTCTTGAAAATTACCAGAAGCCAGGCCCAGATAGTATGCACCGAAGAGTGCTCAGGGAACTGTTGTCAGAGGAAGGACAATTTAGCAGCTCTCTAAGGTCCAGAGTGGTTCAGAGGCATTGGAAGACAACTGGCATGGTCCTGCTCCACATGCGAGTGGATAGGGAGGCTCTGAGAAGCTACAGAATCAGTCTTCATTTGTAGAAAAGTATATGTAGACACTATTCAAGGAGAAACTGCTAATCTCCCTGGAACACAATGGACTCAATGATAGTAAGCAGCACAGGTTCATGGCAAGGAGGTCATATTAGACCAAGCTAATAGTATTATTTGACTCGGTTACAAGAGCTGCTGATTAGGGAAATGTGGTAGATTTACCCTCCTTCGACTTCAACTAGGCATTTGTTTTGGTGCTGCCCAGGAGACTGCTGAAAAAGCCATAGGGATTTTTAACAGGGGAGGAGCTCGTAAGGTGGGTGGAAAGCTACTGGAAGGGAGACAACAGAGGGTGGTGTTAATGTGAGGAAATCAGGGGATAGAGAAGTAATGCATGGGGTGACACAGGGGTCAGTCATGGGACCTGTCCTTTTGAATATGTTTATGAGCAACGTAGAGTGCTGATCAGAGCTGATCAGATGCACCACCTAGATCAGTAGCTATCTTAAGATGGCTGCGAAGCTAAGTGGTGAAGTTTATCAGCTCAGATATAGCAGAGCTGATTATACTAGATTTTTTTAAAATTATTTTATTGAGAAGAAAAAAATCCAAGAACAAACAACATTCAAAGAGACACAGCCGCCTGAACACAGGCGCAGCAGGTCCTCATTTTCCAACTATTAAAGTATTACAGCTCATGAACACATATAGGACAATAGAAAACACTATCACTAATAAACTAGCAACCACAGTATAGACTATCACAGTGAACTAATAGATGTAACTATTTTCTTTCTTTTGCATCTTCCTTTCATAAAAAAAAAAAATCAAAATATAAAAGTAAAATAAGCATGCATATGTTTGGAGCCCAAATGCTATAAAAACAGTCTGATCTATGAGTAGCCAACTAAGATAGGTGCTGATATTTTGCCAACATGGAGAGCGCTGTCACCCAGTAAGCTAACAAGGAGGGGGGATCATACCTCCATTTCAATATGATTTGCCTTTAAACTTCTAGAGCTGCAGAGCTGAGCTAGTATGGTACCAGGTCAATATGGCACTGTTAAAACAGCGTGGTAAGAATCACGCTGTGGAAGTTGCTAAACCATGTACAGCACAGGGGTTTTAGAGCGTTCAGGACTTACTGCTACCCCTGTCACTGTATGGTCAGAATGGGGAGTGTTGAACTAGCTGCAGGTGTGGTGTCTGGTCAATTTACTCTTGTGGTGGAGTGGCTAAGGCACCCGCACCTGGAGTGTTAGAGTACTGGGGACCAAGGTTTGGCTCCCCTGCTTCTGTTATTAGCACTGCTATTTTTTTAACAGACATTTCCCCCTCCCGAGTTTTTCCACATCCTTGAGGTCCACAATCCCCTGGAGTTGATTATAAGTTGGGGGGGGGGTGAGGGGTACAGGTGATGGTGCAGCCTGCAGAAACAAAAAGTTTACATTTTCCCATTAACGTCTGTGGCGTGCGTGCTGTGCAATTTGTATTGGTCTGTGTTTTTTCCAACCTTGTTCGTGCACACGCAATTTTGCTTATGGTATTTATTGTTGCACTGTTTTTTTTTTATCATGAAATATTTTATTATTTTCCTGCATAAGAAAACAAACAGTACAATACGTATGGTGGAGTACGACAGCTTAAAAGTATACATTAGCACTGTGCCAATAGCATGTCTGCAAAATATCAAATTGCACACATAAATCCTCATCATAAGAAACTATAAGAGGAGTATATCATTGCACATATCAGAAAAATCCAAATTGTGCATTCAGTCTAAGTGCAAGGAACAATCCATAATGAACAAACTGTATTACTTTCTCTAATAGAGGTGTCCATAACGGACCAGCAGCCGACACCATGGATACTTCATTACTGAATATGTATACCAGATTAGTCAAGATTTACCTTTAATGGAGGGGCAGTGGAGCAGCCAGGTGCCAACACATTCAAGCTGAGGGGTTGCCAGGTGGTGTAGGTGGCACAGAGCATAAACGAGAGTGAAGGCATGCATCCCATTTGTGATAGTACTTAGACCCTTTATGAAGACTGTGGTAAGGAAGATGTTCAAAGATAGCTAATTGCACTATTGCCGTATGCCAGACCACTAGCGACAGTGGGCCAGGTAGTCTCCAGTTCATGAGAAGGGCACACTTGGCCTCCATCAGGACTGACATTACCCACTGTTTCAAGGGGGTAGGGAGTGGGTCCAGTGTCAAGGTGTCCCCTAGTAGCAAAAGGGGGAGGTCTGAGTAATTGTTCTGCCCACCACTTTGGTGCAATCCTCCAGAATTGCTGCCCAAAAATGGCCCCCAGCCAGTGTCTTCTCACTGCATCGGTTTCTAGAGGTACCCATAAGGGTGTGTTTGCCATAGGTGGTTGAAACCATTTTGTGGCCTGAGCCATCATATATGACAGTGAGTAGCCTATTAGCCATGGCAGACCTAGACCTCCCTTTGTCCAATACGCTCTGCTGAGTTTAGTCTTGCCAAACCTGGAGGCTTTCGCCTCCCAAAGCAATGCAGCTATGGATTTGTCCAGTGTTGTAAATACTTTGGGGGGCATTCACACTGGGAGATTGAAAAACAAATTGGATATCTTAGGGAGAGTGAACATTCTGATAGTTTCCACCTTTCCTTTCAGAGACAATTTAAGCCACTTCCACCATTGCATCTCGGCATTGATGGTATCCAGCAATGGGTTGAAGTTTACTTGCATCAGATCATTTCATAAGGCTGGGATCATTATACCAAGGTAGTAGAACCCGTGAGGTGCCCATACTAAGTCTGTGCCATCCAAGCAGTCCCTTGCATAGGAAATATTGAGTGGGGACAGGTTAGTCTTCTTCCAGTTAATTTGGAGACTGGAAAAGGCTGCAAAGTCTGTAAGAGTAGCCAGGATATGAGGCAGAGATTGATCCAGGTTAGTAATAGTAAGGAGAAGGTCATCTGCATACGCACTGACCAAATAAGACTTCTTACAGATCTTGATGCCCAGTATCTCTGGAACGGCCATCAGCCATCTCGTCAGAAGATCCAGTGCTAGTAGAAAGAGCAGAGGCAGTAAAGGGTACCCCTGGCTGGTACCTCGCTGAAGCTCAAATGTCGGGGAGAGTTGTTTATTGGTGAGTATCTGAGATGTGGGTAGTGTATATAATGTTTTTATCCAGCTGTGGAAAAAACTCCCGAAACTATAGACTTCCAAAATATAGTGCAGATAACTCCATTCTACAGAGTCAAATGCTTTCGAGAAGTCTACCACCAGCACCTCCATGGGTACATTTGACTTAGTGGTATGCCATTTAAGATTAAGCACCATTCAGAGATTGTCTGCCCAACACTTGCCCCTGCTAAAGCCAGCTTGTGAAGGGTGGACAATTGAGGGCAGCACCTTCTCAAGCCTGTTGGCCAATATTTTCACCATGATCTTGGTGTCCACAAAGATTAGCGAAATAGGTCGAAACTTGGCACAATCTAGGGGTTTATTGGATTTTTTTTTTTTTTGCAATTCACTTTTACTTTTCCACCTGAGCTGCCTGCCGCCTTATCCTCCGCTTGTTCACGGCTCGCCGGCTTCTGTCCCCAAATCGGCCACTCCCCCGATACCCCGTGGCTTACCCCCCCCACGGTGGGGGCCCGCGACATGGGAGGGAATGCCCCGGGCACTGTAGTTTAGGTCGGGAGTCGGCCTGGGGACACATCAGAAGCTGCGGCAGGCTTCATTCATGGCGGCAGGTGCTCCGCTATTTTCCGGTTTTCTGCGGAGGTGGGGCCACACCTCACGTCACCACCCGCCCCGCCTCCAAGGAACACGTAAGCGTCAGATGCTTGGGCACACCCCGGCCTCCGCCAGGGGTCCCCAGTGCACCGATCACTGCCCGCACCTTCCCCCCGGAGTAGGAGAGCTGCCCTACGGGCACTCAATACTACTCCCCCCGGCCGGCCCTCTGACGACCTGGGTCCATTCCCGAACCCGGGTCGCCGGCGTCGCAAGTGGAAATCCCACCGCTGCGCCAGCGGGCCGCCCCACGTTTATTGGATTTTTTAAGGAGAAGAATGAGGATTGCATTTCTCATAGTCAATGAAAGTGTCTCCCCGTGCTGAGCCTCTTGAAGGGCCTCCAGGAGGGGCGAGGTGACCTCGTTTTGTAATGCCTGGTAAAGCTCCACAGTCATGCTGTCTGGTCCAGGTGCCTTCCTCTTTGCCATCTACAAGATGACTGCTTTAATTTCTGGGAGAGAGAGATGGGTGCCTCTAACATATCCCTGTCTTCTGGTGACAGATGAGGGATGGTTTTGGATCCCAAGAAAGTTTGTATATTCTGGGTCCATTCATGCTCCCTCTCTGGCTGTCTGAAACTGTACAGTTTTTGGTAAAATTCTCTCATTGTGCCATTGATAAACTTGCAGTCATTAACTATTTGTTCTGCACTATTCCGAAGGGATGTATTTGAGAGGAGGCCTGCTGCTTTCTAAGACAGTAGGAGTTTGACCCCTTTATCCCTTCCCTCCCAAAACTTATGTTTTGAACGCAATAGCTTCCACTCAGCCTTCCACTGAAGGATCATATTGATCCTATATTTCAAACCAGTGATGGAGAGCAGAACATGGGGGGGATTCTTGTACTGATCCTCCAATGGCTTAAGTTCTTGCTGAAGTTTATCCACCTCTTCCTGCCTTTTCTTATTCTGTGCAGTGGTGCATGCTATAATCGAACCACACAAAACTGCCTTGAAGGCTTCCTAGACAATTCCTGGGCCCACCTCCCATTGGAGTTCGTCTTAATGTAGGTTTTGGCTTCATCCAACATTTGGGTGCAGAAGTCTTTATCTCTCAGTAAAAGTGAGTTGCATCCCCACCGGAGGAGGTATGTTGATTTTCAGGGGGCAGATAGCATATGATGATGGGAGCATGGCCCAAAATAATGAGGTTCTCAATGGTGGCACTGTGAATCCCCCGGAAGGCCATGCTGTCGGCCAGCCAGAAGTCAATGCAACTGTATGTACCATGTAATGGGGTGAAAAAAATGTAATCTCTCCCTAAAGGGTTGTCTCTATGCTAGGGGTCACACAGGCCCCATTCATCCTTCATTCCAAAAGGGCAGCCTTAACTCTTGGGTGTACCTCGGGATTGGGCTGGGTTTTATCTAGGAAGATGTCCTCTACAAGGTTAAAATCACCCCTAGCATAACTGGTATGGTCTCCTCATCTTTTTTAAGCTCAGCTATGGCATGGCTGATCTGGGGAGAGAATGTTCCAGAGTCTTGGTTAGGAGCGTGTATCTTCCCAACCACTAGCATTCCCCCAGGGAAGTTAAATTGGGCAACCACCCAGCATTCCTGCTTATCTGACTTAACAGATTCCCCCACCCATGGACAGGCTTGTTGCTCAGAATAGCTATGCCCGTTGACTTGAATGAGGCAGAGTAATGCACAATGTGCCCCACTCATTGCTTCTTGAGCCATCCTACCATCCAGGCTGTGAGGTGTGTATCCTGGAGCAAAGCTACATCCACAAGGAGAGACTTGAGACATTGAAGCACCTTCATCCTCTTCACAGAGTGGTTAAAGCCTTTGACATTCCAGGAGACATAGCTCCACCCCTGATGCATTAAGTTGGTCATAGTATCCAACCGATCGCACCTGCTTCCACTTACCTCATGTAATGTCAAACCTCTAGTCCAGCAGATATGGCCAGATGGGGGAGCAGGTACCGTGTCCAGTGGGAAACAAGTTTGAGCCCTGTTCTTGTACTGAAGCATAGTTCACTGGGAAATAATCAAGTGCTGGCATTCTATAACAACCAAATTATAATACTAAATCTGTCCAATACAAAAGTACCAACTTTAACAGTGTACAGTCAAAACTATGCACAAAATTAAGTGATTTTTGCAGAAGGCAGGGCCTAGGATATGAGAGGGAGGAAATCCTCCTATCCCACCCCAGTAGAAATGGGGAGTGGGGAGGGGTTTACAGTTATTAATTAGGTAGGTCTAACTTGTGAGTAGAAGAAAGGTAGGGGGCAAACTCGTCCACCTTACTGTGTCGTACTATGCTGCATGTAGTTCAGTACAGCACAGTACTACTGTGAATACACAAAAGGTACTAAGGGTAGGCGCCAAATGAAACCTCGGTCTGAGGCTGCAGGTTTCTGCCATACTAACTTAGTGTCCAGTGGGGAGAATGAGTGCCTTGCTTGCTGCAGGTACACATCCCACCCTGGACCCGAATTAAAAGGAATCAGTGATCCCAGCATCAGGTAGGTCAATTTGTGAGATCAAGGAAGGGAGGGGGTGAGAGGTGATCCCCCTCTGGTGCACCAAATCTGGAAATATAAAGTATAGGAGACGGGATGTATCTTAGAGTTAGCCATGACAGGGAACTTACAGAAACATGTCTCAGGATAACGGCGGTCCTGAGAGAAGCAGATCTTAGTGTTGTGGACAGTGTACCTTGACTGGCTTTAATGAAGGAGCAGTACCTTGGGGACCTCCCCCTCCTCTGGAGCAGCCTTTGACTGCCTCTGACCTACATGGGAATAGGAGAATGCGGGAAGGGGAACAGAGCAGTATGGAGAGGGTGAGAAATTAAGTAATAAATACCCCTGAAGATCCCCATAACAATATTGACAATATTCCATGGTCATGGTTCTTCAGGTGGGGGAAGGGGGTCTGGGAGACAGGAAAAGCCTGCCCTAATTGAAGTAAGGAGCCTTCCCATTGTCTCTTGCTGCCAGGTATCAGTCCACTATTCAGCCCCAGAACTGCAACCAAGAGGTGGAACGGGGTAGTTGGGGTAGCTGTGCCACTACCTTAGGGAACTTCCCTCCTTCATAAAGTACAACAGAGTTACACCCCTTTGTATGCAGAAATTCTGCATTCTCATTTTAAGGCAGAGCATATGGAAATAAAACAAGTAAAATACAAATATGAGTTAGTCTACACATCAGGAAGAGATAGGCTTCAAGTATACTGATCGGACCCTCAGCCCTTGGGCATTTTAGATTTGGGCAGCTGCTCAGTACTGGACAGTCCCGGGGAGCAGCATCCACATCTGCAAAAGATCTCAGTCTTGATTTAATGTGGGCCATCAGGTGTGCTAACTCCTCTGCATCTGCAGCCTCCAATGCATTTTCCATTTCCTTCAATGCATTTTCCACTGTATAAGCCCAGCTAGCCATGGTGGAAGTGTCCATCATGCTGTCCTGAGGGGTGGCCAGGATATCCTCTTCATCCTCCTCACTGGCAGAATCTTCCTTAGGGAGCTTGGCCAGTGGAGATACTGGAGTTGCATGGGTTCCATTATGCCCATGATTGCGGCTTCTGGATCTGTGCCATGCCCTTCCATGTTGGCCCAGCGGGGAATGCTTCAGGTCCATATTCCCTCTCCCTGGTCCCAGACAGGGAAGAGGGGCAGCTTGTCTCTCAACTGGCCATGGATCCGAGGCGACTCCATTTACTGCAGGGCTACTAGGGGAATTATTTGATGGACTGGAGTTACCAAGATTGCGGTCCCCTGGAGAGTGCTTTCCAGCATTATCAGTCCTCCGAGATGCAGTAGGGTCTCCAGGTGTCCAAAGGCCCCTAGGAAGTGTAGTCCTCAGATTTATGGATGACCTGTACTGATTGGCTATCATACTGGCCCATACCTTTTCATGGATGGAGAAACTAAGCTCTGCTTCCCAAGCCTGATGCTGCTTCTGCAGAGAGTAATTCATGGGCTGTAGGAGGAACTTATAGATCCTACCTGTTACCAGGGTAGGGTGATGCACCCACTACAAGACATCCTCCGATAAGGGGGAGGGATGTGGCTTGCCAAAAGCAGGTATCTAGACACAAGAGAGTGATGCAGCTGAAGGTATTTACAAAAGTCTTGCTTGGGAAGTGAGAATTCAGTGACAATACTTTAAAAAGTAGCCAGTGTTCCAGAGTTTTGGTCACACAGATGGCCTACTGATAGAATACCTTTTAAATCTGAAGAGGGCCAATATATAGTCTTGTTTTCTATGGATATATGCGGGTCATTCCACAAGAGCTTCCACTTACTCAAGTGCACTTGCAACCACTTATAATATTTAATCATGGTGCTCCAGGACTGGCTAGTGAAGCACTGCACTGGTGATGTTGGGACCTGGGAGGCCATCTAGTTGTGATGTAGGATGGAGAGCTATGGGGGGGCTTGAAACAGGGCAGCCTTCCAGGTCACACCACGGAGGAGTCTGAGGGCCTGTAGAGTGATGGTAGAACAGATTCTGGCAGATAGCTACCACTCTGTGGTAGGCCCAGAGCCAGAGGAGAGCCCAGCCACCTAGGTTGGAAGATACTCTGAGTTTTTGTAGTCTGAATCTGGGTTTTTTCCCTTCCTACAAGAAGGATAAAAATAGCCTTTCAAAGTTGTGAAGCTTGGGTTGTGAGTTGGGAACAGGAAGACTATTCAGGTAGAAATGGAGATGAGGAAGGGCCATCATTTTATACATAGAAATTTTCCTTGAAATTGTAAGTGGAGTTTCTTCCATAGGTAGACTCCATCTCAAGGGTAGTGTGGACTGGGGTTAAGTTACGCTCCACCACTTTGGAGAAATCTGCTGATAGAATTATGCACAAATAAGATAATCTGGGCTGGTACCCATTTGAGGCCCAGGTGATTAAAGGGTTCGTTACGAGTGTAACAGTTTAGGGGAAGTATTTCTGTTTTGTCCCAGTTCACTCACAGGCCTGAAAGGCTGCTGAAGCCATTGAGTATATGCAAAATTTCTGGGAGGGAGGCTGAGGGGTTGGAGACAGCTAACAGCAAGTCATCTGCTTAGGCAAAAGTCTTAATTTGTGATACATTAGCCCATACACCTGTAATTAATGGAGACTGATTTATTCTGCAAAGCAACTGTTCCATCACAGAAAGAAACAACAGTGGAGACAGAGGACATGCTTGCCTTGGTCCTCTGTACAAATTCAATTTAGGCAATGTCCTTTTGTTGCAAGAAGCTGAGCCAAAGGAGCAGTATATAAAAGGCTTATCCAGGCCAGGAACTGAGGACCAAAGCCCATTGTCTCGATTGCCTGGTAAAGATATTCCAACTCCATCAAGTCAAAAGCATTTTCACTATCCACACATACAAGCAGGAAGGGAATTGTCTGATTGGAGGCTGTCCAAATATCCATGGCTGCCCTAATATTATCCATAGGTAATCTACCCCTTACAAACCCTTTCTGTTAGATGGCGACCAGGTGTGGTATCATAGTCTCCAACCTGCAAGCCAGATTTTTAGATAAGATCTTGACATCTACATTAAGCAGCAAGATAGGGTGATAGCTGGAGACCAGCTAAGGATCCTAACATGACTTTGGGAGGAGTGCGATCAATGACTCAGTCATAGAAAGTGGCAGTGCCTTGTTCGAATAGGCATCAGAGAGTATTTCCAAAAAATGAGGGATGAGATTTGAAAGAAATGCCTGGTAGAATTCTGCTTGGAATCTATCTAATCCAGAAGTTTTCCCCTTAGGAAAGGCCATGACTGTAGCATGGAGTTCATGAATGACTATGGGGGCTGCCAGCATTTCTAACTGAGACTGGGAGACTTTTGGGATAATAGTGGTTGACAGAAACTCCCATACATGGGTGGTGGGGGAGGGTACCTCTTTGCAACCGTAAAGGTTAGTATAAAATACAACATATGCCTTTCCAATTTGTTCAGGGGAAGAAGTAACTTGATCTGACTGCAATAATAAGCTACTAATATGCCTGGCAGACCACTGAAGCCTCAATCTGTAGACAAGAAGCTTACCAGTCTTCTCTCCTGATTCCCAATATTTGTGAGCTGTTCTTTGTATAGCTCATTGCATCACATTGGTGGAGAGCATATTAATTTGATATCTAAGCTGGGTCGTTTCCCAGTATAGTGGAGGGGAATGCTTGGCCATGGAATTATATTCTAAGTTTGAGCTTTCCCTTGAAATTAGTGGTTACTTTGAGGCACTTGTTTTAGATGTAGGAAGCATATGCAATAATTCACCCCTAGGATAGGTTTTAAGAGTGTCCCAGAGTGCTGATTTTACTGCCAGGGGTGTCATTGATAGACAGGAATAGAGCTATCTCGTCAGAAATACATGTCTTAAATCTCTCTTTAGTGACCAGAAGTGTGCCTATGCACCAGTGCAGAGGCAAAGTGGACCTCAGCCCAAGCACCTTAGTAAGGTGCACACAAGCATGGTTAGAAATAACAATTGGGTCAAGGGAGGCATGATGCACATCAAAGATCTGAGTTTTGCAAAAAGAAGAAGTTCATGTGACTAATAATGCGATGCAGGTTAAAATAAAATGAAAAGTTATGCCTAATCGGATTCAACTCTCTCCATGGGTCTGTATGGTGAAACTATCCAGCCTATGCATGCAATGCTTTCCTTGACTTATCTGTGGTTACAGATGTTCTACACAACCTGCCCACCAGAGAGTCCCAAACTCCATTGAAGTCTACCCTAAGAATCAGTCTTTCCCCTAACTCATAGCTATCTGAGATAGCTTGTGCCACTTCGGGAAAAAAGGAGTCTAAATCAACATCAGGCCCGTAGACATACACCAATTTGAGAGTTGATGAGTGACAAGTAGAGGTGTGTGAATAAAAACTTTCACCTGTGGAATTTCCACAAAAGTTGGAATTTTGCCTCTGCAAAAGTTCAGAAATCATTTTGGCAACTTTCATAGAATTCCGACATAGGACCATGGTATTTCTGTATGTATTGAGTATTTTTATATTGAATTGTGTAAAAAAGGTTCTGCATTAAAGACTGTCATGTTTATTGGGAAAGGCACAATAATTTTTTGATTTTGTGTATTTATCTGCCACCACAGTCACTATGGCAGAATTCTGACTCAACACATCACAGATTATTGCACATTTCATGGTAAATAGTGTAATGTTTCCCAGAAACCCATGGTCATGGCAATGTTTTCCACATGTTATGTACAGTATTTCTGTATTATGCATGTCTGCTGAAAAATAATTCCGCACTTTGTAAACAGTATCCCAATGTGAACCATGGAACTTTTTGTAAATTTTGTTATAAAAAATCTGTGTATCGGCAGATGGAAATCACAATAGTGAATACTTCCTGTTCTGTGAGATTGAGACAGAGACAGATTAGAGAGAGTGTGTGTGTGTTTGTATTTGTGAGAGAGAGATGATTTATAGATGCCGACTTTTTTTTTTTTTAAGTTTAATTTCAGTTCAGTTCAGTTAGAGAGAGTACTGGGGATTTTTTTTTTCTTCTGTAGGGTACAGTGTTAGTCATTTAATATTAAAATGGCAGAAACAGCAGCAGCAGGATTGGGCAGGAGCTAGGAGGAGGAATCAGAGTAGCTTTGTGTTGGAGTACAGTGGTGGCAGCAGGAGCAGGGCCAGCAATAGATTGTGGATAAGCTGTCGGAGGTCATGGGGTGGCACCACCTGCTCAGTAAAATACTGATCAGCAGGCCACCTCCTCCTCTGCCAGTGTCAGTACAAGGAGAAAGCTGGTATCTCCCCTTCCATAAGGAGGTGGTGGTACTGGTGAAAGATGACACCAGACATGCTGGTGAAGTGTATGAGCCTCAGAGACTCCATATAAAGAAGTGAGAAAAATTGCAGGCCTCCATAAAGGCCACCATCAACACAGAGGGAGGGGGAGTCATGTCCCAGACTGTCTGGCAAATTAAGTATAAATGGGACGACCTCCAGAGGAGAGACCAAAACATTTGAAGGCTCTAGGTGGACCAGTCATCATTGCAGATTGGGTCCAGAAGAAGACGAGAGAGTAGAAGTCGGAGTCCACAGGATCTTCTTCTGCCAAACAGATGCATGTGGAGGACAGCATCACCAGTGAATATACTAACTTGATCCTTCAATGTTATTTTCATCAGTCAGTTTTGGAATCACACTTTATAATCTTTGTGACTGTGAGCTAGGTTGGCCCATTAAGGCATAACTGTTAAATATAGCCCCTCTTCCCATTATAAAACAAGACTGAATGGCAGTGATGCATGAGTTTGAGCTACCAGGGCTTACTGCAGAGTTCTGTGGGGCAATACCCTGCCCCCCAATTCCAACACTGATTTTCATAAATCATTTAAAGAAATAAACCTTTACCCTGATACAATGCATGTAATGTTATCATCCTGTTTTAGGAATTCCATTTAAATACTATCAACAAAATGTTAATAAGAAGAAATACCTCTGTGTTTTTATTCAGTATCTGCTGTGATGGCATGCAAGTTGGATGGCACATGACCTCACTACAACCTCTCTGTGATGGTGATGGTGATGGTGTGTGTGTCACATCATGGGCGGACTGTGTCTGTAACAGTGTCTTCCAATGCATGGGCGTGCCACATTACTGCCAAATTCCATACATGTATCCGTAGGGACAGGTGCATGATGTGAGAGGATTTGGTATCCATTTTGGATTGCATTTCACTTGGTTATTGTGTTGTTGTCCAATCTCAACACTGTTAACGTTTGTTGTGTCTGCAATTCTGTGCATGGCAACTGTCTGCATTGTGACTATTTCTGAATTGTTGTGCGTGTTATGTCTGCCATCTGTACCCTCATCCAGATTGTCCAGTGAGAGTGTGCAGTGTGCAGGACTGCTCACTGTGTCATACATTCTGCCTCATGGCAGCCCCTTAAGCAGGGAGGGAACAATGCTGTCATCCACAGCAAATGTGTGCTGTAATACGTGTATCCTGATTCCGATTTCTCACCCTGAATAGTCATGTCCCACTATTGCTGCTTACAGCAGCACTACGTCCTTTTCTGAATAGTACATGTGCACTTTTCTTTGCTGGAAGTGGACCCTTTACTGTGTATCCTCCTAACCTTCTGTCATGGGATCATCTGTGGTGTTCCATGGTTAAGTAGTATGGAATGTGGCCTTCCCCACAGGCTGTAATGTATTTGATAATGGACGCTTTAATGTAATGTGTTCCAGCTTCCAACACTGATGTGAACTATTCCTGTACATTTGCAAAAGGAGCCATAGCCATCAGCAGTTCCACCATCTGCACGGCAGGACCAGGACCGAGTATGAGCAGTGGGGAGCCAGTGTCTGGTAAATGTTTGATATTGTTAACAAAATGAATGTAGTGATGAAAAACTGATTGGAAGGACTACCATTTTGGAGTTTCCCTGCAGCAAACCACAGGAATCCTGCCTGCATCCCTGCACCATAGTCATAAGGCATGACTGTAAAAAGTTTACATCTGCTGTGTTGTGAAGTTGAAGTGCTCCTAAGGAACAGCTGGCCACCCAACCCCTTCCTTTCTCTTGGTGCTGACTAACCACTCATATTCCCCAAGGGGGCCTGTGTAAATCTTGACACAAGTCATTGGTAAGTACAACTCCATTGCAATCCATGGATCAGGGCTGTTGCAGAATGAGGGGGGATCATTCCTGTGGTACGGGTGTGGGGAGCCCAACATCCTTGTGACCATGCAGGTGATAGCTCCTGGCAGTCAGATTGTCTATATGATCCTTATATGTTCCAACTCATGATAAGATATCAGATGACAAATGTTGAAATCGGTGGTGCCATTTGCAGGTTATATACCTGTTGTTCTGTGGTTGCTGGAAGAGGGGCCAATAATTCCATGGCCAAGGCCACACCACATTAAGAAGTGGCATAGTCTTGACTGCTCCAATAAGTTTGTTGGAATGTTGGAGAATCATTAGTTGTGATGACTGTGTCAATGTCATTAAACTGCAGCATTGCAGTAGGCACTGCTGACAGTGTTATGTTACATTACTTCCCTAGTGGAGTGTGTGGAGTCATTGCAGAATGCTGAACATTGAATGGCTAGTGGGTTAATGGTGTGCATGTGGGAGTGTGGGCTGATCATAGCCTGCAGAGTTATGGCACAGTAACCAAACTGTGACAGTGACATAGAAGGGCTATCACAGGCTGTCAAGAGGATATCTGGAACTAGTCAGCAGAATCTGCAGTCAAGGTGAGTGGGCTAGTGCTGCCATGACTGGGTGAGGTCAGACAAGGAAAGGGAGAATGTGAACATTGTTTAAGCAGGAGTAGCACACTAAGCTGAAGCTTGTTTCCAGATGCAACCTGGGAGCACAATGACATTAGGTGACTTGCTCAGGATCATACAGTATGCACCTAGGCAGCTGTGGGATCAAACCCAGGTCTCCAGATCTGCAGCTTACAGCCATGAGCCTCTGTTCTATACAGCCTTCTAGACTTTAATAGTGATAGGAAATCATGTTTGTACCATCATGTATTTTTTATGTTACTCAAACAGGTAAGTAAGAGGGCAATTGCAAACTACTACATTAGGCTAACTACAACTGTGTGACCTGGGTGAGCACAGGGAGGATGAGTATGTTGCTCAAGGCATGCCACACAGTGTGCAACTGGAAGCTGTGAGATTGAGACTGAAAGCCTGGTCTGCTGGACATATCATGCAAATTCAACACAGCATTTGACACAGTCCCACACAAAAGTTTAATAAACAAATTAGCCAGCCTAGGACTGGGTCCCAGGGTGGTAGCCTGGGTAAAACACTGGTTGGACAACAGGACACAGCGGGTAATAGTAAATGGAATCCACAGTGAAGAAAGGAGGGTTACTATTGGGGTATTGCAGGGTTCAGTACTGAGGCCAGTCCTTTTTAATGTCTTTATAAATGACATTGCAGAGGGACTGGAAGGGAAAATATGTTTCTTTGCAGATGACACAAAGATCTGCATCGGTTGATGCACAAGGTGGGGTGGAAAGGATGAAAATGGACTTGGCAAGGTTGGAGGAATGGTCAAATGTATGGCAGCTTAGATTCAATGCAAAGAAGTGCAAAGTAATGCACCTGGGAAACAAAAACCCAGGGGAAGAGTACACAATGGGGGGTGAGATACTGACAACAACAAAAATGGAAAGGGACCTGGGAGTAGTCATATCAGATGACTTAAATGTGGGCCAGCAATGTGAGAAGGCAGTAAGGAGGGCTGGTGGGATACTGGGATTCATAGGGAGAGGCATCACCAGTAGAAAACAAGAAGTTGTTGGCCCTCTGTACAGACAGTTAGTAAGACCACATATGGAGTACTGTGTACAGTTCTGGAGACCCCATCTCCGCAAAGACAGACAGGGTGGAGGCTGTCCAGAGGAGGGCAACCAAAATGAAGCAGGGTCTGCATCAGAAGACATGTGAAGAAAGACTAAAGGAACTAAAGATGTATAGCCTTGAGGAAAGGAGGATGAGGGGGGACATGATAGAAACTTTCAAATACCTCAAGGGAATCAACAAAGTCCATGAGGGTAGCATCTTTCAGAAAAAGAGATGTGCAAAAACAAGGGGGCACAATTTGAAGATAGAGAGGGAATGGCTCAGAGGTAATATGAGGAAGTATTTCTTCACAGAGAGGGTTGTGGATACATGGAACAGCCTTCCTGAGGAGGTTGTAGAGTTAAAAACAGTGGGGGAATTCAAGAATGCATGGGACAGACATAAGGCAATTCTAGTGGGGGGTAGGAGGAAGTAGGCCGTTGGTTAACTAGGATCTGCAGTGTATCTGTTAGGTAGGGAAATGGGCAGACTAGGTGGGCCAAGCGGTCCTTATCTGCCATCAAATTCTATGTTTCTATGCTGGCAAAATCGACACTTTGCCGACAGGTCACTGTGTTGGTGTGTCTGAGACAGGGGTCACTGACTCCTGGTCCTGCACCCCCACCCCAAATCAACTCCAATGTACTGGGAGACACACAGGAATCATGTAAACTGCAACTTGTGGTTGACATGATTCCTGTTGGTGAGATGCCGGTCGACAAAAGGGTTTTCAAACCATCATCATAGAGCCACACCTCAGCTTTCACATACTCCTGAACTTTGTACTTTCCATCCTCTGTGGCATGTAGTGGGGGTGGTACATGTACAGCAATTACCAAGGACAGTAGGTGAGGGCAGAGGCTATTAACTTTCAGCAGTTCAGGGTACAGTAAGGTGACAGTGGACAGAGTACTGTACTACTATTACTGATGATGTAATTAGTTTGACACTTGCACAGTTCATTCTTTTTAAACTGCATATTTCTTTCTGTACTGCAGAGAATACTGAAACACTGCCAACACTGCTGCCAGGGCCACAGGACAAGCAGGAGAAGAGGCAGAAGACAACCAGCACATGGTCAAAGAACCGTGTGCTGAATATACAAAGGGAGCCAGAGAGGATGGTGGCGAGGTACAAGCACCAGCAGCCCTCTGAAAAAAAGGCAGTGTCAGTGCCACCTGCAGCACCAGTCACCATGGAACATGCCGCACCACCACTGACAGTCACTACACAGCTGGAGGAGAAGAGCCATGCCATCCGCTTGGACATGAAAAAAAAAAAGGAAAAAAGGTTATGTCCCTGAAGTCTGGCCAGGCAAGACTGGTGGATGGCCTGCAAGTCTTTAGGATGGCCAAGCAAGAGTGCAGGCCCACCATGCCAAACAGAGGCTAACCAGCTCTGCATTTTGTGCTTCTTTAAAAACTTTCTGCTAGGGTGCTGGCACAGCAGAGTCCAGCAGCTGGTCAGTGACTCCGGCATTGACTAACCCTGTGGAGCAGTCATGGCTCGATATTGTAAATAGCTATAAATTTCCTTTTTTTATTATGTAAAAAGTGTTCTGTTCCTGTTTTCCCATTTGTATAGTTGATTGTTCTTGTTCTGTCATGTTCTGTTGTAACTTGTATGTTTCATAATATAAACATTTTACTGTTGACCCAACACTTTCTTGTTATAGGTCTCTGTACTCGGTCAGGGTGTGAGTGCTGACAAAAGTTCAATGAACATGCTCTCTGAATCACCTTCAGACAGTTTCCTTTTAGAATCACTCTTTCAAATTTTACAGTACAACTGGACTGGTGGTTAAGGTACAGAACATGACCCACCTGAAGGGATGCTAATTTTGACAGCAGGGGTGATGTGATGATTATGAATGGGGTGCAGATGAGTGAGTCAGAAGGAGAGACCCATGTGGTGGGAAGGAAACAAAGACACCTTAGTGGTGTAGTACAGGTGGACTGGATAGGAGTGGACTGTTATGAACCCACGGGATTGGTTTCAAACTTTCAGAAGTAAACTGAAAGAGCATTGTATGAAGTTGCACAACAACTTTCTTTCTAGAGAAGTACATAAGAGAGGCAGGGATGAACAGCAACTCAGTATTTCTTAATGATGTCCTGGGGGAGTATTTGTAATGGGCAGTAATTTGCTACTGTCACAAAATTATTTTTTAATTGTAAACTTGGTCTGAAAATTAAAGAACTTTAATTGGGTAAAACCGTCCATTTTTGGAGCATAATGCACAGTCATCCTGGTCCTAAACCTGATCGCATTTCTTACTAGTCACATCACAGAATGAGCAGATCAGCCCCCCTACAACCAGAACTGACCTTCCATCAGTCCCCCTACAACCAGAACTGATATTCCATCACAAACATGGTTGCTACCTTTACACAGTAAAAACTGTCAACTGGGCCCTAAGTATAAAATGACCTTAAAGAGCGGCTGATGCCTTCAGGAGAACTTTACCTAAACATGATATTTTGATTCCGTCCAGCTTGTGTTTCACACCAGTTCTTTATCTCTCCTCCCTGTTATTTATTACTGAGGTCATTTGTATGAAAACAGGATCTTTTCTACCAAAGAGTTCATCTATTCCTGTTGTTGTCTCCTTACCTAAGGTCATAATGCATTGCTTGTGACATCACAGTTGCTCCCATGGCAACAAACTGTGATGTCACAACAGAGGATTATGAAGGCAGTCAACTGTAGAAGTAGATAACCCTGAGGGATACAGATCATGCATTCATGCACATGTCCTTAGTCATAAATATTGGCAAGGAGGAATCTGTAAAATATATAAGGAATGGAAGCTGAATTGTACATGTACTACCCCAAGCCTTTGTACCATGTCTGCTTCTGAAGTGTTTATTGAGATTGATGCCCGTTACATAGAAACACAGAAACACAGACATTGTTGGCAGATAAGGATCGCTAGGCCCATCCAGTCTGCCCGTAGGCCCTATACATTGTATGTGACCACTGACTCTATGTGATCAATAGCCATTTTGTGTTAGATACGTACCCCTGTATTGTATTTTGTATCTGTTTGTTCTTGTTAATTTATGTACAGCCATTGTTGTATAAAATTGTCATCTCTACTTATACTTTAGATGTAATGATAGTACCTGACTTCAGGTGTCAGCATATGCTCCTTACCTTCTGTAATCTGCCTGTATTTTATGTACCCTACCTTTATAATGCTTGTCAGTATTTGCTTTGTACTGTCTCAGGTTGTGCCTAAAAATAGGCATTTCTGATGTTTAGTGCACTTGCCCGGTTACCAAAAACAAACATATAAATAAATAAATAAATAAATAAATAAATAAAATAATTATTTTTTTCAAAGTTTTTTTAAGTCATCATCAGCTCTTAAAATAAAAAAAAAATAATTAAATGTTTCCCTGATCATCACACTCCCATTACATACATCAACAAACTAGAAACATTAAATATTGTTCATAAGTTTCATTACAAGTTTTCCTTTGCTGACAATGAAAAATCCTCTATCTACCTTTACCTGCTTATCAGGGATATCACTTCTGCTTGACATGACAGAGATTTAATTGAGTTT
Organism: Neoceratodus forsteri; assembly: GCA_016271365.2. Lineage (NCBI taxonomy): Eukaryota > Metazoa > Chordata > Ceratodontiformes > Ceratodontidae > Neoceratodus > Neoceratodus forsteri. The sequence continues at coordinate 438,002,000 of CM028137.1, read as the reverse complement.
CTGTCTCCGCAAGAGGCCTTTCTTGTGTGTGAGTATAGTATGTTGGGAGATGAACATTCTGCCAGTGGAACTGAGCAGAATTTTGAATGCCTGTGCTCCATGGTAAACATTCCATATGTTGAACGTGGGGAAAGACAGGGAGAAACCAAAAAACACAGGATGAAGAAAGTAGGCAATAGCACTGTATTAGAAAACAGAAAAGGTGGGAAATTACAGCTAAAGAGGCAGAGGCAGACCTACAGTACACTGCTCAAAAACATTGCTGAAGTTTATAAAAGCACATACAATTGAATCATATATGGGTGTTTTCAGGTGAAATCTATAACCCCACCCCCCAAAAAAACAACCTGGCAGGTCAAAGTTTTGAACTCATTTGAATTACAATCAGAACTATTGATTTGAAAAGCGATGTAACATGTTTTTGAAAAATGTGTGCCACACATGGTTTTCATTATGTTTTATTGTTTTTAGCTTACTCTCCAGTTACCAGCATAAGGACTATTTTTTGTATTCAGAGTTAAACTGGAAGCATATTTCAAGGAAAGGTCCAGTTTTTATCTTTTTAAAATACTGGCTTCTTATTTTCATTCATTGTAAGTCAAACATTGAAATGCCATGCTATAACAGCAATAAGACACTACAGGGTGTGCCGTATGGTGAAATAATCGTACTTCTCAGGTGCATGCATTGAAGCTCACGTGCAGCGCCACACCTTTACAGTTAATGGAGCACCCTATCGTCTGCCATACTTCTGGGTAGCGGACTTTTCATAATTAAATGAAACTACTTTGCGGCACAAGAAAAAAGGCTATTTTCTATGAAAAGCTAAACCGGAGAGTAAGGTTTGCAGGGGCGGGACCCCCTGCAAAGGACTGCTTTCCTTTAATGCTGTCCACATTGTCATTGATGAAGACATGGAACAACACCAGGCCCATCACTGAGCCCTGTGGTAACACATTGGTGACCTCTGGTGCCAGATAATTTCCCCCCATAACTTCCCTTTGAGTTCTGTCCCTCAACAAGTTTTATTTTATTTATTTATGTGTAACCCCCTTGTTACCCGGTGTTACTAGAATCCCACTAAGACCTAGTGGTAGGCAGGGAAGGCAGCTTGTGAAACTCCAGTTAAATGGATTTCACACTGTCTCACTGTTCTCAGTCTCAGCTGAGACTGAGGGATGACATCACCAATAGAACTTTCGCAGCTGCATAAGCCACATTGGAATCTGCAGCAAAGGGAGATAGATAGAACGTTGGGAGTTTGAGGAGAGTCTTCAGTTTGTCTTCAGTGAGTGTGTGTGAAGTAGGGAGCTTGCTGTTAAAGCAGCTCAGTGTAGGCTGTAGGAGCCTCAGCCCTGACAGATGGCTACTTTTCAGTAATAGGCTGTGTGTCTCCACCTTAAAGAGAGACACAGGAGGATTACTAAAGTGGTGGAGACGGCTGTTTTCGGGTCTCAGTGCCCCCTTCCTCCAGGGGGGGATGAGAAGGATTCCCTGCAGATTCCTGGGGCAACCCCCTAGTTTCTGCTTGTGGAGGAAAAGCTGCCTGTTTGTTTCCAGTATTTATTTGGGAGAAAAGAAGATTTGTCAGTCGCCTGTGGGGCTCCTGCAACGTAAGGGTGAGTGTCTGCTCTGGCTAAAAGGGCCATTTTTTTTCACCCTGGGACTTGTGTGACAATGTGGGATTGAACTACTAAATATTGGGAAGCTTAGAGTAATGGGCTAAGCAAAGTAAAAGCAGTTTCAAGTTTCAGAGTTTGTTGGGATGCAAATAATATGTAGAGGTGATGTGACAGATGTCTACCCTTAATTTACATTTAAAAGTTCAGTAAAGGAATTGTTCAGTTTTCCAGAGAAATGGCCGGGTATGGGCTGTGGGAGCTGGAGGTGGGTGGCCCCCCCATCTTTAGTGACCAGGTCCACCTCTACGGATTTCTTCTGTGGTTTTCTACTTTGCCTCAGGCACTTGGCCAGTGACGGGGAAGTACCCAGACGTGGGGTTGTAAGGAAAATTCTCTCTAAAAGTCGCAGACTCTAGTGTGGTGTGTGGAGCCATGACAGGATAATTGGTTCATTCTTCCAATGAACTGCGAATGGGATAATTGGTTCATTCCTCAAATGGACTGTGAACAGGATAATTGGTTCATTCGTCCAAAGGACCGCAGATCAAGTGGCGGGCGGTTGAGCCGGGCCAATGGGAAAAACCCAAGTGTGTACAAGTTGGGCTGTGTACCCAAAGCTGCATGCAAGTCTGGGCTGTGTGCCTGGTGGGTTTAGAGCCTGAGGGCTGGACATAGTGATAAAGTGTTCTGTTGTCTCTAATCTGCATTACCAGGAAATGTAGCCCCATGGGGGTCCATCTATGCTTTGTTTGTTCAGCTTGGATGTGAATAAAAGCCACACTGAAGAATCCCATTCCTGGTTCTGGACATTACAGTTATTGCTTCCTGTGTTCGGATTTTCTTGGGTGCCCCTGTTCAGAGTAGCCAAACCTAGGTCCCTCTGTGCCGAGTAACCTCATCCTCTCCGAACGCAGGTCCCCACCAGGTACTGCTGTCAGCTTCAACAGCATGCCACCTGTTGTTTTGGCAAAAAGGCAGGGGCGAGGGGTTACAAATATGGAGGCACCACTTTGGATTTTGTTCAGGGAGGAAAGGTGCTCTGGCAAGGGGGCTAGCGTTTTGGCTATCTGGCAGTGGGTAACCCAAAAGCTGAAGCAAGTAACTAAGTGTGTTGCTGTGTGCTGTGGATCTTTTGCTGCTGTTTAAAAATGCCAACTGTTTACCAAGGAGCAGTAAAGCCAAAGAGTGTGCCCTTCTCCTGCATCAAATTGTTTACAGCATTTTCCCTGCTTTTAAAATGAACTGTGGTAAAGAAAAAGTGTGGAAGACTAGGGGTAGCAACAGAAAAATTGTGCCCTGGACGTTGGAAATGCTTTTTGAATGAAAAGAGAGACTGCAGTGTAAATGGTTATGTTAAATGGCTGAAATGGGATCCTGCCATGGAGTCAGTTGGTGAAAAAAAAAAGTTGCATTCTGCAGTTTAAATTTGCCTGCTCGATGATCGCTGTGAGGAGAAGAGCCCTCGCGAGGAAGAAGAGGCTCATTTGCATGGTGTCATGTGATTGGTCAGGCTGAGATCAGTCCTGACCCTCAGCCAGCTCTACAGTGACTGCCCCAGCATTCGAGAGGGAGTGTGAGTAGAGTGCGTGTACTGGCAGTGGAGGAGCATCGTGGAGTGTTAAAATCACTGTAAACTTGTTAAAAATTGATTTTCTTGTTTAAAATCAGGCTCAACCCGCTAATCGATCGTTGAAATTGCAAAAGTGGTGGTTGAGATGATGATCGGTAGGACTGCCCGCCCGTTTCTGTTCTGAGGTCTCCAAGAACTGGCTGCAGGCCGTTTTTCCCCATCGCAGCAAACTGCTACTGATAACAGTAAGTAACAACCAAGAAACTGCTCAAACAGTGATTTTCAGCCCTATGCCATATAAATGTGTGTGCAGCAGTGTAGTCGCTTTGCAAGTAACAACTGTGTGAAGTCCTGCCAGCAAGTGCAAGTCTGTTAAGCCATTGAATGTATGCATAGTAATGAATTTAGCCTCAGTTTAAAGTTTGCAGCCAGAGAGAGACTGTGGGTTGTAGCCAATGTGCAGCACTAGTAATACAGGCACTCCTGTGCTAAAAACCTGAAGCTTTAAGGGACTGTGAGTCAAAGAAATGTTTCCAGCAAGTAAAAAGTCAATGGAAAATCCTGTAAATGTGTTTAAAGCAAGAACAGAGCAAGTTGTGCAGTTTGAGCAAAAGTTATCAGTAGTTTGTGTAAATCGGGTGCGCAGTGGCTTGACCCAGATTCTAAGTGTTGATGCACAGGAATGCTGCCACCGCCATTACAGGGTGGGGTAGTAAAGTAAACACAACAGCAGAGGAGCCATTTTAAAACTACAGAGTGTGTTCAATAAAGTGGGACTTTCAGGTACAGTGAACTTTTGTTTATTTTTCTGCAGTTATGGCCTCAGGGCCAGTTCATTACCCGCATCATGCCCGGGTTGCAGTAACAGCAGCAGTGAATAGACTGAGGAATATTGAAAAGTGGTGCTATGGAGGGCAACTGCCTCCTCATGTGGTGATTCCTAATGTTCCGGTGCATGTATGTCAAATATGCTTGAGAGCTGGAAGGGATGTCTTCATGATTCCTTACTGTGTTGGATGCCTAGAAAAATCTGGCTTGTATAAAGCACCTCAAATTCGTTTGGCTCCCACATGGACAAAGGTTCAGGAATCTGAAGTTGGCAGCACACAGCACCAGGCGGAGCCTGTGGAGGAAGGCCCCTCGGGGGAGTGTGGCACAAAGCTAGAGGGTGCAGAGTTGGAGACAGAACCAGAAATTGAAGTTTCGGATGCTGGATCCCAGAAGGAAAGTTTGGATAAAGCATCAATAGACCCCTGGGGGGGGGCCGAGCCCAAGTCTCTTAGACGAAGATGAGATGCGGGAGGCCTTTGAGTGGGAGGTGTCGACCTCCGCACCTAGTAATGAGTGGATAGTCTCAGGAGTGAGAACGACTGCTCACTCCTGGGCTCAGATCCTCAGTGAAGAGGAAGATGAGGGGGAACCTATGTGGCCTTGTGAAAAAGGACCAGGTACATAGCCTCAAGATCTTGCCTCGGAGGAATGTATGGAAGAAGGTGGTGATGTCACTTCCCTGTCTTTACAGGAGGAAGAAGTCAGGGATCCATTTCTACTTTCTTTAAGGATGCGAAGCTGGCAGAACCAGGACTGGCCACCCCCAAGCCAGGCCAGTGGTCTCAGATTGACCAAAGCAAGTAAAGAGGAGAGACTGGTTCATAGGAAGGCAAATGAGATCTATGTATGACCTTTCCTACCTTTCCTCGAAAAGTCTGGGAGGAGATTGAGAACCGCAGGAAATCCTGGATGTGGGATGAAGCAATGAAAAGTGTGCATCCTGGAGCCAACAAGTATGTAAAAAATAGACTGTTCCATGAAAGGTATACCCAGTGGAAGAGAGGCAGGACACTGTTTATGGACAGAGTGAGAATATTGGACGGAGAGGGACATGAAATCTCCCACTGCGTGAATTATGTGCACCCAGACGGGGTAATAATTCAAGCCCTTGACTCCCGGTACTATTGGCCTCAGTGCAAGAACCTCTCAGCAAATGTGCCCGTGCCTACAAAATGGAGAGCCAAGCAGTGGTAGTCAATACTGCCACACCAGACTGTGAAGTGCCTTTATTGATCTGCCAATATGAATATTCAGGACTCAGGTGCCCTACATTCATCAGTCTACAGTGTACTGTCCTCTCCAGAAACCATCGACTGGCCCACTAGATGACTTCAGATCCAGAGAGGACACCAGCCTAGCTATATCCTGTTCATCGCCTGGTAATCGGATGACGTCGGACCAGCTGTTTTCTTTTTGTTCCTGTTCTAAGGTTCCATCTCCAGAGATGACATCAGTCCAGCAGTTCCCAGATGTGCCCTCCTGTGGTTCCTGGAAGATGTCCGCCCAGCTGTATCGGAAGAAATGCTGCCAGGGAGATTCTTCGTCAGAGGTGCAGGTCGGTGCCGAATTTCGTACTACAAGTGGCTGGTAAGTCTGAACTTTTCTATCTTTATGACACTGCAGTACACACCCTACACTAACAGACTTCAAAATGTGTGAACTGTCCTCAGAAACTCTCCCCTTCGGTACTTTGGCCTGTTAGAACTGTGCTTCACCGGGCTCCGGACCAGGAGAGACTCTTTATTGGACTAGCCTTCGGGCATTGTGGTCACTAGTTGGGACTTTTAGGGCACTCCATCCCCCCCAAATGTGTATTGTAAATAATGTTGTTGTTTTCTAATGCAAATACGTTTTTTCTACCTTTTTTCTAAAAAACATATTTTTTGGGATTCTGCAGTGTTTTGATGGTAGGGGTCTAGGTAGACTGTGTATGCAGATAAGGAGTGTGTGTTGTCTTTCTTTTTCTTACAGGTGTTCCTGGGAAAACAGAAGAGAAGACAAGAAGAGGAGGAGGGGCTCATCGGAGTTCCTCATCAGTGCTTTAGCGTGTAGAAATTTAAAGTACTGTGGTGTTATGGGTGTTATTGCTGTATTAACCCTTTCCTTCCACAGGTGTGGTTGAGGGGGTAGGGAGGAGGCAGTAATGTGGTATTTTAATGGTGAGTGGTTGCAGGTTGCCCAAGGTCGGGGAGGTCCCCGGGTTGTTTTTGTATTGGGGGTATTAGGTTAAAAGCAGATAGGTTTTCCCTAGAGGGTTAGGGGGGGATAGACAGGCTGTGGTCCTGAGTGGCCATTGGGACCGCAGTGCTGATCTATCAGGGCTATGCTCTGGATAGTTCTACCAGAGCCACTGGGTGTCCATAGTAAGTGGATAGTGTAGAGGCTGATATGTCAGCTAAAGGCCTCTAGGCCCTTAGTGTTGCCTGCATGTGCTTGCACATAGTAGGAGGGGGCCTGATCACCCCCCTCCGCAGGTAGCACATAGGTTGGGATGGCCTAAGGCCGGGTAAATAATGACTGAGAACAGTCATTTTCCTGGTCAAGGGTGAGTGTAACCCCCTTGTTACCTGGGGTTACTAGACTCCCAGTAAGACCTAGTGCTAGGCAGGGAAGGCAGCTTGTGAAACTCCAGTTAAATGGGTTTCACACTGTCTCACTCTGTTCTCAGTCTTAGCGGAGACTGAGTGATGACATCACCAATAGAACTTCCGCAGCTGCATAAGCCACATTGGAATCTGCAGCAAAGGGAGTTAGATAGAACGCTGGGAGTTTGAGGAGAGTCTTCAGTTTGTCTTCAGTGAGTGTGTGTGAAGTAGGGAGCTTGCTGTTAAAGCAGCTCAGTGAAGGCTCTAGGAGCCTCAGCCCTGACAGAGGGCTACTTTTCAGTAATAGGGTGTGTGTCTCCACCTTAAAGAGAGACACAGGAAGATTACTGAAGTGGTGTAGACCGCTGTTTTTGGGTCTCAGTGCCCCCTCCCTCTGGAGGGGGGATGAGAAGGATTCCCTGCAGATTCCTGGGGCAACCCCCTAGTTTCTGCTTGTGGAGGAAAAGCTGCCTGTTTGTTTCTAGTATTTATTTGGGAGAAAAGAAGATTTGTGAGTTGCCTGTGGGGCACCTGCAACGTAAGGGTGAGTGTCTGCTCTGGCTAAAAGGGCCTATGTTTTTCACCCTGGGACTTGTGTGACAATGTGGGATTGAACTAGTAAATATTGGGAAGCCTAGAGTAATGGGCTAAGCAAAGTAAAAGTAGTTTCAAGTTTCAGAGTTTGTTGGGATGCAAATAATATGTAAAGGTGATGTGACAGACGTCTACCCTTAATCTACATTTTAAAAGTTCAGTAAAGGAATTGTTCAGTTTTCCAGAGAAATGGCTGGGTATGGGCTGTGGGAGCTGGAGGTGGGTGGCCCCCCATCTTTAGTGACCAGATCCACCTCTACGAATTTCTTCTGTGGTTTTCTACTTTGCCTCAGGCACTTGGCCAGTGATGGGGGAAGTACCCAGATGTGGGGTTGTAAGGAAAATTCTCTCTAAGAGTCGCAGACTCTAGTGTGGTGTGGGAAGCCATGACAGGATAATTGGTTCATTCTTCCAATGAACTGCGAATGGGATAATTGGTTCATTCCTCAAATGGACCGTGAACAGGATAATTGGTTCATTCGTCCAAAGGACCGCAGATCAAGTGGCCAGCGGGGGAGCTGGGCCAATGGGAAAAACCCAAGTGTGTACAAGTTGGGCTGTGTACCCAAAGCTGCGTGCAAGTCCGGGCTGTGTGCCTGGTGGGTTTAGAGCCTGAGGGCTGGACATAGTGATAAAGTGTTCTGTTGTCTCTAATCTGCATTACCAGGAAATGTAGCCCCATGGGGGTATGTATATGCTTTGTTTGTTCAGCTTGGATGTGAATAAAAGCCACACTGAAGAATCCCATTCCTGGTTCTGGACATTACAGTTATTGTTTCCTGTGTTCAGACTTACTTTGGTGCCTCTGTTCAGAGTAGCCAAACCTAGGTCCCCCCGTGCTGAGTAACCTCATCTTCCCCGAACCCAGGTCTCCACCAGGTACTGCTGTCAGCTTCAACAGCATGCCACCTGTTGTTTTGGCAAAAAGGCAGGGGCGAGGGGTTACATATGTATTTGATGTGGGGCCCCCATTTGCCTGACACCCTGATGGCGAAACATGGAAAAAGACCACTACAGCGACAGTCGCTGTAATGGCCCATTTCCGTGTTTCGCTTTTCCCCAGTGTTCTGCCACCTCCCCAGACCAACTCCATCTTGAAGTTGAGAATCCTAAAGTCTGGGGGGTATGAGAGATGTGAGGGCACAACCCCCACACAGAAAACACTGGGGGATTGGGTGGCACAATACTTGCGTTGGTATTGTGCCGTTGCTGTGTGGAAGGTCGGCAGTTTTACTGTCGACCTAACTTGGTGCTTCCATTTTTGATAACCAGGTAAGTGAGCTGATCTTGAGGTTGACATCTGGTCAGACTTCTAAAATAAAATGGGAGAAATCATTAATATTCCTTGTTAAAGGTAGAAGACTAAAGAAAAGGGGAATGTAAAGGAGTAAAATGAGGAAATATGAGGAAAGATGAGAAAAATAATAGGAAAAACAAAGAAAGTGATAAAGTCAGAATACACTGGGTTGGGGGTATGGTTCCGTTTCGAGGACCTATGAGCACACATGGGTGTCTTTATTTAAATGAATAATGTTCTTGGTGGTCCACCATACCCAAAAGTTTATTTATAATAAAATATCCCTGGTGTCTAGTGGGTTCAGGAAAGGCCTTTCCCTTCTTAGACTGCAGGGTCAGTGTTCACCTGTTTCCTTTGATGTCTTTGGCTTGTGGAGTCAGGTAGGAGTAGAAGCACTGTTGCGCTCATATATTATTTTACTGCTGCTACCAACACAGCTGTGGAGGAGTTTGAACATACGAACATATTAAATTAGCCAGCAGATAAAGGCCAATAGGTCTATCAAGTCTGCTCGATTTTGTAGCTAGCTGCCCTACTCAGCTGCTGCCCCTGCATCCCTCCCTTCCTTCCCTCCCTCCCTTCCTTCCCTCCTTTAACCCTCCCCATTACACTGTCCCATCCCATTTTTAAGCTGCTCACTATTGTGCAGGCCACCACTTCCACCGGCAGTGCATTCCACTCGGCCACCACCCTCTCTGTAAAAATTGTTTCTCATCTCTCTCTCCTGAACCTACCCCTCCTTCAGTCTCATAGCATAGCCTCTAGTATCCCTCCCTTCCTTAATTTTGAACAGCCCCTCTGTCCCAGTCTTGTTTATGTCTTTCATGTCTTTGAAGGTTTTTATTATATCCCCGCGTTCCTCCTCTCCTCCAGCGAGCACAAGTTCAATTCCCTCCATCTCTTCTCATATGGTAAGTCCCTTGACCATGAATCATCTTTGCTGCCCTGTGTTGCACCCCCTCCAGTAACTTAATGTATTTTTTAAGGTATGGGCACCAGTACTGCACATAGTATTCCAGGTGTGGCCTTACCAGTGATCTATACAAAGGTAGAATAACCCCCTCCCCCCTTTGAGGATATACCACTATCAGCACAGCCCTGCAATTTATTGGCTTCGGCAGCCACTTTTCTACATTGAGCCAAATTTTTCATTGATCCTGTTATGAGTACCCCCAGATCCTTTTTTTCTTCTTCTGTCACTGCAAGCTGGACACCCCCTCTCCAGTTGGTAGCTCCTTTTTGGGGGTTTTGTCCTGAAATGCAGCACCTTGCACTTTTTTGCATTGAACCCCCAACTGCCATGTGCCCAACCAGGTCTCTAGCTTTGTCTGATCTTCTTGCAACCCCTGCCCCCCCCCCCAGATCATCCACCACCAGTCTTATTTTGGTGTTATCTGCAAACAGACTTATCTTGCTCCTGATCCCCACCGAAATGTCCTCAATGAATATCCCAAATAACACTAGTCCCAGCACTGAGCCCTGCGGCACTCCGCTACTCACTGCTCTTGGTGATGAGATCTTCCCACCCACCACCACCCACTGCTGCCTACCACTTAGCCAGTTTCACACCCATCCCACCATCTTAGCACCCACACCTATGCCTTTTAGCTTACTTCCTAGCCTCCAATGTGGCACAGAGTTTAATGACTTGCTGAAGTCCAGACACAGGACATCTACTGCATGGCACCCATCCAACTGTCTAGTTACCCAGTATTAGTATTCCACCAGATTGGTCAGTGACAAAGCCATGCTACCTGCTGTCCTGCATCCCACTGGCCTCCAAAAGAGATACCTGCCTATCCTTCAGGATCATCTTTATCAACTTCCCACGATGGATGTGAGGCTCACTGGCCTATAGTTCCCCATTTCATCCTTGGGGTCACTCTTATGGAGGGTACAACATGAGCCATCCTTCAATCCTGAGGTACACACCTCAATTCCAAAGAGGCACTGAACAGGTCTGCCAAGGGCCCTACTTGGACCCCTGTCAGTTCTTTCAGTTCCCTGGGGTGGGTGCCATCTGGCCCTGGTGCCTTATCTACCCTCAGATCCCTTAAGCCCTCCAGTACCCTACTTTCTGTAATAATCCCATCTGTTGCTCCTTCCCTCTCCATTCCTGCCCTCCCACCTCACTTGGGTATCCCCCTTTCTCTTTAGTAAATACTGAGCAGAAGTAGTCATCATGTGCTTCTGCCTTATCTCCCCCCTTTTCCACCCATCCCCCGTCCTTCTTAATCCTCACTATCTCTTCCTTACAGCTTTTTTTCTCCCTGATGTACCTGAAGAAGCCCTTCTCCCCATCCTTAATGCCTCATAATAGTCTGAGCTTCTTAGACAATTTAGCTGCCCTCACTGCCCTTGTCACCCTCATTGCTTCCTTCAGGTACTCCTCCTTGTCTTACCGCCTCCCTGTTTCCTTGTATCTCCTAAATGCATCCCTTTTCCTCCTCACCTTTTCCATAACACCCCTGCTCATCCGACTTGGCTTTTTTGCACTAGTCTTCTTACTCTGACACCTGATACAGGATTTGGTTGCTTCTCTTATCCCCTTATTTGTGAGCTCCCATCTCTGATCTGTGTCCATACTAGGCTGAATTCTGGCTAGATACCCTCTTACTACCTCCCCCATCCTCATAAAGTCAGCCTTTCTGAAATCCAGTACCTTCATAATGGATACTACTCCCTCTTTACCCATATGTAATGTGAACCATTCTGACTGGTGGTCGCTCCCTGCCAGAAGTTCTTCCACCCCCAGATCTCTCACATATTCCCCATTAGTCAGCACTAGGTTAAGGATGCCCCCCCGGGTAGGTTTGCTGACCATTTGTATCAGGAAGCTGTCCTGGAAAGTGTCCAACAGTACCTGTTCTCGCCTATTGTTGGTGGCTAGATTATCCCAATCCACTTCTGGCAGGTTAGAGTCCCCCATGACCACCATACTCCTCTTACCACATGTCCTCCTAATCTGTTCTGCTAGTTCCTTGTCCAACTCATCCATCTGGGAGGGTGTCCTGTGCACCACACCCATCCAGAGAGGTTCTATTTCTGGAATCCTGGATTAGCAACCACAGTGACTCCGTACTGCCCTCCTCCCCCTCCTCCATTACACACGTCAGTCCTTCCCTCACATATAGCACACTCCCCTCTCTGATTTACCCTATCCCTGCGGAATCTCATGTACAATGGTACCTCCATGTCCCAGCCATGATTCAATGATGGCTGCCATGTCCACCTCCCCTTCTACCATGAAGGTCTGTAGATCCATAATTTTATTTCCCAGGCTTGTCGCATTTAAAGTGACCACCCTCCATCCTCTTCCCTTCCCCCTTCCCCTTCTTCCTGCTCTCCATTTCAATCATCCCCTTTCCTACATTCACCTAATCCCTTGCCCCTGTTTTGGAGGTTAAGCTCATGTGACTTCCCCTCTTGTGACCTATGCATGCCCTCTCTCCTTCTGCCACCCCATTCCTAGTTTAGATTCCCAGCTACCTCAATGTACTCTCCAATCCTCTTTTTCAGCACATTTTTGCCCTCCTCACTTAAGTGCAGTTTATCCTTAGCATACAAACTACTGCCCTCGCAGATCCTTCCCCACCCTCCCACCAACCCATACCCTCTGGCATGACAACATGTCCCTATCCATTTATTAAATTTCTTTATTCTCCGTTTTCTTGCTGTGCTCACCTTAGGTACTGGTAGTACCTCTGAAAACATTAAATTTCTTTCTGCCCCCTCGCATAATGCTTCTAGCTCCTCAAAACTCTTCTGAACTACATCTATCATCCTATCAGCCAGGTTGTTTGTCCTCAAATGTAGTATCAAATGAGGTTTCTCTCTTTCCCTTCTAGCATACTTCAGAACTGACTGCTCCACCCTTTCTGCTGTCATTCCTGGCATGGCTTGCACCCAAATATTTCTATGCCTTTCTCTCTTGCTATTCCACCTGACACCTCTTAGTATTGAATCCCCTAGTAATAATATTCCCCCTCCATTTCCATCTGTCTGCTTCCCTTCCCCCCCTCCTCTTCCTCTTCAACTCCTCCTCCTCCTCCTGCACAATATTCTCTTCTTCCAACTCCTCCTGCACATTATTCACTTCTTCTGTCCCTGTAGCAATTTCACTCTCAGTCTTTTCCCCCCATCCCATTTTCATTTCGGCCACCCTCTTCCCCTCTGTACACATCTTTCCCCCCACAAATGTGCTATTTTTGTCTGAGGACCCTTCTTCTATTTCTCCTTCTACCTTCCCCATACTATCCCGTCCTCTCATTTCAAGTCCTTGTCTGGTGCCTTTTCCCTTTCTCCCCCCATTTTCTGCCTTCTTCTTCCTTCTAGCTCCCTCTGCCCAACTTTTGTTCCCTCTACTCAGTGCCCCTAGGTCTTGGTTCCCCTGCCACATTTCCCCCTCTGCTAACCCATACCTTCTCCTCCCCTTGACTGAACTAAGTGACCACCCTCCCTCTTCCCCCACCTTCCTTCTCTCTCTGCCACACCATAACCGCTCATAGTCTGCTTTGTTTGGCTCAAATCCTCCTGCAGTCCCTTGATCACCTTTCTGAGTTGCCCTATTTCGTTACACACTAGGCAACCGCCCACTCTCCACACAATTTTCAGAAATATTGGCGTTCCACAGTTGTTGCATCCTACTACCCGCCCCAATTCACCATTCACCCACCAACGACCTCCTCCCTTACCATTTGAAGGCTCCCCTTCTCTCCCCATACCACCCCCTCCCTTATCTATACTTGTTAAACATGTTTGACATCAGCAATTAGGCATAAAGGAACGCCCAACTAATACTAACTATAATTATTTACCAATGCACAGCCTTCCTAATCAAATTTCCCCACTAGCCCACATCCCCTTGCACACACAATACCTCATCACTCCCCTTCAGTGACCTGTCTTGGTGCCCATCTGGAGTACTGTGTGCAGTTCTGGAGACCCAATCTCCACAAAGACAAATACAGGATGGAGGCAGTCCAGAGGAGGGCAACTAAAATGGTGAAGGGTCTGCACCAGAAGATATATGGAGAGAGACTTAAGGAGTTTAATATGCATAGCCTCGAGGAAAGGAGGCAGGCGGGGACATGATATAAACTTTCAAGTACCTCAAGGGAATCAACAAAGTCCAAGAGTGTAGCATCTTTCAGAAAAAGAGGTGTGCAAGAACAAGGGGGCACAATTTGAAGATAGAGGAGGGACGGCTCAGAGGTAATGTAAGGAAGTATATTTTTACGGAGAGGGTTGTGGATGCATGGAACAGCCTTCCTGAGGAGGTTGTGGAGTCAAAAACAGTGGTGGAATTCAGGAATGCATGGGACAGTCATAAGGCAATTCTAAGGGTGGGGGAAGGAAGAAGTAGACTGTTGGTTAACTAGGATCTGCAGCTTATCCATTAGGTAGGGAAATGGGCAGACTGGGTGGGCCAAGCGGTCCTTATCTGCCATCAAATTCTATGTTTCTATGTTTCTATGACTTATATCACCTACTAGATGTCTCACCAAATAATTTACCCTCAGTCCAAGATTTGCTTGCATTAGTGATCAGCCCTTTTCTGAATGATGTCCTTCCACACTAATTATCCTCTCCAACTCAATTCCTTCAGTCTCATATTGGCTTGTAGCAGTAAGCACTTTCCTCCACAGGCAGCCCCATCCACACTAAATATCTTCTCCAACTTAGATCCTTCAGTCTCAGATTGGTTTGTAGCAGTAAGTCATTTCTTCCAGAGAGCAGCCCCTCCAGTTCTCCTTGTGATCTACACTGCTCACTCATTCAAGATGGTTCTGCCTTTTTTCCTTATTTAATAGTGGTCAGGGTTGGGACCAGGGTGGGTGGGCAGGAAAAAATTCTGGCACTCTTCACACTGATTGGCTCCTCTAGGAGCTGAGAATTGAGATTTGTGGCTCGCCCATCAGCTGGATTTTTACTGCTGCTCTGGCCGCCGAGAAGTGCGGCAACTGTCGTGGGACTTTTGCAGCAGCTCTGGCCATAGGGGAATCCTCCACACTGCTGCTGCAATCCTCTATGCTCATGGATGCAGTTCTGGCTACTGGATCCCCCAACTGCTGCTGTCCGACTTCTTTTGCTGGGTTTTAGGAGCATGAGGAAGCTTGAGGAAGACAATGAGTAGCAAGAGTGACTGGCACCACAGATGGTGCATGTGCCTAGTTCAGTTGGAATGGTTGCCATTTCCTTGGCTTAAGGTTACCCTGATGGTCTTTATTAATAAAAACAGGATGACAAGTGGCCATTACATCAGTGCTGCATGGTTGTTCACCAATTCAGGAAACCACTCCTGTGACTACAGTATGTGCATGGGGAAAAGAAAAATAGAGAGATTGTTTGTAAGGCAGATGGAACCACCTATTGAACATAGCTCATGTGACTGTGTTCAAACTCCCAGCTAGGCTAAATAAAAAAAAAATGAAAAAAATTACTGAGAGTGTGGCTTGGGAGGGCAGTAGGTTTGTGATGGGAGCAAGCACAGCTGGTGTCACCAGTGCTAAGAGTCACTCCTAAGGCTTACAAGTAATAGCTCCAGATATCCTGAATGTGGGGGCAGTAAATGGAAATTGAGTCTGGCAGGTGTACTGGGCCCCCTGAAGGCTGCCTCTCATTTGACATTGCATAAGTGCTCTTCAGGAGGGGGGTCTCAAATAATAAAATAAATAAGTTGAGGCCAGACTCAGGCATGGACATGGCTCAAAGATGGAAATGGTGCAGCAAGTGCTGCAAGAATTCAGTGCCAAATTTGTGGTTTACTGTTAGTTCCCCAAGAAGACCATATGCAGGACTGTAAACATAAGTAGGGTGCCAGAAACAGAATTGAGAGGAGTATCAGTCATACAGGCAGCCTGATTGATAAGTCCAGTCACTGAGAGACCCAGTAGTTAGACAGCCACAGAAAATGTGGGTGATAGGTACCTACTAGAGGCAATCCCCAATAAAGTCAGAATACATGCATCTTTCTTGTGTAGGGAGGTTTAAGCAGCATAATCAGCCTTGAAAGGGCTATAGGTACTGTACCTAAGACTGTGCTCTGGAAGATGAATGACAGTTACAATAGGCTAACACCTTGCAGCATCAACACACCACAGTAACAGCAGACTAATACCTACCAGTATCTGGGTACCAGAGAACAAGCAAACCAGTCACATGACCGGAAGGATTCCCTCTTAATCCTCTGGCCAGATCAAGCAGGAACATGGAAGAGCAGCAACCACATCACCAACCATTTAAAGCCTGATACTTTTGAGGTATATTGGATTATTTACTCTTTGCAAGAATGTGAATGGTAAGAAACTGAGATGTTTAGACATGAGAGGGTCATCCTCTACTATTCAACGCAAGAAAGAATCTTGACTGTGATTGGTCAGTTCTGGGCTCAACCCATGGCATTATCCCAGCATAACACCACTGGTCTAGTCTCAGCACTGTGAACCAATTGATGATACTTTGGTTTTGTCCATCTTTGTTTGCATCTTCTCTTAAGAAACAAAGATATTTTTCTACACAAGCAAAAACATTCTTTAAAATAAGTTTTTTTTTTTTAAATTCTGCATATAACAGCAATATGTTGTATAATAGGAATAATGCCCTCCAGCGTGTGTGTTTTGCTGGGATAATGCCACGCCTGGGACATTGGATGCACTCGGCCTGCGGCCTGGTGCTTAACCCCGGCATGGCATTATCCCAGCATGACACACACCTGTTGTGCATTATTAAAATGAATGACGCGTGGAAGTGCTGACATCCCGCCTCGGGTGGTTGGGCCCGAGGCCACCGTCGAGGGCGTCCAACACCCGAGAAGAGATGTTATCCCAGCATAACACCCACCCTGGAGGGCATTATTCCTTTATACAATGGTCGGAGTCAGAGAAGAAAGAAAAAGATGAAAACGTTTATTTAAAAGTATATTTTTGTGTTTTTTGTAAAGCGTAGGTTTACTTTTTTAAGAAATAGATCCTGTTTCTTCTTTTGGCCAGCAGGTGGAGCTCCTGTATGGTAACTGTGGTTCTACACTGGTAAGTCCTGACAAAAACATTTTTGTGTTGGCTCCTGTCTTTCGTGCCAGCTGAAACTCAAATGATTCTCTGCTCACCCCCCCCCCCCAACATACCTGTGTGTTTTTATTTGATTTGACCTGTATCGGCCTTTGTTTCTGTTCTGTGGTCAGCTGTGTTGACAGCAGTATTTACTTCCTGGTTCCCCTACTGACACTCTGTTGACTCGTTTCTTTTGGGGTTGCCGCCAAGCTAGGAATAGAGCGCTGCTGATCCACGCGCACAGTTGCCGACCGGATTTTTAATTTCATTTCAGTTTTATTTTCTTCCGGTAGTTTTGTGGCATTTATGATGTGTACCGGGAGAAACCTAAGGACAACATCGAAAGTGCTAGGTGCGAGGGAGGTAAGGGTTCTGGCCGCACCTGTTAGTTTGAGAAGCCGCTGCGTAAAGAAAAAAAAACCTTGCTTTGTTTTAACGGTTTAAAGTTTAAATTGTAGCGAGTGAAGGGAGTTGTGCTGCATTTATGAGAAGCTCGCTGCTGACTGCAGGTCAGATTATAAAAGTGGCTAGTAGCATGGAATCAGTAGAGTGCACTGATTTTTTTAAGTGGTTTGGTCATTTTCTGTACTGGGACTACAGCCGGGATGTTATGCTGGGATAACATCCCGGGTCCAGTCTCAGTTTGACCAATCAGGAGCCAGGATTCTTTCTTGCCATTGTATAATCCTTTATAATCCGATATTCTGTGTGCTTCTGTTCATGTGGAATGCAAATACAGGTCAAGAGGGAATTACATTTGAATGTTGATTATTTTCCATAAGTGAAATAAATGTTATGCTGATCAGTGTAATCTAGTGTTGCAGTACATCTTAAACAATTCAGTGCACGGTATCCAATTTCTATTGTTTTTCAGTTTCTAGTATACTTATATTTTTAACATAAAGAAAGGGCTGAGAAGTAGTTATAAGTCCTACCCTCATGATTTGGTATAGCATCCAACTATTAAGGTTGCTTTACTTAAGTGTCCATAACCCAGTTAAAACACAGTGAAACTCTTGTTACATTGCTAACAGAGAACAGGCCCAGATAAAGTTCTCTGCTGGAGAACCCATACTTTATATTATCTGATTTTTTTTCATTTATTATGTTACCTAATATATTATGTTTGTAATAGTCTATATAATACATGGATCCGAGTACATTTCAAGATCTTAAATGTGGCAAAATAAAACAGAGAAAAATATATAAGCAGGATTTTCAAAGTGGATCAGTAATGGATTCAACTGCCCTAATGAAAAAGCAGCCTTTCGGGATGCACTGTTAGACCATATATTAGCTGGTGGTCTAAAAATGTCAGCAATTCAGATACGGGTGCATCTGAAATGCCAGTACATGCAGTAAAATAATGATGCACGAGTCATTATTTTGATGCAAGCTGACAGAAATCATGGTAATTGCCACAAACCACCCACAGCATTTGAAAATAGCTATGGATTGCACTAGTTATCATTTCCAATGCAGATGTGGGCAGATCTTGTTCCTGTATCTGCATTAGAGCCTCTGAAAATCCTGCCTGTAGAGTATATTTAAGGACAATTTTAAAAACTAATTCATTAAAAACTTTCAAAACCAGTTTGTCTAATTAGACCATTTTTTATTTTGAAGACTGATTTAGCTGTGTTTTTTTTATGTATTTCAGGTAATCAGTCAAACAGGCTTACCCTTACGTCACGACACATCTGTGAACTGTACAATAAGTATGATATAATACCTGGAAATTTGCAACATTTATGATGTCATAACTGTGAATTAGGAGTCAATGTAGTCTAGTGTTTAGAGCACTAGCTTGGGAACTTGAACTCACAGATTCAAATCCCACAAGGGGAAATTATTTAACCAGGAAATGCACACTAAGCCAGATCTTGTTTCCAGGTGTGACCTGGGAGCAAAAGGAAGTTAAGTGAATTGCTCAGGGTCACACAGTATGCAAGTGGAAGCTGTGGAATTCAAACCCAGGTCTGGTCTGCTGGATGTCACCAGACTTGCAGCTCAGAGCCTTAGACCACTGCGCTATACTGCCCGGTTCAGTGAATGATCTTGGTCAAGTCACTTAATCTCCCAGTATTCCAGTCTACCTACATATGGCAACTGGTTGAAGCAAGATACCACTATTAATAAGATGTTGCAGCTTAGCTGTGCTATACCAGGTAGATATTTGATTTTATTTATTTTACAAAGTTTGGCCAAGAAAGACAAATTAAGCAGAGGCTTGTTTCTAGGTGCATCCTGGTAGCAAAGGGAATGTAAGTGTCTTGCTCATGGTCACACAGTATGCAAGTAATACAAGTACTTTCGTCATGGTCTGAATGTAATATAAAGTGACTAGGGATGCCTGATGGCTCAATGGGTAGCACATCATGCTCCCATGTGGGTGACCTGGGTTCGGGAAAGAGCTCAGTAAGCTGGATGGGCAGCTCAAGGCAAGGGGATGGTGCTGCCATGCAGAAGTGCTCCCAGATCAAGGAGGGTACAGCTGGGGAGTCATCCCTCAGAAAGGTATACTGTACATGTCAGGTTGAGCTCAGGGCTATGTGCTGCATCTGTGGAGGTGGCCAAGTACAGAAATAGAGAAAAAAATGGCACTGCCAGGATAATGTCCCATGTACTGTATTCTCTGTACCACTGACATGGCTGAAAGACCACTTCTGGACATGAGTCACTGGGAGAAGACTCTCCCCTCCCTGGACCCACCATGGGGTGGGGGGAATTTTGGGAGGAATAGTGGTCCCAGGTAAGTCCCTGAGAAGGTGGGTGAGAGGGATGAGGGTCCAGGGGTTAAAAGGGGCCAAGACATTGAAACAGACCATAAAAACCCAATAACAAAAAGTGGAAAGACTATCCACATATTATAAATGCCTTTACTCACAATGATTTATTTTTTATTTTATTAAGTCTAGGATTACAAATACCTTTGAGCTAAGGCTCTTTTATAAAGGTTCTATGTCAGAGAAATACAAATTATGGGGAACATCAAGACAGATATTACAGCAATCTGGATATTGCAAACACATTACAGATTAATACAATTCAAGGGTAGCATTGTAAGCAAGGCAGCCAGCGGCATTTGTCAGAGAAAACAGACAAGAGATAAGAAGTGCCAGAGTCATAGGGAGAGGGAAGAGGGAAGGGGGGGGGAAGGAATGTAGGTAGGGTGGGGAGAGGGTGACAAGTGCAGCATTGGGGTACCAAGATGTGAGGGAAGAATCCAGTGAGGAGGGGAGGGGGGGACCACTAGAGCAGGCAGGGAAGTGGAGAAACAAGGTTAAGTTGGGCAGTCACAGGAGCTGTTGGTAGTGAGATAGTCCCGGTGCCTAGTTTTAAACAAACCAATAGTTGGGGCAGAGGAGATGATGGGGCTGAGTCCATTGAACCAGAGTGGTGCTCGATAAGCAACACAGTGTTGTCCCTGTGAATTGTGACAGTGGGGAACTTTCAGTAGCTGATGAAAGTTCTGTTAAATAAAGTGACATTTATTCTTCATTATGCTTTTAAAATTAATTATTTTAATGATCTTATAAGTATTCATAACATTAAAGACTTTGACAAGGATCTAGTGTTTGCTTAGAAAGCTTAAACAATTCTCAGGAGAGTCCAGAGGAGGCTGACTGATAGGTATAACCTTTGGCTTGATTGATCTATTGTTCAAAAAGCTGAGCAACAAGAGTCTTAAACAATAATGAACCTCTACTGCTAAAACAATTTACATGGTGCAAATGGTATATTATCCTAAGGGCATTTCTCTGTTTATACTTTTCTAGTTCAGTCTATGGCCCTTTGCTCAGATTCGATGAACACTACAATCTAATACATTTTAAAGAATGCATGCAATAATCCATTATACATTATATAGCTAATATCAATCATCGTAAGAGTGCAGGTTGAAAGTTAATAATCCATACTTTCCAATGTCCAAGTGTGATAGTTCATGGCTGAACATTCTAAACTGTGGATTATCAAGTTTCTCTCTCAATGAAAGAATTTAAACACCTGTTTTCCCTCGTGCCCACACTGCAAAAAGATGATCTGTCTCACTCAATCACAACATCCCATAATAGTGAAATATAGTATCCTCTCCCACAGCTAGCGATGCAGCGAAATTTAGTTTTGACAGAGAAATTCCAGCGAAAATGCCGAATTTCACAGCACAAAACATTTCATGAAATTTGCACATTTCACCCATGAATTTTGCAGGTGCAAAATGCGAAATTACACAGGTGAAATCATGAATTTTGCCTGCAAAATTGCAAATTTCACCCACGAGTGGCAGAATTGCACTGAAGCCCTCCCTGCCTCCATGATGAATAGGCTGAGATTTCTATGCTTGGCATTTTCATTCTATACTCAAGCCCTGTTACAGCACACCAAAGCAAAAGATATGTTTTACAGTGAGTTTTGTTGGAGATACAACCACACCAGAGATTTGTTGTGCCACTGTTTTACAGTGAGCCATGCTGCCAAGCAACTGGGGAGGCAGGGGAGTCTACACTTGAAAAGGCTCTGCACCACAGCTTTTTGTGGGATCCACCCTGAAATGTATAGAAAAGCAACTTTTATGTTCCAGGTGTGTATGGTGGTGGTGGTGAAAGGGGGGAGTTGGCATGTGGATTTATCAGTGAGAGTCCCTTTTCTCTGTCTTTCTAATTTTTTTTGATACAAATAGCTCTAATCAAGCTTTCACTGCTATGTATTTATCACAGTGGCAAGGAGCGGAAAGGCTCTGGAGAAATCCGACTCAGCTGATTTTAGATGTATTTATGCCCTGTGTCGCAAGGGTCAATGTGGTGACGGTCCAGTGGGTGCTTAAGGACTGAGTCCCTAGAGCAGTGTTGGGCAACCTGTGACCCGCAGGCTACATGTGGCCCCCGATGTGTTTATCTGTGGCCCCAAGACCATTTCTGTGAGTGAAAATTTTTTGTTGAAAAAAGCTTGCTGTGTCTTTTAAATTAAGTCCACTTTCCTTCCAGGTTCTGTTTTCTGCCTTTCTTCATTTTTGTATAGAAACATAGATGCATAGAATTTGACAGCAGATAAGGAGTGCTTGGCCCACCCAGTCTGCCCATTTCCCTTCCTAATTGATAAGCTGCAGATCCTAGTTAATCAACAGCCTACTTCCTCCACCCCAACCCCCTAGAATTGCCTTATGACTTTCCCATGCATTCTTTAATTCCACCACTGTTTTTGACTCCACAACCTCCTCAGGAAGGCCATTCCTTGCATCCCAACCCTCTCCATTAAAAAATACTTCCTCACATTACCTCTGAGCTGTCCCCCCATCTTCAAATTGTGGCCCCTTGTTCTTGCACACCTCTTTTTCTGAAAGATGCTGCCCTCTTGGACTTTGTTGATTTCTTTGACGTACTAGAAAGTTTCTATCATGTCCCCCCTCTTCCTCCTTTCCTCAAGGTTATACATATTAAGCTCCTTAAGACTCTCTTCATATGTCTTCTGGTGCAGACCCTGCACCATTTTAGTTGCGCTCCTCTGGACTGCCTCCATCTATGTCTTTGTGGAGAGTGGGTCTCCAGAACTGCACACAGTACTCCAGATGGGGTCTCACCAGCTGTCTATACAGAGGGATAACAACTTCTTGTTTTCCACTGGTGATGCCTCTACCTATGAATCCAAGTATCCCCCCAGCTATCTTTACTGCCCTTTCACATTGCGTTCCCACCTTTAGGTCATCTGATATGACTACCCCCAAGTCCCTTTCCATCATTGTTGTTGATAGTATCTCCCCCCATTGTGTACTCTTCCCCTGGGTTTTTGTTTCACAGGTACATTACTTTGCACTTCTTAGTACTGAATCTAAGCTGCCATGAATTTGACCATTTCTCCAACCTTGCCAAGTCCCTTCTCGTCCTTTTCACCCCACCTTGTGTAACAACTCTGTTGTAGATCTTTGTGTTGTCTGCAAAGAGACATACTTTTCCTTCCAGTCCCTCTGCAATGTCACTTATAAAGACACTGGAGGACTGGTCCCAGTACTAAACCCTGCAGTACCCCACTAGTAACCCCCCTTTCTTCACAGTGGACTCCGTCTACTATTACCCTCTGTGTCCTGTTCTCCAGCCAATTCTTTACCCAGGCTACCATCTTGGGACCCACTCCAAGGCTGGCTAACTTGTATATTAATCTTTTGTGTGGGACTTTGTCAAATATCTTGCTAAAGTCTAGGTAGGCTATGCCCACAGCCCCTCCCTGATCTACTATTTTGGTCACCCAGTCAAAGAAATCATTAGATTCATCTGACATGACCTTCCTGCTGTGAATCCATGCTGCCTTGGGTCTTGTGCCCTCTGGCCTCTAGATACTGAACAATTCTTTCCTTCAGAAGTGATTCCATCATTTTCCCTATCACTGAGGTTAAACTAACAGGTCTGTAGTTTTCTGCTTCTGCCCTGCTCCCACTTTTGTGAAGTGGAATAACATCTGCCCTCCTCCAGTCCTCAGGTACCACCCCATCCTCCCATGATTTGTTAAAGAGAGTAATCAGTGGTGTCACTAGTTCTGCCTTTAGTTCTTTTAGAATTCTGGGATGAATCCCATCAGGCACTATTGCTTTGTCCACCTTCAATGTTAAGAGTTCTTTCAGAACTCTTTTTTCTGTTAAGGGGCTGGTATCAACCCCCATATCCAGAGTGTTTCTATTGTTTGGTTTAGGTACCTCCTCCTCTTCATTTGTGAATACTGAGCAAAAATATTTGCTTAGTATCTCTGCCTTTTCACAGTCACCCTCTGACCACCCCCTCCTCTTTATTAAGCCTCATTATCCCTCCCTTGGTCTTTCTTCACTCTCTGATGTACCTATAAAAGGTTTTATCCCTTCTTAACTGAGTCAGCTATCTTTTCCTCAGTTTGGGCCTTTGCTGTTCTGACTGCCTTCCCTGCTTCCTTTTGCTTTAACTGATACAGTTCTCTGTCCTGCTCCTTCTGTGATTCCTTGTACTTTCTGAATGCTTTCTTTTTCTCCCTAACCTTCCCTGCCACCTCCTTCGAGAACCATAGTGGTTTCTTACATTGTTTTGTTTTGTTTATTTGCTTCACACAAAGGCTTCTTGCCTTTGTGATAGCAGTTTTGATTATTCCCCATTGTTCTTTCACCCCTCCTTCCTGCCCATTTGCTAGTGCATTCCTTAGGCACTCACCCATTTTGGCAAATTCAGCCCTCCTAAAGTCCAGTACCTTTGTCTTTGTATGGCTTGACTCTACTGCTGTGTTTATCGTGAACCATACTGTTCGATGGTCGCTAGTTCCTAGATGGCTACCCACTTCTAAATTTATGATCCTCTCTCCATCACCATTTGAGAGTACCAGATCTAAGATTTCTCCCTCTCAAGTGGGTTCCAGTACTAGTTGTCTAAGGCATGCCCCCTGTAGGGCATCTAGAATGACCCCACTCTTGGAAGTGGCTGCTGCAAATGCATTCCAGTTAACATCTGGCATATTCAGATCCCGCATCAACAATACCTCCCCTTTTTCTGCCATTCTAAGGATGCTTTCTATCATTTCCTCTTCACCATCCAAGTACAGCCTCCTGCTCACAGCTCCCTTCTCACGTCCCAATAGTGTTAGATCCATTGTTTCATTTCATTTCTGCATTCCGCACTGTGATTTAAAAATAGAAGTCATAGTTGTATTGGGTGAGTTCAGAAATGCTGATTATGGCTGACCTTATGAGAGAAGTGCATAGGTAGGTAACATATCAGGCTTCTGCTGGAATGACATGAATATTGCTATTAATTGTGTTTAGCATGGCTGAGTCATGTTCATGGAGGGCAGACTAGTGTGATAATTTGGTGCAGAGCGGTTACAAGAGATGAAAAGAGCCCACTTGCAGGTAAATTAACAATAGTAGAAGCTTCATTAGTTACCCCCACTAATGTAATTCAATTCAGGTCCGACTAGTTTTAAGCATGAATTGACTCAATCATGCCTCATTGTAGTTTTTATGTTGATTGCGTGCATGCGCAACAAACACGTTGCGGCAACTTTCTCCACAAGCAGGTTGTAGAGGCATGGCACTGTTGTGGCCAATGCCCCCACAGCCTGCAAAGGCTTGTCCTGCTTCCCCCAATGCCATGGCATGCTGCTGCTGACACTAGTTCAGCCAGCATGCCCCAACCTTCTAAAAGTAGTCGTTGCAATCAGGGGCCATCTCGTCATTGCAGTATCAGCCATCCGCTGCAATGAGGGAGCGACCAGCCATTGCATGGTGGGGTGTAAAAACCCGGATATTGTTTGTGAACATGGCGGTGGCTTACTGCCATGTTCACAAACAATATAAGCCCCCCTCAACCATGTTTAGTTGCCGATGGGGGCCCCAATCCCCGTCGGCTTCAGTGACCCAATGTTGATTGTGCCAACAGGGGAGCCCACTCCCCATCAGCATTATCCGATGGGGTGCCCAATCCCCATCGGCATAATGTGAACCCCCCTTTAGTTATGTGCCAACGGGGGGTGCACACTTCCCCATCGGCTTCTGGCCCCCAAAAAAGAAGCAGTTGGGTGGCATGCTGAGAGCCCACCCCAGCATGCCTAATGCCCCTGTGAAGAAAAAAACTGTCCGGCAATTTTTTTTTTAAACCTGTGAAATCAGAAAACTGTCCCTCATTGTCTCCCTGGCCCCCCTCCTACCACCTGCAGCCATCCACTGTGCACCCTGCCTCCCCACACCCCCTCACCCCATACTTACCTCCGGAGTCCAGCGTGATGATCTTCAGTGGACTGGGAACACATCTGCGCTCTTCAAAGCCAACCGCGAACTGAGGAAATGCCGGTAAGCTGTATGATGGTAAAAATAGGTTTTTTCAACTTTATTGCATATCTCAGTCATTTTTTGGAATTTTGGCACCACATTTTCAACATGGGGTTTATGGGACCCCTCCTCATGAATTCTCAAACTGTCATGGCATTAATTGGCCCCAAAAGGTGATTTTGCGGTCACTGCATGGAATCACCTTTCAGTGGAGATTAATGAAACAACAGTGCCAGTGTTCATGAGATGGGCTCTCAGAAAGTCTATGTTGCAAATTTGGTGGAAAAAATCCAAAAAATGACTGTTTTACAAGTGTGCATTGCGCGGTTGCTACACACACTCGTGAATTTGCGAATTTGCAATATTTTCAGGCCAGATTTTCAACATTGACATTTTTTCACACTTTCTTGTGAACAGTATGGCTGTCATTGTTCACATCCTGGCGGAAATATGTTTTCGCACTTCCGGTGCAGAATAGCGCTGTTGCTGTGGGAAATCAGTGTTTGGGACAGATTAAGAAAATGATAGTGACACTGTTAATGAGTAGAGGTCCTAAAATGCCTATGTTGAAAATTTGGTGACAATACTCCATAAAATGACTGTGTTATGAGCATGTGTTGCGCAGTTTGCACGCACACCCGTAACTTCACGAATTTATAATATTTTCACTCCAGATTTTCAACATTGCCATTTTCCCACACTTACTTATGAACAGTACAGCTGTCATTTTTCCCACCCTGGCTGAAATGTGTTTTTGCACTTCCGGTGCAGAATAGAGTGGTCGCTGTGGTAAATCATTGTCCGGGACAGATTAAGAAAATGAGAGTGGTATTGTTCATGAGCAGAAGTCCTAAAATGCCAATGTTCAAAATTTGGTGATGATAGCCCATCAAATGATTGTGTTACAAGTGTGCATTGCACACTTTCCACGCATCCTTGTAACTTCACAAATTTGTAATATTGTCACGCCAGATTTTCAACATTGGCATTATTTCACACCTCCTTATGAGCAGTACAGCTGTCATTTTTCACATCCTGACCGAAATGTGTTTTCACAGTTCCAGCACAGAATAATGCGGTTGCCATGAGAAATTACTGTTCGGGACAGATTAAGAAAATGACAGTGGCACTGTTCATGAGTAGAGGTCCTAAAATGCCTGTGTTGAAAATTTGGTAACGAAACTCCATAACATGACTGTGTTACAAGTGTGCGTTGAACTGTTTCCACGCACCCTTATTACTTCACAATTTTGTAATATTTTCACACCACATTTTTAACAGTGGCATTTTTCCACACCTCCTTATGAACAGTACAGCTGCCATTTTTCACATCCTGGGCTGCTGGAGAATAGCATGGTTGCTGTGGGAAATCACTGTTTCGGACAGATTAAGATCAAACAACTGAGAGGGGGGAGTGACCGAGCTCAACTGAGCTCTGTCGGGACTGCTGCAGATTTGTTTGTTGGCAGAAAAAGGCCCCAACGAAAGAATCCAGTACAAAAGGGCAGCCTGTAACACTGGGACAAACAGAACGAGAGAGCAAGTGATGGAGGGGGAGTGAGCAAACTCACCGGAGCGCTGTCAGAACTGCTGCAAATTTCTTTGTGGGCAGAAAAAGGCATCAATGCAGGCAGGGGCCCAGTACAAAAGGCCAGCCTGCAGCAGTGGGAGAAACAGTATGAGAGAGTGAGACAGGGGGACTGAGTGAGCTCAACGGAGCTCTATCTGGACTGCTGTGGATTTCTTTGTGGGCAGAAAAAGGTGCCAATGCAGGCAGGAGCCCCATACAAAAGGGCCGTTTCCAGCGCCAGAACAAACAGAATGAGCGCCTGAGAGAGGGAGACTGAGCGACCTCAATGGAGCTCTGTCTGGACATCTGCAGATTTCTTTGTGGACAGACAAAGGTGCCGATGCACTCAGGAGCCCTGTACACAAGCGCAGCCTGCAGCGCCAAGAGAATCAGAATGATTGAGTGACAGAGCGGTAGTGAGAGAACTCAACAGAGCTCTATTGTGACTGCTGTGGATTTCTTTGTGGGCAGAAAATGCGGCATCACAGGCAGGAGCCCCATACAAAATGGCCGCTTCCAGTGCCAGAACAAACAGAATGAGCGCGTGAGAGAGGGAGACTGAGCGATCTCAATGGAGCTCTGTCTGGACATCTGCAGATTTCTTTGTGGACAGACAAAGGTGCCAATGCACTCAGGAGCCCTGTACACAAGTGCAGCCTGCAGGACCAGGAGAATCAGAACAACTGAGTGACAGAGTGGTAGTGAGAGAGCTCAATGGAGCTCTATTGTGACTGCTGCGGATTTCTTTGTGGGCAGAAAATGCGGCATCGCAGGCAGGAGCCCAGCACAAAAGGGCAGCCTGCAGCGGCAGGAGACACAGAACGAGTGAGTGAGGGAGGGGGAGTGATTGAGCTCAACGGAGCTCTGTTGGGACTGCTGCAGATTTGTTTGTGGGCAGAAAAAGCCAGCACTGCACACAGGGGCCCAGTACAAATGGGCAGCCTGCAGTGGCGGGGAAACCAGAATGAGTGAGTGAGAGAGGGGGAGTGAGCGAGCTCATCCGAGCTCTATTGTAACTGCTGCAAATTCCTTTGTGAGCAGAAGAAGGCAGCAATGCAGGCAGGAGCCCAATAGAAAAGGGCAACCTGCAGCACTGGCAGAAACAGAATGAGCAAGTGAGAGAAGAGGAGTGAGCGAGCTCAACGGAGCTTTGTCGGGACTGCTGCAGATTTCTTTGTGGGCAGACAAAGGCGCCAACAGAGTCAGGAGCCCAGTACAAAAGGGCAGCCTGCAGCACCAGGAGAAACAGAATGAGTGAGTGACACAGGGGGAGTGAGTGACCTCAACGGAGCTCTGTCAGGACAGCTGTAGATTTCTCTATGGGCAGAAAAAGGTGCCAGCACAGGCAGGAGCCCAGTACAAAAGGGCAGCCTGCAGCGCTGGGAGAAACACAATGAGCGAGTGAGAGAGGGGGAGTGAGCGAGCTCAATGGAGCTCTATCATGACTGCTGCGGGTTTCTTTGTCAGCAGAAAAAGCCAGCAATGCAGGCAGGAGCCCAGTACAAAAGGCCAGCCTGCAGTGCTGGCAGAAACGGAACGAGTGAGTGAGAGAAAGGGAGTGAGTGAGCTCAACGGAGCTTTGTCAGGACTGCTGCAGATTTCTTTGTGGGCAGAAAAAGCCACCAACAGAGGCAGGAGCCCAATACAAAAGGGCAGGCTGCAGCGCCAGGAGAAACAGAATGAGCGAGTGAGAGAGAGGGAGTGAGCCACCTCAACGGAGCTTTGTCGGGACAGCTGCAGATTTCTTAGTGGGTAGAACAAGGTGCCAATGCAGGCAGAAGCCCAGTACAAAAGAGCAGCCTGCAGCACCGGAAGAAACAGACTGAGCGACTGACAGAGGGCCAGTGAGTGTGCTCAACAGACCAACGCAATCAACATTTGGCATTGACAAATGCTTGTTTTTAAAGGAAAGCACAAATAAAAGTTGCCTCAGTAAGATGCCAGAACCAGAAACAAACCAATCTCTTCTGTCACCACAACAGGACTACACAGCACTGCACTGCTGCCCAAATGGATAAGTTTGTAATGCATAACAGTACAATCAGATTGCCAGAACCATGCATGTTAATACAGCCCTTGAGGTGGTTCGAGGTGGCCATCAGGAAATTTCAGGTTGCCCATCACTGCCCTAGAGTGTTAGCAGCCAGATTTTAACAGCGGCAGGCTGCTGCTGGGCATCTGACTGATACGACTGTTTGCAAATGTTTTAAGGTGGACCAGCCTCCAGATTGGCTGGGGAGGCAGGCAAAGGTTTAGACAGGTTCAGGATCATTGGGGGACTAGCGTGGGAATTGATGTCAGGGGAAGGGCTGGAAACAGCAACTGAAACCCTCCACATCCTCCAACGGTCAATGCGGCAGTGGTCCTGTGAGTGTTCTAAGACTGAGTCCCGTAGAGTGTTAGCAGTCTGATTTTAAATGTTTCAGGCTGCTGCTGTGCATCCAACCGATATGGCTGTTCATAAATGTAACTGATGAATGATGAGTGATGACATCATTGACATGTCACTTTCTAACATTGGGGCCGGCCGTGGAGGCAGGCAGGTTGTGCCAGTCCATTCTGGACAATTCTTTATTCTGTTACTAATTTTTATTGAGTGTTATATATAACTTAACACATGTCTGCTGACCTATTCCTTGGTGTCTAGTGGACCCCCCATTATAGACCATGCTGTGTCTTTAGTCCAGCTTCCCTGATGTCTAGTGGACTCCCAACCCCCAAATGATTGTCCAATCCCCTCTGACTTGCCCATTCCAGACTCTGTAATCCCCCACACTGGACACCAATCAGAAGCCAGAAACCTGTTCAGTAAAGTGAAGGCCAGTACTGTACTCTCAATTGCTCAGTGAACAGCAGAAGGTGGCTGCCCGAGGTGATGCACAGAGGGCTGTGCCAGCTGCCATCTTACCTTACTAGTTTCTTGCTTCTGGTCGGTGTCCAGGGTGATGGTGGATGTGGGGTGGATGGTCTGGAGAAGGCAAGTCAGAAGGGGGTTGGGTGATCATTTGGGTTAGCAGGGTTCAATTAGCCAGCGGAAAATCTGGAGAAGGACACAGCATGGGCAATCAGGGGTGGGGGGCCACTAGACTCCATGGAATAAGAGAACAATAGTTAAGGTATATAAAACTCAATAGATAATAACAGAAAAAATTAAAAGTGTACAGAATGGGTGATTGGGTGTGGGGGCTCCTAGTCTGCTGGGTGGGACAGAAGAACAGAATGGACAATCAGGTGAAGGGGGGTCCACTAAACTACCAGGGATGTGGGACACAGTATACGTACAAAATGGGCAATGAGCAGGATGCAGTCATTGTGCTATGTTAAGGGCAGAGTTTTGGCACCATTAAATAGTGCTGCAATGGAGGCTGTTTATCACTGCTGAAACCTCTGAATATAATACAGCACTTATTATGCATTATGCATCACTTATTTGCATAGGCACAGTGGTATAGTCTGTGTGGTTATGCAGTAAGGTTTGTGCACGGCATCGGGTGCCTCTGAATATGGCTTCAGCCCCATTGTGGGGCTCTTCACAATTAGTATGGCACTAACCTGGTTAGTGCCATGCTAACCATTGAATATGGGGACCATGATATACTATGGATGCATCCAAGCAGCAAAGCAACTGACATCTAGAGGGAAGTGACCCAGAATTCAAGTTACTTTTATTCCATTTGTTCAAGGTGGCTTTTGATGGTACCTGAATTTGTTGAATTGAAGCACATTCTGTTGAGGTCTGTTGTCATGTCATAGGTTCATTTATTTATTCATTTATGATAGTAATCCTAATTAATAGGGTGTCAGTGTGGCTCAGTTGGTAGCACATCTGCCTCTGGACCAGAAGGTCAGGGGTTCTCATCCCACACTGGGATTGGACTTGCACCTAAAAATCACTGGCATCCGAGTGCAGTATTGGGGGGTGCTGTACTGCTGGGGTGTGCTGTCCTTCGGATGAGACATTAAACCAAGGTCCCTTCTGCCCATCCTGATGTTGTCCAGGTGGAAGTAAAAGAACCCTGGGCACTCTTCGCAAAGAGCAGGGAGCATTCCCGGTGTCCTGGCCAACATTCCCCTTCCCATAAACCAGTTCATGCAATTATCCAGGCTGTGTGTGGGTGATGATGTGCAATATGGCCACCACCACACATTCAGTCACTTCACTACCAGTCTAGCATTGCTTGTAAAGTGCTTTGGGATACTGTGTATGAAAAGCGTTATATAAATGCTGATTCTTCTTCTTCTACTAATTTTGTTGTGTTGTTTAATGCATTGTGCCTGAACTTTGAGGGGACGGTGCCCTGCCAAATATAATCTATTACTACTACTACTAGAAAATATATTTAATATGAACTGACATATCTAAGTATTTCACATCTAAACATAATGGACTCGATTCTCAACGCTCCCAGCATGGTGCAAGGGGCTTGCGCCACAAAAAAATGGGAAAAGTTTCCCTTGCACCAAAAGATGCACCGGGAGTGATTCTAAATGGAAGACTGCATCAACTGGAGGCTGCCTGCCCCAGACAGGGCTGGTGCAGCCTGTGTACCTAAAAATGGTCTGTGGCATGGTTCTAGAGGGCTTACAACAGACACAGGCTGCCATGTGCCCTAATATGGGATTCTCAGAACTCTCCCTAAGGGAGAAATTCTAAGTACCCTTAGACCAGCAAGGGCAGGTCTAAGGGTACATAGAAAATTTTCCTCTGGGAAAGTTGCCCTGTTTGTGGCAGCGTGCCATGGCGCCCCCATTCTCAAAGTCCCCGAAGACCACTATACCGCCATGTTTTTTTTTTAGTACAGTCATTTCATAGACATCAGGGATTGGGGAGGGGGGGCCACTATACCACCATGAGGTATTTTAATACATTAACTTTGGGGACATTGGGGAGGGGAGCAATTAGCCACTAGGGACTAGCTAGAGTGGTGCACAGCTGCCCCACAGTTTGCGCGGCAAACCCTCAGGATACACCTTCTGTTCAGCACACTGCCCAGGTTGCTGCATGCAACAGGATTTTGTCACCGGGACCCAGCCCAATAGAGAATCAAGCGCAGTATCCCTGGCACACCAGACTTTGATGCAAACTGCCTTTGGTGGCAGCTTGCATTAATCTAAGGGCTCTTTGAGAATTGAGCCCCATGTTTTTGTCAGTGTTTCCCCTTTAAGTGCTGGCACCATTCTTTAAAAAATAAAAGGTACTAAGGGTACAACCTCCATAAAAATAATAGAAAAATGAAAATGGTGTGAATAATGCCTATATTAAAATTAATTGTCGTAATAAAAAAGGAAAATCAAGGTCAAGAAGTGTGGGGGGGGGGGGATATGCACAATAGGCATAAACCCTAGTTCTCGAAATGACCAACATATAAGATTTGTTTTCACTTCATGCACTCACTTTCCCACTTTTCTGGATTGCAATAGATCAGTCTGCATTTACTCTAATAATGTACCCACAATTTGTATTAACAAAAAAAAAACCTAGATATTGTTTTTAAACATGTGAGAAAGCTATCCTCTGCCTCTCCCTTCTTTTGCTTTTTATGCAACTATCTGGATTCCTAGAATTAAGAGGTTGGGTTTTCAATAATAAATGTTAAGACTATACCATCTTACCAAATAAAAATGAAAGACTCTAATATAGATTGTGGCATGATCAAGGCTCTGATATTCAAACATTAGCACTGGCATGAACGTGGTTCACACCACAGCATATCCAGGTTTGGGCTTGTGCTCTGGGTGGGACCATATTCAGTGGCACCTGGAGTTCCCCCAATGCCCAGTAGGGCCCAGTGGCTAATATACAACTGCATCTATGCAAATGAGATGGTCCCCTCATGCATACCGGTGCAGCAGCATTTTCAAAGGTTTGCAATGGTGGTAAACAGGCGCTGCAAGCAACACTGTTCACCGCCACTGAAAACTACCTCTGATTCATGTGCTAAACCCACACCCCCGCCTGCCGAAGGCAAGGCGGCTGTACTACAGCCTCCCATCCCTGTGTCAAGATTCCTTCCTAGCCCATTACTTCGTTGTACAGTACTGCAGTTCCTTGGTGACCAGTGCACTTCCCCAACACTGATCCCCATTTCATTGTGTAAGTTAAATCCTTGGTGATCCAGTGGTTTCTTCCATCCATGATCCCCAGTACATCATGTAAGTTAAATTTCAGTTAAATTTCTGGTGGACCGGTGGTTCCCCCACCTGATCTCCCAGTACCTCTGTTAAGTCAACTCACTGGTGTCCAGGGTATCTGCCAAACAATCCCATGTCCCCCCAGCAAACCTGTCTGCTCACATCCAACCTCCCAGCACCTCCCTTTAACCCAGTAACCAGTGCTCATATACAGCAGAGCAAGATGACCAGCATGCCCTCCTCTCATCTCCTCGGCTGGCCACCTTATGAGACGTCAGTGAGTGTGTACACAGTAAAAAGAGCTGTTTCTACAGTATGCATGCTCACTGACTGCTCATATGGTTGCCCGTTGCAGACATAAGAGGTGGGCTGTGCTGGTTACTGTACACTGCTGTACATAAGCACTGGTTACAAGGGTGAGGGGGTTGTGGACAGACTGGATTTGAGTGAGTGGTTTGGGTGGGTGGCATGGGACTCTTCAGTGGGAGAAACCACTGGACACCAGAGAGTTGACTAAACAGATGTACTGGGAGATCAGGGCTGGGGGGAACCACTGGACCAGCAGGGATTTAACTTACAAGATGTACTGGGGGATGGGGGTTGGGGAACCGCTGCACCACCAGGGAGTGCATTTCAATGCGCAAAAAGTGCTAGGGCACTGTCGTGCCCCATGCATATGAACCCATAACAGGCATGCAAATGGCCCCTTAGCACCGTGTATGCCCATTGGACACATTGGCATGTTCGGGCTGAATATGGCTTACAGGGGGCCTGGCATTATCCCGTTTTGGGCCACACTATCCTCTGTGAACAACATGCAGCCCTGGACCATGTTAGGCTAGTGCAGATTCACTTAGTGCTGCACCAGCAAGGACCAGTATTCTGTAGGATAGCACCGCTGCATCAGTAAGTGTTATCTTTCTGAATAACACCATGGCTGGGGGTAGTACAGGGTCAAGTACAGTGCAAGCAGCTGCACTACAGCTGCACTGTTTTTTTTTTCTATTTGTGGCAGCATATTGATTTATTGTAGAAGTTATAGCCAGTAAAAGCACACTGAGCTGAAGTTCATTTACAGAGGCATACTATGAGCACAGGAATGTTTCTGTAAGTGACTTGCTCAAGATCATACAGTATGAAAGTGGTTGTTTTTGGTTTTAAACTCCTGCCCACTAAGTCTCCAGATTCACAGTGAGGTGCTTTATCCCAATATTCTATTATGCATGCCTGGACAGTGTCTTACAGATTCTTGGTAATCATTGTCTAGTCTACTTGGTGGTGCCTGACTACCTGCAAATAAAGCACAAAGTAAAATCTCTAGGAGTAATACTACAAATCATGAACGTAAAACACATACCATTACCTACCCAGCTCTTTGAACACAAATGTGCAGTGACTGTGATAGAGTTCCTGTCTGAACTGGGTCAGGATTTTATGGAGCTGTCATTTGGGAGATTTACTGTTTGATCTCCATCTATGTATCTTTATCATTTTCCCAGTTAGGGTGAGCTCAGGGAGCAGATCTGCAGAAATGCAATTAGTGTGTTCGCTGGCAGTCTTTTTTAGAGACACCTGTTAGGTGCTGCAAGTGATGTTACTTTCTAGTCTGTCAAAAAGATGGGAAGTGTTGCAATCATGTGGCTGCTGTACACAACTGAAATATTGTGCTTGCTTTGAGCATATCATTTTTTGTCTACCTTTCATAAAAAAAGGACCTTGATGGCAGAAAAGGACCACTTGACCCGCCCAGTTTGTTCATTTCCCTACCTATTGGATAAGCTGTAGATCCTAGTTAACCAACAACCTACTTCTTCCTACCTCCACCAGAACTGCCTTATGTCTGTCTCATGCATTCATGAATTCCCCCATTGTTTTTGACCCCACAACCTCCTCAGGAAGGCCATTCCATGCGTCCACCACACTCTCTGTTAACAAATATTTCCTCACATTGCCCCTGAGTCATTCCCTCTCTATCTTCAAATTGTGCTCCCTTGTTCTTACACATCTCTTTTTCTGAAAGATGCTACTCTCTTGGACTTTATTGAGTCCCTGAAGGTACTTGAAAGTTTCTATCATGTCCCCCCCTTTCCTCGAGTGTATACATATTAAGCTCTTTTAGTCTCTCTTCATACGGTTTCTGTTGCAGACCCAGCAACATTTTAGTTGTCTTCTGCTGGACTGCCTCCATCTTGTCTATGTCCTTGTGGAGATGAGGTCTCCAGAAGTGCACACAGTACTTCAGATGAGGTCTCACCAACTATCTGTACAGAGGGATAACAACTTCTTGTTTTCTACTGGTGATGCCTCTCCCTAGCCATCTCGGTATCCCCCCAGCCCTCTTCACTGCCTTCTCACATTGCTTGCTTACCCTTAGGTCATCTGATATGAATATCCCCAGGCCTCTTTCTATTTGTATTGTTGTTAGTACCCTTCCCCCCCATTGTGTACTCTTCTCCTGTGTTTTTGTTTCCCAGTTGCATTACTTTGCACTTCTTTGCATTGAATCTGAGCTGCCATACTTTTGACCATTCCTACAACATTGCCAACTCACTTCTTATTCTTTCCACCCCCCCCCCATATAGCATCCCTGTTGCAGATCTTTGTGTTGTCTGCAAACAGGCATACTTTTCCTTCCAGTCCCTCTGCAATGTCACTTATAAAGAAATTAATAGGGATGGGTCCCAGGACTGAACCCTGTGGAACCCTGCTAGTAACCCTCCTTTCTTTAGAGTGTGCTCTGTTTACTGTTACCCTCTGTGTCCTGTTGTCCAGCCAATTTTTTATCCAGGTTTCCACCCTGGGACCCACTCCCAGGTTTGTTAATCTTTTGTGTGGGACTGTGTCAAATGCCTTGCAAAGTCTAGGTAGGCCATGTCCACAGCCCTTCCCTGGTCCACTACTTTGGTCACCCAGTTAAAGAAATCTATTAGATTCATCTGTCATGACCTTCCCACTGTGAATCCATGCTGCTTTGGGTCTTGTGCCCCTCTGGCCTTGACGTACTCAACAATTCTTTCTTTTAGAAATGATTCCATCATTTTCCCTATCACTGAGGTCATATTAACAGGTCTGTAGTTTCCTGCCTTTGCTTTGTTCCCACTTTTGTGAAGAGGAATCATATCTGCCCTCCTCCAGTGCTCAAGTATCACATCATGCTCATATGATTTGATAAAAAGGGTAGTCAGTGGTGTCACTAGTTCTCCCCTTAGTTCTTTTAGAATTCTGGGGTGAATCCCATCAGACCCCATTGCTTTATCCACCTTCAGTTTTTGGAGTTCTTTCAGGATCCCTTCCTCTGTGAATGAACTGGTATCGATCCCCCTATCCAGGGTGCTTCTATTGATTAAAATAGGTAACTCCCCCCTCTTCTTTTGTGAATACTGAGCAGACGTATTTGTTCAGTATCCCTGCTTTTTCACTGTCACCCTCTGCCCACCCTCCCTCCTGTTTCTCAAGCCTCACTATCCCTTCCTTGGTCTTTTCTTGCTCCCTAATGTACTGTACCTATAAAAGGTTTTATCCCCCTTCTTAACCAAGTTTGCAATCTTTTCCTCAGTGTGGGCCTTTGCTATTCTGATTGCCTTCCCCACTTCCTTCTACTTTAACTGGTACAGTTCTCTGTCCTGCTCCTTCTGTGTTTCCTTATAGTTCATTAATGCTACGTTATCTTTTTCTCCCTAATCTTCCTGGCCACCTCTTTTGAGAACCATAGTGTTTTTTTCCTTCATTTTAATTTGTTTACTTGCTTCACACAAAGATTTGCTACCTCTGTGATGGCACTTTTGATTTTTCCCCATTGTTCCTCCACCTCTCCTTCTTGCCCATTTGCTAGTGCTTTTCCAAGACATTCTCCAGTTTTGCCAAAGTCAGCCCTACAAGTCCAGTTCCCTCACTTTTGTATGACTTGAAACTATGGCTGTGTTTATCATGAACCACACTGTTTGGTGGTCACTTGTTCCCAGATGGCTACCCACTTCTAAATCTGAATTCCTCTGTCTGCCCTATTTGAAAGTACCAGGTCAAAGATTGCTCCCTCCTGAGTGGTTCCAACACAAGTTGTCTGAGGCATGCCCCCTGAAGGGCATCAAGAATGACCCTGCTCTTGGATGTGGTTACAGCAAAGGTGTGCCAGTTAACATCTGGCACATTCAGGTCCCCATCAACAATATCTCCCCTTTTGCTGCCATCCTAAGGATGTCTTCCATCATTTCCATGTCCATTTCCATCCCCTGTGATGGGGGTCTGTATACAACACCCATAAGGATTGTTGTGCCTTTTCCTGTCTCCAGGGTGACCCACAGTGCCTTCTCTTCTCACTGTTTACCCTTTAGTTCCATTCCTTTGTTTCTTTCCCTTATGTAGAGAGCTCCTCCTCCTCCACTTTTACCTTCCCTTTCCCTCCTATAGATTGTGCACACTGGTATGTTGACATCCTAGTCATGGATCTCCATGTACCATTTTTCTGTGACTGCCACAATATCCAGGCATCTGTCTTCCATCAAGTCCATTAGTTCAGGGATCTTGTTACCCAGACTACGGGCATTTGTACTCATCGCCCTCCATCTTCCAATGGTTTTACCCCTTTTAGCCCCATCTCTGTCTTTACTGCTTTTTCCTTTTGCTCCATTTACCCTGCCCTTCTCAATATCAATTTCTCTATCTTGGTGTTTACCTTGCTAACTACCCTGTTTTGTGTGGGAGAACTGAAATTTCCCTGCTCCTTTTCAGTGACTGTCCCATTGGCTAGTTTAAATGCTTGCCAATGAATCATTTAAACCTATCACCTCATATCCTGGTTCCCCTCCAGGACAGATGCAGACCATCATGCCAGTATAGACCTGTATCTCTCCAGGTGGACCTCCAGTCCCCAATGAAGCCAAAACCTTTAGCTCTGCACCTGTATTTCAACCATTCACTGAATCCCATGGTGCACAGCACCTTATCCTCGCCCATGCCATAGACAGGCAGCACCTCCGATAAGGTTACCCTGCATGCTACTTGTCTAAGGCCTCTCCCCAACTCCACAAACTCCTCCTGCACTACTCTGATCTCATTCCCAGCCAGGTCACCTGTCCCCAAGTTGACAATGATGTGCAGCTCCCTACCCTGTATAGCTACTACCACAATTTTGAGGATTCACTATCTGTCCCTCCAAGCCATGGCACCAGGCAGACACCTTACCTCCCTTTCCCATCCCTTTTTCAGTTCTACACCCTAACAATTGAGTCCCCCACCAGGAGTTGTTTCCTTCCCTTGTGGGGTCCCGTGCCACCCTCCTGTGGGTCTCCTTTGTGGATGTTCCCGGCATCCTCCTTGGTCTCCATTGCAGATTTCTCCATAGAGGAACCACGCTCTGCCAGAACAGCATATGAATTGTTGAGAGGCACAACTATTGGGATGCTCCTCTGTTTCACCACCCTCACCCTCCCTGAGCCCACTGTGGTCCAACCACTCCTCTTTCTTGGCAACCTCTGAGGCAGTGGCAGTGGCCCTGATGGTCTCTGAATGGGGGAGGAGGTCCTCTGAATCCTGACCAACTCAGCCTGGAGATGAGCAATCTCCTCCCTCAGCCCAGAGAGGTGCCTGCAGATGGGACAACATTGTATCCTCCAGAATGTCTCCTGAAAGACTGCCACTCCACAGCCACTGCACTGTACTTTTCAATGACTATTCAATAAACAGTCCTTCTTGCCCATATGTTGAGTTTTATTTACTATTTCTGTAATAGTTCCCCTCAGAAGTAACTTTTCTTTCAGCAAACATAAATAATGAAGGAACCCTAAATGCAGATTTTTGCACCTGCAGCTTCTTTGAAGGGGTCATGAATAGAGATGTTGCAAAGTTTTACTCTGCCTACAAATTCCCCTCAAAATCACTAAATTTACCCCACAAAAAAATTTGCGAAATTGGCTTCTGGTGCCAAACTTCACTGGTTAATTTCGACTTATGTTAGTAACTTCGAAGATAATTTGCTTCTTATGTCAGAACTTCTCCAGTTAACTTCAAAGTTAACTTCAACTTTGTTAGTAACTTCAAAGTTAATTAAAAACATGGTTTGTCATATGATTCACTTACAGCAGGTCACATGGGAGACTCCAGGCAGGCAGGAAACAAATGTTCCACTTCCATTTCAGCAATTGTAGAAGTAGGAGACAGTGTGTTAGACATTCACTGATCACTTGAGCAGCCACATCTTTATATATGTTCTTAACATTTTTATGTTTGCTTGCATGCATGTGCAAGAAACATAGTGCAGCCATTTGAGTTTTTGTAGGTGCGGTACCCCTGCTTCCAATGCCCTGAGGGTTTTTGCAGGCTTGGCCCCACTGCACCAATGATTGTCCCAGCTGTCTATGACAGCAGTTCAAAGGCAGTGGCATACAGTTGAACGCAAACAACAGCTACAATTAGCGGTGGTAACGCGTAGGCAATTAGCATACTGCCGTGCCGTCAGCAGTATGCAAATTGACCCACACATCACCACCACTGATTGTAGCAGTGGTTGTATACATGCCTCGCCCTCATTTGTTATGTGCCGAGGGGGTGCCCAATCCCCCTCGGCTCATGCACCCCCCCAAGCATACTGTATCTCCGACAGGGGTGCCCAATCTCCATCAGCTCCAATGGCCCTCCCAAAAAAACACAAACTTCCAGGTGCCATGCTGGAACCCACCCCAGCATGGCATAAGTCCAGCATCCTTATGATTCCCCCCAACACTGTATGGCCAACAGGGGTTCCCAATCCCCCACTGGTTCCACTGCCCCCCAAAACTTCAAGGTGCCATGCTGGGAGCCCACTCGCATGTGACAAAAGTCCCACATTATCTATGTAAAATTTAAAAATCCTGTAACAAAAGAAAACGGTCCCTCGTTGATTCTCTTGCCCCCCAACCTGCACCCACCCTCTGTGTACCCCACCTCCCCACACCCCCTCACACCATACTCACCTCCGGAGGCCAGCATGACGATCTTCGGTGGACCAGGAACATGTCTGCACGCTTCAAAACTGACCACAAACTGAAGAAATGCCGGTAAGCTTTATAATGGCATGAATAGGTTTTATTCAACTTTGGTGCATATCTGGGTCATTTTTTTGAATTTATGAACCACATTTTCAACATGGGGTTCTTGGGACCCCTCCTCATAAATTCAGTGACTATCATTTGGTAATTTGGTCCCGAAAGGTGATTTTGCAGTCACTGCAAAGAATCACCTTTTGGGACTGATTAACAAAATGACAGTGTCACTGTTCATGAGATGGTCTCTCAAAAAGCCAATGTTTTAAATTTAGTGAAAAAATTCCCCAAAATGACAATGTCATGAGTGTGCATTGTGCAGTTACCATGCACACTGGCAAGTTCATAAATTTGTAAAATTTTCATTCAGTTTTTCAACATCGGCATTTTTTCACACCTCCTTATGAACAGTACAGCTGTCATTTTTCACTTCCTGGCTGAAATGTGTTCTTGTACTACTGGCGCAGAAAAGCGTGATCACTGTGGGAAATCAGTGTTTGGGGCAGATTAATAAAATTACAGTGACACCGTTCATGAGCAGAGGTTCTAAAATGCCTATGTTGAAAATTTGGTCACAAATGTCCATAAAATGACTGTGGTATAAGCGTGCATTGCACAGTTTCTATGTACCCTCGTAACTTCACAGATTTGTAATTTTTTCACTCCAGATTTTCAACATTGCCATTTTTCCACACATCTTTATGACCAGTACAGCTGTAATTTTTCACATCCTGGTTGAAATGTATTTTCACACTTCCAGAGCAGAATAGCACAGTCGCTGTGGGAAATCAGTGTTCAGAACAGACTAAGAAAATCACAGTAACACTGTTCATGAGCGGAGGTCCCAAAATGCCTATATTGAAAATCTGGTGCAAAAAAATCTCCCAAATAATTGTATTATGGGTGTGCATTGTGCAGTTTCTATACACACTTGTGACTTCACCAGTTTTTTTCATATTTTCGCTCAAGATTTTCAACATTACCATTTTTTTACACTTCCTTATGAACAGTACAGCTGTTATTTTTCACATCATGTTAGAAATGTGTTTTCACACCTGTAGTGCTAAATGACGCAATCACTGTGCGAAATCACCTTTTGGCTAACAAACTGATAGTGTCACTGCCCATGCGGTGGGGTCACAAAAAGTCTATGTTGAAAACTTAGAGTAAAAATGCCAAGACACACCCGGGGCCTTAGGGTTTCTGCCCATAACGCCCTACTCTGTAGGGTCTGACAGGCATCTGCCCTACCCTGTAGGGATTGACAGGTATTAAGGGTATGACTTAGGATTGTCGACAGTAATGGTCATGCCATTCCACCCCCACCCTGCAGCCAGTGACAGGCATCGAGGTGCACCTTGGACTCTTTGGCCCCAGAGTTCACATCATTCTCCTATACTGCACCCATTTCAGCATATTACTTTATGAAATGAGGTGAGTGTAAAGTCTGAATACCTCAAGGCACACCTCGACACTTGTCAGTGTCTGCAGGGTAGGGTGAGGTGAAATGTTGTTACCGTTATGGGTGTTGACCCAAAGGTATACCTCAATGCCTGTTCATCTCTGAAGGGTGGGGGGTGGAACTGGTGATAGTTCAATACATCACTGCCATTCCTATACTGCAGATGCTTGTCAGTGTCTGCAAGGTAGGGTGAGGTGAAATGTTGTGACTGTTATGGGTGATGACCCAAAGCCATAACCCAATGCCTGTCCATCTCTGAAGGGTGGGGGTGGAAATGGTGACAGTTCAATACATCACTGCCATTCCTATACTGCATCTGTCTAACTCTTGCACTTCCACTGCTAATGCCAGCAAGCAAACATTCAGCATTGACAAATGCTTGTTATATTTTACACCTTTTTGAGTTCTATTTCTTAGCTTTCTTTACCATAGTTTCTGAATTTATAAATTTTGTTAGTCTATATTGTTGTTTATTCTCACTTCTTACTCTCTTTTTCTTTCATTTTCTTTAAATTTTTTCTTGTAATGGAGGGGCAGCATCAGGACTTGGAGGAGTCGAGACAGGGTGGGGCTGGTGGAGGTGCAGTTGTTCATCTTAGCAGGCATGCATTTACCAGAAGGACTGGTGCCACACTGCCCTTAGCTCAGGAAGGGAGTTCTGCTGCTGCAGAGCAGCAGCATCAACAATAGCAAGAGAAACAGCAGCAGCCAGAACCACAGCAACAGCAGTAGGAAGAACAGAAGAAGCAGCCACAAGTCCCCCCCTCCCAGCAGAAACCCTCCACCTCCTCATCTGGTGCTCCCACAGTGCTCTGTAATATGAGACTTTTTTGAAATGCACCCTGCAGATGAGATGATGGTCGAGAAAAAAAGAGACCTGCCGTGGGACCAATGGCCAGAGGACGCACCTCTGCATCCACCACCTCATTGAGTGGAGGACCAAGGAGCGCAATGTGGCTGCACCATGTGATGGTGGTGGTGGTGATGCCACTGTGGGCAATGTGGAGCAACAGAAGGTCAGGGTTGATGCTGCTGCAAGTCGTTGCTGTAGGCACAAGCGTGACCACAGCTGTACTTGGTCTGTAACTCCCAGACAGCAGCCTGATGACCCCCATGGCACCTGTCTCTCATGGCTATAAGGCAGTTTTGTGGGCCGAGGTGCAGGATCTGTGGCATGACTTTAACAGTTTCCAGTAGGAAGTGATGGATCGGCTGGGCAGTTTTATGTCCATCCAGGCGAGGATCACCACTCTCCTGGTCGTTTTGACTGGTGTTGGTGGGCATGGCTCAGTTTCTGGCAGTGCTGGTGGGGTTTTCTGATTGGTTGCCAGAAACTGTTTATTGTACATTTAGTCATTCTACAATCTGTGTTCTTAGTTCCTCCACTCTCTGCCCCCCCATTAAAAATAAAAAAACACCCAAAAATATAAAAAGTGATAAAAATTAAAAAAAAAAAAACTCTGTTGTTTTCATGTCTTTTTTCTCTAACCACTTTTTTAGTATTGTCTTGTTTATTTGGATGTCCCTTGCCTGTCCAGTTCTGTTATTTCTTTAATCCTTTTTATACATGATGAGCCACTTTCCTTCCTTTCATTTTTGTTACTGATTCATCATGTGTACTCCCTCTGTCCACAAATGTCAAGTATTTGCCACATTAAATTGTTTCCCCATGGTATGCGGTGGTGTGTGACTAGTAGTTGTGTGCAACCGCCAACCACCCAAAGAAGTGCAAACCATAGCACAAACATGAGCTATTCTCATGAGAAGTTAAACATAAATCTGTTTTAAGCAATCAACATGTTTGCTGCGGTCGCCAGAAATGTTCAGTTGTGTCCCCAAAGAGAAAATGCTTCCCTTCAGTCAGTTACTGTTGCCACACACACCCCTGAGAAGGTGGTGCAAAACTGATGTGAAACTTGCAAGAGAACATAAGCATATTTATGGTACTCAGCATTTCTGGGCCCGCCATCCCACCACCACCATCAGCACTTTGCCAGAAATGTGAAGTTGTGTCCCCAGAGAGAAAAATGCTTCTCTTCAATCAAATAGTGTTGCCACACACACCTGAGAAGGCAGTGCAAAGCAGATGTGAAACTTGCAAGAGAACTTAAACATATTTATGGTACTAAGCATTTTTGGGCCTGCCACCCCAGTAACCCCACCACTATCACCAGCACTTTGCCAGAAATGTGGAGTTGTGTCCCCAGAGAGAAAAATGCTTCTCTTCAGTCAAATACTGTTGCTGCACACACCTGAGAAGATGGTGCAAAGCAGATGTGAAACTTGCAAGAGAACTTAAACATACTTATGGTACTAAGCATTTTGTGAAACTTGCAAGAGAACGTCAACATAGATACACAGATACATAGACAGTGTCGGCAGATAAGGGCCTATGGCCCACCCAGTCTGCCCATTTGAGCTTGTAAGTTCAGTTTGTTTTCCTAGAAGTCTGTTGCCCCTTACCCCTGACCTCCAGAACTCCTTTATGTCTATCCCATGCATTCTTAAATCCTGTGATTGTTTCAGCCCCCACCACTTCCTCTGGCAGGGTGTTCCACTTGTCCACCACCTGTTCTACGAAGAAATTCTTTCTCATGTTTCCTCTGAATCGTCCTCCCTCCAACTTCATTCCATACCCTCTAGTCCTGGAACATCTTTTTCGCTTAAAAATAGTGTTTTCCTGCACCCTGTTCCTCCCTGTAAGATACTTGTATGTCTCTATCATATCCCCCCTCTCCCTCCTCTCCTCCAGGGAGTACATGTTCAGTTCCTTCAACCTGTCTTCATAGGACTTGTGATGCAATCCATGCACCATCTTTGTTACATAGACAGTGTCGGCAGATAAGGGCCTATGGCCCACCCAGTCTGCCCATTTAAGTTTGTAAGTTCAGTTTATGTTTTCCAGGAAGTCTGTTGCCCCTTACCCCTGATCTCCACAATTCCTTTATGTCTATCCCATGCATTCTTAAATCCCGTGATTGTTTCAGCCCCCACCACTTCCTCTGGCAGGGTGTTCCAC
This sequence comes from Neoceratodus forsteri, assembly GCA_016271365.2. Classification (NCBI taxonomy): domain Eukaryota; kingdom Metazoa; phylum Chordata; order Ceratodontiformes; family Ceratodontidae; genus Neoceratodus; species Neoceratodus forsteri. The sequence goes on along the minus strand of CM028137.1, from coordinate 437,957,475 downwards.
TTGTCCACCACCCGTTCTGTGAAGAAATTCTTCCTCATGTTTCCTCTGAATCGTCCTCCCTCCAACTTCATCCCATGCCCTCTAGTCCTGGAACATCTTTTTCGCTTAAAAATAGTGCATTCCTGCACCCTGTTCCTCCCTGTAAGATACTTGTATGTCTCTATCATATCCCCTCTCCCTCCTCTCCTCCAGGGAGTACATGTTCAGTGCCTTCAACCTGTCCTCATAGGACTTGTGATGCAATCCATGCACCATCTTTGTTGCCCTCCTCTGAACCTTCTCTACCCTGTCTATGTCCTTACGTAGGTAAGGTCTCCAGAACTGCACGGTGTACTCCAGGTGCGGCCTCACTAGTGTCTTGTGTAGTGGAATTATGACCTCCCTTTTCCTGCTGGTGATGCCCCTGCCTATGCATCCCAGCATCCTATTTGCTTTACCTGCTGCCTTGTCACACTGTTTCCCTGCCTTGAGGTCATCAGAGATGATAACTCCAAGATCCCTTTCCTGCTTGGTGCATGCTATATCCTCACCCCCCAACTGATATATTGTGCCAGGGTTTTTGTGCCCCATATGCATTGTCTTGCACTTCCTTGCATTGAATTTCAACTGCCAAACCCCTGACCATTCTTCAAGTTTCTGCAGGTCCCTTCTCATTCTGTCTACACCCTCTGGTTGCCTTCCTCTGAGCCCTCTGAACATATGAGGGTGCTCAAAGAGCTGAAACAGGAGTTGGCGGCACTGCTCACAAGGTTATTTAATCTGTCACTGGACAAGGAAAGGGTTCCTAGGGACTAGAAAGGGGCTGAGGTAGTATCATTGTATAAGGGGGGGAGGAAGGGAGGAACCGGAACACTATCTCCCAGTTAGCCTTACCTCCATTGTGAGTAAGCTAATGGAGACCCTTATTAAGGAAAGGCTGATTAAATATCTGAAGGAAGAGAGCTTTCTGGATGTCAACAAGCATGTATTCACAGGTGGTAGTTCCTGCTAGACCAATCTGATTGAATTCTTTGACAGAGTTACAGAGATATGGAACCAGGGACATGACCTACCTGGACTTCAGGAAGGCCTTTGACACCATCCCCCACAGGAGACTGGTAGGCAAAGTAAGTAGCTTGGGAGTTCAAGTTCAAGTTTATTGCAGGAAAAAAAATCCATTGAGCATGCTCATTCACAAGGAGGTCCTGGAATACATGTACCAAGAAGACTAACAGAAACATACAGTAAATGCATATGACAGGATTTCAAGTGCTGGTAGGGTACATGAGTGACAAGTGTACAGGCATTACTCCAAATCTCATAAAGTAGGTCATCACACGCATACATAAATTGCAGGTTCCATCCATCTGGACCTTCGGAATAACAGAAGGCATATTCAGTCATAGAAAAAACTATTTTAATGACAACTACAGACACCTTTTATTTTTTCAGCAATTAACTTTTTAAAGAGACTAACAGAGACTAGTTTACATAGTTTCAGTGATAATTGTAGCTGATTCCAAATGACTGGAAGGGCAGTGGAGATGGCATGTTTACCGAAGGAGGTGCGAGTCTTGGGGACATCCAGGTAGATGAAATCTGATTTTTTGAGTGCATAGGCACTGCAGCAGGTATGGATGATGGAGGTTAGATAGCTCAGGGGCTTGTTAAGGAGAAACTTTAGAGTCCATGTGCTGGCATGGAGAATGCATCTGGTGGTAAGGGATGTCCAACCTACAGCTGAGTACAGGTTGCAATGGTGTGTCCGGTATGGGGAATTCATAATGAAGTGCAGTGCATGGTGATAAAGAATGTCTAGTTTATTAAGTTTTGATGTCATAGAAGAGCTTTAGATTATGTTCCCGTAGTCTAATAACGGGAGGAATGTGGCTTGGACAAGCCTAGTCCTGATCTTGGTTGGGAAGAGTGACCTGTTGGGTTAGAGGAAGCCTAGCCTTATTTTTAGTCTTTTACATAAGTCATTAAGGTGTTCAGTGAAGGCAAACATGCTGTCTAGCCAAAAACCAAGGTATTTAAATTTGGGGGTGACTTCCAAAGGCTCACCTAGAGAGGTAACTATAAAGTTTTCTGCAGGATGACAAGTACGGAAGGTGGTGTACTAGGGGAGAAGATCATAGCTTCAGTTTTCTTAGCATTTAAGAGGAGTTTGGCATTAATGAGACTGGAGTCTAGCAGAGCAAAGTCAGCTTGGAGGACATCCCTGACCTCAAGCAGTGAGGCATTAGATGTGTAGAGAACTGTATCATCAGCAAAGAAGTGCAATTTTGAGTTGGATATGTGGTGGTCAAGGTCGTTAATGTATAGAGAGATGAGAATGGGGCCAAAGATGGAGCTTTGCGGGACTCCCCTGGTGATTTGAAGGGGAGAGGAGAACAGGCCACCTGCTTTGATTTTTTGCAACCTTCAAGAAAGGTAGCTACTAAACCATTGGATGGTTGTTAGGGTGGCACCTATTTTAGCAAGGCTGTTTTCAGTTAGGCTGTGGTCTACGGTATCGAAAGCTTTGCTGAGATCTAAGAAGACAGCTTCCGTGAACTCCTTGGAGTCCATAGCGGAGATCCAATTGTCAGTTACTTTAGCCAAAGCAGTGACAGTATTGTGGTTAGAGCGGAAGCCAGATTGGGTTGGATTCAGCAGTGAATGGGTTTCTAAGTGGTGCTTTAGTTGTGTGTAAACCAGCTTTTCAAACACTTTGGAGAGGATAGGTAAGATAGAAATGGGTCTGTAATTATTTAAATCACATGAATCCCCCAACTTAAATAAGGGGAGGATGTGGGCTGATTTCCAGCATGAAGGTACTATGGAAGAAGAAATAGAGAGGTTGAAAACATGTAAGATTGGGGCCGTAAGGTAGGTGAACCAGAGTTTTAGGAAAAGCGGTTCAATTCCGTCATCCCCTGCACTTTTCTTAGTGTACAAGTTCTTAAGAGAATCATCAACTTCTTTGAAGTTAAGGGGGTGCTGTTGGAACGGATGGCTCATTTCTGGAGTAGCGGAGTTTGTACTGTCCAGGCTATTAACATGTGCCGCATACAGGGATGATTTGAATGCTAGGCCAGCAGTGACAAAGTGAGAGTTGAATTCTTCAAGGGTTTGGTTACTGTTTTCCAAGGCCATATCAGTTTTGATGATTTTAGTTGGCAGAGGAGAGGCCACTGGCCACCCTTCAATAGACTTAAGAGTCTTCCAGATTTTATAGGGGTCCCCTTTGGCCTGCTCTAGGGAGAAGACATAGAAGTTGGCTTTGGCAGATCGAATACGTTTAATGCAGGTATTTCTGGCAGCTCTAAAAATCTACCAATCCACTGGGCTTTTAGTGTGTCTACCCTTAGCCCATAATTTATCACGGGTAGAGAAAGCGTTCTTTAACTTAGCAGAGAACCAGGGGCGTGAGTTGTTTCTCATTCTGACCTTGATAAATGGAGCGTGTTTGTTTGCTAATGTGATTAGATTGTCATTTAGGACCATGACCGCTTCGTTAGGCATTTTGGAGAGATAAAGGTTTTGCCATCTAACCTGACTAAGGTCTTTCAGAAAGTTCGACACACTGAACTTATGAAATGACCGTTTGATTATGGTCTTAGACTGGTGACAAGTTTTAGTTTGTAGTCTTGTACAGACTACAATACCATGGTCACTCATATCATTATGGAATACAGCCAAATGAAGGATTTTATGGGGATGGGTAGATAATATAAGATCAAGAAGTGAGCTATTAGATAAGTTTATCTTGTTGACCCTGGTAGGTTCAGATACTAGTTGGATAAGACCAAGTTCATCACAGAGAGACTGTAGTCTGTGTGATTTGTGTGATACCCAATCCATGTTGAAGTGCCAAAAGATTAGTACTTTGGAGTTGGCAGCGGCTGTTAGCGACTTGAGGATATTAAGAAGATCAGTTCCACCACTAGGAGACCTATAACAACCTATAATTGTAATGCATTCCATGGAGAGAAGGTGTAGCTTTAAGGAAACAATTTTATATTCCTTATATTTTGAGTTACAAAGGATGTCACTAACTGAGAACTTGGCTTCAGTGTAAATAACTACTCCTCCACCCCTGGTCTCTGTGTCTGCCCTATACAACTTGTAGCCCACGAGGGTGACTTGTTGGTCCAAGTTAGATTTTTTTAGCCACAATTCTGTGATAATAATGAGATCAGACTCAGTATGTAAAGCCCATACTTGAAGTTGGTTGATTTTCTTAGGCAGGCTTAGGATATTAACTAGTATTAACTTAAGACCTGAGGCTGACACAAATTCAGTAGGTGAGGTGAGCAAGGTGGGTGGGCCAGGGTTTAACGCTATGCTTCCAGAGCACAGAAGGAGCAAAAAATAATAGTTTCTTAAATGCACTCAAGAGAGACCTGAGAGCTTTATTCCTTTTGCCCCGCTTTTTTGTGGTTGACAAAGACAACCTATTTCTGCTGGTATGTGCCAGAGAAGTGTGGTATTTTGAGTATAGAATAGGGAGCACTCTGACAGACATAGGTGAAGGAAGCAGGAGGTGTGGGGGGGGGGAAATAAAGTGATGTAGTCTAGCGGAGGGGGAGAGCGCCAGATAAAATGAGGTACCTCAGTAAAGAATAGGGCTAGCTAGGGTTGATGGGATGAGGGATGGGCTGGGTCCATATATTTCATTAGTGTGGAGGACAACAGGTGGACAACAGAAGAATAATATAATGCTGAGGGCACAGTATGCCACAGTTCCAGTAAGAGGTGCTGAAAGAAAGCAGATAGAAAGAGTACCTTATCCTAATTATATGAGGAAAGGGCACTGTGATTGGTCCTGCTGAGGACCAATAAAGAAGATGCAGTGCCAGCTGGAGGTGGAACAAAAGCGTATTTAATGGAGGCCTGGGTAGGGAGGTGGGAAGAAAAACAGAGATCAGGGCTGAGTCCTTATTGCAGAAAAAAGCCCAAATTCAAAGCAGTGGCTCAGGGGCAATCAGGGCTGTTTGATAGGAGGCGCCCAAGTTCCGATTGATCAGAAAGTGGCCGTACCTTTGGTGAAGGAGAGTCTGGGCTTGGTGATGCTGTCCACAGCTTCAGGAGCGCCATCTGACCATAGGAAGCTTCAGGTAGTGGAGCAAGGGCTTGCCCCTATCACAGGGAGCTGCTGGAAGGAGAGAGAAAGGGGCAGAATTTAAAGGCAGCTAGGGTGGGGTCAGGCAAAAGATTCGTAGCACAGGGAGAAAATTAGCAAGACAAAGAGGTACTTAATTTCGAGGCCAAGAGGGCGGCTGGTAAACACTTTACTGCTGTAGCTTCACTTAACAGAGCTGTAATCGCTTAAACAAAGTTTTTAGCTGTAAATTTAAATTTCAGGCAGGTCTTACAGAAATAGATTAGGCAAGTCAGTTTGGGGAAAAACAGAGATCAGGGCTGAGGCCTTATTGCAGAGAAGAGCCCAAATTCAAAGTTGTGGCTCTGGGCCAATCAGAAGAAGAAGAAGAAGAATCAGCATTTATATAGCGCTTTTCATACACAGTATCCCAAAGCACTTTACAAGCAATGCTAGACTGGTAGTGAAGTGACTGAATGTGTGGTGGCGGCCATATCGCACATCATCACCCACACACAGCCTGGATAATTGCATGAACCGGTTTATGGGAAGGGGAATGTTGGCCAGGACACCGGGAATGTTCCCTGCTCTTTTGTGAAGAGTGCTCTGGGTTCTTTTACTTCCACCTGGACACCCACCAGGACAACACCAGGATGGACAGAAGGGACCTCGGTTTAACGTCTCATCCGAAGGACAGCACACCCCAGCAGTACAGCACCCCCCAATACTGCACTCAGATGCCAGGGATTTTTAGGTGCAAGTCCAATCCCAGTGTGGGATGAGAACCCATGACCTTCTGGTGCAGAGGCGGATGTGCTACCAACTGAGCCATGCTGACACCTGTCAACTGTTTGCTAGGAGGCGCCCAAGTTCTGATTGGTTGGAAAGTGGCCGTACCTTTGGTGAAGGAGAGTCCAAGTTTGGTGATGTGGTCAGCTGCTTCGGGAGCACTGTCTGACCGGGGGATGCTTCAGGCAGCAGAGCGAGGGCTTGCCCCTATCATGGGGAGCCACTTTGGTGAAGGAGAGTCTGGGCTTGGTGATGCAGGCGGAGTGGGGAGGAAGCTCACAAGATGGGTTGAGCATTGGTTAGAGGGAGGGATGCAGAGGGTTGTGGTAAATGGGGTACACTCAAAATAGGAAAGGGTAATGAGTGGGGTTCCCGAGGGTTCAGTGCTGGGATTCACACTCTTCAACATTTATATTGGTGACATTACAGAGGGTCTACATGGGGAGGTGTGTCTGTTTGCAGACAACATGAAGATCTGTAATAGGGTGGACATGATGGGAGGGTGGAAAGTATGAGGGAGGATCTGGATAGTTTGGAGGAGTGGTCAGAAAGGTGGCTGTTACAATTTAATGCAAAAAAATGCCAATTTACGTATATAGGTGGCAATTCTCCATGGCACAGGATGTATGCTTTGAGGGGGTGTGTATCCCTCCCGTGGAGCTCCGCACCTGGGGACTGCTGCATGGTGGCCATATTCACTGCCACCGGTCACTGCGCAGACCCCTTCTGCTTCCCCACCCACATGGTGCATATGTGCATGGGGTCATATCCGCAGACACAGGCTAACATCCAATGGGATGCCCAGACCCGGTCCACCACTGGATCACCTGTACATTGGGTGGCTGCGATAGTGTCCACGATATCGGGGCAGATGGGTACTTTCAAACCCACCCCAGGCCCACATGTGCAACTCGTGAGCCTGAAGTGGCTCATTGGAGAGCCTATCCATGCCCCAACGTCCCCCCACTTCTGGTGACAACTTCCAGTGTGAGGTGCATACTGGCTACATCTGCCATCGGGACGTGTAGCCTGCTCCCTCCCTTGTCTGGTGCTCTGCTCTTTCCAGAATAGCGTAGGGCATGCTCCCAGATCACTCCCTGATGGGCTTGATTCACCAAGCAAATGATGTTGGCTGAGTGAGCCCGGGCTGGGGTACATGATGACTTCCAACTTCCATCAAGCTTGATCCCTGGTATTGCACAGGCCTTTCAAGGTGATAATTTTTCATGTTCATCTTCTGGAGGTGTGGGTATTTTCATTGGCAATTGTGCCTGATTCAATAGTTATTATTTCCTGTTGCTGTTGTTATCATTTCATGTACAGTACTTTGAAGACTGTGTATGTGCTGTGATATACTTAACTTGACTTAACTGAGAAAATGGAGATGGTTTGCTTGACTGCAGGATCTCTTCACACACCATTTCATTCAAATTTCAGTCCAGATAGCACCTGTGAAGACAAGAAAGGATTTTTGTGAAGGAAAGTAGCTGAAAGGAAAAGAAAGGGGAAGAAATGAAAGGAGAGGAAAGATAAGGAAAAACAATAAATCATAATGATATTTACTGTCAGAGTACTGCTGCTGGCTGCGTGCAATGGTGTATTTTTGGTGTCCATGTGTATTGGCACCAGCAAAACCTGCATGAAGGAGAAATAATATGAAAGCATTTTAATGCCGCACCGAGTCTCATGGACTGATTTTCTGCCCTGTAGTAGGCTGAAAGAAGAGTTGAAGTTTCTGAAAAACAATGCAGGTGTCTTACCATCACATCCGCTGAAGAAAGTCCTTGCTGCAGTATGGTTCTGCATGACGAGGTCTTACCAGCTTCAGTCAGTTGCTTAATATAGACTGTAGGACCATCACTTCCTTGGGCTAACAGTTGCAATGTTGTGGCATGCTGTGTGATAACGCTAGTGAGGAGGAGCAAGATGAATCTGGCAAGAGGAGTTTTGAGGAAGTACAGGAGGTGTTTCTGTTTATCACATTGGTGGCAATGAATCATCACTACGGTGGTAGAAGTGGTAGCCAATGCTGTTTCACACTCGTGAGGAGGAGGACATAGTGTAGCTGAAGCAGCACAGGGAGTACAGAGGAAGTAAAGGACATGGTTCTCCTTATCACATTTGGGTAACTGTCGTGTGTTGCTTGTGCCTTGCATGTATTATATAGTGCAGTGGTTTAAGGCACTGAGCTGCAAGTCTGGAGACCTGGATTTGAATTCCACAGCCCCCACTTGCATACTATGTGACCTTGAGCAAGTCAATTAACTTCCCTGTGGTCCCAGGTCACACCTGTAAACAAGCTTTCAGCTTAGTGTGCCACTTCTGGTTAAACAATTAAAAAAAAATTATATGTATGAATCACAATGCCTGGCTAGTAGATACCACTGTGGTGGCGTAAGTGCCATGCCATGCTGTTTCTGCCTGTGTTGGGGGATCCAAGGTGACTATACACATAAGATGATAGGAGGAGGAGGAGGAGGAGGAGGAGAAGGTTGAGATGTTGAGGTCACTGCTGCACAGCCATGGTGTGTCTTGCTGGCTTGAGCGTGTGTTCATTGTAAGTGGCATAGTGCATTGTTTACCTGTGTTCTACTTGATGCATTTAAAAAGCATCACTAATTAATAGCTGTGGATTTAAGTATCGGCACTGAATGTGAACATTATAATTGTTAATTTGACATCCCGGATTACATGGTAGGGGACGGTTGGGGAGGGAGAAGGAGGAAATAAATTGGAGAGTTTGTTATTCTTCCACATCATCCATGAAGCATCTCTTACAGTCTTCAAAAGTGGAATTGTAACCACAGGGATACTCCCCCTCCATCACTGCTTCATCCGCTTCAATGCCGAGAGATAGTAATGAGGTACATGCTGGTCTGCCAAAAGCACTTTCCTCCTCATCATCACTGTCAAGTAGTGGTGTGATAAGGGACATTACTCTTCTTGATGGGATGTGAGCCTCATTCATTTTGATAATTGAAAGGTGCATGCCTGTAGTTATGTGGGGGAAGAGCTCTTCACCCACAACCTACATAAAATAACAGCCTACAGCCACTCTACTTAGAGCAAGTTGCTCTCATTGTGTGGCGGTACTGGTGCTGGGCTGCTCTCTTCCTCATTCTGTCTGCCTGTGCTTGTTCCCCCCTCCTTTTTTTGTCTCTCGTTTTTTCATTTCCTTGTCATTTTGTACCCCCCCACTCCCCCTTTGTTTGTGTTGATTCTTCACCCTTTTTGTGGGGGTTCTCATTCCTACTTCCCTACTAGGCCGTGTTTACCATGGTCTATCTCTGCTCTATTACTGCTTGCTCATTTAAGTGTTTCTTTCTCCCTACTAGCTTCCATTTTCCTGAGCAGCTGCCACTCTGTGTCCCACTGTAGCTTGTGCACTTCCAGCCTGCCTAGCCAACATACCTCAGGCTGCCTTGCGCCACCACTGAGCTATGCTCCCTCCATTCCTTGCTGTATTACCTCCTGGACTGCTCATTCACTTGCTGCCAGATCCTCACCTTCCCTTCAGCTTGGATGCGTTTTTTCTTCCTTCAAGCGCTGTCCTGGACTTCTTCCGTTGTACCACTAGCCCATTCAGTTCCTCAGCAGTGCAGCTCCAGTGACTGTATGGTGGCTTCCTGACTTACCCTTGTCTTTCAATCACCACTGGCTGTCAGCCATTCGCAGAGTTTATTTTGCTGGGCCTTCTGGTATGGGCTGCTGGCTCCAACAGTGATGATCCCTATTACTGGGAGTGCATTACTGTTCAACATTATTCACACATAACAGAGTTTGTGTTAAGAAAAGCAATAACTTTGATGCATATTACATGCAGGTGCTATTTTCATTACACACAGTTTAAAGGTACCCTGCCTTGACATGCGTAACAGCAACCAATGAACAGTACAGAATAAGGCAGCCAAACTATAAACTGAAGAGAGATGTCTGCTTATGCAATTTTTCTACAAGCAAAGCAGTGAAGTCAAAACAGTCATAACAAACTTTAACTGCATCCACATTATTATCATTCATTTTGCTATGTCTCAAGAGTTTATTGCAGCAACGCTTTTCACACAGCAACGCTACAACTGCTAGCAAGGCTTCCTACTCTGTGAGGACTCCTGTATTTTGCAGGCTTGGAGGCTTCTACAGGACATCTAATTCCTGGACAGTTATTATTCTTCAGGACATATGTATTTACCTTTCTCAGGCTGCACTGCTCTCTACAGGTCAATCCAGGATTACATTCCGAGATTTCAAAGCACTTGCTTACTTTCCTCATCAATGACTTCACTGCCACCTTCTGGCATGGCTTTATTCCTAGTCCTCATCACCATCTTGTTACTGCACTCATGCTTCCTGCTTCTGTCATCCCTTTGGCTCAGCCTGGGTTGTCTGCTGCAACAAGTGGCCCTCCATGGAGGCACACCTGGTCATTCTAGCTGTGGTGATCAGCTTGACTTGCTCTCCCTTTTTCTGCCTCACCTACAAGGGGTTCAACCACACTGCTGGCCTTGAGAGGGCCTAGCCTGGCAAGCGTTCCCTCTCCTCTGCTACCCTGCTTGTGGGTTTGCAGTTCTGCTAGCCTTCATGGGGTCTAGCTGCCGCATTCTACACCTTTCTCCAGCTGACCTATGTGTGGCCCAGCCATTTATCCTACCCCATGTACCGGCCTTGCTGCTTCATCGCCTTTAGCCCTGGAAGTCATGCCATGTACTCCTTAGCCTCTGCACCTGCCTTGCAGATGCATGGTATGGTGGTTCAACTAATATTGCTACTCTTTCATGCAGACCTCATGTGATATCCACTTATTCTTACACTGTTTACTGACTTACGTACAGGTCTAAGCTTGCTTCCGAACTCATTGCTTATTGCTATCACACATCGTCGTTCCATTATTACCACCTTCTCCTTGACTTAGTCTGGGATTCTGCTGCACTCAATAACCTTTTCACCATTTCATGGTGTCACCGTTCAATGCTTATTACGCTCACTCAGTTGCTCACCTGCTTTAGCTTCTACTCCACCTGCCTTGCCCTGCATTGGGGCCTGAAGGTTCCAATATTTACTACACCTTCTTTACCCAGCTTAGCAAGCAGTTTCATGCCTTCTCATACTTGCTTCATCAGACAATCAAAGGATTCATAGCTCTCTAGCTTGTCCACTTACTGCTTTGCCCACTCAGGACCACGGGTTCCTTTGATCTACTTTTTGACTTCTGACCTCATCTAGCTATTCGCCTCACCTTCAGTAACTTTGGCTCCAGCTCCTCAGCTCTTGGAACTTGGACCATCACTTCAAGTTTGCCTGATTCACCACCTCAATTCCGGATGCTGCTATTGCTGTGTCTCCTGGAAATTGACATTGATTTGGAACCTTGCTCAGGATCTGCTATCATCTTTGCCGGATCTTCTACTTCGTTATTAGATTCTGTGCTTCACTTACTCATATTGACCTTATCAAGATTGGATGCATTGCCAGTGATTATTGCCTTTGTCACACTTCTAAGAGTCTGGATACTGCAGTCTCACCTTGCCTGCTCACCTACTTATCCATCAAGGTTCCTTCATATTCATGTGGACTTCCATCTAGAGTACAACTCAGGACAGAGTTCTCATTTCCCTTGGATACTTCTTACCATGCTGCTTCAGTTCATTCGGATGTCCTGTAACTTCTTTACTATCAGCCCTATCAACCAAACTCACTCCATTAGAGTCCTTTTATCTCATGCTTAAGCCTAAGACATTGCCCTACTCAAGCACCACAAGACTTAGTCCAGCTGTTTAAGGCACCAGCTTATTCAATTCAGCCCTCTCACCGCATTCTTCTGCCATACTTTAACCATCAGGAGCACAACTTTTGCTTGGATATGTTAACTAGCTAATAGTCATGGCTCGTTCCTAAATGTATGCACATACCACTCATACAGAGATAGCTGCTTAGCTAAAAGGAGGCTGTTATACTTACTTGCTTATTCACATGTCCTCAATGGTCTTCACAGTACCATCTACTGTCTGTTCAGTTACTCCTTTGCTGCTATTTCTGCATTGCATGTAGGTTTGTCAATTACTACTACTACTGACCTACATTCAGGTCCTTTTTGCTTAAGCAGTGCTTACTCATACCTACCACCATCCTTGACTTTGGCCTCTGGGATGACTGCCGCACTAGCTACACTGCTCTACAACCTGCCTTGCCGCGGGGCATGACATGTCACTACAACTCACTTCGAATGACCTGCACCCTACAAGGCCTGGAGGTCTATTGAACTTCTTACCAATGCATACCTGCTTTGCCCTCAGGGCCTGGAAGTTCACTGACAGTTCCTCGCCTACTTTCAAGACCTGCTTCACCCGTTCGGGCCTGGAGGTCTTTCAGTTCTCCATCCACTTGTATCCCAAGTTCTATTGCAAAAATCTACTCCTATCTGCCTTGCCACTCAAGAGCGAAGATTCCATCCACTCTGCCCCAGCCTCATATCTGCATCTAGCCTCCTAGCTTCACCAAGGGCCTTGTCCTTGCATAGCTTGCCATGGAATCCAAGACCACATATCCTCCTATTCAGGATTGCAAGTCATTTGTTCAAGCTCAAGTCCCCGTCAGAAAGAATATCTCACCTGCTGGATTGTTTGCCGGTACAACTTGACCATTTCAGATTGATGCCCACCTGTGGATTTTAATTTATCTGTATAAGATTCTTGCCAGAACATAGAGATCTCTTGGACTTGAAATTCATGAAGAATGTGCTGCCATCTCAGACTCTTATCTTCTGGACTCCGATTCAGCTTCCCTGTTATTGGATTCAGTATTGCAAAAGTAGTGATCTTCAGATTAGCCGACTACCTAATGTTTAATTTAGGATTACTCTCCTTCAGTATGCCCAGAAGGACAGACAGGTCAGTAGCCATGGGTCCTCAGAGGTTTCCCCCAAAGGGGGTTTTTCCTCTCCTGCATTCTACTGGCCAGACTCTCTGGAGTTGGAGGAGATAATCATTTGATAATTATTTTTCTTTGGGGGGGGTCTCTTCCTACTCGACTAAGCATCCTTCCTACAGTGAGATACAGAGAAAGGCCAAAACATCAAGTCATAACAAGTTACTTATCAGTTCAAGCATCTAAGCACCATGCTTATACCATCCAGTTCAAATGTACTATAATCACTGACTTGCTCATGTACTGTATAAGCTGAAGTATCTAAACACTAAACATTCCAAATAACTAATACCTTGTAAGCATCAGCCTACTTATTGGTCTGGTCTATGTATTCAAGCACAACCTACATCATTCAGCTACAGTCCATAACATAAGCCTAAGCTATGAACCAGGTAAGTAAAGCAATTGACCCGGGGGATTTGATGGATGTGGCTTACCTTGTCTTCTCTAAAGCTTTTGACAAACTACTACATGAAGAGTTAATGGGCATCCTGGAGTCAACTAAATTAAATATAAATATAATCAACTGGGTGAGTGAATGGCTGTCTAGTAGAAGACAGAGAGAGGTGGTCAATGGGGTTAAGTCAGATTGGGCAGGGATGACAAGCAGGGTTCCCCAGGGCTCAGTCTTGGGTCCTTGTCTTTTCAATGTATATGTGGCAACCATTCAGTGCTCGCACGCCAATGTATGGATTACAAAATTTGCAGATGACTGTAGATTAGAGGCAACAGTAAACAATGCTGGGAATGGACACACTATGCAAATGGCACTGAATGAGATCTAAAATTGGACAATTAAATACAAAATACCCCTGAATGTAGATAAGAGTGCTATTATGCACATGGGGAGTCATAATGTATGCATTCAGTACACTATAGGAAACAAAGACTTACCAGTTACCAATAAGGAAAGAGACCTAGGAATAACAATAACTCCGGACCTTCAGTTTAGTGAGCACCGCAGTATAATGGCAGGTAAGGTAAGTAGGAACTTGAACTGTATTCCTACAGTAGTAGCCTTAGACACTGCCAGCTATTTCCCGAAATATCTGTGATATTTCAGAAATATCTCCTGCTTTCTGCATTTCTGCAGTAGGGACAGCAGAGAGAAACTCTTCAGAAATTTCATGAAGCCATATCAGTAGCAGGGACAGGGAGGTGATACTGCCTTTGTATCTAGCATTGGTTAGGCATCAATTGGAATGTGGGACACAGGAATGGTCACCATATAAAAAAAGTGATATCATCAAACTTGAAAAAATTCAGAGCAACAAAGGTAATATCAGGCTGTAACAAACTCACGTACACAAAAAGATTAAAGGAATTAGATCTATACACTCTCCAATACAGAAGAGTACGGGGGGATATGTACATGGTTCACAAAGCACTACAGAAGGTAACAACAGTGAATACATATGGGTTAACGCTAAAGCATGGAATATACCCCACTAGGGTCCATCTACAGCAGTTAACCATGGAGAAATGGAATCTACAAAAGCGTAGACACTGGTTCAGCCTTAGGGTCCCCACTTTATAGAATAGCTTACCAACAGAGGTGGTCATAAATAATTCCACAGAGGCATTTAAAATGGGACTTGACAGGTGTATCACAAATAAATATGAAATAATATAAACATCAAGGCAAGCTAAATATGGACGTAGCTTGAACAATCTATGTAATATATGTAAGCCACACATAAATGTCAGCATGCCAATACTTTTGGGAATAGAGATTGGTGCACCTGTCTTGCACAATGGCGTTCGCTGAACTGAACACCCGCTCAGCACTGACACTGGAGGATGGGCAGCTCAGATATTTCAGGGCAACCGCTGTCAGTGCTGGCCAGTCATTGACCTTAGTGTCCCAGTATAGAAGTGGCTCATCTCCAATGGTGAGATTCTTTGTATCTACAAAATATGCATTTACCATGTGTTTTGCCACTCAAAGATGTGCAGCATGATCATATCCTCCTCCTCCGTTTCTTCCATGTCTGTGACTCCCACATGACTGAGGGAAGCCCATATGGTATTCAGTATAGGTTCCTTTAACCTGCATGGTTTTTGTGCAGTTTGACACCCCTGGGATGATGAAGAGTAGGTGGCAGGAACACCAGCTTGCTGTGTAGTATCCTCATGTGGCTTCGACCCCTGTCCCCTTAGAAGCAACTGTGCACCACTTACTCTCTGAGTAGATCTGTCAGTCTCTGCAGCTCCTGATGCCCACCTTGTAATATGGCTGCCAGCCCATGTTTATAATGCGGGTCAAGCATTGTGGCAATCCCAAACTCCTCAGACTGCAGAATTTACTGTATGTGGATGTTGGAGTCCAATGTGGACAGCATGTGTTCCATCAATGAGCAAATTGCTCTGTCACCACCTGCCTCCAGCTGTTGGTGCATGTTCAGCAGTGCCTGCCTCAGCACCCATAGCAGAGGGATGGACCCACTGATGCTGGCAGTGTCCTCACTAACTGCTTGTGTTGCATGCTCAAAGGGCCTTAGACTCGAGATGAACGCATCTATTAGGCCCACTGCTTTGTTGTGAGACACATGGATGCCCAACTGCTGTCATGACTCGCATGAAGTAGCAGATGCTCCGAAATTGCCTTATACTGCTGGTATAGATACTTCACCATGTACAAGGTGAAGTTCCACCTGGTGACAACGTCAAGTTTTAACCGATGCTGAGGCAGCTTGTTCTTTACCTGCAGAGCACGTAGATGGTCATGTGCTTTTGCTGAATGTTCAAAGTGGGCACTGATGCATTGGGCCAGAGTCAAAATTTCTTTTATATCTGGATGGTTGATGAAAGTCTGCCATTAGCACTGCTGATGAATCCAGCTTTCAGTGCATGGGGTGGAGTCACTCGTCAGTCTCTGTTAATACCAATTCCAGCATCTTTTCTCCAGTGTGTGACCTGAGGATACTGTTCATGGTCAGTGTCACATGTCGCCTATCACCAGACATGTTGCTACTGCCACAGTTTTTCCTAGTGCAATTCTTGCCTCTCCTCCAATCAGCCGCTTCCTCAGGTACCTGTGCCCAGTGTTCTGTAATGCACAGGTAAAAGCTACCAGCTTTTTTCCACTGGTCCACATGTCCATGCTTAGATGTACATACTGTGCTGAGGAAAGCTGCAGGGCATGACTTACCATGTCACATACATTACTGTTCAGTTCTGGGATGGCACGCTTTGAAAAGAATGTACTTGAAGAGCATCTGCCATTTAGGCAAGGCACGGGCCACGAGCCACCTAAATCCCACATTCATGACAAAGGAGTATGGCAACAAATCCAGAGCAAGCATTTCTGTAGCTATTGCATTCAACTCCCATGCTGTACCATGATCAGGTGGGAATTTAGTTTGCCAATCCAAAATGGAATGCAGCATTGGCTGAACTTTTCTTAATATTGCTGCCGGTGATGCACTTGGTGGTGTGCCAAACAGCTTGCCTCATTGTTATGCCATAAATGGGGTGATCCTTTACTGGGGATTGCCATTGGTACTCACAAGTGCTGCATGCTGGTCTGTTTCTGCTGGCACATTTGTATGTTCGTATGTTTGTATGACAGACTTCAGTGTCTCTGTTGTTTTTCATTATTGGGGTAGTAATCACACTTTGACTTGGGGTGGTAGTGCTGCTGCTAGGACCACTATTTGGCCCACTTCCAGAATCTTCTACATCCAGTACCACAAAGATATCCTCCTCCTCACCTGCACATCCATCTCCCTCATGTAGTCTTATTTGGCTTACATTGTCTGCTGATCTGGATGGACAGGAACCACTGATGCTGGCTGATTTCTGGTGTTCACTCCACCAAACTGGGTGCCTGTTTTTAAGGTGTGTATGTTGCCCACTTGTGCCAAGGTGACTACTCTTTTTACCCCTACTTACTCGGGTTTGATACAGTTAGCAAACTGCCACTATCTTGTCAAATAGGCTCACTACATAAAAATCCCACTTCAGGCATTTCTTGGGCCTTGTATTTACTTTGTGCCAAGATGACTGGGATAGCAAAGGAGATGATTTGCCCCTTGTTATGTTGTGGGGCGATTGGCTGGAAATATGGAAAAATGGTAGAAACAGTGCTCGGGAGTTCTTTTCCTTGGCAGATGTAGCAGTTAAGGCAACAGGAAAGGCACGCTCTGTAACAACCCATTTTGGCCTTTTCTTTTCAGGCTCCCATGTGGGATCCATGTCATCTGACACATCATCCACATCAGAGTCTGCAAAAAAGCTGGTATTCTCATCATCATCCTCCGCAAGTCTGTTCTCAGTAACAACAGGCTCTGTGACACGTACTTCCTCTTCATGACTGGTGTCCTTACCTCACCCGCATCCATTGGACACACATTATCAGGCTCTGCCTGCTGCAACCCACCATCACCAACAGCACCACTTTCTAATTGCACTTCCAAACCAACTGCATCCATGCCCACAGATGTTTGTTTGGTGGTGGTGCTGCTGCTTCCTGTCACTGAGTTACTTGACATTGACACATCCATAACTATGCATAACTATGTCTCCTACAGATGTGGCAGAGAAAAACTTAAAGGCAGAAAAGCCACCAGCAGGGAAAAATATGCTGCTACTGCTGTTACTGCCTGCCACAGAGTCATCTGAATTGGTTCATGCACTGCTATTAGGGACCAGAAACTGAGCAATGTTCTTTGTAGCTGATCCACAACCTCCCCCTTTAGTTGCCTATTTCTTCCCAGCCATTCTTCAGTGTATGCAGGGACACAACAATCATTCTGGTCTGGTTAAATCACAGTCAGGAGGACAGTGATTTTTTATGTTGGCTTGCGCGCATGCGCAAGAAACATCTTGCGACAGTGTGGATCTTGGGGCCGTGGCTGATCTTGAGCAAATACAGGGCACGCATCAGTAGGTGCATCCCTCATTCCCCAATCAGCCTGCATGCCACCGCCACACCATGAATTCATAATGGGACGAGCACATCAAAGCAAAGGTCCGCTGCAATCGTCATATGCAGCAGTCCTTTGCTTGCCATGCTCACTGCCATTATGATCATGGTTGGCGAGTGGGCGGCCGGCTCATGGTTTCCGACATCGGGGGTGCCCAATGCCCCTTGTCGGGCAACCCCCAGGTTTGTGTGCCAACGGGGATCCCTCCCTGTCTGCATCCCCCTCTGCAAATGTGGAATGCTGAGGGGGTGCCCAATCCCCTCGACTAACCCCCGCTCTTTTGCTGCTGACGGGAAGCCCACTCCCCATCGGCATCACCCCCCAACTGTTGAATGCTGAGGGGTGCCCAATCCCCTCGACTTACGCTCCCCCCTTTCTTTGTTTGCCAGCGGGGGAGGCATTACCCTCCCTGTATTGTGTGCCGATGAGGGTGCCCAATCTCCTGTTGGCTACTGACACACCCCCCCACAAAACCCACGTAGGTGGCATGCTGGGAGCCCACCCCAGCATGCCAAATGCCCTGTAATACAAAAACTGTCCCGCAACAGTTTCGCTTTTTTTTTCCTACACCTGGAAAATGAAAACCGTCCCTCGTAGTCTACATGCCCCCTTCCCCCCAACTGCACCCACCCACTGCGCACTCCTGCCTCCCTCACCCCCCATCACCCCATACTTACCTCCAGACTCTGGCGCGACAATCTTCCGTGGACCAGGAACACGTCTGCACTCTTCAAAGCCGACCGTGAACTGAGGAGATGCCGGTAAGCTGTATAAATCAATGAATAGGGTTTTTTCAACTTTGTTGCATATCTCAGGCATTTCTTAAAATTTTGGCACCAAATTTTCAACATGGGGTTTTTGGGGCCCCTCCTCATGAATTCTGTCACTGTCATGGCATTAATCGGCCTCGGAAGGTGATTTCGCAGTCACTGCGTGAAATCACCTTCCGGAACCCATTAACGAAATGACAGTGCCAGTGTTCATGAGGTGGCCTCTCAAAAAGCCTATGTTCCAAATTTGGTAGAAAAAGTCCAAGAAATGCCTGTTTTATGAGCGTGCATTGCGCAGTTGCTACGAAGGCTCGTAACTTTGTGCATTCGCAATATTTTAACGCTGTATTTTCAGCATTGTCATTTTTCTGCACCTCCTTGTGAACAGTACAGCTGTCATTTCCCACATCCTGCCCGAAATGTATTTTCACACTTCCGGCTCACAATTGCGCAGTCGCTGTGGGAAATCAGTGTTTGGGCCAGATTATGAAAATGACAGTGACACAGTTCATGAGCAGAGCTCCTAGAATGCCTATGTTGAAAATTTGGAACTGATACTCCATAAAATGACTGTGCTATGAGCATGCATTGGCAGATTGCATGCATGCTTGTACCATCATGCATTTGTGAAATTTTCACTCTGGATTTTCACCATTGCCATTTTTACACACCTCTTGATGAACAGTACAGCTGTCACTTCACATATCCTGCCCAAAATGTGTTTCTGCACTTCCGGCGCAGAATAGTGTGGTCGCTGTGCGAAATCACTTTTTGGGACACTTTGAGGAAATGACAGTGACACTGTACATGAGCAGAGGTGCTAAAATGCCTATGTTGAAAATTTGGTGTTGAACGCTCACAAACTGCCAGTGCTGTGAAGCGCAGCCTGCATATTTGCCACGAGACTCTGCAACTCTGCAACTTTCGTGATATTTGTATGCCACATTTTCAGCACTGCCATTTAATTACACCTCCTTATGAACTGTGCAGCTGTCATTTTTCACATCCTGCCCAGCATGTTTTCCCGGACTGCACTACCAAACACCCACAGGGACACCCTAATGCCTCTCACTCTCTGTGGGGTGGGGGTGGGTTGGCATCAGTTCAATACTTGACTGCCACTCCTATGCTGCATCTCTCTAACTCCTGCACTGCCAATGGCAGCAAGACAACATTTGGCATTGAAAAATGCTTGTTTTTTCTTAGCACAGTGTGCATGCAGGGACACAACAATCACTCTGGTCTGGTTTAATCGCAGTCAGTAGAACATTTATTTTTCTTCCTAGCACAGGTGTGCACCCAGGGACACAGCAATCATTCTGGTCTGGTTAAATCACAATCATGAGGACAGTGATTTTTTTTTTCCTAGCACAGGTGTGCATGCACGGAGTGTTACACAACAATCTCTCTGGTCTGGTTAAATTGCTGTCAGGAGGACAGTGATTTTCTTTTCCTAGCACAGGTGTGCAGGGACACATCAATCATTCTGGTCTGCTTAAATCACAGTCAAGAGGACAGTGATTTTTTTTTTTTTAGCACATGTATATGCAGGGACACATCAGTCACTCTGGTCTGGTTAAATCGCAGTCAGGAAGACAGTGATTGTTTTCCTAGAACATGTCTGCACAGGGACACGACAGTCACTATGGATAAATCGCAGTTAGGAGGACAGTGATTTTTTTCCTAGCACATGTATACACACACAGATACAACAGTCACTCTGGTCTGGTTAAATTGCAGTCAGGAGGACAGTGATTTATTCCTTACATAGGTATGCACACAGAGAGAGACAACAGTCACTCTGTTCTAGTTAAATCACAGTGAGGAGGACAGTGATTTTTTTTCCTAGCACCGGTATGCACACAGGGACACAACAGTCACTCTGGTCTGGTTAAATTTCAGTCAGGAGAAGGAGGATCACGTGATGCAGAATGCTGAGTAGGTGCTCCTCCGCTAAGCTCCTGCCTCCCGAATAAAAACTCGTCATTTAATATCGTTAAGTTTTAACTTGTTCCTCTGCCTGCAAGTTTTTCTTGCCTTTAAACAATGTGTGCTTCTGTTTTGGGTTCATCTGTGGTAAATGAAGGCTTACATGAAGACAGCCCAGCAGAAACATACCCCCGCAACTCCTGAGAAGGCCTCGAAAAAATCCCGAGCCTCGAGTGGCCCAGACAGACCGGACCCTTCATGTCAAGCTGGGGACCAAGAACCCCTAACACTTAACAGATTCTTGGAGGAATTTAAGCCATTCTGGGAAGAGATGAAAGATATAGCAATCGATTTGAAATCCCTCTCCAGAAAGTTAGAGGAAATCTCCATGACAGTATCAGACAATACTGCCCAAATAATTTTGGTTGAGAGAAAATTGGAAAGTCTGGATCCTGAGCTCCTACTAATGAGACAAAAGCTGTCTTGTCTTGAAACAAAGCTCGAAGACCTGGAAGGCCATAGCCGGAGAAATAATGTGGTAAACCTCGGGCTTCCCGAAGGGGAAGAAGGCCAGAATACTGTAGTCTTCACCCAGAAACTGGTTGAAAGGATCTCCGGTCTCTCTCCCTTTGGCCCAACATATATAATAGAACGGGCCCACCAATCTCTGCTACCAAAACCCCCACCTGATGCACCTCCTCGTCCCATCATTTGGCACTTCCTAAACTACTTAGAAAGGCAGCATTTTCTACAGAAAGTTAAGGCCCTGCAAGAAGTCTGATGGGAGAAGGTGAAGCTGAGAATTGCTCAAGATATCCCTGGTTCGGTCCGGCTGAAAAGGAAAGCCTTCCACCCGATTGTATCCAAGATTATAGCGGCGGGATCAAAGTTCAGGATGGGTTACCCAGCGAAGTTGCAAGTCTCAGTAAATGGCTCATGGCTTAATTTCGAGGATACTGAAGCTGCGCTAACAGGCCTTAAGTCTGCGTTCCCAGATTTGTTCCAGACGACCTGAGAGGACCTTCGGAACATCTAGATTTGCCAGGAACTCCAGAATGAACTATTGTTTGGCATTTTGTGTGGACACTGCTCTTTCTAAAGAAGGATTTTATTCGACTGTATGCCCCCTAATAGAACTGGGCTATCAGTAGAGGCCTGACTTTACTTGTAACAGCTCCTGGCCTGTTGGTGGGAATAGTGCATTATGGAAAGTCCTGGGGGGGTGGTTCCCAGAGGCTTTGTTTTGGACTGCATCTGTAACAACTTTGCTTGTTTAATTTCCTAGGGTTCACACAGGGATTTGGGTTACGACTTCTGTTTGGACTTTATGTGGTGGAGTTTCAGATTTCTGAGCGGTTCCGGGCTTTCAGGGCACCTCTGACTAGTGGTCTGGATCAGGTTATGACCAAAAGAGGGCGCGGTTCACATATTTAATGCAGGTCCGGTCATTTTCTCCAAGAGGGACTGCTTTGCTTATTAAGTAGTTCTGGTTTTTCAGGGAGGGGCTTCTCGGATTTAGAGGTCTGTATCCCCTGGGTAGTTACTCCCATGGTTTTCCCACCTCTGGATCTCATTTCATTTTCACCCGGTCTCATTTTCTCAGGTACTCATCTCGAAGATGGGCTTACCCCTCCATGTTAATTTTATCTCTGGCTCTGGTTCACGAGGTAGTCCCCTATGGGGAACAAACATTTTTCATTTCCCTCTCAAGACTTTCATGACGATTTTTCTTATTCACATTTTGAACATCCAGTTCTATTTCCCTTTCTCGATTATTAGTGGATTCATTAACAGAGGCTTGCAGGCCCTGGAAGCTTGAGACCGCTCTTTAGATATTAAACTGTCATCAATGCAATTTATTGATGGCTTTGTAGTACACAATGCGAGGGGAGATCATTAGCAGGGATATGTTCGGGGTTGGAGGGGAGGATAGGTCCCAGTGCTGTGCTAAACGTTGCTTGTGACAGTGTGGAGGTTGGGGAGGTTATATGTTCTTGTCGGGGGTGTATGGGAGGGTTTAATGGTGGGCTTTTCATGGGGGAGCTGGGGTGGTGGGAGGGCCTTACAGCAGCAATGGGGGTGGTGGTCAGATTTGTAGTGTTATACACCCGGAGTGCAGGGCCGAATACAGCATTCTTAGAAGACATCAGGAGATGGCCAAGGAGGTGACTTTTGCAACGTGGAACGTCAAGGGGATCAGGAAAAATCTAAACAATACCAGGTTCTCAAACACTTAAGTCTTTTACACACTCAGGTTACTTTTCTGCAAGAATCGCACCTGTTAGAAACAGAAGCCTTACAAGTGAGGAGGCAACAAGTGGGGATGGTCTATGACATCCAAGGATCCTCAAACAGCTGTGGGCTTATGATCATTATTAACAGAGGCATTCCCTTTGTCTCAACTCATACTATCAGGGATCCCGAGGGCAGGTTCATTTTGGGTATAGGTACTCTCTGGTCAATACCTCTGCTATTCGGCAGTATATAGGGTCCAAACGCTGATGACCTCGCCTATTTCATGAGACTCATAAACCTAATCCTGCCTTTCCTTCCCATAAGGATTGTCCTGGGGGGCAACTTTAATCAAGTCATAGATTCTAACCTTGACAGGTCTGGTGGTGCATCGGTGGAGATCTCCCCAGGTCAGAGGGCTTTTAGAGAACTACTGGATCAATATGGGTTCTGTGATGTCTGGCATGTTCTAAACCCTGATTTCAAGGAGTTTACATTCAGGTCTTTGGTACATGGCTCTCAGTCCCGTATTGACTACATACTCATTTCTCAGACTCTCTTGCCCGGGGTTAGGTCCTCCTCGATGCAGCCTGGCCCTATCTCTGACCACTCTTTGGTGCTGTGTAATTTGACAACTCAGGATGTGTAAAAGAGAGAAACACGATGGAAGCTTAATAACCAATTGCTTAAAGATTCTAATTATTGCAATACTATAAGGGAGCATATTGAGGCCTTTTTTTCAGTCTAACTCTTTAAACAGTGCAAAACCAGATATTATATGGGGGACTTTCAAGGCCTACATGACAGGCATCCTTATTAGCCTTTCGGTAGCCAGGAAAAGAGTTAGGGAGAGAGAATTACTGTCCTTGTTATCCCAAATTCGGACCCTTGAATCTAATTTCTGGGTTAATTCTTCAGAGGAGGACAAGGCGAGGCTCCTAGGGTTGAGAGACAAATATTTGGAACTACTCTGGGAAAAGGCCGAGTTAGCTATCATACATACTAAAGCTAGCTATACTGACCAAGGCGAGAAGGCCGGGCGCCTTTTGGCACTTCGTATTAAACAACAAGAGTCAGCGAGCTTCATCCCCTCTATCAAGGCTTCTGTAGATGGATCTCTGAAAACATCTCTTTCTGAGATAGTTCAGGAGTTCGCACCATATTACAAATCACTTTACGGGGATATGAAACATCCTCCCAGTCCAGTAAGCATGGAGAGTTACCTGAGAGATTCACAGCTACCCTCCCTCCCAGTACATTACATAGATTCTCTGGTCTCTCCTATAACTCTGGAGGAAATCGCCGAGGTTATCAGAGGTTTACCCTCGGATAAATCTCCTGGGCCTGATGGATTTCCTTCTCTTTTTTATAAAACTTTTCTAGAACTTTTACTGCCAATACTTAATAGTTTATTTCTGCATATCCTATCTGGGACAGAGGTCGATTCCCATCTATTTGAAGCCTTGATAGTGCTTCTTCCCAAACCAGACAAGGACCCCAAGCTCGTTCAGAGCTATAGGCCTATATCCCTTCTAAATCAGGATATCAAGATTCTTTCAAAGATTTTAGCTAACAGGTTATCCGTGGTGCTTCCCAAATTAATAGGTATGAATCAGGTAGGTTTCATGAAGGGACGCTCTTCAGCAGATCATTTGCGTATGTTATCCTATGTCTTCTCAGCTTCCAGAGATGCTGACTTTCCTGCAGGTTTGGTCTCTTTGGACGCAGAGAAGGCTTTTGACCGGGTGAATTGAAGTTTCCTCTTCAAGGTATTGAGTGCCTTTAAATTTCCTCCTGTATTCATTTCCTGGGTTGCCGCATTATATTAATCCCCCATGCCAAGAATTTCAGCTAATGGGGCCTTTTAAAACTACTTCTCACTTCAGTCAGACACCAGGCAGGGTTGTCCCCTATTGCCTCTCTTGTTCAATTTACATCTGGAACCTCTCATCCAAAACATTCTCCAAAATACCTCTATACAAGGTATCAGAGTTGGGCGTCACGAGATTAAACTAACTGCATACACAGATGATCTGCTGATACATCTCTCCCATCCAGCTTCTTCAATACCACCCTTACTGTACGAAATAGCCAAGTTCAGCAAGCTATTTAACTATAAGTTGAATGCCAGTAAATCCCTATTCTTCCCATTAAACAGTAAAGTATTTAAAGATGATATTTGCCCCCTTGGTTTAGGTTGTCTCCTAGAACAATTAAATATCTGGGCATAAAGTTATCCCATAACCCCTTAGTTTGGGTCAAAGATAATCTGGACTCTCTCTCTCACAGGTTATTATTCATGATCTAAACAGATGGTCTAAGCTTCCAATATCATTATGGGGCAGGATAAATATTATTAAGATGAATGTATTTCCTAGAATTTACTACCCTTTATCCATTCTCAATTCTTTTACTCCCATACGCTGGTTTAAGAAACTACACAGTACATTTACCAGATTTATTTGGGCAGATAAGTATCCCCGGTTGGCCCGCCATAAATTAGCTGCCCCAAAACGTCAGGGGGGGCAGAGGATTCCCCATATGGCATTATATTACTGGGCTAGTCATCTCGCAAAATGTCTGAGATGCATATCCCCAGGCCCTGAAATGACACAACCAGTATGGCTTAAGATTGAATTAGACGTAATCAAAGCCAAACACCTGGATCCCTCAAATTTATTCTACCTCAAGTTATCCCAGGTTAAGATGCCTGATTGCACTACAATAAGCATCTCTTTAAGAGCTTATACACAATTATGTTTATTTCTTCATTATTCCCCTCAGGCTGATTTAGCTCAATCTATTTGGAATTCCCCATCTTTTACATTTAATGGCAAGTGGATTCGCATCAACTGGCTGCCTCAATTAGGCGATGGAAAACTGCTTTCCTTGGTAGATGGGGAAGGGCTCTGGTTGTCCCCATGTGGTATTATGGATAAATTCCTCATCCCGGTCCCATTTCACTTTAAAGTCATGCAGTTAAGACACCTTCTCGCTGAAGCTCTGGGAAATTCTCCCCCTTCTCAGATGGTATCAGCTCTGATTTCTGAAATATCTAATTTTTCTGGATCACCAGGCACAGTTTCTAAGCTATACAGGGTGTCATACCATAAAAAATACGGGGACACCTTTGGACCTACCAATCTCTGGAACTCACTCCTTCCTCAATACCAGTTGGACTGGCATACCCTATGGAGATCTTGTCATAAGTATGTTTCCCAAGATAGATTTCGTCTTGTGCAATATCATATTTTACACAACATGTATTGCACTCCTGTTAAATTAAAAAAATGGGGCTTCTCAAACTCTAGTATATGTACCAAGTGCTTGCAAGAAGCGGGTACGCTCCTGCATATGTTCTGGTCCTGTCCCAAAGTTTCCTCCTTATGGAATTTAATTAAGATGTCTCTTGATCCCCTACTGGGCCTACAAGAGTATTTTATTCTGGAGGTGTGCCTTCTAGGGGATATGTCCCTGGTCAATGTCAGAATTAGGAAATACCATATTTCTATGGTTGCGCTTTCAGTTAAGAAACGTATATTGCGTCATTGGAAGGAACAATCAGCTCCTTCCTACCTGGAATGGTTACATGAAATCATTGCCAATCTTCGAACAGAGAAGGCAATAGCAAGTCTTCATAATAGACTAGCAGTATATAGTAAGATATGGGATCCCCTTCATTCCTTACTCTTGTTACCTCACTGAGGATATATCACACTCTGGTATTATCCATACGATTGTTATAACTGCGCACTGCACATTAGGGCGATTATGCTTTGCTGCTGCTATAAGGAGGGGTGGGATGAAAGGGGTGGGATGGGCAGTTTTCATTGTTCGAGTGCTATGGTACTTTCTGACTTGCTGTAACTGCCCATTATAATGGAAATGTATTAATAAAGTTTAAAATATAAAAAAAAAAAAATTCAGTCAGGAGGACAGTGATTATTTTCCTGGCACAGGTATGCACACAGGGACACAACAGTCACTCTTGTCTGGTTTAATCGCAGTTAGTAAAACAGTTATTTTTTTTCCTAGCACAGGTGTGCACCCAGAGACACAACAATCACTCTGGTCTGCTTAAATCAGAGTCAAGAGGACAGTGATTTTTTTTTATAGCACAGGTATATGCAGGGACACATCAGTCACTCTTATCTGGTTAAATCGCAGTCAGGAGGACAGTGATTTTTTTTTTCCTAGCACACATCTGCAAACAGGGACACAAATGTCACTCTAGTCTGGTTAAATCACAATCATGAGGATGGTGTTTTTTTTCCTAGCATGCATGGAGAGTAACACAACAATCACTGTGGTCTGGTTAAATTGCTGTCAGGAGGACAGTGATTTTTTTCCCCCTAGAACAGCTGTGCACACAGGGACACAACAATCACCCTGGTCTGGTTGAATCACAGTCAAGAGGACAGAGATTTTTTTTTAGCACAGGTGTGCACACAGGTACACAACAATCACTCTGGTCTGGTTAAATCGCAGTGAGGAGGATAGTGATTTTTTTTCCTAGCACAGGTATGCACACAGGGAAATAATAGTCACTGTATCCTGGTTAAATCACAGTCAGGAGGACAGTGATTTTCTTTCCTTGCACAGGTGTATACAAAAGGACTCAACAGTCACTCTCATCTGGTTAAATCACATTTAGGAGGATAGTAATTTTTTTCATAGCACAGGTGGGCATGCAGGGACACAACAAACATTCTGGTCTGGTTAAATCTCGGTCAGGAGGACAGTGATTTTTTTCTAGCACAGGTCTGCACACAGGGACACAACAGTCACTCTGGTTAAATCGCGGTCTGGAGGACAGTGATTTCTTTCCTAGGACGCGTCTGCATGCAGGGACACGACAGTCACTTTTGTTGGGTTAAATCAAATTCAGGAGGACAGTGATTTTTTTTCCTAGCACAGGTGTGCACACAGGGACAGAACAGTCACTCTGGTCTGGTTAAATCACAATCAGGAGGACTGTAATTTGTTTCCTAGCACAGGTGTGCAAACAGGAATAGAACAGTCTGTTTGGCCGGGTTAAATCACAGTCAGGAGGACAGTGATTTTCTTTCCTAACACAGGTGTGCACACAGGGACAGAACAGTCACTCTGGTCTGGTTAAATCAGTCAGGAGGACAGTGATTTTTTTTCTAGCAAAGGTGTGCATGCAGGGAGTTGGACAGTGATTTTTTTTCTAATATATGTGTGCCGACAAGGACACAAACAGTAATCACTCTGGCCTGTCAGTCAGAAAAGTAATGTTTTCTTAAGAAAATACAGGGCACTGGCCAATGATCTTTTACTGAACACAAGTGAACCTTCTAAAATTGCCTCTACCCTCCCCCACACAGCCACCAAACCACTACTTCTCTGTTAAAACAAAACGAAATACTTATAGCAAACAATACAGGAGAAGATCAACATAAAAAAATAATGTGTATACACAGGGCACTCACAAACACAGTTTTGAAGATGTGACCACCAAAATGATCTTTTATATTATGTTATATTTAGATTTTGACTCCAGGTTGCTACAACAAGCCCAAGCTCTGTTCTCTAAGTCTCTCTCCAACACACTACACTCAGAGAATGACCAAACTAGCTTCTCATTGGCTGTTCAGCAACATGTGACCTCCTATCCCATTGTGCATCGCAGACTTTGAAAATTATACAAAACTTCAACAGCGAAGTTCCAGTTTTGTGGATCTCAGATACTTTGATTATTGAATTAACATGCATTGAAGTTTTCAAATTCAAAAAATCCACGAAATTGCAAATGGAACACAAAGTGCAACTTTGAACTGCAGGAAACCTTTGTGGATCAGTTAAAATATGTGAAATTTTACACGGAGCAAATTTTTGCAACTTCGCACATATCTAGTCATGAATTTAATACTGAAAATTAATATTTTCTGTTGTCCTTGTATAATACTAGTTACACCTCTGTATTCAGGTGTGCTTTATGCTGCTTTGTTTTATTTTTTTTATTTTATTATTTTTTTTTATTTTAGATGATTCAGTCCATGAGGTCAAGCTCCCAGTTACTAGTTGTCTTAAGACTGCCTCAAAGAATGATATGTCAAAAATGATGAATCCGATTTTCCAGCTTTTGTAGAATTTTCTGGCACACTGTCAGACTGGAGACCAGACTAGTTTAAAAACCACGCTGGCTGGCAATAGTCTTCACATCTATAGTGTTTTCCTCTACATTACCAAAACAATGTTCAGATATCAAGCATCATTACCCAGCATGAATAAAAAAGTTGTCTGCCCTCATTGTACGCAGACAAACTTACTTTTCTAAACTTAAACCTAACTGAACGATGCAGCTCTCTTTTATTGTTCCAATAGAAGTGTACATTCAGGTCATGTTTAAAACTATTCTGAATGAAAGCAACTACCTTCTAGTATACCATTGTTAACATTTACAACTGCCACAGTAATGTCTATAAGATTGCTAGAATCATAAAGTAACTGGTAGGGTCTGATATTAACCAGGAATCAGGCACTGTAGTCTCTAAATCATAATGGTATGACATCACTTTAAGCTGATATGGAAAACATTTCCATAATAACCTGGTATGAAGTCATACAAGGATGATGTAGAGGAGGTCATAACTGATCTTTTACCTGTGTGGGGAGCCATTACACCCACTAAGAAGTGTATTTTTTTAATCCACATCATCTTATGCAGTGATGCACAATACAGCCCATTCAGTGAACACACACACACACACATGCACGCACACACACACACACACACACACACACACACACACACACACTACATATAATATTTAAAGTGGAGAGAGGTAGCATCCTGAGCTGATCTTCTGAGGAGGAGCTACTCTACTAGCAGATTATTTTGCTTGACTGTATTTACTACAGATATGCCATTGTTGCCTAAATGGTATAGTATTATTGTCACTATATATTCCATTTTTTAGGAGATGCTACTTTGATTCCAGTGATTACATTTCCTGATTGAGAGGTTGGTGGTGTTGAGATCCAGAGACCCAGA
Source organism: Neoceratodus forsteri (assembly GCA_016271365.2). Lineage (NCBI taxonomy): Eukaryota > Metazoa > Chordata > Ceratodontiformes > Ceratodontidae > Neoceratodus > Neoceratodus forsteri. The sequence continues at coordinate 437,927,823 of CM028137.1, read as the reverse complement.
GCGGGATGTTGAAGGAGACATGGTTAGGATCAACCTGTGAGCCCATGAACGGAGTTGAATTCTCGAGGGAACCTGAAGTGTAGAAAGACATGGAGAGCAAAGTCAACAGTCAAACAAGGAAGAAAACAAAGATGGAGGATACTGAGGCTACCCCACAAATCAGAGTTGGATGTGGGGGCAAAGAAACCAGAGGAGGACTGAGAGCTACAACAAGTGAAATACAATAAGTGACTGATTAAGGTATCCTGATAGTTTACACTACAAACCTGATATTTACTCTCTCTTTCATTTAATGGTTGCAAAACATTGTGGATTTATAAATATTTTTTGTTGGACGTCACATGATGAGGATGTCTGAGTAGCAGCCTTCCAGCAGAGTTCCCGCTACTCTGATCGACAAACTACTTAATTTCCTGACTTCAACTAAATTTCACAATATCTAGTGTTACCTAAAGCCTGCTTAAGGGGTGTAGTCACTTATTCACCATGAATTGGGAGTGCAATGGAGGCTGAAATGAGAATAGCACTACCCAAATATACACCCCCTCCAACGTCAGAGAAACTCAGCAAGAAATCTAGGCCGCATCCCACAGTCTCTGGCAGGGGATCTAGCACTGCCTCTGACCCTAATTTGCTCACACTAGAGCAATTCCTTGAAGAATTCCGCTCTTTCAGAGATGAAGTTAAATCACTTATCTTTGAAGCCTAAATCCATGGCGTCTGCCATCGAGGATATTTCCAAACATACTGGAGATAACGAAGTGCGCCTTATCTAATTAGAATGGAAGGTAGCCCAAATCAACCCTGAATTTGCTCTTACCAGGCAACAGATTACCAAACTTGAAGTGAAGGTGGAGGACCTGGAGAGCAGGAGTCGATGTAACAATGCTATGATCATCGATTTACCCAAGAAAGAGGAAAGACTGACTGCAGTGCAGTTCATACGGAAGTTAATCCAAAAGCTGGTGTGTCCATCTCCTTTCGGTCCTGTTTACTGCATCAAATGTGCTCATAGAGTTTTACGGCCAATGCCTCCACCAGATGCACATCCTCATCCCCAAATTTTTTAATTCTTAAACTTCCAAGAATGGCAGCATTTCTTAGTTAAGATAAAGGAGCTACAAAAGGTAAAATGGGCAGACAAGAAATTTAGAGTGGCACAGGATCTGCCTGCAATGGTCCAGCAATGGTGCACAGTGTTTCACCACATAGATTTCAAGCTACAGTACTCCCAGCCGGGGTGAAATTTTGCATGATGTATCCAGCTCGTCTACAGAGCTACCTCCAAAACCAATGGAAGAGTTTTGAAGATCCTACAATGGCAGAAACTGAGTTGGCGACTGCACTCCCCAATATGTTTAAGCCGCTCTGAAGATAGCTCTGGGACATCAGCTTGTATCAAGATTCAGGTACACAGTTCGATTTTGTAACTGGGCACACTTGTGAGCAATCCCACCATGCTAAAGGTGTCTAGGCCCTGAGACTGACCCCTGGAAAATGCCTTGCCTAGATTTTGTTTATGTACCTTTCCTTTACCTTTATTGGCCACTGGGAGCTAAGACTCCTATTTGTGTTCAGTCGGGATCATCAGTCTCCCTTAGCACACCACAAGAGTATTCCCTTTTTCTTTTTGGCACCATTATAATGCCCGATGGACATGGAGCCTGAAGTCTAAATTGAGGTACTGTATAGCTTCCACTAAAGCTCCTCAGAGATAAGTTTCTGTTTCTGTTATCTCAACCTAATGGCAAGGCGATTAATGGTCCCTGGACTTGGAGTGAGAGAAATTGCATACTGACTGGTTTTCTTCTTTTTTTTTTTGTTTTGTTTTGTTTTTGTGTGAGCCATTGCGCTGGGTCATAACAATGTCTCATCTTCAGTTTTATTAAGAGACTGGCAAATTGTAATGGGTTGGTTCTGCTAAGTTAAACGCAAGGATTCAAGTACAGAATAGCTCCCCATAATATCTGAGAGGGTCCTTTTGCCTGAACTGTTTGTTATTTTCATCTCTCAATGCTGGGAAGGGGGTTCTCCCCTTCCTGTTATTCCCTTATTTAGTTTTTTTTTTTTTTACTTTTGCTTGGTGGCAAGCACAAGAATCCTGAGCGCTGTGCACAGTTATTGTTCTGATTTTGTCGGTGGCATGGGACACAGTCTTGCAATACCACATTTGGGCAGTAGAGGGAAGCGGTGGCATTTCCCCATATACTATACATGCCTTTTCATGCGATTACCCATTCAGGGCTTTGATTTGACCTGCTAATTAGTAGTTTGTTTGCACTGTTGCAATGATACTGGTTATAAAGGCATATAAAGGTTATAAATGGAGGGGCAATGACCTGATAAGTCTTACTGTCACGATCAACCAGTTTTGTGTTGGGAGTAGGAGAGGAACTCCTTTGTGAAGCTTACAGTATTCAGTTTGCATTGGAGTCTTCTCGGGGGTAGCAGGGATTAATGTGTTTATATATCAGTTCTGTGTTGGATTGTTAGTGAAGAGGGGATTAGGGTTAGTAATTTAAGGTTGGGAACCACGGGGGGGGGGGATTGAAAGGCATCACCGGGGTTGGACTCAAATGTGGATAGTGATACAGAAACAGGTATTTTGCCCAAACAATACACGAGATAATGAAACATGGCCAATCAGATAAAATTTTTGTCTTGGAATGTATGAGGGGCCAGAAACAAAACAAAATGTTATAAAATCTTGAGGCACTTAAGCCATCTCAAAGCAGATGTGATATGCCTCCAGGAGATCCACTTGCTGTCCCCTGAATCAGGGCTCTTCCATAGACAAAATGTTGGACATGCCTTTGCAGCGGGGTCCAGTACCCAAAACAAGGGCACAGCTATCCTTACTAAATTCCAGCTGCCCTTCATCTGCCTGCAAACCCTAAGTGACCCAAATGTCCGATATTTGATGATCTGGGGCATCCTTGATTAGCATGAACTGATTATCGGGTGTTTTTATGGCCCCAATGCAGATTCTCCATCATTTTTTACTGTACTCCTACAGATACTATCTCCTTTTTCCAATCTCCCTTTGTTTCTTGGGGGAGACTGGAACCTTCCGTTCACACTGGACTTGAATAAAACATACCATAGATCCCAGAGGTTGTCACCAGCACAAAGGTCCATGTGGGATTTAGTGGAACACTTGGGGTTGTGCGACCCCTGGAGAACCCATAACCCATCCTCTAGGGCATACACTTTCCACTCTCTGGTGGATGGATCTTCCTCTAGAATAGATTATTTCTTAATGACCAAGTGTTGTCTCCCTATTGTCCGGGACTGTGGTATTACTTGGTATTACTTGATTTATAGGACAAAAGGCGGTGATTTGCCCATCGAGATTGTCCTCCATATACATGGAACATTTAGCCCAAATTCTAAACTTCCATCCATTTATCAAGTTTATTCTTAAATATTGTAATAGTTGGTGAGTCAACTATGTCCTGTGATAGTGTGTTCCATATTTTAGGTGTTCTAATGGAAAAATAATTTAGCCTCTTGTTATTATTTGTTTTTTTTACTTCTAATTGTTTGTTGTAGAGTCTGGCCACAATTTTCCTTGATGAGTAAGCAATACCACATATAGTCATTTGAGCAGGAGATTTGAGAATCCTAAACAACTGCAATAGGTCACCTCTGATCCGTGTCCACTTAAGTGAATGGAGTCCTGTTTTTTGAACTCTGGTATCATAATCAACATGAGCAAGGTGGGGGACAAGTTTACTAGCTCTTCGTTGAACTTGTTCGATTCTATTTATATTGGTCTTTAAATAAGGACTCCAAAACGGGGATCCATAGTCCAGATGGGGCCTAACATGTGACCTATACAAAGTCAAGAGGCATTGTTCTGTTTTGGAAATAAATATTTTATTAATCCTACAAAGTAACGTGTTGGTTTGGTTTGCAACTCTGTAACAGAGAGAAGTGGAAGATAATTTATCATTTACTAATATTCCTAGATCTTTTTCTACGTTAGAGGTCCTAATAATGGTATTATTTAGGAAATAAGTTTGTCTGGGGTTGCTTTTTCACAGGTGGAGTACTACACATTTAAATACAAAATCACACATGCCCACACAATGTAAAGCATCATGGGCTGCATATGCAAATCACCACAGAATGTTATGCTGGTTCAACTTTAAGCAGAATTGCATGGTGCCGAAAGGCCTCTCACACAGTTTGCAAAGGGTGCTAACAGATGACATAACATTGAAGTACATTCTATTATTAAATGCCCAGTTCTCAGTTAAGGCTAGATCAAGTTTTAGCTTATGACTATTATTCTGGTTATTAAACTTACCCCCAAGTTTGGTGTCATCGGCAAATTTAACCATAAAATTGTTGGCCGAGATACCCATATCACTGATGAACAAGTTGAACAAAAGACCCAGAACCGATCCCTGAGGAGCCCTGGTAGTCACCTCTCTTAAGTCAGACATTGCACCATTAACTCTTACCATCTGAGTCCTATTTCCCAACCAACTATCTATCCATGAAATAATGGATGATGAGATACCTAGATGGATTAATTTATTAATCAAGATGACATGTGATACCTTATTGAATGCCTTACTATAATCCAAAAGAATGACATCCATGGGTATATTACAATCAAGATTATAACTAATATGGTTATAGAAGGACAGCAAGTTCGTAGTACAGGAAAAACCTGATTTAAACCCATGTTAGTAATCATCATTGATGTTTAAAGTAGCCATTTTGCTTTCAAGTTGTTGTTTTATAATTTTTCCATTAATTTACATGGTATAGAAGTGAGGCTTATGGGCCTATAGTTTTCAACTTTCGATTGGGAACCCTGTTTAAAAAATAGGTGTAACAGTGGCTGTACTCCAATCAACAGGGACTGAGGATTCTCAAAGGGAGTTATTAAAGATAATTGTTAAAGGTAGGATAATTGAATCTTTTGAAGCAGGAGTTATCTCGGATCACTCCCAAGTTTGGTGTCTGGCTTCCTTGGGGTCACCTCTGAAAAAATATACCCTGTGGAAGCTCAATCACTAGCTTCTGAAGGACCCTGAGTTGGTTAAAAAGATGACACAAACCATTGACCAGTACAGGAAGGAGAGCTTGAATTCCACGTGAGACCAGACACTGAATGGGGTGCACAGAAATGTTCTCTTAGAGGAGAATTGATTAAACTAGCTTCTGTCAGGAGGTCTAAACCTCACTTTTAGGTTTTTGGTAATATTGGGAAAAATGATGGAGAACCTGCATTGGGGCCATAAAAACACCCAATAATCAGTTCATGCTAATCAAGGATTTCACAGATCATCAAATATCAGACATTAGGATGACAGCCAGACTTTGTAAATGACTACAAACTGGTTTTAAAATGGGAGAGGTGATACGGGAATGTACACCTACTGTTCCCATGGGAAAGGGAAAAGTTATAGCAACAAGTGAAAACTTACAAACACCAAATATCGCCTGCAAGTGGTTGCCAATTGTCAGGAGGTCTAAACCTCACTTTTAGGTTCTTGGCAATATTGGGACTGCAAGTAATCACAGACACGTTGCATAAGAGTAATAAACTTGTTTATTATCACCAAAAAGGATAAAATCACAGTTGCCCTAAGCAGTTTTTACCAATACGAACTGGGAGCCAGTGCTAAGCGTTTCCTATACCTTGAGTTTTTTTTGTGTCTCTTGGGATCTCTGAGGTACAAGACTAGTGTATCACATTATATACCTATGATAACTACTATGATTACTGTAAGATAGCAACATTTCTAGTTACAGAGATGAGCCCTATTGACTAAATTAGAGGAGGCTCCACAGTCCAAGATAACATTATACAATTTTGTAGTAGTCATCAGTTTGTGAAACAAAACAGTTTTTATACAGAGTTTTACATAACTCAGTGTAGTAGTACAAATCACCAAAAGGAGGAGATGCTGACTTACATATCATAATTATTCCAAGGACACAGGTGCCTTAGCATCTTACAAGTAAGAAATACACAGAAAATATATAGGAGAGTATATGTATTAGCAAACAAAGTGTATTACAGCAATATGCATACATATCCTGACATCTACTCTTGTACGGTAGATGCCCTTAGCCCTATATGTTATTATAACATATACTTAAGCACTAGCTGTCTATGGTGTACCTTTAAGGGTACCAATTAGGGTGCAGGGACCTTGTGTAACTCTTCTAACAAGAAGAAGAAAAGGGAAGAGCAAATCTATCTCCAACCTGTTTGTTCAATTTAGGCAATTGTAAAGCTGTCTTCCTCTGTCTAGAGATGACACCCCCGAAGCCTCCCTCTTAAAAATCCGGGAATCCTACCATGAATTGCTGAGGGAAAGGGTGGAGTATGCAATTCTTAAGTCCCGTTCACTTTACATAGACCAGGGAGAGAAAGCCGGTCACTTATTAGCCCTTCGGATAAAGAAGCAAGAATCTGCCAGATTGATAAAGGCCATAAAATCTAACACCGATGGGAATGTTAAAGCACCCAGAGAGAGAGATAGTGTCTGAATTTGAATCCTACTATAGAAAGTTGTATAATTCCAGGACAGTACCCCCTTCCCCTCAAGAGTTGTGGCATATTTGGCTCCCCTTCCTTTGCCATCCCTGAGGTCAGAGGAGAGAAATTTTCTCATAGCCCCCATCACAGAGACAGAAATCAGAGTAATAATCCAAGAGCTCCCTTTATAAAAGGCCCCAGGACCAGATGGACTTTCCACCAACTTCTACAAGAAGTTGCAGGATCAACTAATCCCCTGGTTGCATAGATTTTTTTACCTTCATACTGATGGAGACTCTGTCCAATCCTTACCTTCTAGAGGCCCTCATAGTGGTCCTTCACAAGCCTGGTAAGCCTAAGGATAGCATCATGAGTTATAGACCTATCTCCCTCATTAATAATCACATTAAGATCCTAGCTAAATTGTTAGCCAATAGATTGAGTCGAGTCCTTCCAGTCCTAATAGGCTCTGAACAAGTAAGATTCATGGCAGGTAGATTGTCCCAAGATCACCTGAGAAAACTGGCTCACATTTTTTCTGCATCCAGGGACTCTATTTACCCAGCAGTTCTGGTGTCCCTGGACACAGAGAAAGCCTTCGACAGAGTAGGTTGGGACTTTATGTTCGTGGTCCTAGCTAAGTTTGGCAACCCAAACTAATATATTCATTGGGTTAGATCCCTATATACTGCCCCCTGTGCTAGAATATATTGTAATAGTGTGATTTCCCCTTCCTTCCCTCTAAAGTCAGGTTCCTGACAGGGATGCCCCCCCCGTCACCGCTTTTATTTAACCTGTATCTAGAACCCACTGTTATGGAGACTAATGACCAACCCCCATATCCATGGTGTGCAGATAGGTTCCCATGTGTTAACAGTTTCGGCCAATGTGGATGACATTCTTCTGCACCTTACCCAACCTACCTGTTCTATCCAAGCTGCTCTGGACTATATTGGAGTATAGTGCCCTTTCCAATTACAAAGTTAATCCAGACAAGATCCAGGTTTTCTCACTGAATAACAGAACCATAGGGCCTCATTCGGTCTTTCTGGCTTACAATGGCCCCAGGACAACCTTACATACTTAGGTATTTTCCTAGCTAGACACTCCACTCAATTGAAAACACTAAACCTTGACTCCTTGCTCTCCAAGACTCAGCAGGACTTAACCCACTGGAAGGATCTGCCTCTGTCTCTTTGGAGGAGGATTAGTTTGATCAAAATGAATATTTTACCCCGTATATTTTACCCCGAGTATGTTGACCCTATGGCTGCCTCTTACATGGTTCAAGAAACTGCATTGAAAAGTCTCGGATTTTCTATGGTGCTGTAAACCCTCAAAGCATGCTTATCACATACTTGCCAGCCCCAAAGAGAAGGGTGGCCTATGACTCCTTCATTTTGGTTTGTATTACTGGGCCAGTCATTAAAGTAAGTACCTTGGGTGGCTGCAACCATTAGAGACTCTACATACATTTCCTTACAGCCCATCCTGGCTCTCCATTGAACAGGAGCTAATTGACTCGAGTGGTTTCTCTCGGGAGGCTATCCTCCATGCACTGATCAAGGACCTCCCCAAAACATGGAGTGGCTCTCCAAATATCACCACTATGCGGGTTCATTTTCACTTGTATAAAGTGTTGAAATATAACCCCATTAGGTATCCCAAGCAACCAATATTGCAGAATCCTAATTTTCGCATTGACCGAGCCCCTTTATCGGAGGTCTTGCTCTTGTCTCTCAAAGGGAAGTGCCCCCAAGAGTTGGCAATAGGCAACTCCTATCTTTCGGTCAAGGATATGATGATGAGATTCCCAGCAGGCCCAGGAGGCTATTACAAGTACTATCAGGACCGTCATCTACTGATGTCGAAACAGCTTTCAAAGGGTATTGGGAGTGGAATAGATGAGATTTTTCAACCTCTAACTGTTCTGTCCCAACAACCGCATTCTGCCTCCCTTATATATGCCTCTTTGTATGACTTGGTCTTCAGTCATCCTGATGGGGCCTCACCTTATTGGTCTGATAGGTTTCCTCTGAAGGTCCTTAATTGGAATAAAATATGGAGGTCTTGTCATTCCTTCATCACGTAGGCTAGACTGCGGCTTATACAATATTCAATCCTTCAAAACATGTATTCGACTCCAGTGAAGTTGTATAAAATGGGTAAACTCCCTTCTTCAACTTGTAGCCACTGTGGTCAAGCAGAAGTTACCCTATATCACATTTTCTGGGAATGCCCTTCTGTTGTGGTTTTTTGGAGACCATTAAACAGAGGGCAGATCCCCCTCTGGGCTTAGAAAACTTACTTTCCCTGGAAATCTGTCTTCTGGGAGACTTCACTGGAGTCGAGATCAAGCAACGTAGGTTCCACGTGGCCATGATTGCCCTCTCTCTTAAGGCCCTGGAACTCTGTCACTGGAAATAGGATACTGCCATCTCTTATCTGGAATGGCTTCAGGAATTGTTAGCCAGTCTATGAGTAAAAAAACTGGCTGCAAGCCTGCATAATTGTATGCATCGATACAAAGAAAGATGTGAATCCATGTATACTTTATATAGTCTTTAAAGGTATATTGTCAAAAAGAGTACTGCCAAGGGTGATGCGGGGGATTCCTGTGAATGTTACTTTGAATGTTGTGTATTGTATTACATTATAGTATTGTACCCATTATTGTCCTGTGTATGCTTTTATTCTGTATGTCTGTTCTGACTGGGAAAATTAATAATGTTGAATTTCAAAAAAAATGAATATTTTTTTTTTGTTTATTTTAATGTTTTTTTTTTTTATTTCACATCATGAAAAAGAACTGACCAATAACAGGGTATGTTGTGGGTTGATGTAGATCTCTAATGGTTGCCCATAGATTTCCCCTATAAAAGCATTAGTGGAGTCAGATAAGCAATCACTATAGTGAGAAAGCATCAGGAGCTAAAGTGACATAAATAAAAAGGCCTTTTATGAATGACTGTGGATGGGTAGTGGGTTTGCAAAAGGAAAACAAATATCAGAACATATAACCAGTGTGGTTTTATTCAACAAAGTCAATTTTTCTGTAAAAAGGCAACTCTTCGGGACCACTTTATAAATAATTCAGCCAGTTCTTTGTAAGAAAGGATAAGATTATCCAGACTAACCAGTTAGATTAGCAGGAGCCCTCTATCTCTCTGGCACTATCAACCAGGTCTCAGCTTGAAATTTGTTTTTCTTCAGTTTCAGATTCCTCTTTAGCAGTTAAGTTTTTACCTTACCCAGACCAAAGACGGACTAACTAGCTTAAATTCTGTAGGGCTTATATACTCCTTCCCTCCGGGTCACATGATCTGGCTCCCTTACAACACACACAGGTATAAAAGGCCTTGTTATATGGCCGGCTGGCTTCTACAAGGCAGTGCTCCCTTTAAAGTAAGGTTTCTACTTTATTTCATAACAAAACAATGGACACTCAGGGCAGGATATTAAATTACATGAAAGGCATTTAAACATACAACAACCATTTCCTCATTATCACTTAATGTGTGCTCGTGGTTAAACTGTGACTATAAACAATTATTCCGATTTACATTTGGCTGACTTGGACTGTAGCCTTTAACAGTACCAGGCAGCCATGAGTTCCATGTGAAAGGGACACCTCTGATTTGGACATGTAGCACCAGGCCTTCTAAAGTTGGGTAGTTCTTGCATATAGGTCCCTTTTCAAACTGAGGGCACAGCCTTCCCAAGTAGCCTGAGGAAACACTGTATAATTTAATTCTATAAAATCCCTGCAATGAGTCTGCAGTGCTGGCCCAGGAAGTGCAGAGCACATTGCTACATGTTTCAATCTCTTGCCGCTAGCTGCAGAGCTTTGCAGTCTCGTGGGGTGGGGATCTGTATTTTACTAAATTAGCTCCTTTGTTTAACCTAAATATGTGTTTTAATCTTACTCCTTTTTGGAGTGAAGGCTGGCACGATTGTTGCCTCAGGGATCAGCATTTCACTTACTGGCTCAAGACTTTTGCGTAAAGCTTTTTGCCAGCTATGAGTGCTGGGTTCTTTCATGCTTTTTTCCTCGTCCACCCAACACCCTGTTGTTGTGAAAGTAGAAAGGGGGAAAATATATAAAATATATTCAAAGGGCTTCGGAGTTCCCTCAGCAAGTGCCTATTTATTTCAATAGCAGGCACTGAGGAGTGGAGTTGAACTGTCTCTTCAGTATCCCTTCTGCTAAAATAAAGACACGCAGAGATACAAACAATAAGAAAACAACCCTTTGTTTTCTAGGGCATCATTTTGAGATGTCTGCCAGCAGTGACACCTTTTATTTATATTTGACCTCCCAGAAGCGAGGTCACTATGTATTAAAAACACAGAAACTGATGGCGAACAAGGACTGCTAGGCCTACCCAGTCTGCTCATTTTTTCTACCTGCTGCAGAAATTACAGACCCTACTTCATCTCCGTCTTTGATCTCTTTCCTATCAGTAGATTTCCCCTATGTCTATCTCATGTATTTTTGAATTCCCCTACTGAAGTTTCCCCCACCACCTCTGATGGGAGGCTGTTAAATGCATCCACCACCCTTTCCGTGTAGAAATACTTCCTCACGTTACCCCTTAGTCTACCCCTTTCAGCCTCATGTCATGACCCCTTGTTCTAAAACATCTCTTTTTCTGAAAGGTGCTACCCTCCTGTACCTTATTTATGCCCTTGAGATATCAGAAGGTCTCTTTCATATCCCTCTTTCCCTCCTCTTCTTTCAGGGTATACATATTGAGCTCCTCCAGTCTCTCCTCATATGACTTATGGTGCAGACCCCGCATCATTTTTGTTGCCCTTCTCTGAACTGCCTTTAGCTTGTCTATGTTATAATGGAGATGAGGCCTCCAGAACTGTACATAGTACTCCAGATGAGGTCTCACTAGTGATTTGAACAGAGGCATCATCAGCTCCTTCGTTCTGCTGGTAATACTGCTCCCTATGCTCTCCCCACAGCCATGGCACATAGTTTGGCCACCTTTAGGTCATCTGATATGATTACTTCAGATCCCTTTCCTGTTTGGTGACTGACAATATCTCTCACCCCATTGCATAAGCCTCCACTGGGTTCCTGTGCCCCAAATGCATGATTTTGCACTTTTTTGCATTGCATCTTAGCTGCCACACTCTTCACTATTACTCTAGTTTACCTCGGTCCCACCTCTTTTTTTCCATCCCTCCTGGAGTATCTACTCCATTGCAGATCTTAGTGTCATCCGCAAAGAGGCATAACTTTCCTTCCAGCCCCTCCACAGTGTCATTTATGAAGACATTGAATAGGACTTGACCCAGAACTGATCACTATGGCCCCCCACTTATCACCCTTCTTTCCTCAGATTGAGCTCTATTTACCACTACCCTTTATGTTCTACCCCTCATCCAGTTCCTAACCCAGTTTACCACCTTGAAACCTGTTCCTAGGCTGCCTAGCTTGCTTATAAGCCTCTTATGTGAAACAGTGTTGAAGGCCTTGCAGAAATCCAGGTAGGGCACATCCACTGCTCCCCTGGTTCACTTCTCTGGTCACCCAGTCAGAGAAATCTATAAGATTTGTTTGACATGATCTTCCTGTTGTGAATCCATGCTGCCTTAGATCCATCGCTCTACTGGATTCAAGATGTTCTACAATCCTTTTTTTTTAGCAGTGATTCCATTATTTTCCCCACCACCGAGATCAGGCTGATTGTTCTATAGTTTCCAGACTCTTCCCTGCCCCCACTTTTATGTAAAGGGACTTCATCTGCTCTTGCCCAGTCCTCTGGAACCACTTCCATTTCCAGTGATCCATTGAACAGGGTTGCCAGTGGTGCTGCCAGCATCTCCCTAAGCTCCTTTAATATTCTAGGATGTATCCCGTTTTGTCCCATTGCCTTGTCCACTTTCAGCTTTGCAAGTTTCTTTAGAACTCTCTCTCCTCCATAACTGGACTGGGTCCACCTCCCTACTCTTATTGTTCCTGCCACTTAGTTGTGGTCTCTCACCTACCCCCTCTTCCATGAATACTACACAAAAATACTTGTTCAGGATTGTTGCTTCTTCCAAGTCCCCCTCCACACTCTCCCCTTTTTCCCTCTTAAGCCTTACAATACCACCCCTTGTCTTTCTCCTTTCAATTACATATCTATAAAATGGCTTGTCCCCTTTTTTAACTGCCTGGGCTATTTTTTCCTCCATTTGCATCTTTGCGCTCCTGACTGCCTTTCCTGCCTCCCTCTGCTTATTCCATTACACTACTCTGTCCTCCTCCTGTGTTTCCTTATACTTTGTAAAAGCAAACTTTTTGGCTCTTACCTTCCTGGCCACTTCCTTTGAGAACACTAATGGTTTTCTTTTTCCCTTGGCTTTGTTTATTTGCCTAATGCAATTGTTTGTTGCCTCCACTATGGCTGCTTTAAGATGGGTCCACTGTGCCTCAACTCCCCCTGATCCTCCCTCCCTCCCACTAGGGCTTTCCTGAGATGTACCCTAACTTTACAAAGTCTGTCCTCCTGAAGTTAAGGACCCTTGCTTTCATGTGGCTTGACTGTACTCATATTGAACCATACTACGCTATACTCACTGTACCCCAGGTGTCCACCCATCATGACATCTGCAATTCTGTCCCCGTTGGTGAGTATCAGGTCTAAAATCACACCTTCAAGGGTGGGCTCTAGCACTAGCTGTCTGAGGCATGCCTGTTACAGGGAGTCCAGTATGTCCCTGCTTCTGGCTGAGGCAGCAGCTGGTATGCTCCAATCAACATCTGGCAGTTTGAAGTCACCTACAGCAGCACTTTCCCTTTAGTCACCATCTTATGGATGGCTTCTACTAGAACCTTGCCCAATTTTTCCCCTTGTGCTGGTGGTCTGTAGATCACGCCTGTGTGAATAGCAGTTCCACTGCCCATCTCTAAGGGCAATTTGTCCTTCTGCCAGACCCACTTCCCTGGGGCCTGAGGGCTTGGACCTAATGCTGTCCTGGTGGGGGACAGAGAGACAGGAAAAGAAGAACGTGAAATGGAGGAAGAAATCACAACTGGTTGGCCAGCCCATGGTGAAGCCAACAGAAAGAGATGGAGCAAAGAAAAGGCTGAATAAAGGTAAGCATATTTTCATCTATTAACCATCTATCTTTTATATAGAGGATATCCACATTCCAACCCCACACAGGTTAGTCTTGCTGTGGAAGAGCCAGTTTAAAACTAATCCCCATTTTAATCAGACTCAGGTGTCTAGGGTATACCATTAGAGCAGTGACTTAATTTTGTTGCTGCAATTAGGGCTTCACAACAATGGCGAGAGTGACTGGAGCAATCTTGATTTTTGATCGTCCCACACTCTCTTTGTGTTTTGTGCCACAACAGTATCTGTCTCTTTTGTGGCATACCTGCCTCAGAATGAGTTATATTTTCTTCCAGGGTGCGGGAGACAGAGCCCCTTAAAAAACAGTGATGTTTTTTCCACAGCACTTTGGTGCTCTGGCTCCAGACAGCTGCAATGCCTGGCACTCCAGAGCCAGGTGTTGTGTTGCCTGCACTCCTATCAGTGTCGACAAAATAACTGTTGTACCATTAGAGGTGAACTAGTGCCTAGACACAGTCACCCAACTCCAACCTGGCTCTGATGACTGGTATGAACATCCAGCATTCTGGAGGTAGAACATGAGGGTGCTTTTATTGTGAGCCCAACTTCTTTGTCTTCTGACTCAGGAGGGAGAGAAACTAAATGAAATCACAAAGGTGAAATGATGTACGTTAGCCTGGAGTGATGTCCAGATAGGTGGCATCATGACGTGCACTTCCTCGCAGGCTGTAACCTGGCTCTTACCTGTGATTGGTCATCTACTGACCCAATCACAATGATTTATGAGCCTAATGTAATAGTTTGAACATTGCTTTCTAATGATTGGCCAGCAATTATTTTTCTGCTTGCTAAAACAAGAGATTTTCTAGTTTTTGTGAGAAGAATTCTTAAAGCAGAGATACTAAAAAAACAATTTGTTTTATGGATATACTGCACAATCAGGACAACTAAATAAGATGATTCAAAGTAGATTTATCTGTTAAATTAATCAGGCCCTTTTTAAAAACCATGGGAAATGGCTGTTACATAGATAACTGCCCTCCCATCTTCCATTCAATGCCCTCTACAGTACATATTCTGATTTGTATTGACCAGTTTTTGATAAATAAATACTCTAATACTGGGATGCCCTCAGATTTACATTGAATTCCACTCTCCTAAGCAGTTCCTGCTCTTCCTTTTCATATTTCTAAGATATACCATGACATCAATAACATTATTCCATGACATTCATCTGAATGGCCTGGAATGATGTTACTGATGTTGTAATACATGTTTACATGTCCCTGCATGCACTATTTTGAGTGGTACAGAATCTGTTGCAATGGTACACTTACCAGTGGGTGAATGCACTGTGCACCGTCACAGCCTTTTCCACTTCATGGGATTATGTTCCCTATCCTCCTGGGAACGTGCTGTATTGCAGCCATTTTCCAGATGTAATTTGTCTACCCATGATACCTGTGGATCCCCTGCTGATTTCCCATGCTGAACTTTAGCAAGTAAACAGGAAGTACACCTGAATCAGAGGAGAGAGTAGCATGGTGAGTGGCTTGTGCTGGTGTCCCTTCTGCTTTATTGTCTAAACTCTGCAAAATGTTTTTACTGCCAATTTGTCTGGTAAGCATTTTATTTACTGGCAGTTTTTGTGTGCTCGTCCCCACATTGCTTTTGTTTACGTTGCAGGGTGAGTAGTGCACAGGAAATGACATCAACCGCTGCAACTTGCCATCATCAAACCACCCACCCCAACCTCACCACCCTCCACAATAGTCATAATGGCTGATGCAACACCAGAAGAGATAAAAATGACTCTGCAAAGGTGCATCCACTCAAAATGTATTGCCTACTCATTTCATTCAGTGGTGCTGGCGAAGAACTAGACCACAACTTTCCCCACAAAGCTGTAACAATGAAAATTGTACTAAGCATTTATTTTTAATCTAAATAAGTAGATTCATGCTGTATATTTATGCTGTATACATTTTTTTTAGATATGTTACTAGCCATTTCTTATTTAAATGTCACAAGTACTAGTCCTTTTCAGAGTAGCTGTCCTGTTAAATTATTAATAACATTTTGGCTATATTATTTTATTAGCAATCTAGTGTACTTGCACAATAATGGTGGTGGTAACCAGGAAGCATAAAGGGTTACAGAAAGAAAATGGGGAGCAAATGGTTAAAGAGAAAAGAGAACAAGGTGGGGGGAGTACAAAAAAAGTACAGATAGGAAAAGCAGAATTTACCATAAGGCAAAAGTATTGAGACGGGTGGTACATCTATTATTGTAATTGACTCAGGGACATCTAAGGTAGATGATTTAAAAGAGAATAAGCAGAGCCTTATTGAAAAAATGTCTTACAACTTTTACACCTCAGTACGAAAAAGACCATACTACTAGACTATTGCCTAAAGGGATTAATAGAAAAGACTGAGGACATTTTTCATAATGGTTCATGGTGAAGAGAGTAATGCAACTGAAAACAGATCATTGCTAGACTCTTTTTTAATGGGGAGCAATGACAGAACAGGTAATATGGAGGGAGCAACAGTATCTCACAATGTTACAAATATATATAAGTGGAGATCCTCATCAGCAGCTCAGTATGAATGGGAACTGTTTCCAAAATCAGTGACTAAACATGGTACATTATCTAGTTCCCTAGAAGAAACCCCCTCTTTGAGTAGAAATCAACTGAAAGGGAGATGAACAAAGAAAGCTACATCAAGATAACAGGAGCTTAAATCATTCTAAAAGTGACATTCTTGGTTTAGAATTGACAGTATCTTGCCCCATTTACTCTCAGGATAATTACTGCCTTGAAAGATCAGCATATGACTAATGTAGTATTTCTGTAGCAGCTGTACACATTAAGGGATTAAATAACTACTATTAAATCCACTTCAGCAGACCAAGAAGCCCTTATCAGTAGCATTTTCAAGGAATTAGCAAAATGGGAATTGGACTCAGCATACAATTCAATGCAGTCAAAAGATACATGTAAAGCAGGAGAAGAAGGCAGTGCTCAACATCTGGTAAACTTGTTACAAGAAGATGCAGCAGTACTTCAGTTGGGGATAGTTTAAAAATACAAGGAAGAATGGGAAAAAGAAAACAGAGAATTTAAATGTAGCAAGAATTTACATGTAGAGCCTGAAAATAGAGGAGACTGATGAAAAATAGATAACCAAGTGGGAATGAAAGAGAAAAGAGGGAAATTACTGGATCAAACAACACAGTTGTTTTCAAGGAGGAAGGTACTAAATACAGTAGGATATACTGACAAAATGCAAAATTGATTGTATTTACAATACTCCACTATCCACATTCATTATTCATGGCACAATAGTGATGAGCAAGTGTGGAGTCAAAAGTTCAAAGCTCATATAACACTCCAGACATCGTGCAAAGAGAAGCAATACAAAAATTAATTTTTACGTAGATTAACTATGTTTAATTTGTGACAAAAAACTATTTGTCTATTTTTTAAATCATTTCACAGAAGTTTGCATTGTTTTTAACTAGAAATATGTGCACAGCTGTCCGAGTGGTGTGGAAGGCTGAGGCATCCGTGCCTTACCTCCTGCCATGCTGGTGACCCATGTACATGGTGCGAGCAGGCCGCTGGGGGTTGGCCAAGGAGGGAAAGGGAGAGGATCGAGCATCTGTAGGACAGCTGTCCTCTCCCAGGGAGGAGAGAGTACAGGTTCGGCATTTCCCTTACACCTAGCAGGGCTGGGTGCCAGAGTGCCATGAATTCTATACACCAGCAAGGGGGTGTAGAGCCATCAGACTGTGTGCTGTTGGCGGAAGTGTGCACAGCTCGGCCATTGCCAAAATTGCACACTCCACCTGGGGGACCAATCAGAAACCAGGAAAAGAGGTCCCAGGTTGGGCTGAATGAACAGTCACCCACCGCAGGCCCCGACTCTGAATGGCACTTCCCTGGATGCTGGATCCCATTCAAGGTGAGTTGAGTTGGCTGAAGACAAGATGATTGCCGACTGGTTGTGACCTATGAGAAATAAATTAATGTAAGAAATACGTGCACCATTTACAAGTTTATATAGATAGGTGTCATGGACTGGATGAATTGTAACTGATTTATTATATGGCTCGCTGTACTTTACTGCCACCTTTAGATTACTCTGAGGAAGCTTAGCAGTTTGCTAAGTGAAATGTCAGTACCTTATGGCCTTGTTGCCTGACCAACTGCTTGTGCTGCTGATGTCTGTCTTGCACTTTAATATAAAAAGGACTCAAGCAAAATCCAAATGGTGTCCTTGCCTCATGTACTTTGCAGTGGGTGTTTGAACTGTGTGGTTTACAGTAATCTCATGTATTTTACCTGCCCTGTGATCTCACAGCCAGTAAAAGGGAAACCTTTTGACTCCACACGTACACATCACCATTGTGCCCTAAGTAATAAATGAGGAAAGTGGAGCTATGTAAGCACAATAGACTTGCATTTTTCTCAATACATCCACTTTCAGTGCTTATGTGCTATGTTAAAGCACTGTCATGGTGTACTTTGGTATCCCCCTTTCTGCTTTCATGCCCTGTTGTTTGCCCGCATTACTGGTTAGTAATGCTGTGGGATGTTTTGACTGATTTGAGACTATAGCCCGGTCTTGGGGGAGCATATCTCTCCACTTCCACTGTGAGCTTTCTGTCCTCATTAGATGGAAATTGGTTATAGTAGGCTCTATGAAACTGATCATCACTATTTCAGCATATACACACTAGAAGAGAGGACTGCATAATGCTATTTAGTTTATTTATGTAAGCAATAAGACATGACGGAGTGTTGGTTGTTATGTGATAAACCTATGCCCAGGTGCAAAGTGAGGCAAGGGCCATAAGCTGAGTGCCTTCAGGAATAATGTATTTGAGGGTTACTGTATGTTATCTAATGATCACAGTGAATTGTACAAAATCAGTTTCCTCCATCAAATCAGTTTCCTTTAAGGGTTCTTCTACACTCACTATAAAGGGGTACTCAGCCCCAAAAAAGATCACTTCTCAAGCCTCTGTGCTGAGGAACAAGAAGTTTCCACTATAAGGAAGTCAGCAAGCATGGCATTTATTTGTATCATTCATTTGGAAATTCGATTAAATTTCATTAATATTTGCAGACTGTGGAGAGCGTGATCAAAGTTATATTCTAGCTTGGTAGGAAGGACTGACCTGGCACTTCATGACAAAAATCACTTCATCAGAGGTCATGGATTCTACAAATAAACATCATTTGCTGACATTCTTGTAATGGAAACTGTTTTTATTTTGTTCCTCAGCATGGGGCCTTGAAGAAATACAAACTCAATTTTCTTCCCTTAGTTCAGTTTTATTTTCTCATTTAGACAAACTGATGGCCCTACTATGGACTTTACTGGGCAGAGTTCATGTTGTCAAGTAGTCAACAAGTCCAAAATTCTTATTTTTATTCCCATCCATACTGTACCTGTTACTCTTCCTGATAGTTTTTTTTTTAAATCAGTAAATAAGATAATCATTAAATTCTTATAGAAAGAAAAAAAAACAGGATTGGTACTAACAAATTGATTTTATCTAAGGCAGAAGGAGGATTAAAGAGACTCTGATGAAGTTTGACTTCCTCGGCAGTTTCTGTTGTTTAGAATCTGTTTTATTATGATGAGTACTGATTTAGTCAAAAAGGAGTGTTTAGCAGTGTGTACTGGCTTGGTTTCTCAACCCCCGTCTGTCTTTACTTTTTCCTGCCCATTGCCAACTGCTGCCATCCATAAAAAAGTGACATCATATGTAGGATGTAATCCTTGTACCATTACTGTACTTAGTGCACTGCTGCCGTGTCCCAGTCTAACTCAGCTTTATCAGTTTACATGTGTTCATATAGGGAATACAGCGGAAGGGAAATTATTGAGCCACACTGCTAGTATTAGCTGCCAACCCATTTCTTACACTGAAAGGAGTGCATGGGGGGGGGCCCTGCCCCCTCTCATTAAGATGCCTTTTTGACTTAAAAAAAAAAAAGATTGTTTTTGCCTTGTTTGCCTTGCCTCCCAACCAAGTTCTGGTTGCTTAAAATCCCAATTGACTGCTCCACTGGACTGCCCCCCCTCCCCCATTTTCCTGAGTCCCGGAGTCCCAACTGGGCTAGTCTAGCAGGCTTATTACAAGTTACTCAGTTGGATTCCATCCTCCCCACTCTCCTAGGCTCCTAATGATGGTGATTGTGATGACTGCCAGAATCAAGCCGGCACACACTGCTAAACACTCCTTTTTGACTAAATCAGTACTCATCATAACAAAATAGCTTCTGAACACCAGAAACTGCCAAGGAAGCCAGACTTTGTCAGGGGCTCTTTAAGCCTGCCTAAATTTCAGTTATACTACTTTGCAGGCCAGTTTAGATCTAAAACTGATTAAAAGAGCCTGAAACTGCAAGTTATAACTTAGAAATAACTAAAACATGGGGGGCTTGGCTTGACCCTAGCCAAGATGGCTGCTTAACTCCATCTGTCCATTCCACTCAGGAACAAATCCGACAGCATCATATACCTATCACACATATCTGTATCTCAATTTATAGCTCATATGGGTACCTAAGATTGAACCCTTGCACTGGTGTGGTTATTTTTGAAGAGACCCTTCTCTCTGCAATTATAGTGTTGCGTTTTAACTGTTGGCTTTCCCTGAGGTAGCATGGCTAGTATTGTGGTGGGTGTTTTGGTGGTCCTCGAGCGCAGTTCAATTGAAGAAATGTTTGCCAAATCCATCAAGATCTGGCTGAGATGAAATCTGCCTCACTACAGTCAACCAAAGGGATCACTCAACTAGACTCTTGAAAATGGCACTTTGGGCCCTGTGCACAAAAGTTAAGGCTGCCTACATGCTGCGCAACCAAGGTTCATAGGCAACCTTACATGTGAATGCTACATGACAGGGGTCCCATGGACCCCTTGTAGCACTCACCATGGGCGTGCAAGACACTTGCATGCCCACCGTCTGAGCCCCTCAGGAAGATCCCGCTGTGGGTGTGTAAGGGATGTGCCTACACTACGCAGCATTCACTAAGCTGAATACTGCCCAGCACAGCGGGGCAGCAAGCATGCCATCTGGGACCAGGCATAACCTGGTACATGCCCCTGTGTTCCACAGCCACTGGGTGCAGCAGACCAACACAACAAACCTCCAGGCTGCCTTTCCCACTAGGCAGCAGGGGAGGGCTTGGGCAGTGTCCCAGGCAAGTGCCCGGCAGGAGTCAAACTGGTGCCACTGAACACAGCTGGCCCCTATGCTGTGCGCCAACTGCATGGACACAAGGGATCCACCAAGGGACCTGGTATGGGCATCTGATTAAATACCCACATGGGTCAGCGGCTCCACCCCGACAATGTGCGCAAACCTGTGCACTGAGGGTGTGTGGCCCTGGACAGTCACCCTACGGGTGCATGCGGTCATGCATGCCACACCTCTGCACCTGTCCGGGGCCGCGAAGATAAACGAGCGGGGTATGTGCCGCATGAGCATATTACCCACCCCTTTGTGCATAGGGGCCATGGAGTGGAAAGTGAGCTCCCACTCAGTTGCCATCAAGGAAGTGCAGAACTCCGAGACCAAAGTCTGCTCATCCATCAACTACAAAATAAAGTACACAATTTAGAAAACCGAAATTGTAGAAACAACCTATACTTCATGGGATTCTGGGAGGGGGTTAAATTATGTGACCCATAGCCTCCCTCCCATCATTCCTTCAGCTCAAAGGTAATCAGCAGTTGGAAACTGAGGAGGCACACTGATCCTTGTCCCCAGCCTCATTACTGGGAAAAAGTCTGCAGTCACTTCTTGAAAAATGTCTTAGCTTCTCTACAAAAAAGACGATCTTACAAAGGGCAACAGAATTGGGGCACTTACCACAGCAAGATTACACCATTCAGATCTTTCATGATTACTCAAAATAAGATTTTGTAGTGCTGAGCTCTGAAGTACTCTCTCCACTATCCAGCCACCATGTGGGTCCTTCATAACAGTGTGCATCTGCTCTTTTCTGGCCCTGAATCATTGATGGATTTCTTGGGGAAATACTGGGTGCTAGAAATGTGCATCCCAGGCAGGAATTTCTGAAGGAAGACGATGACTCCAGGGACAACATGGATAACGCTGACCTTCTACTTCTAAACCCATGGGTAACACTTCTGAGCCTAGCCGAGCATCCTGGTCCCTGCCTCTGAGATCTTGTAAGCAGCAACAGACCCACCAGTGCCTCAAAAAGGACACTGAGCATTTGAAGCATTGGTCCTGCAGTAACAGCCGAGAGTAGGATGACACTCTAAAGGCTCATCAGGTGACCTTAAATGCTACCAAATGCCTAATCATTTTGTGCCCCTCTGACCACGATTTACATGCCAAGAAGATCTGCCCCACAAGGATGATGCCCAGTGGGATACTTCAGCCACCTCTCTTCCTCCTTACATCCCTTCAAAGGTCATAGTAAGGACTAAAAAATTCTGGGCAGCAGTGGTGGCTGACTCACAACCCCATATCTCCCCTTCGGACTCTGGACTGGCTACAGAGACTTCGAATCCTCCACCGTTCCTGCCAGATCCCCCCACAAGAAGACAGCTGGCTCCACTCTAACTCCTGAGCGACTTATTCCCCTTTGTGCAGGTACTGTGTTTTTTCAGTCCAATGCTCTAAACTTTGGAATTGATTGGCTCAGTACTGTACAGATGCTGTTAGCCATGCTAAGTTTAAAAAAGGTTTCTTACACTATTTACAATTACAAACTATATGTAAATGCTTTTAAGAATGTATTTTGTTTTGTAAGTTGTGTTCATATATTTTATTGTTTATGTCAACTAAGCCTTACATTTTAAGGCTCCGGGTCATTCCTGCAAACAGGCCTTGGCCCGGTGTGTTTACCTGGTAAATAAAGTGAATTGAGTTGAATCCATCCTTTTCAATAGGCCCTAACTCTCTGTTTCTGATGGGCTGAATTGTGCTGAACTACTAGCACCTAAAATGATAGATCTTTAATAGCAAGAAAATGGCTGTCTTCTGATCTACCTTATGTACTGACGATGCACTACTTTTTCTTTATTCTTTGCAAGTGGCAAAGCTATCTTGTTCGAATATGCTTCTCCTCTTCCTAAGTGGCTGTAACCACACTTTGCACTGCCTTTGAACTGGTATGGCTCAATGTAAGACCTGTGACAGAAACGAATCACACCAAGGCAAAAGTCCTGGACTTCGGAAGGGCCAATTTTACAAAGATGAGTGAATGCCTCAGGGATGTCCTGGCAGAAGGAAGAACATAGGTGGAGTGGAGGAACAGTGGGCAAATCTAAAAGTTGGAATATTGAAGGCAACAAATCTCTGTATCAGGCAAGTAAGCAAAAGCAAGAAGAAAACAGGACCACTATGGTTCTCAAAGGAGATGTCTATGAAGTTAAAGGCAAAAAAGTTAGCATTTAGGAGGTATAAAGAGACAGAGATTGGGGAGAATAGGAAGGAGTATCAAGAGGAGCAGAGGGAGGGAGGCAGTGAAAGCAGTCAGAAATGCAAAAGTGCAAAAAGAGGAGAAAATAGCCCAAGCAGTAAAGAATGGGGACAAGTAATTTTCCAGGAATGTAAGTGAAAGCAGAAAAACCTGAGGAGGGATAGTAAGGCTAAGAAGGGTAGGAGGGGAGTGTGTGGAAAGGGCCCAGGAAAAAGCAGACATTCTGAACCGATATATTTGTTCAGTGTTCACAGAGGAAGGGGAAGGCGAGGGTCCACAGATAAGAGCCAGCAGCATCGTTGGTAGGGTGGTGGATACTAAACCAAACACAGAGAAGAGAGCCCTGAAGGAACTTGCAAATCTGAAACTGCACAAGGCAATGGGACCAAATGGGATACATCCAAGAATCTTAAGGGAGCTCAGAGAGGTGCTGGCTTCACCTCTGGCAGTCCTGTTCTACCACTCACTGGAAATGGGGTGGTCCCAGAGGACTGGAGGAGGCAGTCATAGTTCCACTTCACAATAGTGGTAGTAAAGAGAAAGCTGGGAATTACAGGCCAGTCAGCCTGACCTCGGTGGTGGGGAAGATGATGGAATCACTACTGGAGGAATGGATTGTGAAATATCTTGAATCCACTGACTTGTAAGATCCATAGCAGCATGGATTCACAAAGGGGAGGGCATGTCAAACAAATGTGATAGATTTCTTTGACTGGGTGACCAGGGAAGTAGATCAGGGTGGAGCAGTGGATGTAGCCTACCTAGATTCCAGTTAGGCCTTCAACACCATTCCACATAGGGGACTAATAAATAAGCTAAGCAGCCTGGGGGTAAGTTCAAAGGCAGTAAACTGGTTAAAAAATGAGATGGCAAATAGGAGACAGAGGGTAGTAGTAAACAAAGTTCACTCTGAGAAAGGGAGGGTGACCAGCGGGGTGCCACAAGAATCAGTACTGGGCCAGTCCTCTTTAATGTCTTTATTAGCGACATTGCATAGGGACTAGAAGGGAAGGTATATCTTTGCAGATGATAATAAGATCTGTAATAGGATAGACACTCCAGGGTGGTGGAAAAAATGAAGAAGGGATCTAAGAAAACTTGAGGAGTGGTCAAGAGTGTGGAAACTGAATTTCAGTGTGAAAAAGTGTAAAATCATGCACTGTGGATGCAGAAACAAAGGGGCGAAGTACAAAATAGGGGGAGTGGTACTGGCAACCATCAAACAAGAAAGAGACCTAGGGGTAATCATATATGATGACCTAAAGGTGGCCAGCAATGTGACAAGGCAATAGCGAGAGGCAGTGGGATACTGGGGTGCATAGGGAGAGGTATCACCAGCAAAAAAAGGGAGGTGGTGATACCATTGTATAAATCTCTGGTGAGACCTCACCTAGGGTGCTGTGTCCAATTCTGGAGACCACATCTTGGGAAGGATATAGACAGAGTAGAAGTGGTTCAGTAGACAGCATTTAAAATGGCGAAGGGCCTGCATCAAAAACCCTGAGGCGAGACAGAAGAACTTCAATCTGTACACCCTGAACAAAAGGAGAGTGAAAGGGGATATGATAGAGACTTGAAAATACCTCACAGGTATAAATAAGGTTCAAGAAGAAAGCCTTTTTTAGAGCAAAAGATGTTCAAGAACTAGGGGCCATGCTATGAAGCTGGAGGGGGGTATATCCAGGGGAAAGGTAAGAAAGTACTTCTTCACAGAAAGAGTGGTGGATACCTGGAACAGCCTCCCAGATGAGGTGGTAGGGGCAAAAACTGTAAAGGAATTCAAAAAAGCATGGGATCGGCATAAGGTAACCTTGTGGCAAGGGAGGAAATGTAAAGCTGGAGACAAGTAGGGTCTGCGGTGTTAGAGTATGTAGGGAAATGAGGCATACTGGGTGAGCCAAGTGGTCCTTATCTGCCGTCAAATTCTATGTTTCACCCGAACACTATACTGAATCATACACCTTGCAGGGTGGTACTTGAGATGCCACTAATTAAAGCTGTAATGCCTTGTAAACCTTTCACTGTTACTTAGTTTTGGTGCTGTACTTATGTCAGCTTTTGTGTTTATTTTTGTTTTCTTAGCTGTGCACTGGTTGCTTTTGGGAGGGCTTTAAGCCCGAGGTTCGTTGGGTGGAGGAACAATGTGACTTCCCCATCAAGCTTAAAAGATCACAAATCTTGGGCCTCGCCTGGATTCTTTAATCATTGCAACCGGAGGCCCCTTCTCCCAGTACCTTGCTAGTTTTGACTTTCCTCCTTGCTGTCACTGTTCCTTTGTGCTGCCTCCAGCTGCTTCCGTTCCACTATCTCCTCGCTCCTTCTCTAGTTGCTGCTACTCGTGGCTGTTCCATTTCCCTGCTGCTCTCATTCCCCTCACCCATCCATTCCTTTGTCTCCACCCCACCCACTGGTCGCACTCTGCGGCATACTCTCTCTGGCTTGGGCAATGTGTTTTCTCCACCTCATGCCATGCTAGCTTGCCCTTTGAGTGTTTCATCCACCTTGCTTCACCCTACCTTCTGCCGCTTCTGTGGCCTGTCCTTCTCAGTGACTTCTCCACTTCCATCTCATTGCTTCACTACTTTTCCTTCATTCTTCCATTTCGGTCCCCTGCTCATCCCTTCCTCATTCTTTGCTATGCCGCTTTTACTCTGTCTTGAACTCCCCTGCCCCCTCGGACCATCGGTCCCGTTACACTGCTCCTGCATCATGCTTGCCACTGCGTTGCGTGCTGGAAGCTGCTGTTCTGGGCATGCTTTCCAGTGCTGGGGTGTTAGCCTAGGGCTGTGGGTCTCATGCCTCTCACCTGCTCTGATTTTCACATAGGGAGCTTCTGGAGTTCATGTATCTTGCTCCGCTTGAGTTCTCTGATGTTCCTCGTCCTGTTGCAGTTGATTCTGGATGCACCAGCGGTTGGCTCATTGCAATCGGTTGCTGGATGCATTTCTTGTTACACTCTGTTTGGGGCTCTATGTCCATAGGCATCCTGTCATTTTGGGTGCCTGGGGTGCTCTGCCTCATTCCTTGGGTGTTGCTGTTTCTTCTGCCGTGTTGTTGGCTACCCATTCTCTGTACCCTGAATAGCTTCTCCATTGTCAAGCACTGCATAACCTCTACAATACCAACAATAAAAAAAAGACCTCTGGCTTCCTACATGAATTCTTATCAGGATCAGCAGCCTCCATCTACTTAGCTCAGTACTGAACAATATTACCACCTCTGACTTCTGTTATTGTTTTCTATGGCTTCTGCCTTTCTCCTCAGGCTGTGCTGTATATTCTAGCCCCTTGCTCTGTTTTGCTGGCTAGTGCTTTCCTTTATGCTGCTGTGTGGTTGGGGGGTCTGTATGTTTCGCAGCGTATCCTGCTGTCCTCCGCTCTACTTTCTGGCCCCCTTTCCTTGTCCTGTGCTGCTTATGGGGTTTCCCTATCCTGCATCTCACCCTATCCTGCCAACAGCTTCCTTTTTTTTATTTCCTCCTCTCCCCTTAGTCTGTTGGGTGTATCAGTGCCCCCATGTTCTAGGTTTGACCTCAGGGTCTCTCCAGTTCCATTGCTTACTCAAGCTGCCCCACCAGTGCATTGGCACCTACATTGCTTATGCCTATTTTTGAATCTACCTCAACTTGACCCACTTTACATCCTACTCATCTAGTTCCGCTCTCGCTCCCCCTGTCATTGCCTCCAGTGCCCTACCTCCACTCAAGGCTTTGCTACTTCGCCATATCGTTCAATCTGTCTCTGGCCACTCACTCGAGCCTTGGCTTCTGTCCTGCCCTCGATATTTCTTTTTGGGCATACCTTATATTACTCATATGCCCACCTCATTGATCCGCAGCCCTCATGCCACATGTATCAGGTTCCTGATTCCATCCATCATCAGCCGTCAAGGATTCACTCCAATCATGAGTTCTATATCTCATCATGGCATGGTTTATCTATTTGCTTGCTCTGCCCTCGATTCTGCTCTGTCTCCACTCCTGGCCATGCCTTCCTGTCTGTCACCTTTACTATGGGCCAGCTGGCTGCTCTCCACCACCGTTCAAGTTCCATTTCAAGTTAATTTCCAGTCTCCTTTTCCCCAATCTTCTCCTGTCAAACCGCTGCATTCCTGTGGCACTCATCATTATCATTGCATCATTCCTGTCTCCTCCTCTTCCAATTCCGTACTGGCCCTCCAGGAGTCACTCCACTCAAGGTCTGCTGTCGATAGTTCTTTTGGGCATCCCTATCATGACTCCTATGCCACTTTATCAACCCGCAGCCATCTTGCTGCATGTATCAAGTTCATCAATCCAGTCATTCACTCAGCATTTCCTCAAGGTTCATTTACATCGCTTACTCAAACATTTCTATCATTGAATCCTATGCTACCCCATCGACTATGTCCTCTGGTTCTACTCATTCAGGGTCTAATCATTCATCACATAATCAAGCATGCCTCTTCAACATCAATGTCTGCTCACTTGCATAGCTCAATCAAGCCAGTATGCATTATCCTCTGTCTCCATCAGCACATCTGGAAACTCCTCATGATCACATATGGATATTCCTTGCTCCTCCAACTTCTACATGGATCTACTGTCTCTCATCGATTGCTCGAGCACACCCTCCTTGGGTCCCTGCTGCCTCCTGTTCCTTTTTTCATCTGTGCTTCTTTGGAGTTTTTTTCCCTATCTCATCGCCATCCTCCCTACTTATATCCCTCATCTATGAATCATTTTCTTTACCAACATACATCCTCAAATCAAATGTCATCTGCCTGAAGGGAAGGCAACCTAGGCCTTCGATCCAAAGAGGTTTCCTCCTCAAAGTGGGTTTTTCCTCTCC
This sequence comes from Neoceratodus forsteri, assembly GCA_016271365.2. Lineage (NCBI taxonomy): Eukaryota > Metazoa > Chordata > Ceratodontiformes > Ceratodontidae > Neoceratodus > Neoceratodus forsteri. The sequence goes on along the minus strand of CM028137.1, from coordinate 437,899,926 downwards.
TCCGTGCCAATGGTTATAATATTAGTTAGAGTTAGTGCTTTCTTCAGCTTACTTAGTTAGATTTCACTGCTGGATGGAGGTGGATGGTGGCCCCGCCTTTCTCCTCTCTCCTTAGGAAGTTAGCCCTTCTCTTCACAGAATTCATTCATCATCCTTGCCTCTTCAAAGCTCGACATCTTTGGGTATTCTTTTTGGGCTTCTTCCTAATCTACCTTTAGCCGATGCATTAATTCCCATGGCACCTGTAGGGGGAGAACCCTCCTCTAGGGTTCCTTGCGTTGTACCCCTACAGGGTGGATATCCCATGGATAGAGAGGCAGAAAGCCACAAACAAATCAAGTTACGCACACATCATCTTATATTAACTCAGACAGTTGTGTAAGCACATCGAATGGGAGGGCTTTAAGCCCAAGGTTCGATGGGCGGAGCAACAATGTCACTTCCCCATCAAGCTTAAAAGGTCACAAATCCTGGACTTTGCCAGGATTCTTTTTTCATTGCCCACCATCCACCCCTCCTCCTCCAGCAGCTCGTCTCTTACCCATGGGCTTCTTCCTAACCTACCTTTAGTCAACGCATTCATTCCCATGGCACCTGTAGGGGGATAACCCTCTTCTAGGGTTCCTTGTGTCGTACCCCTATAGGGTGGTATATCCCATGGATAGAGAGGTGGAAAGCCACAAACAAACAAATCAAGTTACACAAGCATCATATTATCTCATCCAGTTGTGTAAGCATGTCGAAATTACGTTTGGGTGCTAACTGCTCTTTCTTTCTTGTGGGTATTTTGACTCAGCAAGGAATACTGGGTGAGGGTCTCCCATCCCACTCCTGCCCCAGTTATCTGTTTCCCTCTCTTCTGGGATGCCTTCCTCTTCCTGTTTATTTACAAGTAGGCTCTGTGTTTTTTTTCCCCTCTCCTTAGCTGCTTCCTGCTCGACTGGCTTTTGCTCTTAGCCTGTTGACTTTATGCAGTTGGTGGGTGCTGCAGTCTATATTACTTAGTGAGACTAACCTTGTTTATGTGGGTCACTTCGACTTACATGGTCAGCATGGTACTCCTTACTTACATAGAACCCTAATGCTTACCACATATCCTTCTGAGCCCTTCCAGCTTACTTTGCAGCCAGCCCTCTTCTTCCTCCCCCCAACACTGGCATGCCACTATTTTCACTCTCTCCTGTCAACTTCACTAGCAAAAGGTGGTAGTGGGCACTTCCTCTATCATTTCACCTCCCCCTGTCAATTTCTTCTGTTGAGGGCACATGTCTGGGCCACTTGCCTTCCACTGATATTTTCTTACTGGCGAGGGTCTGTTCTTTTACCCCTTATCTGCCTTTTAACATTTAATACACTCATTCCAGTACATTTTGGCCCCAGCATGGGACAGCTCCCCTCAGCTATCCTTCCCTACTCAGCTTGCCTATTACCATATTTCTATACAATTTAAGTGGGGCTGGAGACATTCCTCCCTCAGCAGGTTAGCCCCTCTATACCCCTATCTACTGTGTGACTCTCAGTACAATTCCCAACAGAAGGAGCACTGCAACGTACCTACTGTCTTAGACTTTGACAGTGTGCTCCTGCAGGCTTGAGACCACATTTCTCCTGTGGTCCTGCCTGGCTTTTTGAGATCTCTAAGATGCCTATGTTTCTCCCCACATTCCCAGGTGGTGATGTTGAAAGCTTGGTTTGTTGGTACTGACTGGTTCATACCCCTTTCCTCCCTGTGGAGAAATTGTTCAGAGTTATGCAACTGTTTACTAATGTTTCAGCTATGTTTACGCAGAAAGTATCCCATACATTGTATGCTAGCCCCCCATCGTTGTGTTTCTCTCTGGCCCCTTGTAGTGCAAGGCTACCCTGTATAATGGGGATGTTCAGACCAGAAGGTATTATCCCAGTTCAGTTCTCAACCCCTCTGTTTACCTATACATTAACCTTTATCCTAGATTATGGGTGATGTGATATGCCATACATTGAATTTCCATAGTCTGAACTCCCCTATTAAGCAGAAACAGGTTATGTCCCATCTTAAGTGCCTCAGAACCACAGTTGTCTTCCTTCAAGAGACTAAATTGTTGGGTAAGAACCACTGTTGTTTTAAGCTGGACTGGGTGGGACAGATCATATCTGCCTAGGCGTCTACCAAGAAATGAGGTGTGGCTAATCCTTCTCCATAAATCCCTTTAAAGGGTGATTTCTACTGTGAAGAAAGACCCTTAAGGGAAGTGGCTTCTGACTCTTTTGAATACCCCAAAAGGGCTTATATTACCAAGGAAGTTTTATAGCATAGCGGTTAAGGGCACTGAGTTGCAGACCTGGAGCCCTGGGTTTGAATCCCATCAGCCCCCACTTGCATACTGTGTGACCCTGAGCAAGTCACTTACCTTTCTTATGCTCCCAGATTGCACTTGGAAACAAGTTCCAGCTTAGTGTGCCTTTTCTGGTTAAACAATTTCCCCTTTGCCTACTTGGAAATGTATATGCCCCGAATTAAGATAATCCTGATTTCTTCCACCACTTTGCCCAACAGGTGGCTGATCTCCTCCCACCAAATACCCCCCTCCAGGTAGATTGGCACTTTAATCTTTTGTTGGACCCCAACTAGACAGGAACCACTCCCAATTAGAACCCTGTGTGCTGGGATCACAAGTGGTCACCCTGCTTATGCAAGACTATGGGTTGTTAGACATTTGGTGTCTCTTTCATGTTCAGGATCATGATTACTCCTGCCACTCGGTAGTGCTACATACAGTCTTCTGGATTTCTGGCTGACCTCCCCCTTCATAACCCAGACTTCCATCAGTTCTACCATTTTGCTGCTCCTTATTTCCGATCGTGCTCCTGTCCAACTTCATTTTCTCCGGAGTGAGTTCACTCCTAAGTCTCCTACTTTGAGGCTCGATCCCCTACTACTGAGGGACCCGGGTTTCTCCCCTGGATAAAAGAAGAAACCACCTCTTTCCTGCAAGATTCTCAACCCCAAGACACCTCTGCAGGTGCCACATTGGAGGCTTGAAAATCCACCATGTGTGGCAAAATAATTAGCTAAGCAGTTTGCCGTAGGCAGCAAAGGGAACTAGGCCTACACAGAGGAACTTAAGGCCAAAGAGGCTGCTTATAAGGCTCTCCTATGCCCTGGTCCCAATTCCTTATTGCACTCAGACCTTCTGAAACTATGACATTGAATTCACAGGTGCAAAGACTCTTGATAGAAATGCTTAGTCTCTCCCCTGGGAACCCAAGGTTCTCACTCATTTAGGGATCAACATTTCTAGATCTATCTCCAGGTTGGCCAAGCTCAACCTCTCCCTGCTATGACAAGATTTTAAGCTGGACCTTTAAAGATGGAAATCTCTTCCCCTCTCCCTGTGAGGACGTATGAATGAGATAAAAATGAATATATTACATCAGATTTTATACCTACTGAGAATGACTGACCCCTATCTTCCTAAAGTTTTGTTTTCATGACCTCAGAGTTATCTTTCCAATTTTCCATGAAATGGAAAAGCCGCCCATAGGTCCTACTACAAGCTTACCATTCTGAAGGAACTCAGGGGTCTGTGTGCACCCAATTTGTTTCTATACTACTATGCCATACACTGTAGTAAACTTTTTCAATGTGGCTCCATCTTTCACACTTTCCCCGATCTCTCATACCACCTGTTATGGCTCTTATTAGAACAGCGGCTCTGCCAAATGCATGGTTTTACCATAGGTAGTTTACTGTATGCCAGGCCTTCCAAGGTTCCAAAACTGCTTTGGCCCTGTCCTATGCTTTGGTCACTTAAAGCTCTCCACCACATCTATTCTCACCTGGGTTTAGATCCAAATAAAGATACCACACAACTACGTATAGGTAATCCACACTTTTGTACAATGAATCATCCCATACCCCCTAACTTCTGCCCACCACTTCAATGAGTCCCAGTGTCCTCCATAATTAATGATTGCAGGCCTGTCTCTGCCAGTGAAATCCAGGTCCGATTTGAGATCCCCACCTTTCACCCTTTTAAACACCTACAGCTAGTCAAGGCTATTTCCTCCTTTTTGTGGTCCTCCATGGTGAGGGGACACCAATCCCTTGGTGCAAACTTTTATAGATAACATGGCTCACCCTCACCAAATTTCCAAATGTTATTATTTGCTTCAGTATTGGGACCCAAGAAGCTCTAAGGGTATCTGCTTTTACTGGCAACTAGAATTAGGGCTTGATCTGGATGAAGGAAGGTGGTGGCAGCTCTGGTGGCATCTGTATAAATATGTCAGGCAGGACTGATTTTGTTTCTTACAATATTGTATTCTTTATCATTTGTATTTTACCCCCTCCAGGCTTTATAGGATGGGCAGGTCCACTTCTTCAACTTGTATACGGTGTGGGCGTTCTGAGTGGTGGTGGTGGGCAAAGTGGGCTCAATCCACTCCGCGAAGCGATTCACGGAGCAAAGGCAGATGTGTGGAGTGTTCATAATCGCTAAGCGAGTACTGCACGTTATAATGAGGAATGTAAAATCCATTGGAAGCAATGACTTTTCATTACTTCGCCTCCCCAGGCCACTACTCTGCCAAATGTAAGGCGAAGTGCATTGCAGGCAGTGCAATTATCCTAACATCGCCTTGTTTTTGAGCTACAAAGGCAAATTTTGCAGTGATTCATGGGATTTCAGGTCACATGGGCTCTATATTGATCTGTACAGCCTCAGTTCGGGGTAGTATGAGTAGGAAGGAGTAGGAGACAGTGTGCTCTGATAGCTGTCTGTGATAGGAATCTTGTAAAAGTTGTTCAAAAAGCATTTTTGCTTTTTTTGGGGGGATCCAACTTTAGTTCATCGATTGTAGGAAACACTCCTGTGCTCATATCATTGAGCATTTTTATTTTTGTGTGGCTTTTGAATATTAATTTTCAACATTGAGTGTGTGTGGTGAAAGACAGTGAAAGTGTGCTTTGGGGGAGGGGCGTATCTGTGGTGTAGGCAGATTTAAGTTGGAGAAATAGTGATTTATTTGCTTTTTGGTTATATTTTTGTTATATAACTGACTGTATTAATGTACACACAGTAATATTGTCAGTAATAGAAATTGTCTTGCTGTTTGTTGTGTGGATGTGGTGTAGCAGTTCATAAGTTTAGGTTGTTTACATTACAAATTTACAATACATAACATGACATAGTACTGAACTTTTGCATTTGCGATGCGTTCCTCATTCAGCATTGTACACAAACTGTTCTGTGTGTGAGTGTGTGTGCAGTGTTGGGTTTATCAAATAATACGCCTTTTATTGTGCCACAAACTAGTGTAATTGCAGGCACAGCAGTGTGAACCTGCTATCCACTGCAGCTGCCTGATTTTGTACTGCGATCGTGGTATCTGTTTTTAGTTTTGCTGCTTGTAGTGCCTTAAAAATCAGCACTGTCTGCATTCAGTGCTGAAGCCACAGTTGTTTATTTGGCTTCACATCCAGCTTCCCTCCAATCAGACAGTGAACATATCAAAATCTGAATATGGTTATAATACTTGTGTTTGATCCCCCAAAATGCCTACAAAGAAATGTGCAAGCAAAGCTGTTTCTCGCCATGGCAATATTGGCAGTAAGATGGTCTGTGGGTGTGGTAGTAGTACGCAGATGCAGAAGTGCATTGCTGATGTGAGGAAAGGTATTTCTCCTGCAATGTTTTTTACAGCCCAAGCAGTAGTTTTACTCATAGTTGGAGGAGATGATGTCTTCCCAGCTGGTGGTGTTAGTGTTACTGGTGTTAGTGATGGTGGAGGTAGTATTAGTATTGTTTTGTCAAGTTCTTATTCCGACCAGTATACCGTATCCAAAAATCTTGAGTGTGAAGCTGTGCAAGTGAGTGGCAGTGTAGATGATGTCATACTTCCCAGTAACATCCCAGTAACTGAACCTGAGGATTCTGATAATCATGTCAACGATGGCGTATAATGTGATATTCCGTCCACCGTGGCACTTAACGTTACTCATTTTCCATGCAGTGATTCACAGTGTGGTGAAAAAATATCAGGTGATGGAGTAGATGCTGATGAAGAATGTGATGCTGATGATGATGATGTTGTTGCGGTTGTAACATGCAGTCCACATGCTAGCATCCAAGCAGAAGATGTGGATGTGTGTGACGTTGATGAATATAATGATGATGTAATTGATCTCAGTTCAGAACTGGAGAAAAATAAATTGAAAGTGGCTGTGTCTGAGTCTGTTTGCAGGAATCCTCCACCTTAAAAACTTGTGATTTACCAGTTTTAGTTGATGATGATGATGACCCAGTAATCAATATGATAGGTAGTCGTGGTGGTCAGTTGCAGTCCAGGTGTGCAGTGCCTGAAACATCACATGACCCCCCTTCAGTGCTTAAAATAACAGGCTTAAATAAGCCACATCATGTTCAAGTTCAAGTTTATTGGAGGAAAGACTCTGTTGAGCAATCTCATTTACAAGGAGGTCCTGAGGCACATACACATACAGTTCGCAATTACATAGACAGGAGATATAAAATGTAGAACAGCAAAGAAAAAATATATAATACAAGAGGTATACACAATAGAAGTCCTTATGCTATATATGCAGTACATTCCAGCTTTAACCTTGCCCTAAATTGTGCAACACATTTCAACTTAATAAGTAGAGGGCCAGTTGGTACCTTGGAAGTTGACTTGGCATTGGGGGCCTAGTAGCATCTACATATGTCTTTTAATTTAGAGATAGCTAGTGTTTTGTAGGAGTTAATTGATACAATGCTGGTTAGCTTCAGCATGGCTTGTAGTTGGTTCCAAATGTTTGGGAGGGTGTATGAGACAGCTCTTTGGCGAGCTGTGGTACATGTCCTGGGAACATCTAGTAAGATAAAGTCGGATTTCTTTAGGGAGTAGGCGCTATGCGAGATGTGTATGAGAGACATTAAATAGACAGGCAGTTTGTGGACTAGTAATTTGAGGGTCCAAATGCCAGCATGCAGGAGGCATCTGGTGGCAAGAGAGGTCCACCAACTGCTGCATAAAGATCACAGTGGTGGGTCCTGTATGCAGAGTTAGTAATGAAGAGAAACGTGATGAGCAGTACGTCCAGTTTAGATAGGCTCAAGGTTGGGAAGGCGATAAAGATAATGTCTCAGTAGTCAAGCAAGGGAATGAATGTTGCTTGGACAAGTCTTTTGTGGGTCGCAAGAGAAAAGAAGGTCATATTTCTAAAGAAGAAACCCAAACGTGCTTTAAGCCTCTTTGATAGATCCTCGATGTGGTTGTTGAAGGAAAGCTTGTTGTCTATCCACATACCTAGATATTTAAATTTAGGTACGACTTCTAAGGTTCACCTAGGAGGTAACTATGAAGTTTTAGGTAGGGTAGGTAGGGCACCAGACAAGAGCAAGTCTCGAGAAAATCATTGTCTTGGTTTTTTTGGCATTTAAGAGAAGCTTGGCATAGATAAGGTTGCTTTCTAACTGGATAAAGTCAACTTGGAGTGCTTCCCTGACTTCAGTTAAGGATGAGCCTGATGCGTATAAAACCGTATCATCCGCAAAGAAATGTATGCTAGAGTTCTTTATGTGGGAGTCAAGGTTGTTGATGTACAGGGAAAAAAGGACTGGTCCTAGGATGGAGCCTTGAGGGACTCCTCTGGCAATTGGAAGAGGGGCAGATAGTAGGCCATCAGCTTTGACTTTTTGTATCCTCCCTGTGAGATAACTGTTAAACCACTGTAAGGTAAGTGGAGTGGCACCAACTGTATGTAGGCAAGACAAGTGATTAGGAGGTGATGGTCTACAGTGTCAAAGGCCTTACTGAGGTCTAGAAAGACTGCACCAGTAACCTTCTTGGTGTCCATAGCATGGATCCAGTCATTAGAGACTTTAGCCAAGGCTGAGATGGTACTATACTGCGACCTGAAGCCAGATTGGGCCAGGTTTAGGAGTGAGTGTGCTTCGAGGTGATTTTTTAGTTGTTTGTATATAAGTTTTTCCAGCACTTTCTTGAGAACGGGCAAGATAGAGATAGGATGGTAGTTGTTTAAGTCACAAGGATCTCCTGATTTGAGGAGAGGAAGAATATGGGCAGATTTCCAGCAGGATGGAACAGTGGCTGTGGTAATAGAGAGGTTGAAGATGTGAAGGTTGGGGGCTGTGAGCTGGGCATAGCCTAACCACAAGAAAAATGATTCAAGGCCATCATCCCCAGCACTTTTCTTGGTGTCAAGGCTAAGAATTATGTCTTCGACTTATTTGTAGCTAAACAGGCTCAACTGGAAGGGATGAGGTGGAGTAGCATGTGTAGTGTCTGGGCTAGTGTTGCTATTCACTTGGCTAGCTTATGGGGAGGAGTCAAATGCCAACCCGGCAGTGGCAAAGTGAAGGTTAAGTTCTTCAAGGATTTGCAGTTTATTTTCAACCATCCCGTCCTTGGCCAGAATATTGGTGGGAAGGGAGGAAGCAGCAGGATGGCCTTCAATGGATCTCAGTGTCTTCCAGATTTTTTGGGAGTTCCCTTTGGCCTGCTCCAGAGTGGAGATGTAGAAGTTTGCTTTAGTAGCATGTACACTTTTAACACAGGCATTTCTGGCAGTTCTAAATGCCTGTCTGTCTACCGGGTCCTTTGTGTGCCTGGCCCTAGCCCATAGTTTGTCTCTATTGGTAAGTGCAGATTTGAGCTCTTGGGCGAACCACGGATGCGAGATTTTCCGCACCCTCATTTTAATAAGAGGAGCATGCTTGTTAATTAGGGTGGTGAGGTTGTCATTTAGGACAGAGATGGCGGCATCAGCAGACATCATGGACATGTTAAAAGCAGAGCATCACAATCTCTTGTTTGGGATTTTTTTGTTCAAGCTGCAAATGATGATATAGTTGCAGTCTGCCAGGTTTGCCATGTGCATGATTCAAGGTAAAAAGGGGAGCCATCTGGGCACAGGAGGACAGCATACACATCTTAAGAATAGGCACTTGGCACTGTGGACCAAGCACAAGCTGGCAGCTAATACCACAGTGGAGTGTTCACCAGCTTCACTGGCAACCATAGCCAGCATATTATCCCCATCCATGACTGTAAAGCCCAGTAGGAAATTAAATGTGTGCAGTAGTGTGGTAATAAGAGCAGACTACTACAGGCATGATGAAGTAGAGGACCAAAATGACTTTGAAATGTTGTCCAGTGCTGGTGAGAGTAGCAGTTTTTGTGGTGGTGGTGGTGGTGGTGGTGGTGAATGCTGTATGTCTAGTGCAAGTGGTACATCAACCCTGGTTGGCAAATTTCGAAAAATAACAGCATTTCTGGGTTTGTCATCATCACCTGTGCAGCCATCTTCATCAAATGTCCACACTCTACTCCCTGCCAAAGCCATTTCTCACAGAGCACAACCATTTGTGATCAACACACCCCATGTAAAACGTTTATGTCAGCCCACGTTAAAGAGTGTTTTTGCGCTTAAGCTGAATTACCCCCTGAATCATACAGTGTCACTTGAACTCAATGCTGCTTTAGCGGAAACGCTGGTAGTTGATCTTTTGCCCTTCTCCTTTGTGGAGAATTCTGGGTTCTGATGGTTTGCAGCACGTGCCTGTCCAAAATGAAAAGTCCCATCCAGGACATACTTTTCTACCCGTGCTGTCCCCGAGTTGTTCCGCACTGTGTCCAACTCAGGAAGACATGATCTTCAACATTCCTCCTCTCCATTCATCCATTTAAGTATGGATATGTGGACAAGTGGCAAAACAGCGGGGCGTTCATATTTGTGTATAACTGCACACTGGGTGCAGGTATTGTGGGTTGTTTGTGATGTTGGTAGTGCGACTAATCAATGCAGCAAGGTGGAATGTCGTGGTACAAATCTTCCAGAAATTCAACAGCATGCAATAATTGCTATGTGCAGTGTGACCTATTCACACACTGGTGACAACATGTTGGACTTGGTACTGACTGAAATTGACAGATGGCTAAACCCTCTGAACCTGAGAGCTGAGTTCATAGCAAGTAACAATGGGTCAAATGTGGTGAGATGCATCACGAATGGTGTTTTTTTTCGTGTTCCATGCATGGCTCCCTTTTTAAATCTTGTGGTTCAGGAATTTCTGTAGCACCCTGATATAAAGGAAATGCTGACTGTTGCACGATTTATCTGCTCTCACTTTTCAAGATCTGGAAAGGACTGTGACCAGCTGCAGCAGTTGCAGATACAAAACAGCCTGCCTCAGCACCACTTGAAGCTGGAAGTTGTCACCTGAAGGAACTCCACTTTATACATGGCAGAGAGGTTGTATGAACAATACAAAGCCATCTCATAATATCTTGTTATGCACACTAGCCATGACAGTTCCGGGGCCTCCATGTCTATGACGACTGAACAATGGTGCCTTATGGACTCTGCAATAACAATTTTGTGGCCTTTTGAACATGCCATCCCGGCAGTGAGTGGCAAGTCTGCCTCCATTAGCCATAAAGTCCACTGCTGTGGGTGCTGAGGCAGACATTAGTGAATGTACAGCATAGCCTTGATGTTGCCGGAGACAGTGGTAGCAGTATGTTTCTGCAACAGATGCTGACAGTATTCAACCAGAATCGTCATGTTGAAAGCTTTCAGCATTGTGACAGCTTTGCCATGGCAACAATGCTGGACCCACGATACAAACATGGAATTGCATCAGGACTGGAGGGAGGGCTTGAACAAGTAAAAAATATCAGTGGTTAACCGGTGCGCTTGGTTCATGGGGCACAGAAGTCGCATGCTAAGGTCCACAAACATCAGCAGCATAATCCGGCTGAAGGTGTACCTGGTGGACCATAAAGTATATCCTGCAAGGGGAAGGGGACTGCAGTTCCAGGTGGTCTGTCATCCAAAGTGGCTGATGTCAACCCACTTTGTGAGGCTTTGTCCCAAGTGGGTATTTGTGAAATAAATGATTCGGGAGAACAGGATGATGCATCAACAATTGGACAGTGCGGCACAGAGAATGTTTGAGTCATATTTGTCTGAAAACAGGCATCTGACAACAACTGAAGATTCTCTTTTGTACTGGAGTGGAAAGGTCAGTGAATGGCCAGAGCTGACTGCATTGTCACTGAAGTACCTCACATGCCCACCCTCCAGTGTAAGTGTTGAGAGGGTATTCAGCTCAGCAGGTGCAATAGTCAGGGATCATCGAACAAACCTGTCTCCTGCAAATGTTAGTTAGCTAACATTCATTAAAATGAGTGAGAGGCACATACCAGCACAAACTGCAACCTCGGTATTCATACCCTGGCCTAGTCATGGTGGTCTTGCTGATGTAGAAATGGAGCATCCTGGAGGCACTGGCAGTGGCTGACTGAAACGACCCTCCACTGATGTAGAAGATGACACAATGGAGAAAGAATTTCCCAGTGGTCAGACTTCAGACATCGATGACTGTGAGGGCAGCTTTCTTTCTGAGGATGTTGATGTGGTTAATGTTGGCAGGTTTTAATTGAAGTTTTTAAAAGGCGATGTGCCCCCCCGGACCAGGACCACTGGGACTGATGTTAGCCACTGCCACTATGAATCTGTCTGACCCCTGGACCACCACCAGGACTGATGTTAGGCACTGCCACCATGAGTCTGTCTCGCCCCCGGACCACCACCACCAGGACTGATGTTAGCTACTGCCACTATGAGTCTGTCTGCCTGCCAGGCTACCACCTCCACCGGGACTGATGTTAGCCACTGCCTCCATGATACTGTCTGCCCCCCAGACCACCACCACTGTGACTGATGTTAGCCACTGCCACCACTGCCACCATGAGTCTGTCTGCCCCCCCGAACCACCACCACCACCGGGACTGTGTTAACCACTGCCACCAAGAGTCTGTCTGCCCCCCCGGACCTCCACCACCACCAGGACTGATGTTAGCCACTGCCACCACTACCACCATGAGTCTGTCTGCCCCACGAACCACCACCACCACGACTGTGTTAGCCACTTCCACCAAGAGTCTGTCTGCCCCCCGGACCTCCACCACCACCAGGACTGATGTTAGCCACTGCCACCATTAGTCTGTCTGCCCCCGAACCACCATCACAACTGGGACTGATGTTAGCCACTGCAACCATGAGTTTGTCTGCCCCCCTGAACCACCACCACCACTGGGACTGATGTTAGCCACTGCCACCATGAGTCTGTCTGCCCACTGGACCACCACCACTGGGACTGATAATTTGTATTTTACCCCTTCCAGGCTTTATAGGATGGGCAGGTCCACTTCTTCAACTTGTATTCGGTGTGGGCTCTCTGAATGGTGGTGGGCGAAGTGGGCTTAATCCACTCTGTGAAGTGATTCGCGGAGCAAAGGCAGATTTGCAGAGTGCTCTGCAACTTGAAGCGGAGTACTTCACGTTATAATGAGGAACACAACGTCCGTTGGAAGCAATGACTGCATTACTCCGCCTCCTCAGGCTACTGTTCTGCCAAATTTAAGGCAAAGTGCATTGCAGGCAGTGCATTTTGCCTCACTTCACCTTGTTTTTGAGATCCAAAGGTAAATTTTGCAGTGATTCATGGGATTTCAGGTCACATGGGCTCTATATTGATCTGCACAGACTCAGTTTGGGGTAGTATGAGTAGGAAGGAGTAGGAGAGTGTGCTCTGATAGCTATCTGTGATAGGAATCTTGTAAAAGCATTTTTGCTTTTTTTGGGAGGACCCAACTTTAGTTCATCGATTGTAGGAAACACTCCTTTGCTCATACCATTGAGCATTTTTGTTTTTGTGTGGATTTTGAATGTTAATTTACAACACTGAGTGTGTGTGGTGAAAGACATTGAAAGAGTGCTTTGGGTGAGGGGCGTATCTGTGGTGTAGGTAGATTTAAGTTGGAGAAATAGTGATTTCTTTGTTTTGTGGTTATATTTTTGTTATATAAATGACTGTATTAATGTACACACAGTAACATTGTCAGTAATAGTAGAAATTGTCTTGCTGTTTGTTGTGTGGATGTGGTGCAGCAGTTCATAAGTTCAGGTTGTTTACATTACAAATTTACAATACGTAACATGACATAGTACTGAACTTTTGCATTTGCGACACATTCCTCATTCAGCATTGTACACAAACTGTTCTATGTGTGAGTGTGTGTGCAGTGTTGGGTGCATCAAATAATACACCTTTTATTGTGCCACAAACTAGTGTAATTGCAGGCACAGCAGTGTGAACCTGCTATCCACTGCAGCTGCCTGATTTTGTACTGCGATCGTGGTATCTATTCTTAGTTTTGCTGCTTGTAGTGCCTTAAAAATCAGCACTTTCTGCATTCAGTGCTCCCCCCACGACATTCAAAAGGTACTTTTTACCAGATTGGATTATTTTTGTGACCTCATCAGCACTACTGGTTACTGAAGTTGTTTGAATTCCATGACAGTCTCAGAGTAGTCTCTTATCTGTTACCGAAGCCACAGTTGTTTATTTGGCTTTACATCCAGCGTCCCTCTATTCAGAGAGTGAAAGCATCAAAATCCAAATCTGGTGATGATATTTGTGGTTGATCCCCCAAAATTCCTGCAAAGAGATGTGCAAGCAAAGCTGTTTCTCGCCATGGCAATGTTGGCAGTTAGATGGTCTGTGGGCGTGGTAGTAGTACGCAGACGCAGAAGTGCATTGCTGATGTGAGGAAAAGTATTTCTCCTGCAATGTTTTTTTACAGCCCAAGAGTAGCTTCACTCATAGTTGGAGGAGATTATGTTTTCCCAGCTGGTGGTATTAGTGTTACTGGTGTTAGTGGTGGTGGAGGTAGTATTAGTTTTGTTTCATCAAGTTCTAATTCCGACCAGTATACTGTATCCAAAAATACTGAGCGTGAAGCAGTGCAAGTGAGTGGCAGCATGGATGATGTCATACTTCCCAGTAACATCCCAGTAATTGAACCTGAGGTTTCTGATAATCATGTCAACGATAGCATACAATGTGATATTCTGTCCACCGTGGCACTTACCGTCACACATTTTCCATGCAGTGATTCACAGTGTGGTGAAAAAATATCAGGTGATGGTGGTGTAGATGCTGATGATGAATGTGATGTTGACAATGATGATGATGATGATGATGTTGCTGTTGTTGCATCATGCAGTCCACATGCTAGCATCCAAGCAGAAGATGTGGATGTGTGTGACGTTGATGAATATGATGATGATGTAATTGACCCCAGTTGGGAACCGGAGAAAAAGAAATTAAAAGTGATTGTGTCTGAGTCTGTCTGCAGGAATCCCCTTCCCCCGTAAAAACTTGTGATCTGCAGGTTTTAGTTGATGGTGATGATGACCCAGTAATCAATATGAAAGGTACTCATGGTGGTCAGTTGCAGTCTAGGTATGCAGTGCTCGAAACATCACATGCACCCCCCCCCACTTCAGTGCTGAAAATAATGGACTTAAATAAGCCACATCATAGACATGTTAAAAGCAGAGCATCACAATCTCTTGCTTAGGATTGTTTTGTTCAAGATGCAAATGACGATTCAGTTCCAATCTGCCAGGTTTGCCATGTGCGTGTGAGTTGAGGTAAAAAGGGGAGCCATCTGGGCACAGAAGGACAGCATACAAATCTTAAGAATAGGCACTTGGCACTGTGGACCCAACACAAGCCGGCAGCTAATACCACAGTGGGGCATTCACCCGCGTCACTGGCAACCATAGCCAGCATGTTATCCCCTTCCATGACTGTTAAGCCCAGTAGGAAATTAAACGTGTGCAGTAGTGCGGTAATAAGAGCAGAGGATTACTATGGGCATGATGAGGTGGAGGACCATAATGACTTTGAAATGTTGTCCAGTGCTGGTGAGAATAGCAGTTTTTGTGGTGGTGGTGGTGAATGCTGTATGTCTAGTACAAGTGGCACATCAACCCCGGTTGGCAAATTTGGCAAAATAACAGCATTTCTGGGTTTGTCATCATCACCTGTGCAACCATCTTCATCAAATGTCCACATTCCACCCCCTGCCAATGCCATTCATCACAGAGCACAACCATTTGTGATCAACACACCCCATGTAAAACGTTTAAGTCAGCCCACGTTACAGAGTGTTTTTGCGCATAAGCTGAAGTTCCCCCCGAATCATACAGTGTCACGTGAACTCAATGCTGCTGTAGTGGAAATGCTGGCAAGTGATCATTTGCCCTTCTCATTTGTGGAGAATTCTGGGTTCTGACGGTTTGCTGCACTTTTCTATCTGTGCTGTCCCTGAGTTGTTCCGCACTGTGTCCGTCTCAGGAAGACATGCTCTTCAACATTCCTCCACTCCATTCATCCATTTAAGTATGGACAGGTGGACAGGTGGCAAAACAGTGGGGTGTTCATATTTGTGTATAACTGCACACTGGGCGCAGGTGTTGTGGGTTGTTTGTGATGTTGGTAGTGTGACTAATCAGTGCAGTAAGGTGGAATGTCGTGGTAGCAATCTTCCAGGAATTCAGCAGCATGCAACGATTGCTATACGCAGTGTGACCTGTTCACACTCTGGGGAGAATATGTTGGATGTGGTACTGACTGAAATTGACAGATGGCTAAACCCTCTTTCCCTGAGAGCTGGGTTCATAGCAAGTGACATTGGGTCAAAGGTGGTGAAATGCATCACAAACAGTGTTTTTTTTCGTGTTCCATGCATGGCTCACTGTTTAAATCTTGTGGTTGAGGAGTTTCTGCAGCACCCTGATTTAAAGGAAATGCTGACCATTGCACAATGTATCTGCTCTCACTTTTCAAGATCTGGAAAGGCCCATGACCAACTGCAGCAGCTACAGATACAAAACAGCCTGCCTCAGCACCGCTTGAAGCTGGAAGTTGTCACCCGAAGGAACTCCACTTTATACATGGCAGAGAGGTTGCATGAACAATACAAAGCCATCTCAGAATATCTTGTTATGCACACTAGTCGTGACAGTTCCAAGGCCTCCATGTCTATGACGACTGAACAGTGGCACCTTATGGACTCTGTAATAACAATTTTGTGGCCTTTTGAACATGCCACCCAGGCAGTGAGTGGCGAGTCTGCCTCCATTAGCCATAAATTCCACTGCTGTGGGTGCTGAGGTAGACATTGGTGAATGTACAGCATAACCGCGAAGTTGCTGGAGACAGTGGTAGCAGTATGTTACTCCAACAGATGCTGACAGTGTTCAACCAGAATCGTCATGTTGTGAGCATTCAGCATAGTGACAGCTTTCCCATGGCAACAATGCTGGACCCACGATACAAATGAGGAATTGCATCAATACTGGAGGGAGGGCCTGAACAGGTAAAAAATATCAGTGGTCAACTGGTGCGCTTGGTTCATGGGGCACAGAAGTCACGTGCCAAGGTCAGAAAACCTCAGCAGCATAATCTGGCTGAAGGTGTACCTGGAAGACCATAAAGCATATCCTGCAAGGGGAAGGGGACTGCAGTTCCAGGTGGTCTGTCATCCAAAGTGGCTGACGTCAACCCGCTTTGGGAGGCTTTGTCCCAAGTGGGTATTTTTGAAATAAATGAGTCGGGAGAACAGGATGATGCATCAACAATTGGACTTAGTGCGGCACAGAGAATGGTTGAGTCATATTTGTCTGAAAACAGGCATCTGACAATAACTAAAGATCCTCTTTTGTACTGGAGTGGAAAGGTCAGTGAATCGCCAGAGGTTACTGCAGTGTCTCTGAAGTACCTCACATGGTCGCCCTCCAGTGTAAGTGTTGAGAGGGTATTCAGCTCAGCAGGTGCAATAGTCAGGGATCATTGAACAAACCTGTCTCCTGCAAATGTTAGTTTGCTAACATTCATTAAAATGAATGAGAGGCACATACCAACACTGACTTCAACCTCGGTATTCGTACCACGGCCTAATCATGGTGGTCTTGCTGATGTGGAAATGGAACATCCTGGTGGCACTGGCAGTGGCTGCCTGAAACAGTCCAGCACTGACACAGATGATGACACAATGGAGAACAAATTTCCCAGCAGTCAGACTTGAGACATCGATGACTGTGAGGGCAGCCTTCTTTATGAGGATGATGATGTGGTTAATGTTGGCAGGTTTTAACTGAAGTTTTTAAAAGGCGGTGTGCCCCCCCGACCACCACCACCACAAGGACTGATGTTAGCCACTGCCGCCATGAGTCTGTCTGACTCCTGGACCACCACTGGGACTGATGTTAGCCATTGAAACCATGAGCCTGTCTGTCCCCCGGACCACCACCACCGGGACTGATGTTAGCCACTGAAACCATGAGTCTGTCTGTCCCCTGGACCACCACCACTGGGACTGATGTTAGCCACTGCCACCACTGCCACCATGAGTCTGTCTGCCCCCCGAACCACCACCACCACCGGGACTGATGTTAACCACTGCCACCATGAGTTTGTCTTCCCCCTGAACCACCACCACCACTGGGACTGATGTTAGCCACTGCCACCATGAGTCTGTCTGCCCCCCAAACCACCACCACCACTGGGACTGATGTTAGCCACTGTCACCATGAGTCTGTCTGCCCACTGAACCACTACCACTGGGACTGATGTTAGCCACTGCCACCACTGACATCATGAGTCTGTCTGTCCCCTGAACCACCACCACCACTGGGACTGATGTTAGCCACTGCCACCACTGAGCATGAGTCTGTCGGGACCACCACATCCATCAGCCAGAGACACAAAGCTTCTTAATATTTAAACCATAAAGTGAGTATGTGTTCTCACGTTTGTTATGCTGCTTCACTTCCTTTAGTTGTATGTTTTGTTTTCTGTAGCTCTTCAGAGCTACAATGGTAAAACACATACAATACACTTCTTTTGTTTCTTTTACAGGGTAACAAAAAAACTCTCCATCGCTAAACTCATTGGGAATGGTACTGTAGCTGTACCGTACAGAGAGGAAGTGATGTAATATCCATGTGAAATCCATTCTGGTAAGTATGAAGATTTTATTTCATCAGTTTCATTGCTTTGTAATGACTGCAGCAAATATGGCACACAGGTTGTGTTAGTTGACAAGATGTGGGTTTGAAATGTAATTTGACTTTAGATTGAGATTTGAGAACCAGAGAGGGACACATAATAATTAAGTTGTAAAAAGTCATTCATTTCTTTTTTTAGGAAACTTCCAGATGCTTTGTTGTTCTGTCAAAGTGGCGTTATCCAAAAATGTTCTTCAACATTAGGCACCCCCCTCCCCTGAGCTTGGGCACACATGCAACACGCAGAAGTCATTTCATTAGACAACCATGACCATCCTAAGACAACCGGACTCCAGAAGGATGCTGATGAAATCTGTGAAGAAGTAACAAAATAAGAAACCATTAGAGACAAACCTGCAAATATGATTCCGCCCACCCCCCACAAAAAAATACTTACCTTCATGTGCTTGAGAGTTATCTGTTTCCAATTTCAGCGCAAAAAAATTCTCATTGAGCACTGGAATGTGCACACCAACAGTTTCTGTGTGACCCGTGATGCAGAACAATACCATGAGTACATGTTCATGCCAACCCCCCTCCTCACCTGCAAAATACATAACACAACCATATATCTATATATACATATACATATATATATATATATATATATATATATATATATATATATATATATAAACACACACACACATATACTGTGTGTATATATATATATATATATATATATATATATATATATATATATATCTACTCACCAAGGCTACTATAAGTGTACAGCCAAAGGGCACCCTTCATTCCAGTTGAGATGATCATATTGCATTTGCTGGAATCGTCTAGCAGTCTCAGAACACATTGGACCAGCAACACAACACTCACAGTCATCATTTTATACCAGGGGATGTGCTGAAACACTCTCATTCCACTGTGTTAACACTTGTCAATTTTCTGCACACAAGCAGGATGCATTTTGGGCCGGCAGAAAAAGTCTGGGGACTCTATGCCACTTTTGTGTGCATGACTGAGTGTGCCATGAATTCTGGAGGACTTGAATGTGCTGAAACAGTCTCATTTCGCTGTGTAACCACTTATCAATTTTCTGCACACAAGCAGGATGCATTTTGGGCCTGCAGAAAAAATCTGGGACTCTGTGCCACTTTTGTGCACATGACTGAGTGTGCCATTAATTCTGGAGGACTTTGTATGTACTGAAACAGTCTCATTTTGCTTTGTAACCACTTGTCAATTTTCTGCATACAAGCAGGATGCATTTTGGGACTGCAGAAAAAATCTGGGACTCTGTGCCACCACTGCACACATGACTGACTGCGCCATTAATTCTGGAGGACTTTGTATGCACTGAAACAGTCTCATTCCACTGTGTTAACACTTGTTAATTTTCTGCACACAAGTAGGATGCATTTTGGGCTGGCAGAAAAAATCTGCGGACTCTGTGCCACTTTTGTGCTCATGACTGAGTGCGCCATTAATTGTGGAGGACTTTTTATGTGTTGAAACAGTCTCATTTCGCTGTATAACCACTTGTAAATTTTCTGCACACAAGCAGGATGCATTTTGGGCCTGCAGAAAAAATCTGCAGACTCTGTGCCACTTTTGTGCGCATGGTTGAGTGCACCATTAATTCTGGAGGACTTTGTATGTGCCGAAACAGCCTCATTTCACTGTGTAACCACTTGTCAATTTTCTGCACACAAGCAGGATGCATTTTGGGCCTGCAGAAAAAATCTGGGGACTCTGTGCCACCACTGCGCTTGACTGATTGTGCCATTAATTCTGGGGGACTTTGTATGTGCTGGAACAGTCTCATTTCACTGTGTAATCACTTGTCAATTTTCTGCCCACAAGCAGGATGCATTTTGGGCCTGCAGAAAAAATCTGGGACTCTGTGTCACTTTTGTGTGTTCTGTAATTGTTGCTGTGAGCTCATGATGTCATACTGACATTTTTGCAATTAAAGCAGCATTGCAAGAATGTCTTCACAGTTTTGAACTGTACTTTTGTATGCTACTTTACATTGCCACAGTCAACGCTAGTTACCTCCGAGTTGTGACTTGAATGATACGATTCATTTCACAATTTATGTCTGCTTTACTTACTTGACTACTTTTTTTCATGTATGAAAAAATATGAGAACGTCTTCCAATATTGTTCGGACCAGGTTTGTATTTATTTGTAGCTGCTTTTCAATAACTATTGTTCCATGGTGTCATAAAACAGTGCCTAATGCATAACTGTTAATTAACAACAGATGTGATATATATAACAACTAATTGATGTGATGGAGAAAAACAGAGGAAAGCAATGACAAAGACCTGGTCAGCACCAATTTAAAAGGAATGCTCCTTTCATTATTTCATACATGAAAAAAGATAGTACAGCAGACTCAACTACTACAAATTCTCGTATCATTCCAGTCAGTCAGGATGTAAGTAAAGAAAGTTGTAACATAGCATTTAAAAATATAGGTCAGAGTTATTAACAGATTGTTGTGCTGCTGCTTTACAGAGATTCACCACATTACATAGTTAAGGTAATGCACATAAACTAATATGTGGGGGCATTACTCCCACTGGAATATTTCTTGCTGCACAGAGTGCAGTATATTTCTGTGAAAACTGCCCATAATTTCATTACAGTGAGTCACGTGATAGAGGAATTACCGATCAGAAAAGCCACCCACATTCTGCCACCCTTTCTCAGCAACATTAGGACTTGATGCCAGGGGGAGCACAGGTGAATGCTGCACTATAGTGAATGCCCGGCAGCTATCTCAATGTTTTCTTATGTTATAAGGTTGACTTTGTGGTGAAATGTGGGAATGTTTCCATTAACAAGGCTCTTCTTACTGGAAACTTGCCCACACGTTTCACCACAAACTGACCATTATAACATAAAGAAACATTTGAAAACCTGCCAGACCATCGGATATTCACTTTAAGGAGCACGCACATGCACTCTCTCTGCCATCACATCCTAACGTTGCTGAGAAGGGAGGCAGAATGTGGGCAGATTTTCAGAATGGGAATTCCTCAATCACGTGACACACTGTAATGAAATTATGGGTGGTTTTCACAAAAATGTATTGGTACTATGTGGTGCAAGAAAGATTCTGGAAGGGAAAAATGTATGATTAAACAAAACAAAGAAAAGCACACAAAACAGTACAGCACAGTAGTGGGTGGGGTCAGGGTGAGGGGGAGGGCAGAAAACAATCCCCTCACTTACTATGGCCATGGGATGCCATGCTGGTCCAGCAGCAGGTGCAGCATTGAAACTATTTGCTGCTGCTGTGCTTCTACTCTGTTCACCTGCTGCTGCAAAGCACTGAACCGCTCATTATTTTCTTAAAGCACTGCCCACACCAGGCCAATGTCAGACTGTGTTGCAGGAAGTGTGGCGGGGTCCACTGCAGTGGGGAATCCAGGTAGTGGGGGTGGTGGTAGACAGGGTGGTGCTGGTGGCTATGGTGGTGGTGCTGGAGCAGCTGCTGTAGTAGCCCTCCTCCTACTTCTGCGACAGTGACTGCAAGGAACAAATCCCACCCCAGCAGCACCCTCAACCACTGCCACAAAAGGGCCAGCAGGCGGATGCCTGGCCCCTTCCATGGCAGCCTGCCACTCTGCCTGTGGTGGTTCAACATGTGGGTGCACTGGCCACCGGTCCCCAAATGTGTCCCACAGGGGCCATGGTGCACCAGCACACCACACACATGGCACACCACCACTGTGCTGTCTCCCCCACACAGTTAAAAAACTCCCACACTGGGGAGCTGTGAGAGGGACCAGACACAGTCCTAGCACATCGGGCACGAGTCCCACCACCACCTACAATTTCCATGGGGCCACCTCCTGTGGCTGTGGAGGTGGTAGAGGGGGTGCTGCTGGAGCCCCAACAGCTACTGTTACCGGTGGTGGTAGTGGCAGAGAAGGTGGATGTGCAGCAGCCACCAGTGACACTGGTGCTGCTGCTGCTGCTCCTGTTGCTTCAATGGGGGAAGTAACACTGTCCAGGAGTTGGGAGCGGTCCAACATGAAATGATCGCCTCGCCCCCCACGGGTCCACACTCCCCTCCTACTGTGCCCACAGACCAGCGACTCGCCTTCTCCTAGGTCCATCCTCCTGAAGTCCACGGCCCAACACACACAGGCAATGGACACACACACACACACACACAGTCACACACACAAAACAAAACAAAACTTATACAAAAAAATCCACTAACAAAAAAAATACAATACAAAAACTAAATAAAGATATAGCTTTTAAAAAAGCTGTTTGTTTTCTTTTGGAACCGAAATGCAATGAAGTGGCAACAAGGCAATCAAGCAGTGTAACTCCTCTCCTCTCACAAATGCTTTCTCCCTCTACAAATGCAAAGGAGAAAGTGAAACTGCTTCTGTGACTCACTTCCTTCCTGCCTGGCTAAAGCATGTGACTTACAGAACTGCAAGCCATGTGATGTGCCTATTCTCTTCTCACTTCACCTTACTTTGCATTAAGGCATAATGGCAACGCAAGTGGTAATAATAATAACGTGAAGTGAGCACTTTGCAGTGCCCACTTTGCGTTGTGCTCCGCTAATGCAAAGTGCCACTTCGTGTCCACTACACAGGCGGATTAAAAACTCGCTGCATCTCTAGTTTTGAGGGGACCTTAAAACACATTCTTTTGGATTGTTCCCTGGTAGCCCCATTCAGGCAAGCAATATAGGACTTTTTAGATCCGCTTTGGGGCTTTTCTAGCCTTGATTTTGAGCATTTCTAAATTAATTACTGTCAGACACTGGCTGGATGATTCAGTTCTCACCATTAGGGAATGACAGTGAGAAATATTCCAAGTCCTTGAACTGGAGAAACATATTGCCTGCCGGCAGGCTTGTCAGAAGGGTGTAAGAGGAGATGGGATCCCTTCTTGGCACTCCTACCCATATCACGGGCTCCTTGGGGGAGGTTGGCCATATTCGGGGGTGCAGATGAATCCGTCTCCTCTTGGGAAGGGAGGCAATTGGCTCTTGTCTTTTTCCCCTTCTTGATTTTTCCTTTTTTTTTTCTTCCCCTATTGTGATATTGCCCTTTATTGTGCTGGGGGTGTGTGAGGGGGGATTGAAAGGGTTTGCTGGGGAAGGGGGGGTTGTTGGTTATGTTTGTTATATTGTATTGTAACTGCTGCTGCTGTTCTAGTCATGTTTACTGCTTTTTGTTTTCCTCTGCCTTACTGTTTCATATAAAGAGGCAGTTGTTTCCTGTTTGTTTTATATATTTGTTGTTCAAATTCTAATACAGTACATTAAATTGAAAAAAAAAAGACACTCTGAAACTAAGATTAGAGGTTAATACACTGCTATCCAGAAAGGCTGAAACTGCGATCTTACACCTAAAACATAAATATTGGGAGGTGGAGAAAGGCAGCAAATTTCTAGCATATCAGCTTCATAAGCAACAGATAGAACGACTTGTTGCCGGTCTTAGAGACCCTGCAGGCATTAAAAAAAAATTCCCCCAGATCTATCAATCACATTATAAAGCAATTTTATGCTGAACTATATTCCTCCCCTAGTCCTCCTGATCCCCAGCACATCCAAAGTTTCCTAGCCTCCCTGAAGCTCCCCAAACTCTCAGCAGAACAAGCTGCAGACTTAGATGCCCTTCTTTCAGTTGAAGAAATTTCCAAGGTCCTGCTTTCCCTCAGCTCTGGGAAATACCCTGGGGGGATGGCTATCTGGCAGACTTCCTCAAACCTCTAACCCTTTTAATTTGTCCCCCTTTCTGTGAGGTTTATAAAGAAGCAGAGCACTCCAGTATCTGTCCCCCTACCATGCCAGATACAATAATTACCATTTTGATGAGAAATGGAAAAGACCTTTCATGTCCCTCAAGTTATCGACCAATCTCTCTCATTAATGTAGACATCAAGGTCTATGCCAAAGCCCTAGCCACCAGACTGGACCCACTTCTGACCCAACTTATCCATCTGGCCTAGGTGGCCTTTGTCAAAGTCCGCCTGAGTTTGGATCATCTGCACACCTTAGTTGACCTAATGTATACTGCTAAATCCTCTCCTGCCCCGGCTGCTTCGGTGGCCATCAACTTTGAAAAGGTCATTTGATTCATTAAACTGGCAAAACTGTCATCTTGTTGTAGCTCACCTGGGGCTTGGCCCTCATTTCTGCTCCTGGGTCCACACCCTCTACAGCACCCCATTGGTTAAAGTCATCACCAACTCTCTTCTCTCTGCTCCCTTCACTGTGGCCAAGGGCACAAAGCAGGGATACCCATTCTCACCCTTGCTCTTTGTCCTGGCCATAGAACCCCTAATGAAGGCAATCAGACAGTCAACACAGATCAATAGCATTTCTCTTGGTGATGAGAAGTATTCCACTAAGCTGTATGTGGATGACCTCCTGTTTCTACTGGGTGATGCATCTAATTCTGTGGAACCCGTGATGTCTCTCCATTTACAATTCTCAGTGCCTTTTGGGCTCCATGTGAACCAGTCAAAAACGGAAGTATTTTCCTTAACTGGAAATGTCAGCCATCCCCTTTTGAAGCTCTTGGTTTTCTTTGGTCTCCTTGGTCCGTCACCTATCAGGGCATGGAGGTTACTTCAGATCTCCTCAAGATATGTGATGCCAATCTATCCCCACTGCTAGAAGATCTTAGAACAGAATGGGATAGGTAGAAGGCATTACATCTTTTACACCCAGTCAAGATTGCAGCCATCAAAATTATCTCGACCCCCCAAATCCTATATGTTCTCTCATATCTCCCATTGGAGATCTCGCCAAAGTGGCTGTCCCTCCTAGATAAATACATTAGCCACCTAACCTGAGAAGTCAACCACCACCTCATCTGAGAAGTCAACCAGCCTAAACTTTGGAGTCATTGGTCCTGGGGGGGGCTATGATCTCCCTTGGTTTACTGGTCACCTCTGGGCCATCCGTGTGACAGAAACTCTTCAGTGATTTCACTCTTCCATCCCCCTCTTCCCTCAGTGAGTTCAAATCAAGAAACATCTAATAAGTGGTAGTGTACCCATCTCTATAATATATTGCCCCGTCCTCAAACACCTCAATTCCCACCCAGTGATTAAACTGTCCATCTACTATTAGTTGAAATTACACAAATGATTAGGCATTGATCCAAAACCTTTAGGCTACACCCACTTGTTAGATAACCCTACAATCTAGACAGCTAACATACCACCATCTTGAACATCCTGGAAAAATAAAGGGCTCTGGCAGATCAGGGACTTACTAGACAATAACACATGCACAATTGCTACTTTCTGGGACCTGCAAAATCTTTGGGGTTTACCCACATCTTACTATTAGCATAATTTGCAGATCTGTAGTTCAGTGCAGCACTTTCTGAAGTCCCTGGGCTCCCTACATTCATCTTCCCCATCAAAAAAATATCTAACCCACAAAAGGGTCCTTTGTTGGTATATATATGGGAGATCAGAGATCATATCCCTAATCAGTTCCTTACTTCAAAAGCCAGATGGGAACACATGATTGAAATGACTATCTAAGAGGAAAACTGGGACCGTTGCTGGTCATTTTGCCATTAGGCTTTCAGTGACACTCGTACAAGGTACATGCAACACAAGATATTTCACGTCTGGTACAGGACCCCCTCTGTTCTGCATGCACTCAAGTTACTGCCCAACAATGACTGTTAGAGATGTAATTCTCCTTGGGGGTACCTTCTTCATATTCTATGGTCTTGTACTAACGTGAGGCCACTCTGGGAACAAGTGGACCAAACTGGCTCAGCACTCTTGGGTTGCCCCACTCCCCTGTCTGTACCACTGTACCTTCTAGTCTTACCTCGACTGCCCACACATTGACCCCTTTGAGCATTGCTGGCTTGCTCTACTCAGTGTGCAAGTCAAACAACTGCTGCTATGTAAATGGCACATGACAGAGGTATCCTTCTACTCCAATTTGCTAGTGAATTTAGCACAAGTAGCCACTCTGGTCCTCCTTTCTCATTTAGCTGAAATCTCCCTCCTCCATTTTGACAGATGCTGGCACCCATTTCTACATAACATCACCCCAAGGACAGGGGTGGGTTAATTGACAGCTGTCCTCCTTCAGAGTTTTCTTCTTATACTGGACCAGGCTTCCTTTTAGGATAGTGAATGCTGGGACTGTTGATTTTTCTACTGCTGTGGACACCTTTGTATGTTTTTTTCCTATTATTTCTCTTGCGACTGCATATAGTTTATCATAGCCTTTTATTTTAGAGTTTTGTTTTAGTGTAATAATCCTTACACCAGATATTGTGATGCTGGTGTCAGAATAGTTAAGTTATTCCTAGTTGTTTCAATGTTGTTCACCATTCAAATGTGTTATTTATATTTCTCTAACGTGAATGACATTATGCTTAGTTTTCATTACAATTATCCTTTTGTTCTGGACAATTTTATCCTTTTGCGGTTTCTGCCACATTTTTTTCTTTGACTTTGTTTTATTTCTTTATGTTGAAAAAGTTTCAATAAAATGATTAACTGCAAAAAAGAAATAACTAAAACATGATATCAAGCACTTAAATCTGATTTATTCTCAGACTCTCCTAAGAGCAAATATAAAATTATCTTTCCCTTTCCCCATCTACAGTATATGAATTACAGTTTCAAACCTTCTATAAGAACCTGTGAGTTTAAAATGTGCCATAATCTAAGCCTTAAATACCTCAGTGCTTCAGTAACATTCTGTTGAAATCACGTTTGCAGCTTCAGAGATTCTCATCTACAGTACCTAAACATCACTTCTTCAGATATCTGCAATTTAGAGATGTTATTCATTTACATATTACCCCTTCACAATTTGTGCTACTCCATTTGGCAATTATTAATGCACAAAATGGTATCTTACTAAATTGAAAAGACTCCTACAGACTATCAAATTTTGCTCAGTTTTAAACTGGATCTGAACAAATAAAATAATATCCATTACAGCTATAACAATGACTTGGCTGCCTAGTTGGAAATATAGGCCTTGCTTGACAATGCTATTCATAGAATAATTTTCTAATTCTCTATATAAAATTATAACACCTTGACTAATACTTAGATATGATGATATCCATATAGTAACATCTGGGACTGGATTTTCAAAGGGCCATTAGTGCAATGCCAAATGCATCCATCAGGCAGCATTCAGCAAAGCTTGGTGCGTCAGTGACCCTATACCAAATTCTGGTACAAAACCGTCCCTGAAGTAAAGTCCCCACAGCTGCCACTAGCAGTCCCTTGCATCAAACAGATGGCACAAGGGAAGGGATTAATGGAGGCTACCATCATCACCTGGCCTTTGAAACTCAGGCTATTGGAGTTTAGTTGTACATCATCCTGCAAATTC
The DNA here is from genome assembly GCA_016271365.2 of Neoceratodus forsteri. Taxonomy (NCBI): domain Eukaryota; kingdom Metazoa; phylum Chordata; order Ceratodontiformes; family Ceratodontidae; genus Neoceratodus; species Neoceratodus forsteri. The sequence continues at coordinate 437,872,654 of CM028137.1, read as the reverse complement.
TGCTGCAAATCTTTTAAGTAAATTCACCAGCAGGTTAAGATATTCCATGGCTGCATGTGGCATCTGGAACTACCAGAACACATATGGATCACATGCAACTGCAACAGTGCAGGATAAATTGACTGCTTCACCACTGATGAAGTGTTATAAGGGAAGTTTGGCAATACTGGCTGTCATTGACATACCCATGGATATATCTACATGAAAAGGGTGTAATAGTGTAACAGAACTACAGAAGTAAATATAAATCAATACCTTGGCATTTGCATCTGATTGCTTTTAGTACCACTACATTAGGACAATAACATGTGATCCCAATCGATATACAATGAAAATACAATGCATGTCATGGTATCAAAATACACTGTACTAAACCTAGGCAAGCATACTGTAATTGCAGTCTTCTACTCTACTGAAACTTCACCTGTAACTGACAAGTCATGCAGGCAACAATCTGTTGAAGCTATTGTATTCAGTACCCTGTACTTCTCACTGTACCAAGGATATGTATGACCACCATAGTGACACTCCACCATAACAAACACATACCCCACTGAGCACTGATAACACATTAAATACCCTGATACTGTACCACTCTAGCTAAATTAAGTTCTTTTATCACAGTCTCCAGACAACATAACATTGGAAAATATTGTATAAAGTAAATGGTGATGGCATACTTCTATGTCCTGAGGATATCATATTGCAGTAGTGCATGGAGTTAAAGAGCATGTACTATAGCTACTACAATAAACTGTGAAAACTGTGCTGTATACAAGACATATGTTTACCATTTGCTGTTGTCTGTCTTTTTCACTTGTGTAATTTAATGGCCTATGATGAACTGCTGAAGGTGCAACACATTTTCTACTAGGTCTGTTCAACATAAACCTGACTGTCCCCAGCTGTCCACATGGTACTGTATGGGAATTTGTACTAAAAGCCTCCCTGGAAAAACACCTCCCTCCAATACATGATGCCGGTTCAGAATTCAGATGCAAATTAGGAATAGAATTTGTGGCTTCTATTCAGTGAACAACAATACATTGTTCAGGGCATCATAATAGTATATTGCTATGTGACTCACTGAACTGTTATAACTAGTGTGTGCCATGGGATGCAGTGCAATGTCACAAACAGATATTTAAGCAATAAGGCATGACCAGGGGTTAGATTAACAGTCTGTTAATCACCCACTAAGGGTGTAATGTGGCACAAGGCACAGCCAAGTGCTATATTGCCCCATGGGGTGATTAACTGACTGTTAATCTAACTCCTGGGAGTGCCTTATTGCTATTATAAAAAACACACCAAAAGAAAAGTGTTAAAAGTATACTTTTTAATGTTTTCCTCATTTAGAGAGAGATTTTTAATTAAATAGTTCTTCCACCAACAGTTTAAGAATGCTGGTTCAAAATCAGAATGCATCATTCCACACATTCAGCAGGGCTAGAGGATGGAATGCTGACCGAAAGAATTGATGTGCCATTGTGATCAGGTTGTACATGACAGTATAACATGGATTAATGTAAGGCTGTTGGAATCCTAACAGCCGATCAGATTGCAGCATTTCTGAGACCCTTTTTATAATGACATTTATGTATGTATGTATGTATGTATGCATTTATTTATGTCTTTTATTTTAATTTGGTAACCTGGTAAGTGCACTGGCAATGAATGCCTTTTTCAGGCACGACATGGGTGCAACAGCACAGACATCAGAAACAGAATTTACAATAATTGAATACAGACATTGCAAGTTACAATACTTGATACATACATGGGATCTACTATGAGATCCTGACATACACTTGCCTGACAGGCAACAGCTCAACATTTTTTGCCCAACATGCAGTTGCCTGACAGGTGTGCAATCCCAACAAGGGATTGCCCAACATTGAGAAAGTCAATGACCTGGAGTTAGTTATATTAAGTCCTGGGGTGTGGAATCATGACACACACTACATGTGGGTGTTCTGCCCACCACACCCCCTGGACAGGGGCTCTGTCCCTCTGCACCCAAGGACTTAATATAACTACCTCAAGGTTGATGATATTCTGAATGTCGGGCAATCCCTTGTAGGGATTGTACACCTGTCAGGCAACTGCATGTCGGGCAAAAAATGTTGGTCAATTGCCTGTCAGGCAAATGTATGTCAGGCTATCATAGGACTCCCATACAGGGCAAATACAGTGCGATAATTAAATACAGACACTGCAAGTTACAAGAATTCATAAAGGCAGTGCAATAAGGACATATGCAGGGAAAATACATAAGAGAATTTACCCATAACAATCACAAACACTGAGTATAAAATAACAGTCTTTCAACTTGTTTGTAAAAGCAGAGACAACTAATGATTCTCTAATATACCCCGCTGTCGCATTTCTCTGGGACAAAGGTCCTTTGCCTACTGTGCCCTGCTATGGATGAACTCGCTGCACCATGACATCACTTCAGTATCCACCTTGGGCTCCTTCAAGGTTAAACTTAAGCAACAGCTACTTGCTGATGCCAGTTGTGACTGCTTCCAATAACCTTCCTTCTTGTGACCAGCACTTATTCTAACCTTATGCAAATCCTGACCTTATGAATAACTTTTCTCAGCATTCTTCTTCACATTTCCTCTTGATCCCTTCCACTCTTTCCCCTCACCCCTCTATGGCTTTCCCCCTATCCCCCATCCCCCCTGTTTTATTTCCTGAGCTCCCTTGCTCACTTTAAAATGCTTTGTCCCATACCTTGTCACCCCTGATGAGGCCCTTGGGCTGATGCCATCCCTTACCTTGTTGATTATTAGATATTAGGCTGAGTCTGTTCTTATTTTCCTGTAAAGGGTCGCTTCATAAGACCCCACCCCCTCTAAAATGACCCTTTGAATTCCAGGTTTTAATGAAATATGCACAATGGCATGCACTGTACAATGCAACATCAATTGGAACTTCTCTAGTTATACACTCGTGTAATGTCTTGCATAATTCTTTGTTTTGTTTGTTCTCCATCTCATACTTTCCTAATATGTATTGTTCATCTGTTGTGGAACCAATGAAATGAGCTTGTTCTCAAAGGTTTTATCTGAAATTTCAAAAATTAAAAATAAAAAAATTATGTTCTAAAGTGAGCAGGCAGGACATGGGACACCTTCCAAAGTCATAAATAGTGTGTTGCCATGGGACTGACTGGAATGTCATAAAAGGGGCAAAATGAGGTGTGGGGGATTAAACACACTTTAAGATGTGCTATGAATGCCAAGTACAAAATAAAAACTTAATATTTCTTATTCCTGTGTACCAGCCAAAAGTGGCTGATGGGGTTTTTAGACACACTCTGGCTGGTCTAAGCACTGGCAGGTCCTTTACAGCAGCTGTGACTCATCTAAGCACCAGCAGGACCTGCCAGTTTTGGAATTCTGAATAAGGGGATGGTGCATCTGTTTGGTGTCACAAGGCCCCTCACCACCATGGTACATCCTGTGGTTCACTGAAAGCTCAGTGCAAGCTTGTCTGGTGAAAGTGACCCCACTGTAGATGCAAGCCACTGTCTAAAATTGGGGATGACCCACGGGCTGATGTGGTGTACCCTTTGTGTCATTTCTGTTTGATTGCACCATGCATCATTCCATGGCCTTTGAAAATCTGTTCCCTTCTTTTTAATCTGATTTCATTATTCTCTTTTTGGTGTACTAATATTTTTCTTATTACCTGACTGCAGTTCATATGCACATTTATAAACTGTGTCTTCCTGGGTTTTTTCATTACTTTTGCTGATCTAATCTGAATGACTTACTATCCCAAGAAGATCTCTAAAAAACAAGGTACAAATGGAAAACCATATACCTGTAACTTAGAACACAGTTCAATGTTTGTGGAATAGCAGTAAGGAGAGATGGGGTATGTAGTGCTTGGGTAACTTGTAATACTTTTTATGGCTTTACTCTATTCCCAACTTTGAGTAGTAGGTATGTAGATAGTAATTTCTAGGGAACAGAAGGCCCATGAACAAGGATAAGAAGAACTCCAGAGAAAGAGGAGGTGGATGAAAACACTCCCGAAGCAAGGGAGGTGTGACAGAGGAGGGCTTTTGTAGAAGTTGTGGGAGGAGCTATTCCCCACATTGAACCTCGGGCAAGTCCTCCCATTCAGTGTTTGTGGAATAGCAATGCAGAGAGTTGTGGTATATAGTGCTTGTGTAACTTGTGGTACTTTTCATGATTTTACTCTATTCCGACCCTTGAGTAGTAGGTATGTAGATAGTAATTTGTAGGGAATAGAAGGCCCAAAAAGATACCTCTTCCAACTCATGAAGAGTATGACCACCTGGTACTCAGGAGAGGAAAATCGCCCAGGTGGAGGAAATCTCTGAGGACCCATGGCCGGAGGCCTGCCCATCCTTCTGGGCATATTAACTGGAGAAAGATCTAGGTTCTAGTAACCATAGCAAATTTGGTTGGTGAGTTGCTTGGAGAAACGATAGTCCATCTTCGATCCATGGATGATGCCAATCGCATGATGATCCTGAGGTTGAAGAGGACATCTGTTCTGAATGAGCGACGGAATCCAGAGTATGAAGTAAATCCAAGTGAAGGAGGATAAAGAAAGTTCAAGAGTCCAAGATGATGAATGTTGTTGTCTAATGGAATTGTAATAGGCAGAAGGAACATGACCGGATCGATAAAGTACTAAACCGGGAATGGTAGAAATGCAGTGGTAGAAGTAGTCATTGGTGAATGATCCTACTTATGAGAGGCTTGGATGTAAGAATCTTGTTTGGAGGCTAGGAACTCTGTATTTGAACAAGGAGTCATTAAGGAAACATCCATAGAGTAGAATTTGTAGAAGAGTCTTTGAGTGCCCTTGAAATGATGTTTCGTGTGGGGAGTCACGTGATGTCTGAGAAGGAGTAGGACATGGGTAACTGCTCTCTGCCATCTCGTGGGTTTAAACTAACTTTTATTTCACCAAAAATTGCCGCAACCTGGTACATTTCCTAAGTAGGATCCCTATAATCTACCTACTTGAGAAATTGTGATAATAAATCAAAGAAGATGGATCCAAATCTTCCTTCTCGATGCTCTGATATGCAGTCGGTCATAGACACGCCACAGGAGTCAGAGGCCAAGCGTTCCCGCCATAGCAGTTCCCTGCAGCAGGAAACTTCAGATCTTTCCTCTGCTCATATTTACACAGAGCTCTCCTCCATTAAAGAAGTGCTTCTGAAGATTATCGAAGAAGTTGCCGACATCAAACTGGCTATTACTCAGTTATCTCGCTGGATGGCCGATACAGAAGTGAGAGTTGGCTCAGTAGAAAGGAAGCATGAAAAGATGGAACCTGAGGTCGTCACTCTAAAATGTTCGGTGATTAAACTGGAGAAGTGAATTCATGATCTAGAAGGCAGGAACAGAAGAAACAATTTGGTTTTGCTGGGTCTACCAGAGGGAGAGGAGGCCCCAACACTATTCAATTCTTGTAAAGTTTCCTCAAGAAAACAGTCAGGCCATCACCAAATGGCCTTGAATACATAATTCAACATGCCCACCACTCTCTCAGGACTAAACCTCTTTCAACTGATCCTCCTCCTCCTCCTCCTCACCCGATCATCTTTAAACTTTTGAATTTCTTGGATCGTAAATTTATTATAAGAGAGGCAAGAAAACTATCGGCAATTCTGTGGGTAGGCAAGAAACTACAACCGGTGCCCGACCTGTCCTTTAAAACCAGGCAAATTCTAACTACCTTCCTACCCATCACTTCCAAACTATGGGCTTCAGGGATCCGACATAGAATTTTGTATCCTGCCAAGCTGGAGGTTACCCACTTGGAAGGTCCTAAGCGACTTGAGTCAGCGGAAGACGCTCTGAGACTGCTTCAGAAGGCCCTCCCGGACTTGTTCCCTAAGTAAGCAGGGCTGAGGTTCTGTGTGCTGGTCTTGTCTTGCTTAACTTTAGGGCCTTACCTCATCCTTAGGAGTTCTTCCATCTCGAGTTTTGGCAAGTTTTGGATAATAAACGACTGCTAGATAATCTTAAGTCCTCTATAGTTTTGCCCCTGAAATAGTTGACAATTTGTAAGAGAGTGGCCTTTTTCTGTTATTTTACTGTTTTTCCCTTTGAGATTTACCACAAGCTGTGGAAGGAGTATCTCCCCTCACTCTCTTTTCGTTATATGATTTGGCTAAGTATTCGGGGAATCAGTGGCATACATTTATATTACTGTCATCTTGATAACCTTTTCTAGGTGGAAGGGTTATCTAGTTATTTAATCAATATATCTTTAGCAGGGTATAGTTTTGGCTTTTAAACAAAATCAGGTATGACCCTGCACCATACCTCTCAACTGTCCCTGATTTTCAGGGATGTCCCTGATTTTGCCTCAGAATTTTACTTTGTCCCTCCTAAAAATTGTGTTTCCATGACCAAACAATGGAATTTGTAAGCACAAAATAATGTCAAACATTAAAGTTGCAGACTTGTTCCTCCTTAGAAAATGCATTTTACACTAAGTCCCTTATTCTACCAGCTTCCTGAGTTGGTATCTCCAATTTTGAAGATGTGTCCCTGATTTTGATCCTTTGTCCCTGATTTTTTTAAGCCTTGTCCCTGATTTATGAGGCAGGTGGTTGAGAGGTATGCCCTGCACAGTTCAAAGTAATCTGTTTTGGGGGAGGGGGGTTACTGTCTTTGATTATACTTTTTAAAGATCTGCCTTTTGTTTGGATGTGGTAGTTTGTAGTTACAGCCACTAGATGGCACTGTTGTTATCATTTTAATAACATTCTGTAAGTGCTGTTTTTGCATTCACTATAACGGCAATTCTGTTTTTCTAATTCTTAGGAGCCATTTACATGGTCTTTTCAAGCGGTGTCACATATAATGGTGCTTCTATGAAATGTTTGTTTTTGATTTGCTACAGTTTGTTACAGCTGTGCTAATTATCACAATTTTAGAGATCCTAGTTACAGTACTGTTGACAAGACCTAGCCTAAACTGCTTGTTTGTTTGTTTTTTCTTTTTTTCCATTTAAGCCTCAAGTGGCTGGGAAACATGCCAGTTTGCCTCTTCTTTTTCTATCTGGTTAAGGCTCTTGTTCATCCCATTACCAAGAGGCATTTATTTTTTTTCTTGTGCCAATAACATTTGGCTTTAAGACTATTTTAGCTGGTGTCTCAGTAATCGAGGGACGGACAGTGGATCACCTTCATCGGGCATTAAGGACTGTAACATGGGGAGCAGGCTTAAGGCCTGGTAGAGAGTTTGGGGAGAAACTACCTGGAGTTTAGTTTTTTGGGGTTACCTTCTCTCCCTACTTCCAGCTTTTTTTTGTGTTTAATTTTTTTTTGGAGTGGGTGGGCTGTAGCAGGCATGATCATGCACAGGTTTTTCACTGCTAACACAGCAGTCATGCTGCAACTATGGCTAACCTGATAAAATTTCTTTCTTGGAATATTAAGGGAGGAAGAGACAACTCAAAAAAGTATATTGTTTTAAATCACCTATCAAGGCATAACCCCATGAATGTTTTTATTCAGGAAACCCACTTACTTCCAGACCAATTAAAATATTTTCAGAAGGGTTGAGTGAGCCAAGTGTTTGGGTCAGGGTTCAATTCGCACAAACGGGGGGTAACTATCTTTATTGCGAAGGGCTTGCCTTTCACTGCCGTCCATACGATGAGCGATCCTGAAGGTTGCTTCATTTTAGTCCAAGGTAAATTGGGCATTCTTGCCCACAGAGCTGCAGTGGGACCTCCCGCCATGTAATCCACCAGCTCTCCCAACTTCCCAGGGGCACTCTTGCCCACGGAGCTGCAGTGGGACCTCCCACCTTGTAATGCACCAACTCTCCCAAATTCCCTGGGGCATTCTTGCCTACAGAGCTGCAGTGGGACCTCCTGCCATGTAATCCACCAGGTAATTGGAAAGGACAGCATCTGCCCTGAATTCAAGTTTGGCACCTTTTTCTCCTCAGCTTTGTTCAGCAGTGTTTTACTGAATCTCTCCTAGTGTGCTTATTTGAGTACATGTGGGACCTTTTATTTTTCACAATCTGTACCTGTCGAAATGAATTCACCTGCTTTTATCCTGCCAAAATGAAATTTCCTGCCTTCAGCCCTGCCAAACGAAATTTCCTTCTTTTAGTCCTGCCGAAATTAAATTTATTGTTTTTTGCCCTTCCGAAACAAATTTTCCTGCTATTAGACCTGCCAAAACTAAATTTACTACTTTAGCCCTGCCAAAACGAAAATACCTGCTTTTAGCCCTGCAGAAGAATTTATTTGCTGGTAGCCCTGCCGAAACGACCCACACTTGATTCTGATCCATTTCAAAGTATTCTTGGTGCTTAAGAGCCACTGACCTACATTCTCTCATACCTGCAACCGGGTGTGAGAGGGAGATTCCTGTGGGTTGTAGACTTAACTCCTCTTTGTAATCTCAGAACAGCGCACAGCTAGATCCTTAGCCCCAGGCGGCTTGACTCTGCTCAGGGCACTAGCTTCCCGCAGCCACTGTGTGGCTGCCCCCTACCCACCCCCCAATACCTTCCCACCCTTAGCTGTATTTATTTATATAGGTCTGGCATATCACGAGATTCTCTGTGAGTTCTGTGCTCTATCTGTGAGAAATCTCATTTGCAAGTTATCACCTGTCTCCATTAGGGGTTATCTCTTCCCTGATGCAGCCTACGTTCACATTTCTTTCAAACTTCAGCTTCAGTCTTTGGTGGTTTACTCTGCCTATTTCAGTAGTCCTCCATGTCATTTTTCCACTATTCCTTTACCTGACCCAAGCTTCTCTCTCTTAAGTCCCCCCCCCTTTTTTTGGTTGCTCCTACCTTGCAGTCAGTAACTCCTGCACTCTATCTCCACAATGTTATTTAGGCAAGCTTTGTATCTCCTTGAGCCCTCGCTCATTGCTCTACTGGCTCTCAGCTCCACATCCCTTGCTGCAGGCCCACCCCCCTTCACTGAGGAGTCCACTTGCAATTACATTTATTCTAACCTGATAGCCGAAGGTTCCACCACACCTCCACCTCTAGTTTGCTTTAGCTACAAACTCCTCAGCTCCCTCATAAGGCATTTGGTGCCTAGCAGGATTACCTCCCCTACTATTGTCTCTTGTGCTACAGCCCTTGCTTTTTCTATGGATCACCATCCTAACGCTCACATTAGCTGGGGATATTGAAACCAATCCTGGCCCCTCGATCTACCTTAACCAATCCCACCCCCTTGCCACCCACCTGCCTCCTCATGCTCCTGGTATATCCTTTGCTCACCTAAACATCTGCAGTTTACTTGCAAATCTCTCTGAGCTGGAAGCTTGGGTTCAGATAAATAACCCTGACATCCTTGTTCTATCTGAAACATGGTTAAAACCAACTGTCCTGGACAATAGCTGTGTTCTATCTGGCTATAATATGTGTTGTGCAGACCGGACATCCTCCAAAAGAGGTGGTGGCCTGGCACTATATTACGAGTCTCACCCGAATGTCACACTGTTGCCTACACCTAGCTTGATCAACAGTGAGGTACTGCACTATCTTCTGCTCCTAGGGGGTGCCAAGAAGTTGCACATATTTGGGGTGTACTAACCCCCCAGAAACAGTAAACTTGGACTAGAGGAGCTTACTGGTCTGATCCCTGCCCTAACTAAGAACGATGAGATGATCTGTCTGGGAGATTTTAATCTAGACTGGCTGGGTCCCAACTCCGTCTCACTTGCTTCCACTATCAGCAAGGCCAACATCGACCAACTCATCTCTTCCCACACTCAGTTTAACCACAACAACCTCTGTCATTTGATGATTGATTGCATCCTCACTAATCGTAAGGACTGCTATTCCTCTTCCGTGGATCTGCCTGACGCCATTAGTGACCACTGTCCTGTCTACTGTGTTAGGGAAGCCTCAGCGGTCACCACTCCTCCCAAAGTTCTGTCCTTTGATAACTTCGTTGCTCTGGACATCTCAGAGTTCCTAAGCAATTTGAAACAAGCTGACTGGTACCCCTTATTCCATACAAATGACATCAACCAGGCCACCAACTACTTCAATGCCACTCTACTAGCCTTACAGTCTAAACATATCCCAGTTTCAATGAGGAGGGTCAGAGTAAAGGAGACCAAATGGCTGAAGTGGCCTCTCTTTTATCTAATCAAGGAGCGCGACAAGCTTTGGTCTAAATGGAAAACCTCCTCTGTTCATACAGACTTTGTTGCCTATCGGACTCTACTAAACATCTGCAAGAAAGAAGTCCAAGCTGCCAAGAGCAACTACTACCAGAGCCTCCTCTGGTCTGTGGCTTCTGACCCCAAGAAGTACTGGAGTCAGATAAATGAGATCCTGGGTAACTCCAAGCCACTCACTCCCAAGGATATGCTAATTGATGACACCCTGTGCAACAACCCCCATACGATAGCTAACGCTTTTAACTCCCTCTTTACTGAGGCTCCTAAACTCCCTCTTTACTGAGGCTCCTAAACTCCCTCCTTCGGCATCCAGTGGCCCTATCCCCCTCTTGCCTACTACTCCACCACTTGTCCTCCCTAATATTACTCAGTTGGATGTTCTCAGGTTTCTTCAGTCTATCCCCCCGCATGGAAGCCCTGGGCCTGATGGTATTGAACCACGGCTACTTAGGCTGGGCGCCCATCTCCTTGTTACCCCTATCACTAGGCTGTTTAATCTGTCTATCTGCACCTCCACTGTGCCTTCAGTATGGATAACTGCCAGGATTATTCCTGTTTTCAAGAAAGGTGAACCCAAAGTTCTATTTAACTATTGGCCCATAGCCTTGCTACCAACCATCAGTAAGATATTAAGGAAACTTATTTATCTCCAGATCTCTACTCACCTACTAAACTTTAACCTTCAGTCTCCTGCTCAACACGGCTTTAGGGCTGGACATAGCACCACCACCGCCCTCATCCCACTCACCAGTGACATTAAGTCCAGCATGGACAAACGTCTACTTACAGGGGCCATGTTCATTGACCTCACTAAGGCATTCAATCTGGTTAACCATCCTCTTCTCCTAAACAGACTTCATCTCCTGAGCACCTCTGGACCCACCTTATCGTGGTTCAGCAGCTACCTAACCAACTGAACCCAATCCACTTCTTTTGGCAAAGCTCTTTCAACCCCAGCCCCCATCTCATGGGGTGTCCCACGAGGTTCCATCCTGGGACCACTACTCTTTTCTATATTCATTAATGATGCTCCATCCTCACTTCCCCACTGTCACTTCATCATGTATGCTGATGATCTGGCTCTCAACATCGCCTCTCTTTCTGTCGTGGACATTAATGACCACCTGTCCTCTGCCTTCAAACAGATCCAGCACTGTCTCTCCTCCAACTCACTAATTCTTAACCTACCTAAAACCCAGGCTATGCTGTTTAGGTCTGCAAGGAATGTCTCTGCTGAGTCTACTAAGCTTCTTGTGCTTAGCTGCGATGGGTCTAAAGTGAAGTCTACCTACTCCTTTAAATACCTTGGAGTAACCCTTGATCCCGTTCTTGAGTTCTCTGTACATATCAATGAGGTATGTAAATCTGTTAATGCCAAACTAGGAGCAACTTACCGTGTGTGCCACTCCCTAACCCCTGCTGCCAGAATCTCTGTGGCATGTGGGGTACTACTTCCTTGGCTCCTGTATGCTCTCCCCACTCTCTCCCATGCAAATGCAGGAATCCTTCGCAAGTGGAACATCTCATATAATAATACATCTGTAGATTCGCCCTCTCAGTCCCTCGACTAACTCACCACTGCCACCTTTACTTCACTTTACACTGGCTGTTCCCCCATCCCAGTGCTCCTTCTCACTGGGTTGCTTCATTGATTCCATGAACCGGACCCCCCTCCCAGCCTGAATGGGTGCCATGCTCACCCCTGTGACTTACTTCCGCACACTAAGGTCATCTAATCAACCTCTGTTCTCTGTCCCTCTCTACTTGACCAAGATGGGGGAGCAAGCCTTCTACTATTGTGACCCTAAATTCTGGAACTCCTTACAGGAAAGGGATCTTGGAGTTATCATCTCTGATGACCTCAAGGCAGGGAAACAGTATGACAAGGCAGCAGGTAAAGCAAATAGAATGCTAGGATGCATAGGCAGGGGCATCACCAGCAGGAAAAGGGAGGTCATAATTCCACTATACAAGACACTAGTGAGGCCGCACCTGGAGTACACTGTGCAGTTCTGGAGACCTTACTACGTAAGGACATAGACAGGTAGAGAAGGTTCAGAGGAGGGCAACAAAGATGGTGCATGGATTGCATCACAAGTCCTATGAGGACAGGTTGAAGGCACTGAACATGTACTCCCTGGAGGAGAGGAGGAGAGAGGATATGATAGAGACATACAAGTATCTTACAGGGAGGAACAGGGTGCAGGAATGCACTATTTTAAGCGAAAAAGATGTTCCAGGACTAGAGGGCATGGGATGAAGTTGGAGGGAGGACGATTCAGAGGAACGTGAGGAAGAATTTCTTCACAGAACGGGTGGTGGACAAGTGAACACCCTGCCAGAGGAAGTGGTGGGGGCTGAAACAATCACGGGATTTAAAAATGCATGGGATAGACATAAAGGAATTCTGGAGGTCAGGGGTAAGGGGCAACAGACTTCCTGGAAAACATAAACTGAACTTACAAACTTAAATGGGCAGACTGGGTGGGCCATAGGCCCTTATCTGCCGACACTGTCTATGTATCTATGTATTTAAAGAGCTCCTTATCTCACTCCACCTTTAAATCAGCACTTTTTTCCCACCTTCATGCACTCGACTCCTGCCACTGTACCTAAGCATCCCAATACTCCTCCTACTCATCCTTACTTCTGCTCTACCTATACTGAACTCTACTAAATTGTCTGACTGTGTTATTGGTCCTATCCATCCCTGCGTGGATGGCTACTGCTTGTTGTTATATCTTGATCTTCCCTGTGGAGGTCAACTCTGTTATGTAATTGCTACTTGTGTTTGCTTGTTTAATTTATTCAAAATGATGTCTGTCTGACTCAGATGCCTGTTACTGCTAACAATCTGTACTTGTTTTTGTGTTAATTTGCTGGTTTATGTAATGTACTCTCCTGGGTTGTGTTTGAAAATAGGCAGGCCTCTTGCCTAATGCACTTACCCGGTTACCAAAAGCAAATAAATAAACAAAACCTTGAGCTAGAGTTAGGATCTATATATGGCCCTAATATAGATTCCCCTTCCTTTTTTACTCATTTGGCCTCATTATTAGCCCCTCTCTCACACTTTCCAATCATTTTGGGGGGTGACTGGAACCTTGTCCAAGCAAATCATTTAGATTGAACCTATCACAGAGGCCAGGGTCCCTCCCCAGCCCAGCGAGCCTTACAGGAACTTATGTCTTCCCTAGCTTTGGATGATCCTTGGAGGCTCTTATACCCCCTGACTAAGGATTTCACCTTTTTTCACTGGTCCATAAGAGTTGCTCTCACATAGATTTTTTTTGGTTGAATCAACAGTTATGTCCATGGGTCTCCAATCCTCAAATCTATGCCACAGTGATCTCCATTCACACCCTAACATCTGTCTCAGTGAACATCCCAGGCCCCTCTTTTAGACCTCACACTTGGTCCATAAATAATTCTTTTTTGAGATACCCACAGTTATTGTCCCAGTTTCAAACATACCTCTCACAACCATCCAAGAAAATATAGACTCTGTCCCTGCTGTAGACATTGTCTGGGCGGCCTTGAAATCTGCTTGGAGAGGATAGCTTATTCAAATGGCGACAGTTACTAAGAGGAAGAAACTGTACCATCTTAATTTATGTTTAGATAGGATCCACATTTTGGAATCCAAAGGGATAGAAACATTATCTCCAGAAAATATTTTAGAACTCACCCATTTAAGATCCCACTATGCTAGGTCTCTGTTAGAAAAAGTAGAAAAAACTGCTTGCCAAATAAAAGCAACTTATGTAGGCCAAAGAAATAAGATGGGCAAACTACTTGCCTGGCAACTAAAACAACACTCAGCTGCAAAATGGATAACGGTCATAAAAAGTCCACACAGTGGTTCCCTTATTTCTGACCCCCAAGAAATGCTGTCCTCTTTTACAGAATTTTATCAAAACTTTTATCCTCCACAACCAGTTCCTGTCCTCCAATCCCAAAGGATGAAAGAATTCCTTCAAAGAGCTAACCTTCCTGGTCTCTCTGGCAACGCCCAATCCTTCTTAGCTCAACCTATAACTAAAGAAGAAATTTTGGCTCTCATAAATTCATTGAAACCAGATAAAGCCCCAGGACCAAATGGTTTCATGTGTCTTTTTTATAAGACCTTTGAAACCCAGTTGGTGCTTGTTTTGCACAAGCTATTTTTATATTGAGAATCTCATCCAGTTAAGGATCCTTCCCTGTTTGAGGTAAGGATTACACTCCTACCCAAACCAGGGAAGGATCCCACCCAAATTGGCAACAATAGACCAATCTTGCTGATCAATGTGAATGTTAAAATCTATGTGAAAATACTAGCTACTTGACTGGCTAAAGTTTGGGCTTCCCTGATAGGACCGAAGCAAGCTGGGTTTGGGTCAGGCCGCTCCTCAGCGGACCATTTTCGTAAGTTGTGACATCTAGTTTCTGCATCCAGGGATCCCAAACTCAAAGCTACTTTGGTATCCCTGTGTGCAGAAAGGCTTTTGGTAGGGTGGCCTGGTCTTACTTGTTTACAGTTCTCTCCCAGTTCAACATCTCAGACAGCTTTATTAAGTGAATACACATCCTCTACCAATGCCCTTCTGCAAGGCTTATGTGTAACAACCTCTTATTAGATATTTTTCCATTAAAGTGCAGGACCAGACAGGGATGCCCCCTGCCCCCTCTCTTATTTAGCTTATGTACTGAATCACTAGCAAGAGTGTTGAATCAGGAGGAGAGGATTGAGGGCATATGTGTGGGGTCCCAGACGTTTAAACTTTCCCTCCTTGCTGATGACTTGCTTCTCCACTTAGCTAATGGGGAGCACTCTCTCCCTTATACACTGCAAACTATAGCTCAATTTAGTGAGTTTTCTGACTATAAACGTAATAAGAACAAAACTACAGTTTACCCTCTTTCAGTTTTAGTGAAAAAGGGCCAAGTTGAAGCCTTAGACCTCATCTGGGAACAGAAGGCAATTAATTACTTAGGCATAAAATGCACTAAGAATTTGGATAAACTAAAAGAACTTAACTTAGGCCCTCTCTTAAAGTTAGTCAAAGAGGATTTGGCAAAATGGAAAACACTCCCCATATTTTATTTTTTTATTTATTTTATTTATCTTTTGTTAATTGGGTAAGTGCACGAGCCATAAAATGACTATTTTCAGGCATGACCCGGGAGAGTACAGACATGCAAAAACTTAACAGGATAACAAATTATAAGTGCTTTACATACAATGAATTAGAGGATACAATATATCAGAACATACAAAGTAAAGTGCTTTACATACAATGAGTTAAAGTGGATACAATATATCAGAGACATACAGAGTAGACCATTCATAAGTTCATAGGAGCCTAGCTATACAATGACTAGAGAGGACCTTGGACAATAAATTATCAGGTAACATATCATATGAACAGAACAAGGTACACAAAAAAACAAAACAGGTAATACAAAAGGAAGAAACAACCATTGAGAGCAGGGGGTGTCATTAAGGAAAAGGTTGGTGAGTGAGGAAGAGGGGAGCAAGCCATGAAATTAGATTATATGAGTGTATGTAAGTGTAAGGGAGATGTCTGCAGTGCAAGATTGTATATGGGCAGGGGAAAGGGAGCCGGGACATACTGAGGCAGTAGGAGGGTTATATAGAGGTGAGGAAATACTATTGTATGGCCAGAGACATCAGTCATTAGGTAGGGTGAAAGCAGGAACAGGCATCAGCAATCTGCAGATTCGAGCGCAGTTTTCTCTTAAAGCATGTGTGGGAGCTAGAAAGTCTAATGTCGAGGGGAAGGGAATTCCACAGCTGTGGAGCCGCATGCTCAAATGCAACAGTTCCTTTCCTAGTGCAGCACCTCAGCAAATTCAGAAAGGATTTATCAGCTGATCGTAGACCATGGAGTGTGTCCTGAGGAACAAGCATAGCTGCAAGCCACCTAGGGGTTTGATTTTGAATTATCAAATCAATAAGACAGCCAAGGTAGTATTTCCTGCTAGCTAATGGAGAGAGCCAACTAAGATCATTATAAAGCAGACAGTGCTGTTTAAGCAGAGGAGCAGAAGAGGCATAGCAACATATGTTGTTATACGTAATATCCCATCTGAGTAGGTCAGTTTTATGAGCAGCCCCAAATAAGGGAGCCCCATAGGTTAGGGTAGGGAGCAGAATCCCCCTCACAATGGCCATTTTAGCTGATGGAATGAGCATATAACTAGTCTTATATGCAACACCCAGTTTGGAGTTGACAGCTCTGCAAACAGACTGTACATGAAGATTAAGATCAAGAGATTGATCTAGCAGGATGCCCAGGTACTTGAAAGAGGTCACACATTCCAGTAATTGATCTTCTAAGTCCTGCACAGTCAGTGCTGTTGTGCAAGCCTGGAGCTTTGGGGCTGATCCAAGCAGCATGGCTTTAGTTTTGCTAGTGTTGACAGCCAGTTTGTGGTTATATAGCCAGTTAAAGTCAAAGGAAAGGGGTGTGTTGATAGTGTTTATATTAGTTAACTTGTATAGATGACAAGATCATCAGCATATAGAATAGCAGAGCAGGATTTTAGAGCAGCTCCAATGTTATTTATATAAAGAGAGAACAGGAGGGGCCCTAGGATGGAGCCCTGAGGTACACCAATGTTAATGGTGGTACTGTTTGATAGCGAGGAATTAAATTTCACCACTCGAGTTCTGTTTGTCAGGTAGCTTTCATACCAGTCAACAACAGAGGAGAAGAAATGCAGGTGTCGAAAAGAGGAGAGAAGCAAAGTGTGATCAACAAGGTCTAAAGCCTTTGTGAGGTCAATAAAGACAGCCCCAGTCAGATTGCCAGTATCCATTTTTGAAAGAGTGTCTGTGGTGAATTTAAGGAGTGCAGTCATTGTGCCATGTCCTTTCCTGAAGCCATGTTGGGTATCCGAGAGCAGGCTGTGCTTAAGTAGATTGTCAGTTGTCTGAGTTGCGACAATTTTCTCCAGGATTTGGCTCAGTACCAAGAGTATGGCAATTGGTCTATAGTTCATGACAACTTTAGGATCCCCTTTTTTAAGTACAGGTGTGATCTGAGCAGCTTTCCAGAGGTCAGGGACCACTCCATCCGAAAGTGATAACATATAAATTTTGGCCAGCGGTAATGCAATAAGGGGAGCTGCAAGTTTCAAGAGGCAGGGTTTAAGGGAGTCTGAGCCAGAGCTGGTATGATCAGAGATGGACCTCAGGAGCTTCAGGACTTCCTTTCTAGACACAGCCTTTAAATAGAATGAAGGAGTATAAGGAGGCACAGGGGACAACACTTCCAACTTATCCAGACAGGTTCTTGATGAGGAGTAGGAGGATACTGCAGTGGGATCGAAGGAAGAGGTATATTATATCCTTCTGGGGCAGAACTAATATTCTTAAAATGGCAATTTTTCCTAAGTTATTCTACCTCTTGAAAAGCTTAGCTATATACCTCCCTAAGTCTTTCTTCAATTTGGTTCAGAGGTTATGTTTATGATTTCATCTGGAATGGGAAGCCCCCCACCGCAGAACATATTGGAAGTTTACCCATCCAAAAGATAAAGGAGGCTTGCAACTTCCAGATTTTTTTTCTTATTACTTAACCATCCACGCTAGTAGGTTCTTGCAGGGTGTTTCTCCACATGCAGACACCCTTGCTAACTGCTTTGGATTGTAATTTTTTTTTTTTAATTCAAAGTTTATTAATTTTTAACACATCCAAGCACGTACAGGCCAAACAACAACAATGTTATTGTATACAATTTGAGGCCCAACTTAGTCTATACAAAGTGTGACTAACTGAGTACCACCAGCCCTCCTCCCCACCCCTACCCTCCCCCCGGAGTGTGCCAAATTATTATATTTGTAAGGAGAAGGGACTATTCCTGGTAAAGGAGATTGGCTTCTTGAGTAGTCAAGAATTAGCTATTGTAGATAGACAGCATAAAGTTTCCCCCATTTTCGATCAAAGCTTGACATATTATCCCTAAAACCAGCTATTAGACGCTCGGTTCTAAAGAAGTTTGACATTTCTTTCAACCATTCATTTTAAGATATTACCGATTGATCCTTCCAATGTTTCAGCACCAGCCGTTTAACAATAATTGCTACCAAAGCCATATGGTATTTACGCTCCTTAACTGTAATATCCTGGTAGCAACCCAAAAGACAGACTTCTGCCATAAACAAATCTTCTAGTCCTAGACAGGGGTCAAATTTAGCCTTAATCTCCCTCCAAAGTGGAGCTACCTTCTTGCAGTGCCAGAAAATGTGTACCATATTCCCTTCCTCTTAGCACACCTCACACAAATGGTGTCTGAATTACCCCCTAATCTAGCTAACCTCAAGGAGGTATAATACATAGTGTTTAGTATGTGATATTGTGTCAACCTGAGTCTGTCCTGGGTGAGATAAATGTATAGATCAGTCCAGATCCTAGCCCAGTCCATTTTAAACTTGGGAAGTAAATTCTCCCAAGTCGAAGAGCCTTTCAATGGGTCTGTGTAGATGAGCGACAGAAGTAAAGTGTATGTTGCAGCTACAGCATGCGGCTTCGCAGAGCATTGACTGACTTGTGTCAGGACAGGCTTAACTAAGGAAGGCTGGCAGCTGGGCCCAAAAGTGGAAGCTATAGTATGGCGCAACTGGTACACATTGAAGATCTTCATGTTCGGAATGCCATATTTATGGAGGATATCGGGTGAGGATAGGAGATTATTTTGAGGGAATAGCTCCTCCACTGATATATTCCTTAACTGAGTGAGCCACTGGGGCAAAAGATGTTTCCCTCCTACCTTAATATTTGGGTTTAGAAAGACTGGCTGACCAACATCGTTTTTGAGGGGCATTCTAAAATGTGAACAACATTGAGAAAGAACCTTCAGGGAAGTACCCACCACCGAATCCCTAAGGTCCTTTGGGAGTAGACTTTGTTTAAGGTGATAGACTGAGAGAGGATTAATTTTGCTGGCACTCAAAAGGTCCCTTTCAATCAGGAGCCAGATCGGTGTGTACTCTGTGTTGCCCTGGTGTGCCCATCTCCCTAATTTGGTTAAGTGACTCACCTAGTAATACAGAAGAAAGTTCGGAAGGCGAAGACCACCCAGTGGTCTGGGAGCACTAAGCTTACGGTAAGCACACTGGGGATGTTTACCCGACCAAATAAACTTAGAAATCATAGCGTGCATGCCTGTAAAAAAGGATATCGGGAGGCACAAATTTAGTAAGTTCAAGGGATAAAACGTACGTGGGAGAACATTCATTTTAATAATACTTATCCAGGCCCATAAGGAAAGAGGTAGACCTTGCCACCTCGTCAGGTCCTGCTGAATTACTTTAATCAAATCTTTAAGATTGAGTTTTTGCATCAAGGCCATGTCACTGGTCAGATAAATACTTAGGTACTTAAGGGCCCGCGAGGACCACTTAATCCCTAGGTGTGTAAACTCGGATTTTGAAACCAAACCGTTCAAAGGGAAACCCTCCGATTTAGCGATATTTAGCTTATAATTGGAGAGGTGACCAAATTGTTCCTCTGCCCTGAAAACCCCCTCTAATGAGGCGACTGGGTGGGACGGGTATAGAAGGATGTCGTCTGTATAAACGGAAAGCTTGAGGGTCTGTGTGTGAACTGAGATACCAGCAATTAAAAGTGACTGTTTGATGTATCTCAGTAGGGGCTCTAAGTACAGATTAAATAAAAAGGGTGAGAGAGGGCAGCCTTGTCTGCTACCTGTATGTAATAAAAATCTCTCGGAAAACACTCCATTGCAGAAAATTTTGGCTGAGGGGGAAACGTAAAGGGATTAAATCATTCCAATAAATTGGGGGGGGTCCCATTTTTTGTAGGGTTAGCCATAAAAATTCCCAGTTGACTCTGTCGAATGATTTTTCAGCATCTAACGAGACTAGAGCCATTGGAAGCTGAGAGGATTGGGCTACCTGAAAGACATGAGAAAGTGTTCTGAGGTGGTCTGCTGGTGAACATCCCATGACAAACCCCACCTGTTCTGGGCTTAATAAGCTGGACCAAAATGTCTTTATTCAAAGTGAGAGCAGTTTCGCCAGAATTTTAATGTCACAACTTAACAGAGAAATCTGTCTGTAGCTTGCCGGATCTAGGTGAGGTTTGTCAGGTTTGAGAAAGAGAATGATCATGGCACCCACAAGCTAAGGGTCTACCCTATTGGTTCCCAGCATGTAATTGTATAATTTAAGCAGCAAGGGGGCTAACTCTTTCGAGAAGGTTTTATAAAAATTAGATAGGAAACCGTCTGGGCCTGGGGCCTTATCAGGACTAAGGCTATTAATCGCCGTCTCGATCTCTATCATGGAAATCGGCTACGATAGAGAGGCTTGGCCTGACTCTGCTAACACTGGGAGGTTCAAAGCATCTAAAAAATCGCTAATGTTCTGAGAGTTAGAGCCCGTATGGCACTTCCCATACAATGATTGGTAAAAATTCTCAAAAACCCTAACTATTTCCCCAGGCTCTGTTTTGATAGAGCCATCAGGAGCCCTTATGGATGGGATTAGGTGAGAGCTTTCTAATTGTTGTAGGCGTAAGGCCAACAATCGCCCAACTTTTTTCCCCTGGTCTATATACTTAGCTCTGGTTTTTATGAGAGCATACTCTGCTTTCTCCCTTAGTAACTTGGCATAGTTCTTACGCAGACCCTGCAACTCTGCCATAGCATCCCTGGAGGTGTCCGGGGATAAAGACATTTCTCTCGCCTTGATCTGGGATAGTAAGGCTAAAGCCTTAGAGTCCCATAGCTTCTTCCTCCTGGAAGTGGCTTTAATAAACTCCCCCTTCAGATAACATTTCAGCAAACACCACAGGATGTCATACCTTTGAACTGAATTGTTATTGCGCTCCATAAAATCAACTATGAGCTCCTTGATAAGAGAAACCAAGGAATACTCTCGAAGTAGTTGGGTATTCAATCTCCAGATTGCCCCTCTCTGAATGTGAGAGTTTATCGATAGGGATACCCAGGCCACCGCATGGTCGGATAGCGTTATAGGTTCTATACTTGCTTGACAAATGCCCCGGATAAGAGTGTTATTGAGTAAGAAATAGTCAAGTCTGGACATAGTCTGGTGAATACTTGAGTAATAAGTGAATAACCGCTGCATGGGGTTTAGAAGGCTCCATGGGTCTACTAATCCCAACATAGACGCAAAATCGAGCAGAGCCGTCTGCGAAGGTGAGGGAGGCTTGAGCGGCCTATAGGTTCTGTCTAGGTCTTGAGTTGAGGGGATGTTCCAGTCTCCTCCTAAAAGCACCGAGGCAGGCAGGAACGTTGCCACCTTGCTGGCCAGTTCCAACAGAAAACCGGGGTCTCTACCAACTGGACCGTAAACTGAACCAATAGCAACCGCAGTATTATCTAGGGTACCCTTAATTAATATGTATCTCCCTTTCTGGTCTGTGAGAGTTGTATCCACAACTAAAGCAACGGGCTCCCTAACTAAGATAGCCACCCCCCCCGGCTGGAGGATGAACAGTCTGCCGCAAAAACCTGAGAGACCCCCTGTCTACGTAAAGCTAGTGCTTCTGCCCTGGTCAAATATGTTTCTTGGAGTAGGATAATATCAGCATGCAGAAAGGCACCGTGTTTAAGTAGTTGTATTCATTTCAGGACATCCCTTGCACCTCTCACATTCCAAGTAATAATTTTAGTGGGAGAACTAGCCATAAATGAGAGCTATAACAGGCAATAAACCAACTAGGCTATACATATCTCCCACAAACCCCTGGCACACTCCAGCCCCCCCAAGACCATCCCATATAGTGAATAAGATATAAAACCTTGTTTTAGTAACAATCTAACATATATAAGATATCCCATTAAATCCTACCACCCCAACCCCCCCCAAGTCTTCCACATAATTAAGGCTTAGGGTCCCTGCCGAGTTGTAAAGTGAAACACGCTCCCAGACACCTCGTGCATACTTTGAATGAAAAAGACTCTGTACCATGACAGGTGGACACCTGTAAGCCAAACTCTAGGGTCCCCCCCCATCCTGTCCCCAACAACCCACAAAAACTATTTATACATGGACCATCCTTCCAAAAAGCAACCACAAGCTGTCCTAAGCCTGCATAAATGGGTGATCCAACCCCGATGGCGGTAACTGAATGTAGCAAAATGAAACATATGTGAAGGAAAAGCCAGACACCATCCCCCCCCCGATCTAGAGTGCCTAGCAGTCTCCCTGAGCGCACTATAGGGGCACCCTGCACTCCCTTCCCCCCAACTTAGGAAGCACTGCAGGGAGAAACAGCCCATCTAGGCAAGAGGTCACCTCACAACAGTACTGACCTCGTGAAATAGGACAGCCTCCCTAGAGCGCTACCTGTATCTAACCCCTTAAATCAGTAACCTTCTGGCTAAACTAAGCTGGGTGAGTAAGCCTGAAGCAAAATTTATCACCTGTCTGCAAGGCTTGATCGCAGCCCTGAACACCAGCACCAATGGCCGTCAAGTGAACTGCGTTAAACACTGTTGCAGGTT
Source organism: Neoceratodus forsteri (assembly GCA_016271365.2). Classification (NCBI taxonomy): domain Eukaryota; kingdom Metazoa; phylum Chordata; order Ceratodontiformes; family Ceratodontidae; genus Neoceratodus; species Neoceratodus forsteri. The sequence continues at coordinate 437,849,967 of CM028137.1, read as the reverse complement.
AAAACAAAGGGCTTACCAATTGAAGCACTAGTGCAGGTACAGTAGCGGAGTGAAAATACCTCTCAACTATAAGGATAGAGATCAAACCTGGGTCAGAGAACACTTCGCTAACAAGTTAACTGGGGGAAGCTATAGAGAGGTGCACCTCGTGGGCATACATTCTGAAGCCATAGGGGAACCCAGCCTGTTAACAAGAGTTCCTATGTCCACTAGTGAATAGGAAGTTAGTCAGGGCTACATTTGGTTGAGCCCCCCCCAAGGAAAAGGCCAAACCAGAGACCCCACCGAACGCTCCCCCCTGCCCCCATCGACACCACCAAACAGCGAAAGGAAGAAACAGAGAAAATAAGGTACGTAGTCAACAGTTCAATTAAACCAAATAGCAGACATGTTATTAAAGGCATTTAGAAGTTCAGCCCTCCTTGAACAGGTTGGGCAGTTTTGCAGAGAGATCCGATGAAGCGTGCTCTGGTGTCTCGTAAGCAAACCAGGTCCCTTCTACCGAAACACGAAGTTTAGCAGGATATTGCATACAGAAAGGGATGCCTGCAGAGATGAGCTTTTTCACTATACTGTGGTAGGCGGCCCGCTTCAGACGAGTCTCTCGGGGCAGATCCTGGGAGATTCTTACGGTGGCCTTCTCCCACTTAATACTTTGCAGTTCTCTTGCCTTGTCGATCACATGCTGCTTTTCAATAAAACTCAGGAATCTCACAATTATTGGTCTTGGAGGGGCGTTTGGGGGAGGTTGTGGTCTAAGGGAGCAATGAGCCCTTTCCACCTGATAATTGGCACTTATTGGAGAAGGGTCCACAACTTTCAGTAGAAATCTCTGCACATAAGTGCTCATATTCGATCCCTCCTCTGTCTCTGGCAAACCAATAATTACCACATTCTTCCTTCTACTCCTGCCCTCTAAGTCTTCGCATTTGAGCTGGAGCTTGTGGATTTGTTGATGCAGTTGTGCCAGATCCGGTTCCACTTTCTCTCTCCATTTCTCTATAGAAGTCGTACAGGCTTCGATGTCTCCGACCCTTCTGGCTAGACCGGTAAAATAACTGTGCAAAGATTTCAGATCTGTAGCGATATCAGAGAGGGTTTCTCGGAATGTAAGCATTTCTTGCAGAAATCGGTCTTCAGTTAAGAGGGAAGTGTATGAGAAAGAGGGCGTCACTTTCCCTGTGTTGGCCCCTTGAGCCCACTGCTTCTTCAGCAGTTTCTCTGGAGAAGTCAGTGGAGTGTGCCTGGGAAGGGTCTGTTTCATATCCGTCTCCATCCTTACAGCACAATCAGTTGTAAAGTTAAGATTGCCCCGATATCATTACCCTGGTCTCCCAGACAAACCAAACGTCTACAGATTCTGACGTGGGGGTTAATAATCCACAAAAATTTCGTAAAGAGAGAGGAGGGTGCAGGAGTCCTGCAACAATGCTGCTAACAGGAACACTGCATCACGTGATCTCCCTTGGATTGTAATTTAATCTGGAACATGCAAAGGAGGAAAAGATCTCCCTGCAAGCCCTTCCATACTGCCCGTGGGCTGCAGTCCCCACAGGGCTTCATAAATCTCCTATAGGATGGAGTATTAAAGTTTTCCACCAGTTTTATAACTTCTACCATTTACACACAAGGAAGGATGTTTCACAGCCACTTTTTAACAACCCTAATCTGAAGATAGCTAATAAAAATGTCAGTCCAAAGGCTTTGCATTTTCAAGAACAGGTTACCCTGAAGCAATTTATACGAGGGGCCTCTTTCTTGTCAGCAACTGAATTGCAGATTAAGTTTGGCCTTCCGGAGGGATGTCTATTCTATCTAACCCAGATTCCTCACTGTGTCAGTAGCCCTCTGGGCCCCCCCCCCCTTGGGTAGATAATGTTGACTCTTTTCTAAAACCTCTTTTGGTCCTTGCAAAGAAAGAGAAACCCATTTCTAAATTGTATAAGGAAATAAACAATAGTTCATGTAAGAACCTATCTTCTGCAGCTTTCTGTTGGAAGCATAATCTGGTTAATCCTCCCCATGACTCTCAATTGCATTCTATCTGGATTGACAATTTTAAACTAATTAAGCAAGACATAACAAAGAGTATTCAATTCAACATATTACATAATTTATATTACACTCCTAGCAGATTTTATAGAATGGGCAGTTTATTAGCTCTGGAATGCTAAGATTGTGGATCAGCCAATGCTTACATGTACCACAAATTATGGTCTTGTCCTAAAATCCTCTCTTTTTGGGGGTTTGGTCCAAAAGCACATCTCGGAGTACCTTCCTTTATCCCCTTATTTCACTGAGGATGTTTGTCTTTTAGGACTTTATTCATCTGTTCCCACATTACCCCAGAAAGTACAAATAGCCTTGGTCTCCCTGGTTACTAAACTTTTGATTCTTAGGCATTGGAAGGAAGTGTGGCAACCATCCATTCAGGAATGGTGGACAGAATGTCTCGCTGCCCTAAATGCTGAGTGGAGTGTTGCCAGAGCCATCAATTCCTGGACCAGATTCCAAAAATGTTGGAATCCCTTCTTCCTTGCCTTAAAAAGCAAATTTGGGTATTGATTGGTAAGATACTCTACTCTTTTTATCCTTTGCCAGGTTATTAGCCCACATCACCTGGATAAGTAATGTATACATCTGATTCTGTGAAGCCTGATGAGGGTACATTATTTTCTAAACTGATGCTGTGCCCTACTTTTCCTGGCTACCTAATTTCGAGCCTGCTCTGGGGGTTTGTGGGAGGAGGGTGATTTGGAGGGGGTGGTGGGGCTAGAGACCCTTTTTGTTTTGTTTGATTTCTGCTTGGATTTTGTTTCTTTTTTTTCTTTTAAATGGTAACTATGTTTCTTATTAATGCAAAGTCTATACCACTGGCTTGTATATTGCCCTTGTGGTATGTATGTGTTTATTTTATTTTGTATGGTTAATGGCAAAATAATAAAATAAATTTAATTGCAACAAAGAAAAAAAAGAAGAAATTATGGTTCGTTCTCTATCCAAGGATGATACAGCCTTAATGATGATACTAAAAATGAATGGTACTTTTTTTCTGAAGGGATGGTACAAATCCTATGTGTAAAGCAGATCCAGTTAAAGAAGGGCTAATGTAAATGTGTTTCCAAGTGACAATGAATGGAAGTCCAAGGGATTGCATTGTCATTATGAGTAGGGAGAGTAAGATTTGTTTGATATAAGACCAGAGAGTACACTTTGGTAGTTGTGATAATTAGTAAAGTTATGAATGATTGCTCCAATTTGTATTAGGTTTGATATTTGAGGTAGTCTAGCAGTAAAGAATTGGTTAGTGAGCAAAAGTCACTAGGCAAGCATCCAAGAGTAAAATGAGTCGAGGAGAGTTTGAGTGCCTGATGCAAGTAATGCCATAAGTGATTAGTAAAGTACTAGAAGATGATTTGACGAGCCATCCAGATGGTAGCCTAATATATGTGAGGGAAGATTGGAAATTTGATATAAGGAATAGATGGCTTCTTTGGTCATGATGTTCATGACTTTATGCTCAAATCCTCTGCTGGTGCACTACCTGAAGTATGTATGGGTATTCCTGTGGTGTGATCATTTAGGAGATGCACTGTGGTGGCATAGGTGGTTAAGTTGACAGTTACTTTTGCTACTGAAGTACGTGAGAGAAGCTTGGACAGATGAGAGGAAGAGTCTGTAGGCTGGATTAGTAGTGAGATTGAGTGGTGCAGGATGCCATAGGTTTTCATGCTACTGCTGATTAATGCCGATTAAGATGCAGAGCTGAGATGGTGAATTTGTCTTGGCTGTTACAGATTACCAGTTAGAATTTAGGAGAGCCAGTTCTTGGTGATGGTCTTTGCTGTAGAGATTAATGAAGATACTTTAAGAAGAAGAGGCTGAGGGGTCCACTCGAGAGCGGTTGACCCATCTGAAGGTATTAGGTGACAAGGTGAAGATAATAATATAAAGAAAGCGAAGCAAGGACGTAAATTTGAGGTTTGAATGGCATGGAGTCAATAATCAGCTGGCTATGAAGATCCCATAATAAATATTCTGGACAGTACCTGTGCAATACCTAAGACTAGCTCACCTGTTGGGAAGTAGGAGCCAAGGAACTTGGTCATTGGCATCATTGTTGAAATATGAGACTGCAGAAGGTAAAATGGATGATAACCATAGTTGAATGGGTAAACATGTGATTTCCAGTATCCATAGAAGTGATGCTGATTACAAAGTTTGAGTATAACAGAAGGATTTAAGTCCTTTGCATATATCAGGATGGCCAGTCATGGTAATTGGATGGACAAGGATTGGTGGGTATATCTGACAGAGACATAGATCTTCCAATTGCCCCAGTGGATGGATTCCATGAATGACTGTGAAGAACTGAATGGGCAGTATGAGACTTCTATGATAACGTAGGAGTCTATGGGGCATGTGAGCCAAGGAATGTTTGCTGGCAGTAGTAGTTCTCCAAAGTAATGCAGTAATGATTGAATGAGTAGTGGAAGGGTACTGTTAGAAGAGCTGGAGTAGAAGTGGGGGTTGGATCATATGGAAAAGCAGATGACTTGTCAGAAGTACTGGTCGGAGATAGGATACAAGGCCCAAAAGAGCTGCAACAAACTGCACAAAGTCCCAAGCCAGGAAGATGAAGAGGAGAAGGCAGCCAGACAAATGGGAAGGAAGTCCAGAGTGGATCCAGAGGAACTGAAGGAAGGAGCAGAGGAAGCTATGGGCCAGCGGAAGCCAGATGACATCCAGAGCAGGAAGGAGCAGGATGAGGTCAGTGCCATGGTGAACAGCAACAAATACAGTAAAGCTGAAGTAAGGCATCAAAGGATGAGCCACAGAAGGTGAAGGAGCCAAGCCAAGTCCTATGAGCAACAGAAGACCCATATATGATGAAGGCTGGAAGTGACCATAGAACAGGATGGCAAGTGCTGGATCAACGAAGGATGAGGTTTCACATCTGCAAAGAAACAAGTTCTTACCGCAGCTGGATGGGGACCTCTAGAAAGGAAGTCCATGAGGCTGGTGACTAGGAGTAAGAGAGGATCGGTGAGGGGAATCCTTCAGATCAGAAGGGTCCAGTGATGGAAGGGGTATGGTAAACCGGCAGGATGGAGACAAACCAATAGAAGTCCTGGTTCCTCAGTCAAAGTCTTAGGAGGAGCCGAGAGGTGAAAAGTTTTAGGAGTGAAATGCCCGGTCCTGAAAGAAACAACAACCTGCATTAGAGAGAGAAGGAGACATCAGACACAGTGAAGTGAACCATGGCCATAGACTAGGCAAGACAGTCTTTGTAGTGTGTAGTGGTGAGGCTGGAAGAACAGCAGCAGTGAGGAGAATTGGAGACTGCTCAGCAGTAGGAGGTCTGGTCCAGAAGGGTCATGTCAGCAAGTAACAGGTGGAGAAAAACTCATGTGAAGCAGCAGAATGGAGACCAGGCGTTCATGAGGGATGAGCGAAGCATGCAGATATGCACTGGATGTAGTTGGGAAATACAAAATGACAAGAGTGAGGTTGAAGATCAGTACTTGAATGGCGATCCACATCAGGGGAGCGGCAATGGTGGAGACAGTACGTGTCCGGGTCAGGCTTCTGGCTGGAAGGCAGATAGGATGATGAGTCAAAGCTGCAACAAGGTAAGATGGAGAGACAAGGAGGTAAAGACCTGTTCCTGAAAGGAGCTGCAGCTGGGTTTCTGGCGAAGAACATATAATTGAAGCAGAAGGCTGTAATTACAGACAACCATCAGAGGCAGAGGGGAACAGTATTGACATGAAGCAGCATAAGTAGCATAATTATGGTATGCAGAGCATTCGAGTTTCATCCCATAAAGGAAGCAGCAACTGGCATAAGGTAGAGAAAGTATGGTATAAATCTGGAGACTGGAGACACAGCACTCATCCCTGGTAGTCAGGCGGGCTGACCTTCACTCAATGTTATCCAGAAGAGTTAGGGATGGAGAATGTCCAAGTTATAAGTAGAATGAAGTTCCATTCCTGAAGAGAAGACACAACTGGTATGAGGTAGAGAAGGTATGATAACAGTTTGTAGAAGGCAGACATGACTTCCATCCCCAGTTGTCAGCGCAAGCGAACCTACACTCGATGCTGTCCAGCCGAATTAGGGATGGATGATGTCAGGCTGGTAGAAGTAACATGTAATGAGTGAAATGGACTCCCATCCCTGGTAGACAGGGGAAGCCTACCATCTCTCAGCACCTTAGAAGGTGCGAGTTAGGGATGGAGTCCAGAGTACTGCTGGTATGGGCTGAATGAAGTACTAAACTGCTGCAAGGATGAGCAATAGACAAGTAATGAACATGAATGGCTGCAGTCTGGAATCAGTACTATAAGCAGTACTATAAGCAGAATATGGAGGAGACAGGAAATTGACAAATACAGAGAGTGGTGAGTGCATGGGCATAGAATGTAAGGAAGGCAATAGGTAGTTGGATAACTAGTGGTAAAGCGTAGGTGGTATCACACAGGTAGCGTTGGATATTAATATGTATTAGAGGAATTAGGAAGGTTCCTGAATATTATTCTCCGTTCTGGTATGAGTAGAGACAGTTACATGCAGGAATAGCTGATGGAAATAAAGAAGGTATATGGAATGTCTGGTATAGAGGTCTTAAGGTGGTGACTTGCTAGTGCTAAGGTACGATCAAGGTATGGTGCAATAGTTCCCCCCCCCCCCCGGCAGGATAACGGTTGAAAAGAGAGAGACAGTAAATATAAATAGGACAGTTCATTGGGAGGAACATGCAATTTGAAGTGAATGTTGGACCAGGCAGGCTAACTTGGAACTTTAAGTAGCCCCTCCCCCCAAGCAACAGTATGAGACAAGGTAAATGATAATGGTGTGAGGAAGGAGCTGGTCCTTACATAATTGCGGGTGTCCACTAAGCAGCATAGCAAGAGCTGAAGACATAGTATAAATACAAAATTAAAATCTGATTAGCAGACAACATAGAAACATGGAAACATAGAAATATAGAATTTGAAGGCAGATAAGGACCGTTTGGCCCACCCAGTCTGCCCATTTCCCTACCTAATGGATAAGCTGTAGATCCTAGTTAACAGGCAGCCTACTTCTTCCTACCCCTACCCCCTAGAATTGCCTTATGACTGTCCCATGCATGCTTGAATTCCACCACTGTTTTTGACTCCACAACCTCCTCCGGAAGGCCGTTCCATGCATCCACAACCCTCTCTGTAAAAAATACTTCCTTAAATTACCTCTGAGCTGCCCCCTCTATCTTCAAATTGTGCCCCCTTGTTCTTGCACACCTCTTTTTCTGAAAGATGATACCCTCTTGGACTTTGTTGATTCCCTTGAGGTACTTGAAAGTTTCTATCATGTCCCCCCTCTCCTTCTTTCCTCGAGGCTATACATATTAAGCTCCTTAAGTCTCTCTTCATATGTCTTCTGGTGCAGACCCTGCACCATTTTAGTTGCCCTCTTCTGGACAGCTTCCATCCTGTCTATGTCTTTGCAGAGATTGGGTCTCCAGAACTGCACGCAGTACTCCAGATGGGGTCTCGCCAGCTGTCTGTACAGAGGGATAATAACTTCCTGTTTTCTACTGGTGATGCCTCTCCCTATGCATCCCAGTATCCCCCAGCCCTCCTTGCTGCTCTCTCACGTTGCTTGCCCACTTTTAGGTCATCTGATATGACTACCCCCAGGTCCCTTTCCATTTTTGTTGTTGTTAGTATCTCACCCCCCATTGTGTACTCTTCCCTGGTTTTTGTTTCCCAGGTGCACTACCTTGCACTTCTTAGCATTGAATTTAAGCTGCCATACATTTGACCATTCCTCTAACCTTGCCAAGTCCCTTCTCATCCTTTCCACCCCACCTTGTGCATCAACTCTGTTGCAGATCTTTGTGTCATCTGCAAAGAGACATACTTTTCCTTCCAGTCCCTCTGCAATGTCGCTTATAAAGACATTGAAGAGGACCGGTCCTAATACTGAATCCTGTGGTACCCCACTAGTAACCCCCCTTTCTTCAGAGTGTACTCCATTTACTGTTACTCTGTGTCCTATTCTTCATTCAATTCTTTACCTAGGCTGTCATCTTGGGACCCACTCCCAGGCTGGCTAACTTGTATATTAATCTTTTGTGTGGGACTGTGTCAAATGCCTTGCTGAAGTCTAGGTAGGCCATGTCCACAGCCCCTCCCTGATCTACTACTTTGGTCACCCAGTCAAAAAAATCTATCAGATTTGTCTGGCATGACCTTCCCTCTGTGAATCCATGCTGCCTTGGGTCCTGTGCTCCTCTGGCCTCTAGATACTCGACAATTCTTTCCTTCAGAAGTGATTCCATCATTTTCCCCACCACTGAGGTTAAACTAACAGGTCTGTAGTTTCCTGCTTCTGCCTTGCTCCCACTTTTGTGAAGGGGAATCACATCTGCCCTCCTCCAGTCCTCGGGTGCCACCCCATTCTCCCATGATTTGTTAAAGAGGGTAGTCAGTGGTGTCACTAGTTCTACCCTTATTTCTTTTAGAGTTCTGGGATGAATCCCATCAGGCCCCATTGCTTTGTCCACCTTCAGTTTTAAGAGTTCTTTCAGAACCCTTTCTTCTGTAAATGGGCTGGTATCAACTTCTGTATCCAGAGTGTTTCTTCTGTTTGTTTTAGGTACCTCCCCCTCTTCCTTTGTAAATACCGAGCAAAAATATTTGTTTAGTATCTCTGCCTTTTCACAATCACCCTCTGTCCACCCTCCCTCCCCTTTATTAAGCCTCACTATCCCTCCATTGGTCTTCCTTCGCTCCCTGATGTACCTATAAAAGGTTTTATCCCCCTTCTTAACTGAGTTGGCTGTCTTTTCCTCGGTTTGGGCCTTTGCTGTTCTGACTGCCTTCCCAGCTTCCTTTTGCTTTAACTGGGAATGCCTTCGGACATGTTCAGTAAACTAAAAACATGGTTCCCGACAGACAGTAGCAAACAGAGTCAGTGTACTCCAATAGTTCCTGACATAGGAAGGCATACAAAGCAAGCAGAGGTAAAATTATCAGACATCGTGATGCAGCTGTACTATGGAATGGTGCAATGTGTGGAGCTAGAGAAACATACCTGACCGGGGGAATAGCACTGGCACACCAATACCTAGAGAATGGAGATGCTTGTGTAAGATGTCATCACCTGAGCCACAGTTGGGACAGCAGAGGTACAATTCATATTTTCACATAAAAGATTTCTTGGCATAGAAGACAAGCCAGCTCTGTTGGTGTAGTTTGGAAAATCGTATTCTCACAAAATATCAAAACTGATCATGCCATAGTAAGAAAGTTGTTGCCAGGTGATAATACTATACGGGCTAACACATTGAAAATGCGTATTTTATCTGCACCACTTCTAAATTTTAGGATACAACCATTTCACTAATCATACATAATCATGTGCATCTAAAACTTACAATGTTTCAATGTTTGAGGTGGCAGCTCTGCAAATTATGTCTTTGAGGTGATACCGGTCATGGCACAGCTCCACGGTAGAATACTTGAGCTGGCAGGGAGACACTGATGGAGCAAAACTGAAGCGTACTGCAGGAAGCAGGAGTGGAGAGCAGCTGGAAGTGGCACAGTGAGGAGCTGATGTGAGAAGGAGAAGGAGAGACACAGAAGGCACATGGAGGGAGCAACAGGTATGAGGAGGGATCAGGAACATAATACAGAGAACGGGGCCCTGCTGAACAGGTAGGAGGCAATGCAGCAGTGGCGGGGAGTAAAGGACCCCAAAAGAAATAAGCTAAAGAAAAGCAGAATGGGAGGAGAGCTGGGGGAGGAGCACAAAATAAAAAGAGAGGAGAGAAGAGAGACAAACTACGGAGCACAAGACGAGGCAGTGAAGGGAAGAGAAGGGGACAGGACAAACCAGGCAGCAGACAGGCCAGGCACGGCCACACAAGCCATGCAGAAGCCTAGAAAACACTCCCTAAGCAAGGAAGGTATGCCAGAGAAGGGCTTATGTAGAGGTTGTGAGAGGAGCTATTCCCCACATTGAATCTCGGGCAAGGCCTCACAATCCATTGTCTTCAAAGACTGTTAATAGCCACTATTTGCACAGTGGCTAAATAAGTGATTGATATTGAGAAATATTCTATAAATGCATTTTCTTTTCACATATGCCTTTTATTAAAATAATGTAATGTAATTTTATATTTATTTAGAAAATAGGTTGAAAATTTTCCCATCTCTGTCTAGGGGAGAACATTCCTAAGGCGGTACTTTAATTGAAATAACTAGTACCAACCATACTAACCTTACCACACGTAGAATTACTTTGACCGAAGTGCAGTTTAAGAAAAAAAAAAGGCAGTCATTTTGCTCACTTAGTGAGCAAACGAGACCACTCCACCCTCATCCCCACAGCAACCTAAATCCCTTCCCATATTGGCCAACCCTACCCTTAACTAAGCAATTAATGGTCTTTAATTAATTGTTTTGATAATGTTATTTATTTTAATAACAAACATGCTACCACCTGCATTAGGATGGGTTGCGTACTTACCTAAGCACTGGAAAAACATTTGTGTCGTGTTTCATCCCCACATTCCCTGATAGCAGTGCAAGCCACCTCACATTTTCATTTTTTAAATGACAAGCAGTGGTGCTGAAAATCAACCTGGACTGTAGTCAGACTGTCTCCCAGGCACATTTCTGCACCAAGTCACCAATGAACCATGATGCTGAAAATCAGTCTGGACTGCTCTCTTTCTGTTACCCAATCACAGTCCTCCACTGATATAGGTGCCTTACTGTAACAAGTGAACTAAATGAAAATACAAAAAAGGAATGAGAAGAAACTGTGTATGGAGATTGGGGGGAGGTTTAGTAGAAGTGTCAGTATCTGAGTTGGTGGGGGGGTTTATGTGATAACAACAAGTACTTTTACTCACTGACCGCAAAGAGTGACAGCAAAGAAACATAGAAACATAGAAATTGACTGCAGATAAGGACCGCAAGACCCATCCAGTCTGCCCATTTCTTTTTCTACCTTATAAATGTGCCATCGGTCTTAGCTCTGTCAGTGGCCTATATATTCATACTCATCTGTATTGCTCCCTTATGCCTATCCCATGCCTGTTTGAAGCCCTGCACTGTGTCCATAGCCACCACTGCCTGAGGTAGGCCATTCCATGCATCCACCACCCTTTCTGTGATAAACAATTTCCTTACAGTCCCCCTTAATCGGCCTCCCTCTAATCTCTAACATACTAACATACTATTTGCCAGCAGATTAGGCCTTATGGTCTATCGAGTCTGCTCGAACTTTAGATCCTTAGTTGGGTGCCGAGACCCTCCCATCCCTTGTGCTCCAGAAACCCGTATCATCCATCCCCACCCCCCTGGGACAGGACATCATCTGATACATCCACTTTCTGTGTCTGTCCCAACCTCTCTTGAAGCCCTCCACTGTGGATCTCTGAACTAGCTCACCAGGCAGTGCATTCCAAGGGTCCACCACCCTCTCAGTGAAAACCTCCTCCTCTTTTCCCCTTACCCTTCCACCTTCCAACTTCAAACCATGCCTCTGGTGATACCTCCCTGCTTTAGTCTAAAGATCCCTCCATGTTAACCCTATTTATTCCTTGAGGTACTTGAAGACCTCAATCATGTCCCCTGTCTCTCCTCTCCTCCAGTGAAAACAGGCAGAGCTCCTTAAGTCTGTCCTCATACGTCAAATCCCCTAGCCCTCATATCATCTTTGTTGCCCTCCTCTGTACCCTCTCTAGGAGCTGTATGTCCCTCTTTAAGTGTGGTCTCCAGTACTGTACACAGTACTCAAGGTGTGGTCTAACCAGTCCATTGTACAGCGGCAGAATCACTTCCTTGCTCTGAGAGGTGATCCCCTTACGATGCATCCCAACATCCTGTTTGCCTTGCTAGCCACTCTCCTGCACTGCTCAGAGTTATTCATACATGCATCCACCATGACCCCTAGGTCTTTTTCCCCTATTGAGGCCTCCAGCGCCTCCCCTCCCATGGTGTACCTGTGTTTAGGGTTTCCCCGATCAAGATGCAACACCTTGCATCTCATGCTGTGTCCTCTTGTCCTGCTATTTTTCTTATATTTAAACATGTTAAACTCTTTCACCTTGTTAATGCCCTTAGGGTGTTTGAATGTCTCGATCATATCACCTCTCTCCCTCCTTTGCTCAAGGGTATACATATTGAGCTCCGTTAATCTGTCTTCATATGTCTTCTGATGTAGTCCCTGCACCAGTTTGGTTGCCCATCTCTGGACTGCCTCAATTTGGTTAATTTCCTTGTGAAGGTGTGGCCTCCAGTACTGCACACAGTGCTCTAGATGGGGCCTAACCGGTGTCTTGTAAAGAGGGATTATTACCTCCCTCTTACGACTTGTGATATCCCTACTAATACATCCTAACATCCCCCTAGCCTTACCTACTGCTTTAGAGGTCTGCTTGGATGATTTCAGGCCAAGACAAGCCTTACCCTCTAGTCCATCTGTAATGTCACTAATGAAGATATTGAAAAGGACTGGCCCCAGGACTGATCCCTGAAGTACCCCACTTGTGACTTGCATCTCTTCTGACTGTATACCATTTACCACCACTCTCTGTTTTCTGCCCATCAACCAGTTTGCCACTCAGCTGACCAACTTCTGACCCACCACAAGCCTACCCAGCTTACTTATCAATCTTCTATGTGGAACTGTGTTGAAAGCTTTGCTGAAGTCAAGGTAGGTGACATCAACTACTCCCCCTTGGTCCACCACTCTGGTAACCCAAAGAAATCTACTAGATTAGTTTGACAGAACCTTCCTTTTGTAAACCCATGCTGTCTTGGATCCTGTGCCCCTATGGATTCCAGGTGTTGCAGTATCCTTTCCTTAAGGAGTGCCTCCATAATCTTGCCCACTACTGAGGTAAGACTGACTGGTCTGTAGTTCCCTGCCTCCTCCCTGCTACCACTCTTGTGGAGCAGGATCACATGAGCCCTTCTCTAGTCTTCTGGGACCTCTCCTGTGCTCAGAGACTCACTTAACAGTTATGCTAATGGCTCTGCTAGTTCCATCCTTAGCTCCTTAAGTACCCTGGGATGTATGCCATCAGGTCCCATTGCCTTGTCCACCCTGAGCTGAGCTAGCTCTTGTAAGACCCTTTCATTTGTGAAGGGAGTGTGCTCACCTCCCGTGTCCATGGTGCTGAGCTGTGGGTCCTCCCTACCTTCTCTTCAGTAAATACTGAGCAAAAGTATCTATTTAGGATAGATGCTTTTACAGAGTCCTCCTCCTCACATGCCCCCTTTTCTCCTTTGAGCTTAGCAACACCCCCTCTGGTCTTTCTCATTTCACTAATGTATCTATAGAAAGTCTTGTCACCTTCTTTTACTGTTCGTGCTAGTGTTTGCTCAGTTTGGGACTTTGCCTGACTTACTGCCTTCCCTGCTTCTCTTGGGGAAGTTTGGTATGCCTCCCTATCTTCATCTTGCTGTGTTCCCTTATATTTCCTGAAGGCCAGCCTTTTGGCTCTGACCTTTTCTGCTACTGTATTTGAGAACCAAAGTGGTTTCCTTCTTCTTTTGCACTTCCTTTTCTGTCTAACACAATGGGATTTTGGTTCAAGTATTGCATCCTTAATGCTTGCCCACTTGCCTGTACCCCTCACCTGTGTTTCTTTTGCCAGGCTAGCTTAACTCTGTTGGCCATCTTATCAAAGTCAGCTCTCTGAAGTCCCATATTTTGCCTTGGAATGGGATGATTTAGATGTAGTGGCCAAATTGAACCATACCATGTGATGGTCACTGGCCCCTAGGTGACCTTCTACCTGAAGATCTGTGATCCCTTCCCTGTTAGTCAGTACTAGATTTAGGATAGCCCTGTCTCTTGTGGGTTGTTGTACGAGTTGTTTGAAGCCTACCCCCTGCAGGGAAACCACCATATGTCTAGTTCTGGCAGATGTTCCTGCTGGTATTGACCAATCTGTATCCGGCATGTTGAAATCTCCCATTATCAAAACCTCCCCTTTAGCTGTCATGTTTTGTATATCTTCTAACAGTAATGTGTCTATGTCCTCCCCCTGGTCTGGGGGCCTATAGACAACCCCAGTTCTTATGGCTGTCCCATTTCCTGTTTCCAGGGTGACCCACAGTTCTTCTGGCTCCTTATGTGTATTCTGAATTTCTGTAGCTTTGATGTTTTCATTGACATACAGGGCCACTCCACCCCCTTTTGCACCTCGGTCTCTTCTGAACAGTACATAGCCAGGTACTGAAGTGTCCCAAGTGTGGTTACTGGTAAACCACGTCTCACTAATTGCTACTATGTCCAGTTTAGCCTCTGACATTATTGTCTGCAGGTCTGGGATCTTATTTCCCCAGGCTGTGAGCATTTGTGTACATGATTTTCCATTGGTCAGATTTTGGTGTGTTAGTTGTTGGGTGAGGTCTGGCATTTCCTCTGTGCGTTGTATGTGGAGACAGACCTTTTTTCTTACCTGGTGATGCAAATGAACTGCAAACATGCTGAATCCCTGTTTGACCACTAGCTGAGGGGGGAGGGGTGTTCTTCCAATTTGACGTATGGGGTGCTGACTAAGCCACCCCATCAAAAGGCTGCCTAATATTAGAGCGGCTGTCGCAAATAGCGATGACCACTCAGTCCGGCAATAAAAACACCCAAACATGTCTTTTTATGTGGGGGGGCTATACCCCCACACCATGCTTTGCTGAGTGCAAGCCCACCGCACCCTGCAAAATAAAGATTCTTAACTCCAGGGGGAGCGTGCATAGAAAAAATTAGCAACTCCCCCGGGAAGCAAAATAGCTTCCTGCACTGGGATCTGAACCCAACACCTCAGGCTCCAGAGCTAGTGGCTAAAGCCACTACACCACATGACCAGCTGAGCTGGGCTTGGCCAAATTAATCAATTTATATCCTCTCTCGTGAGTGTAGTGCATATCCCTGAGTGCTACAGTACACTCACGAAGATCATTTAGTGCTCTTTTCCTCCTTTCGCCTACAAGTGAGTGATATTATTGAGTAGCTCATATTGATAATACTCACCCATGTAGGGTGTTACCAGGGGGAGGAGGGTTGGTAACCAAAGATGTACCAGCAAGGAACAGCAGTACCCTTTACTGGAATATGTACTAATGGAGGTAACTACTTTACCCTATTTTGTTTTCATTTTACTCATTTTTAAACTTTTGTTTTTATTATTTTAACATTAAAATGAAATTTACACAAATACCAATTTTCTAGGCACAATAATACTCTCCAGGGTGAGTGGTATGAGCTATTCTAGACTTTCCAGGGGCTATAAGGCCTCTCACCTGTAGTGTCAGTCCTCATTATGCCCCTTGGTGGTCTGATATCCCAATACCACCCACCCTCTCAAGTATTATTGCTCATTTAGAAAATGGGTAGGGAGGTTTCCCAGCCTCTGATTGGCTACACCCCATGGCAAAGGGTACATTTATGTGTTAACAGAGACTGGGAAATAACTAGTCCCAGTTCCAGCCTGCCATTGCAGCAAAAACATCAGTGTGCCCTGTGAATTTTATATTCTTTCAAGTCACCATATTTGTTTATTCGCTTAGTGAGATTTAAGGACAGAAATCCCTGTCACCTCTTGGCATTGAAAACAAAAAAGTAGGGGACCACGTGATGCAAGGTACTGTGTAGAAGCTCCTCTGCATAGCTCCAGCCTCCTGACTCTGTAAAAGTGTTATTTGCAGCATTTAACTCACCTATAATCCTACAATTTTATGGTCTACTGCCTTCCTAGCATCGAGTGCTCTTGCTGGGTGAATTTGAGAGATAATGGAGGTGTATATGAAACGGGTGCCTCAAAAACACATCCCGCCAGTTTCCCTGGAGAAGGACCTGAAGAAATCATGGGCCTCGAGTGGAGCTGATAAGCCAGAGTCTGCAAATCAGGGCACGGAGCAGGAACCGCCTACGCTAAGCAGATTCCTAGAGGAATTTAAGCCCTTTCGGGAAGAAATAAAAGAAATGGCATCAGAGATTAAATCTCTAACAAGAAAGCTTGAAGAGGTTTCAGTCTTAACTACGGATAACACATCCAGGATTTCCTCCTTGGAGAAACAAGCAGAAAGGTTCGATCCTGGGATTGCGGCTATGTGTCAGAAACTTGCAAGTTTTGAAGCTAAACTTGACGACCTTGAAGGTTGTAGTCGTAGAAATACTATTGTGATCATTGGGCTGCCAGAGGGAGAAGAGGGCCAGAACACTATAGCATTCATCCAGAAGTTGGTGGAGGACATCGCTGGCCCCTCGCCATTTGGGGCTAAATATATAATCGAGAGAGCCCACAGATCCCTGAGGCCGAAGCCCTCCCCGGAGCAACACCTCGCCCTATAATATGCCAATTTCTAAATTTTTGGGAGCGGCAGCACTTGTTGTACAAAGTTAGAGAAATCCAGGAAGTTAGATGAGAGCAAGACAAACTCAGGCTAGTGCAGGACTTGCCAGACTCTGTCCGTTTGAAACGTAGAGCATTTCATCCAGTTTTTTCCAAGATTATTGCTGCTGGTCTTAAGTTTCGCATGGTGTACCCAGCCAGGTTACAGGTGCAAGTGGCCGGTACCTGGGTTACTTACGAGGATCCTGAGGCTGTGATTGCTGGCCTAAAGCTGTCCCTGCCTAATCTCTTCAGGGATACATGAGAGGCCCTTCGTCATTTAAATGGAACAGCTCTGGATTGGAGAGAGGTGGCTGTCACTTGAAGGACTCTTCGGGGATGAATATAAATAATCGCTGGATTCCTATCCAAGCCTGTTTAGAGGGCTTAAGGGACACAATTTCCTTAATATTATCTGGACTTTGTACGGTTCTCTAAGCCTTAGTTTTATCTGGGACTGGGATTTCTTTTAAAATGACTGTTTAATTTTATTGTTTACAGGTGTTGGGGAGAGTAATTTTGCAATGGTTTGGTTTAGTACCTCCCCTGCAGGTAAGTGAGGGGGAATGGCTCAGTTAAGGCCTATGGTTTACAACTTCCAGGGTATTAATACCCATCATATGGTAGGTTGTTTAAGGTAGGTCTTGAAACATTTTCTCTACAGCCACTATCACGCACATTTGCTCCTGTACCACCAGAGGGAGCTCATGACTCAATGTATTATGGGCCAGTGATTTTAATGACCCGGGATGGTTTTTTTTCTTGGCACAAGGACTTTACAATTGATGGGGA
This sequence comes from Neoceratodus forsteri, assembly GCA_016271365.2. NCBI lineage: Eukaryota > Metazoa > Chordata > Ceratodontiformes > Ceratodontidae > Neoceratodus > Neoceratodus forsteri. The sequence goes on along the minus strand of CM028137.1, from coordinate 437,832,773 downwards.
GTGGCAAGACCCGCTTTCTTGGGTCAAGTGAGTCCTGTTGTGGGAGTGACCCGCATGGGGACTGGAAACATCGCCTTTGGTCTGGTCTTAACAGCACCTATTGAGGTGCATTCCTTTTAGTAGGCAAGGCGTGAGGGTTTGGTAATTCTCAATACTCCCAGTGCCTATGCCCTACTAACACAGTGTTACTCCCACTGGTTATCAGGAGTGGTTCAACTGATGACCTCACAAATTGTTACTGTAATTCAGGTCACTTACCTCCTTTTGTTTTCATATAGGGGGCTAGATTTTTCTTGGGTTTAGGGGTGTAATGTTGGGGGGCTGGAGGGAGAAGGAAACGGTATGTTGTTGAACGTTGTTGGTGACAGTTGGGGGTAGGGAGGGCAGGGTAGAAGGTAACATTTTGGGTTTATTAATGTTATGTTGCGATTGGGTGTTACTTGGGGGGGGATGGATGGGGTAGTTCGGGCAGGGTTGGGAGGGTTTGTGGGCAGGAGGATGGCACAGCAGTCTTAGTGAAACAGGGGTACTTGGATCACAGTTGTAGTAATTGCCAAAGGTTAACTCCGGGCTCGCTTTTGCCAAAATAGATGGCTAGCAATATTAACCTAGCTACGTGGAATGTGAAGGGGGTTAGGAAAAACCTAAGCAATATCAGGTGCTTAAACACCTGAGTTTTCTGCATGCGCAGATAACGTTCTTGCAAGAATCTCACCTGCTAGATACAGAGACATTGCAACTCAGGAGACAACAGGTGGGACAGGTCTTTAATGCCTCAGGTTCTACCACCAGCTGTGGGGTCATGATGCTGATTAATAGAGAAGTCCCATTTATCCTCACTCAGGTCTTTAGGGATTCAGAGGGAAGCTACCTCCTAGTTCAGGGTACCCTTTGGTCCATGCCACTATTGCTTGGCAGTATCTACAGACCAAATGTGGACGATCCCACCTTTTTTATGAAGCTGATTACCACAATTCTCCCCTTACTCCCTATTCCCATTATTATAGGGGGAGACTTTAATCTGGTCTTGGACCCTAATATAGACAGGTCCAGAAACAGGTCAAGAGGATTGTCCCCGGGGCAAAGGGCCTTCAGGGAGTTGCTGGACCAATGCAGACTGTGTGACGTATGGCGAGTCTTGCATCCCAACTCCAGGGAATTTACTTTTAGTTCTCCAGTACATGGCTTGCAGTCTCGCATTGACTACCTATTGGTCTCTCATGAGCTCTTGCCGGGTGTGCTGTCCACCTTGATTCAACCGGGTCCCGTATCTGACCATTCTCTGGTGTTATGTAATCTGGCTTTCTCTAATACTCCCAAGAAAGAGACCCAATGGAAATTAAATGAGCAGCTATTGAAGGAGGAGAAATACCGTCGACTGGTGAAAGATCAGATTGATTTCTTTTTTTCTACCAACCCAATAGAAAGCGCTACACCGGACATTTTATGGGGAGCTATTAAGGCTTACATTAGGGGTATTCTCATTAGTTTAGCTACAAAGAGGAAGAGGGCTCAGGAAGCAGAGCTATTATTATTACTGTCTCAAATACGGGAATTAGAATCTAGACAATCAAATAACACTTCCAAGGAGGACAGGCAGAAATTATTAGTAGTTAAGGACAGATATTTAGAACAGTTAAGAGAGAAAGCAGAGTCAGCCATCATCCATACTAAAGCAAGTTTCACGGATCAAGGAGAAAAAGCGGGACACCTGCTGGCTTTACGTCTAAAGCAGCAGAAGTCTGCAAGATTTATACCTCCTATTAGGGCACAGGTAGATGGGTCCCTCAGGGTATCCCCCTCAGAGATAGTGCAGGAATTTGCTACATACTACGAGCAGCTATATAGGGATATGGATAGCCCTCCTTCTACTGAAGAGTTGGAAGTGAACCTTAGGGATTCTCACCAACCTTCCTTGTCAAATTCCCAAAAGAAATTCTTATCCTCTCGCCTATCGCAGGAGAAAATTTCGGCTATTATAAAGGACCTGCCCTCTGATAAAGTTCTGGGACCGGATGGGTTTTCCGCTTTATTTTATAAAGTTTTCAGGGAACAGTTACTGCCTGTGCTCCACTGGCTGTACCTTCATATATTCTCCGGGGCTGCAGTAGACACTCACTTGTTTGAAGCCCTAATAGTCCTAATACCCAAACCGGACAAGGACCCTGAATCGGTTCAGAGTTACAGGCCAATATCCGTATTGAATCAGGATGTCAAAATTCTCTGGAAGATATTGGCGGATAGGTGAACACTGGTTCTCCCGGACCTGATTGGCATGTCTCAAGTTGGGTTTATGAGGGGACATTCATCCTTAGACCATTTACGTACTCTCTCACATGTCTTCTCAGAGTCCAGGGATGTCACCTTCCCTGCGGGGCTGGTCTCCCTAGACGCCAAGAAGGCATTTGACCAGGTAAACTGGAATTTCTTATTCCAAGTTCTCAGAGCATTTGGGTTTCCCTCCATGTTCATAGACTGGATCAGGGCGCTATATTAGTCTCCCTCTGCGAGGATTTCAGGTAATGGGTCTTTTTCTAAATTTTTCCTGTTACATTCAGGTACGAGATAGGAATGTCCCCTTTCCCCCTTATAAATCAACCTTTATTTAGAACCCCTTATTCAAAATATTCTTAACTACACAGGAATACAAGGTATTCCGATCTGGAACAATGTGGTGAAGATAACAGCATATGCTGACGATCTCCTCCTTCATTTGTCCCACCCGGTAACATCTAGTCTGAATATATTAAGAGAGATTGCCAAATTTAGGTTTTTTTCGAATTACAAGTTGAACGCAAACAAGATGTCCTTTTTTCCCCTTAATCACAAGGTTTTTAAGTGAGACATTATCCCTCTGGGATTGTGCTGGTCTCCCCGTGTTATCAGATACCTGGGTATCAAGCTAACACGTAATACTTCCCTATGGTTTAAAGAAAATTTAGAACCTCTTCCTCAGACGATTGTGCAGGATCTAGAGAGATGGGATAAGCTTCCGATTTCATTATGGGGCCTCATTAACATAATTAAGATGAATGTATTTCCCCGTCTTTTTTACCCCATGTCACATCTCAACTCATTCGTCCCCTTATCCTGGTTTCAGAAAATGCATAAACTCTTCACTAATTTTATCTGGTCTAATAAACATTCCAGGCTGGTGTATCACAAGCTAGCCACCCCTAAAAATGAGGGGGGGGGCTGCGGAGTCCTCATTTGGCAATTTATTACTGGGCTAGTCATCTTGCTAAGTACCTGAAATGGGTAAGGCTGGGTCCGGAAAATTTTAGACCAGCCTGGCTCACATTGAATTAGACTTTATCCAGGCTATGAACATGGACCATGTTCTTTGTCAAAGTCTCCCTCTTACAGAATGCTAGTAAATGCCCCACTCTCATTACCTCATTAAAAGTTCACTCTCAGCTGTGTTCTTTTCTCAGATACAATCAAAGTACAGACCTGTCTCAGTCTATCTGGAATTCTCTGTTTTTTACCATAAATAAGCAGACAATCTCTCGTACATGGCTGCCTCAGTTAGAAAAGGGGATAGCTTCCTCATTCCTGGAAGACTCGGGGGCTTGGATCCCGGTTACCAAGATTCTCAGAAAGTACAATATTCCAGACTCTCAGTCATTCAGGGTTTGTCAATTGAAACATTTGCTAATCATGGTTTTTGGTAAAGTCCCTCCCCGCCCAACAGATTTTGCTTTGGTACCTGAACTTTCCTCTCTTCTCGAACCCCCAGGGGTTATCTCTAAGATACAGCAGGTATTGTACCAATGGCGGTTTGGGAGTGATAATGGTCCCACTAGTTTCCGGAACCCATTTTTCCCTCAGTCCACTTTCAACTGGCCGGCTCTCTGTATGTTCTGTCATAAATACATCTCCCAAGATTGATTACGCCTCATGCAATTTCACATTTTGCATAATATGTACTACATGCCAGTCAAACTGGCAAAATGAGGCCTTCTCAATACTGATGGGTGCACTAGGTGCTCCCAGGAAGCTGAGATGCTTTTTCATATATTCTGGTCATGCCCCAGGATAGCTTTGTTATGGGATTTAATTAAAATTCACCTGAATCTCTTATTGGGATTACAGCACTGCTTTACACCAGATATTTGCCTTTTGGGAGATTTGTCTTCTATTAAGGTTAAAATTCTGAGATTTCATATATCTATGATCGCACTCTCGGTTAAAAAAATTATTCTCAGGCATTGGAAAGATGGGATTTGTCCAACATACCAGGAGTGGACACATGAAATCCTTGCAAATCTCCACACAGAAAAGGCCATAGCAAGCCTCCAAAATAGGCTACAAAAGTATAAGTATATATGGGATCCCCTTCACACTTTAACTATCACTGCTAGGATTTAAAGTGCAACTGGTTACCTGTTATCTTAACAAGTATTCATTATTACGGATAGCTAGTTGCTACAACATTGAAGGAACTGCTGTGCGGGGAGTGAAGGGGTGGGGGGCAATGTTGGATTGTACTACTAACTGGCTGTTCATATCTGCATTACTGCCTCCTGTATTGTGGAAATTTTGTGAATAAAGTGTGAATTGAAAAAAGAAAACAAAAAAGTATCAGGCGTTCACACTTTTTAAGCCTCTAATTCTGGGACCTAATTCTGTTTTATTTGGCATAGATACCACTCCCTAACTACGTCCTGATCACAACCACTCTATGGTTCTGATCATCATTGGCCTCAAGTTTCCCATTCATAACTTTTAAACAGTAACTGATTAAATGTAAAATAAAAAAGTCACCTTGGTGCTAGTACCATTAAAGTGCTACCTTTGTGGATCCTTCACTTTATCTTTATGGCCACTAACCACTCAGGTGCTTCCTGACACTTCCGGCCACACACCCATTCTCTCTGCTCCCTCAAGCCTCCAGCATGTCTCCATATGTGGGAACAGGAATAGCAAAACTAACTCTGGTCTCAGATACCTTGTATTTTGTAGTCATCAACAGGAGTGTAGTAAAAGAAGACACAAAAACTATAAACAAACTGCAGGGGAAAACAGCAGAGAGTAAAGTCAGACCGCAGATTCCACAATAAAAGAATGACACAACACAAAACACAGCAGCACCCTCTACTGTTAATGCCAGCAGTAGAGTGACTACTTTACAAGAAACAGTTTCATTAATATAAATTAACTATCTAATATATGTTTTTTATTTTTAAGTTTTTATTTTTTCTGAAGTGCACCCCAAATTCATTTTCTAAGTGCAATAATACCTTCTGGGGTGGGTAGTATGGGTTATACTGGACCTTTCAGGGGCTATAAGTCCTTCTGCCTGTGGTACTGAGCTTCATTACACCTCTGGGGTGGTTCAGAATAGCTCGATACCACCCACCCTGATGGGTATTATTGCTAGCATAGTGCCCCTCCGAGAGGCTTGGGTGCATGCCAAAATATATATTCAAAACAGATGAATTAGAAAAGCATTACAAAATTCATTCGACAATGAACCCCTCCCCCTTAAAAAAAAAAAAAATTCCACCAATCTCAGTTTCCTAAAAAGTTTTGAAGATTGATTTCTGACTAAAACCAACTAATATCGCTATGTGGCAAAGTGACAAACATGCCATCAGTGAGTGTGCTGGTGTGAGTGGCAGATTCCAGAATGCAATGAGATGGAACAAGTGAACATGGCCACTTAGGGAGTGGTTAGAAGAGATGGGGATGAGGTGTGTAGGCTTAGAAATTCATTGAGCGTTTGAGGGATTGAATTTGATGGCCACATTTTAGCAGAATGGAAGAACCACTTGATGTTTAGGCTGCCACTGGCCATGTACTCACTAAAAGAGGAAGCATAGAAAGAAGATAATAAGACAAGAAGGGAAACAGGCTTCATATGGGAAAAGTATACAGCAGAAACTCCCAATGAATAGCAGGATGGAGGAAGGGAAATGGAGATTAACAGGAGTTCATCTGAAGAGGAAGTGATAGACCAAGTAAAAGCTCACAACTGAAGATGACACTGATATACAGGGCAACACAAAGCTCCCTCCCTCCATGTAGAAAATGTCTGGATTTGCATGGAATGACCATGACACCAAAATACTTGGTTAGCATTTCCACCTCTATCTATGTACCCTATGAATGGACCAGATTATGTATACTCATCATTGCCATCAAAACATTCCAGACTACCAGAGGTGCAGAGATGAAATAAACTGCAACAATCTTCCCAGAATAAGACTGCTGTCATGTGAAAAACAACACAAAAAAGACTGGATAACCAGGGACTTTAGAAATTAATATAACAGACTGTTCTTACCATAACTTTGGATATATTTGACATTTATGAAAACTGTGGTTGTATTCTAGAGATTTCAGCCTTTTGCTTGTAAATATCACTAGACTGATTGGTTGCAAAGACATAATCCCTAATACAAATTCTAATAATTCTGCGTTCCTGAGTCTACCAGTAAGAAAACTGTTTTTGACCTAGATAAAACAGGAGTAACTAGCAAAGGTGGTACTACTGTTCACTTTAAGCAGAGTGGTAATATTAAAGCATTTTTATAGCTGGGTACAACAGACCACTCTTAAACATTTTAATTGTTTGCTCTGGACAGTGACTTTTTATTTAGACCTGTTGTATGACATACAACATTCAAACAACTGGCCACTCCTAATACAGATATTTAACACATTTTAATTATACCATGCAGATCTCAATCAGTACAATGCAAAAATATGTTGCTGTCCTTAAAACTAGACTTTTACTTCTTATTGACCATGGAACTGTGTTTTTTAATTTCGTTGTGGCATTTAAATCCCATCACATACTCAATCGCAGTAGATCCCCACAGATTGTGATTAACAACAGCTTAAGTACTTGACACTAATTTCCCCAGATCTATGTTGGCAATCATAATAACTATGCCCTATAAACAAAAGGGAAAACACACAAACCAACAATTTATTTGTGTCTTCTCTCTCATGTTTCTCCTTTATGTGCATTGCTAAAAGGTTATTACTAATGAATTGTTCATATCCTGGGCATGCTGCCCTTCAACTGTCATTTGGCTGCCTTCCTTAGTATCACAGCATGACACCAACAAGGGCTACATTCAGAAAGGACATTTTGCTTTTTGTCTTTTGGCATGTAATACCCTGTAACAGATGGATAAAGCACAGATTAAAAAAAGACAGTAATTCAGCTGTTTACTGGCATCAAAATGACATCTGGTCAGTGCTGACTGTTTACAATGTTAAAAGGCATAAACCCATTTTCTTAATTTCTTGTAAAACACTGGGTTAAAAGCTTAGGTTCATAAAACTCTCGTCTGGGCTTGGATTTTACAAATACAGTATACAGCATATGTATGTGTTGCAAACAAAAACAAGGATGTAAACTGAAATCTATTCTTCATTTGATTGTGATAGAACTGTATGCGTATGAATGTTATTATACTTACGATTGTCTTTAAAAGACATCAGTCTTTTGGAAATGATCTAGAGGAGGGTGGATAAAATGATCTAGGGTCAGCAGGGTAGAACGTATGGACAAAGACTCAAAGATTTCAACATGAACTCCCTGGAGGACAGGAGGGAGAGAGGAGACATGATTGAAACATTTAAATACCACACTGGAACAAACAGTGTGAAATCTGAGGGTCTCTTCAGCCTTATCGGGAACAAAACCACTAGAATACATTACCTAAAGCTGGTGGGAGGATCATTCAGGAGTGAAAGGAGGAGGCATTTTTTCACCGAGAGGGCAATGGTTAAATGGAATGAGTTGCCAGATGAGGCGATATCCCTAAAGACAGTGAATAGTTTTATGAGGGGGCAGGACAAAGTAAAGGGGAGGGTTACAATTAAAAGTGGAAACATGGTGGTACTTCTATTGGGGAGGAGGAAACACCTAACAGGGACGGGGAGGACCCTTCAGTAATCACTGAGAGAGCTGCATTACAAGCAGATAAGACAGACCATTTGACCATTTTCTGCTGACATTTTTTGGATATTTGTAATAAAGTAAGCACATTATTCTTTATAAATATGCTGCTATCCAATAGAAAATACTAAAGAAAACATTTGTAGTCAAGTTTCTGGGAAACCAGACTTTTGACTGTTGTGCCACAGCTTAAAAAGATATGTAACAGCAGGCAAGGGAATTTGGCACCAATCAAACCGTAACACAGTCTATACTGAATACATTTCCAGCAATAAAGTAAATAGGAATCTAGCAGTTTCTCAACAAAGAATGGCAATATCCATTAATCAAAGCAGATCCCCCTCATGATGGAGGAGGGAGGACTACTTTGATCAATGGATACTGCCATTCAGCATAGAGAAGCCAGTAAATACCTGTTTGTATGCACTTGCAACAGAGAGCACTTTGCAAAGAAAAAAACAGGAGCTTTTAAAAGTGCTGGGACTCTGCTTTCATTATTTCTAGAAATGCATTCAGTACAGACTGCCTTCAGGTTTGAATGGTGCCGGCTTCCCTTGCCAGCTGTTACTCTACATTTGCAGCAGATAAAATCCTTTGGCAGCAAACTGGTGTAGTGTAATAGTTTGCGTCTCATAATATTTTTATGTAAACTCTTTAAAAATCAAGGTATATTATGCTTTGTAATTTTTATTTTAACAACACATTAACTTGGTAAATACTGTAGTTTAGGATATAGACTATTTACAAATGTTATACACTGCATTAGAAATCAGTTTTAATAATATAAATCCTGTTAAATTAGGATTCAGTTCCTCAAGCAGGAAAGTTTCTGGATTCCTGGTATACATCTGCCTACAGACATGTGTGGTATTTTCATGGTGGCTTAAATGCTGTATTGCAGAGTCTTGCTCCCTACCCCCCCAGCCCACACACACGCACACACAAACAATGGCCAGGGAAGGTCTAATGCATCTTGTGCTGCAGTTATGGGCAGATAGCTAGGAATCAGGCTTTTTTTCAATCATAAAATCATACCCTGAACCAAACTGATTCTCACATTATAGTGTAGGGGGTACAGGAGAGTAGCCTTTTACAGTATACTGTTAAATTGCACTGTAGCTGCTATATCTTTTGGAACCCAAGTTTTCAACTTAATTTAAAAATGAAAGAAAAATCATTGCATCAAATTAGTTCCTTAGAAGGAGATAGTCAGTCTTTCCTTTTTAGAGGACATTAAGATTAGGATTAGCATATTCCTAACCTTTGCATCCCCTTCCCTGGTTGTGCTGTACAGCCCCTTACGGCCTTATAAAATATGCAAGCTGGTTCTTATACCACCTGTTGCCTGTCCATTCCCTGAGTGCACACATTTGCAGCCTGTGTATTATTCATGATTAGGCAAAAGCTGGGACCAGGCATACTGTTACAGAAGCTTTAGCAGCAGGCCATACCTGCAGTAGCAGAGGTGATTGCATGGTATCTACAATGCCAGACAGCCATTCCTGATCAATAACTCAGCATGCAGATTTGGAAAACTTAGATAGTGTGAACTGTACGGATCTGGAGAGGATAGCACACTATTTGAATCTATCAGAGAAATTGTCTCTTAGAAGTATTATTTATTTATTTATTGTGATCTCGGATTAACACCTTTGAGAACAAGCTCATTACAATAGGTTCCATGTCTGGTAAACAATAACAGTGACAACAGTTGGTTTTACATGTAAACAGGTAATTTGAAGACTAGACATACAATGCTATACATTACAGAAACACAGAACAATAGAATGAATAACAACAATGCAGGCAATGTACAATGTATGCAAATATTTCAAGGAATGGACATGATGAATAGTAAGGGGTATGTGTGCAGGGTGAGAGATACTGCAGCACAGGTCCTTGTCAATAGAGGGTCAGAGGAGTGAACAGGTATGTGCACAGGGTGAAGAGATACTTCGGCTCAAAGGGCCTTGTCAATAGAGGATAAGGGGAGTGAGGCTATCTGAGAAATTGTCATCATGACTGTCAAGTAGGGAAGGAAGTTAGGAAGGTGTGGTAAGGGGTGGACTAGTTCAAGTTCAAGTTCAAGTTTATTGCAGGAAATCTCCATTGAGCAAGCTCATTCACAAGGAGGTCTTGAGGCATGTATACAGACAAATATGCAATACATATAATAAATAAACATAACAATAATTAAAGTGAAGTTTAGGTTCATATGATACATAATACTCAAATTAGGGCATAACAGTGTAGGTAGAAGAAGCATAAACCTGGGGGAAGTATCGGAAGTGGAAAGTGTAGAGTCTGCAGGAGAAAGAGAAGTTAAAATAAGAAGAAAGACTTAAGAGATGAGGAAAAAGGGGAGCAAAAAGGGGGCTACAGGGCTAAGTTGCTGGAGAGAATGTGGAGGAAAAAGAAAATAGATAAAGAAAAGAAAGGTAAAGGTCCAACCAACAGATAAAAGGAAATTAGGGTAAGGGGGAAAAAGAAGAGGGTTAGAGAGAGTATGGGGGAGTAGAATATAAAGGAAGAGAAATAAGGGCAGAGAAAAGTCATGAGAACAGCTGCAGGGATCATTTTGTTTGGCCACCATAGGCAAGTAGAAGTAGAAGTCAGGTGCGAAAGCTAGGTGAGTTCTGTAGGGACTAGAGCTGATTCCAGTAATAGTTGGGAGGTTGGGGTGGGGAATAATGGTGGAGAAGGAGTTTAAAAACAGTTACAAGTATCTTTTATTTTAGATGCAGCTAGTCTTTTGTAGAAGTTGACAGAGACAATGCTGGATAATTTCAGTGAAGACTGAAGCCGATTCCAGATGGTTGGAAGGGCACTTGATATGGCGCGTTTGCCAAAGAAGGTGCAAGTCCTGGGCATGTCAAGGAGGATAAAGTCCAATTTCCTAAGTGAGTATGCACTACAGGAGATGTGGATGAGAGATGTTAGGTAGCTTAGGAGTTTGTTCAGAAGAAACTTTAGAGTCCAAATACCAGCATGGAGCATACGTCTAATGGTAAGTGACGTCCAACCAACAGCTGTGTACAGATCGCAATGGTGGGTTTGGTACGGGGAGTTGGTAATGAAGTGCAGAGCATGATGATAGAGGATGTCCAATTTGTTTAGGTTAGTGATTGCAGAAGAGGTGTAGATTATGTCCCTATAGCCGAGTAGGGGAGGAATGCGGCCTGAATAAGCCTGATTCTAGTCTCTAGCGGAAAGAAAGACCTGTTGCAGAAGAAGAAACCTAGCCTGCTTTTATTCTCCTGGACAGGTCGTTGAGGAGATTGTTAAAGGAAAGCTTGTTGCCTAGCCAAATGCCAAGATATTTAAATTTGGAAATGACTTCCAATTGTTCACCTAAGGCGGTGACAATAAAATCTTTGGGTAGGTCAAGGGGGACAATAGGAGAGGTATTAAGAGAGAAGATCATAGCCTTGGTTTTCTTGGTGTTTAGTAGGAGTTTGGCATTAATAAGATTATATTCAAACTGAGCAAAGTCAGCTTGCAGTACGTCCCTAACTTCAGACAATGTAGAGCCAGATGTGTACAAAATGGTATCATCTGCAAAGAAATGCAGATTTTACTTAGTTATATGTGAATCGAAGTCATTGATGTATAAGGAGAAAAGGATAGGACCTAAGATGGAGCTTTGTGGGACTCCCCTAACAATTGGTAAGGAGGCTGAGAACAGGCCGGCTGCTTTAATTTTCTGGGTCATTCCTGATAGGTAACTGTTAAACCACTGTGTGGTGGATGGGGTGGCACCTATTTTGGTAAGGTTGCTCACTATTAGGTTGTGATCTATGGTGTTGAATGTTTTACTAAGGTCTAGGAAGACTGCTGCCTTGATCTTCTTAGAATTCATTGCAGGGACCCAGTCATTGGTAACTTTGGCCAACACAGTAAAGGTGCTATGGTTAGGGCGAAAGCCAGATTGTGCTGGGTTTAAGAGTGAATAGGTTTTGATGTGGTATTTTAGCTGAGTATAAATCAATTTAATGAAAACTTTTTGAGAGGATAGGCAGAATTGAAATGGGCCTATACTTATTTAGATTGCATGGGTCCCCCAATTTAAATAAGGGAAGGATGTGAGCAGATTTCCAACAAGAAGGAACTGTAGCAGTAGTAATAGAGATATTGAATATATGGAGAATGGGGGCAGTAAGATAGGGGTAGCCTAATTTTAGGAAAAATGGTTCAAGTCCATCATCCCCTATGCTTTTCTTGGTGTCTAAATTAATGAGCGAGTCTTCAACTTCTTTGAAGTTGAGAGGGAGCAGCCGGAATGGACAAGCTTAAGTTTGTGGACTAGTGACAAGAAAGGGGGTGTGAGGGAGAAAAAGCATGATTGCGGAGAAACAAATGGGGGATAATTTGGAGGATGTGAAGGATTCCAAGGGAATTACTGTCAAGTTCAAATTATCTGCAGGGAATCAAGCAGCATTTTGCTAGGTAGTGGGTCATAAGATGGATGCCCCAGGGGTAGAGTAGGTAGGAAAACTGCTGTTAAGAACCATTCAGAATTAAAGAGAACAGTCACAGCAGGCCTTTGAAATTAGATGTTTCCTAAGCTTTTGTTTAAAGGGCCCTATTGAAGTTACAGAGGAGATGTCCTGAGGCAGAGAGTTCAGCCAGTAAGGAGCACAGTGGGCAAAAGCCCTCTGTCCTAGAGAGGTGTGAGAGCGAGGGAACTTTGAAAACCATACTGTCAGTGCTTCTGGTACAGTGGCTACGTTCATAGGTGGTAAGGAGCTTCTGAACACCAGCAATAACCAGTCCTTGCCTAATCTTTTTGACCAATAAACAGGTTTGGTACCCAAGTCTGCCATTGAACTGGAGCCAGTTTGCCTGTTCATACAAATCGCAAGTGTGTGTTAGCATTGGTGAATGGGTAGCCAAGCGGCATGCTTTGTTTAATGCTACTATGATATGGCAGAGGGTCATGGTCATTGCTGAACCATAGATTACTAGTCCATAGTCAATAAGTGAGATCACTGATCTTTGGATGGCCAGATTAAGAGCCTCAGGGGAGAGTCTTTGCTTGTGTCTATGAAGCATACTAATGGATCTGTTGACTGCCTTTGCAGTATTATCAGTGTGTTGTGAGTAAGACATGGTGCTGTCCATTGTAATCCTTAAGTATTTAAAGTATTGGACTAGATCCAGTGGGGTACCAGCCACATTAGTGATGTTGAGGGGGTATGTACGATGCCTGTTCTAGGTGCTGAAGAAAAACATTATTTTTATGATTAAGTGCTAACTACTACACCAAATGGTCAGGGATCTAGGTCACACATTGCATTTTGTGATGCATCAATAGGCAATACAAACAAGGAAATGGATCAAAGGATAATCGAGGACAGAAAGATGAAGGCAGGTAGCCAATGGGCTCTCACAGTCAGAACAAGAAATGCAGTGTTATGATGCATTGAGAGGAAGTTCAACAGATCAAGAGAGGAGATTCTACCCTGTGCAAGGCCTTAGTTAGACCCCAGCAGGCATACTGCATCTACTACTGGTCACTGCAGCATGAAATTAACTTTGTAATGAATAAGTGGGTCCACCAATTAACTGACTTTTGGAGCAGTAGCTGTGAAAAGAGATTGCATGCACTCAAAATATTTAAAAAGAAGGCTGATAGGGACATGGTCAGAGTTTTTCAAAGACTAAAAAGGAAAAAAGAAACATTTAGAGAGTACTGTTTTTTCTTCATAGCCAACCATCCCTCCCCTCAGGGCATCAGAGATAGTACTTTGGGCATGTGGGTACATCTCTTCAGCAGATACACCTTGCCTCTTTCCATTAAGACAATCGGATATTCTGTAACCATTCAATGTTTTTTTAAGATAAATCTGTGTTGACTCTGAAGTTCTTTAATGTTTAAAATGTTTAAATGGCCTTTGAAAAAGGGACACTCCTAGTCTGAAACATGTCAGGCTGGATTTTTCTTCACTTGGAGTGGCATTAAATCCTTTTATGCAATCATTTTGAGCCTTATTTGAATCTTTGTTGTGTCCCTCAAGAAGGGATTGTGTGTGTCAGAAACCTGTTGGACAGAAAATATTTAAACGGGCTTCTTTGTGTGTCATTTGAATCAACTTCCAACTTGCATAGTATGTGTACATATTGCATGAAATTCAGAAATATTTCCAATGGCCTAATGACAAGAGTAGAGGGCTTAAAAGCTAGTCTCTAAAACAAGTTTGTTAATTTAATAAAAGTTATCACCTGCAATGTATTTATTTTTTCCCCCATTACAACTTCAGCTGGACTGACATGGCTACCAGGAAATGGTTGTTGTTGGGACATGACTTTTGAACCCTCATGCTAAAGCAGTACCCATAAGAACTGAGCAATACCCATTTCCTTCCTATAGAAAGGGGCTCTTCAAGGGCAATGTGAGGAAGCATTTTTTCACAGAGAGGGTAGTGGATGCATGGAACAGCCTTCCTGAGGAGGTTCTGGGGTCAAAAACTGGGAGAATTCAAGAATACATGGGACAGACATAAGGCAATTCTAGTTGGGGGGTAGGAAGAAATAGGCTGTTGGTTGACTAGGATCTGCGGCTTATCCTGTAGGTAGGGGAAATGGACAGATTAGGTGGGCCAAGCGGTTATTCTCTACTGTCAAAGTCTATGTTTCTATGTTTCTATTGATGGAGCACAATTGCCGTGGAAACCGCTTTTTCATAAACCAGTTTGTCTGCCAATTAGCTCTGTCCATGAAAAACAGTTCGGCTAATTAAATTAACTCCTCTTGCAGAGAAGGGAAATATAACTTCTGCCCCCCCCCCCAATAAAAAGTAGGATTTAGAAGAGACAGGCTGATTTAAAACTTGTAAACAATAAGAAAAGTAACATGTCACATTTAAAGTGCTCCTAGTGCTTTGTGACAATAGAGTGATTAGTCAAGGCTGCTCAGCATGGAGACATAGTTGTGGGCATACTGAGAGACATTAACAAAGCAAATCTGAAAGGTAACAGACAAGATAACATATTCTAAAATCATTTGCTGTAATGAGGAAATTGGGACCTAATGAATCAATGCCAAAGAGACATTATAAGATAGCATAGGAGTCACATCATTTTTTAGCTCATTTCTGCCTTGCCTGTTTTTCCCAGTATCTTCTATGTTTTGTGCTGAAACAGACCTACTGTAATTGACATTTGTAACCAACATATAGATGCTCATGTGAACTTTACTACCGTATGATAATTTCTAACATTGGTCATTGGATTCATACATAAAACATCTTTAATCTCTTGTGAGTTTACAACAGAGTTTACTTTAGATGACTGCTTTACATTTATAAAAGCAAAGAACAATTGCTTTATCTTAATTTATACCGCCCTTTGTGGAACATTTCTTCCAATGGCCTTGCGGCGGTTCTTGACCTATCACAACGTCCTGTGCATTGCAATGATCCGGAGGCACTGGTTATGGCTTATAATACTGCCATTACTTCTGCCCTGGATTCTATTGCTCCAGTTCATGTGCATCCTCTCTCCCTGTGACCTCGGGCCCCATGGTTTGATGGAGTCTTGAGGGAGTTGTGGCGACTTGGACGCAGGTTAGAACGTTGTTGGCAGAGATCTAGCCTGGAAGCCAACCACCTTAGACTGTTGGAGCATTATCAATTCTATCAGTCAGAAATCTCCCGTAAGAAGGCAGAGTTCCCGTCTGGGGAAATTTCTGCCGTTCAGAACCGACCTGCTCAGCTATTCAGAACTGTGGACAGACTATGCAACCCAACCTGTCTACAGCTCCGTAGAGCATTTTCACAACTACAATGTGATGAGATTGCTCAGTTCTTTGCTGATAAGGTGGCTGACATTAGGTCAGACATCTGTTTGACACATTCCATGCTAGTTGCAAGTGGACAGGATTGGGTCACTATCCCCTCGTTCTCCTGGAGTACCTTCGACCACCCAGAAATCATGGATGTTATGCGGATTGTCCAGGGGCTGCATCCTACCTCCTGTAGTTTAGATCCAGGTCACACTCCCATAATTTTAGGGTGTGGAGAGTCCATTCTACTGGCTCTGGCACAGATAGTCTGGTCTTCCCTTGACTCAGGTGAATATCCCCGTTCCTTGAAAGAGGCAGTGGTGACACCCTTGTTGAAAAAATCATCTTTGGACCCAGGCTGTCTTGCTAACTACAGACCTATCTTGAACCTTCCCTTTGCAGGGAAGGTGATCGAGAAGGTGGTAGCAGCCCAGCTGGAGAACCATTTGCCCATCCATAGCATCTATGAACCTCTCCAATCAGGTTTCTGTAAGAGGCATAGTACCGAGACTGCACTGGTTCGGGTACTCAATGATCTCCTGATGGCAAGAGACCAGAGAAAACAGTCCATTTTGGTTCTATTGGATCTGTCATCAGCATTTGACACCATCGACCATGGGGTACTACTGGAGTACCTGAGATGTATTTGTGGACTCTCTGGGATTGTGCTCAGATGGTTCACATCATACCTCACCTGAAGAACTCAGAGGGTGGTGTCAGGGTTTTTTTCCTCTGATCGCATCTCTCTATTTTGTGGGGTTCCTCAGGGCTCTATATTGTCCCCCATGTTGTTTGCGGTGTACATGCTTCCCCTTGGAGACATTGTGAGATGGTATGGTTTGGGATTTCACTGTTATGCAGAAGATACCCAGCTGTACCTGTCTTGTGCACCCAACCAGGAAGGAGCTATCTCGGTATTCATAGTATTGGTTGCTAGCCTTGCTTGTACAGCAGAAAGCAGCTAACGAAAAGAAGTTACACTTTCTTATTAATTTAACACTTATATCTTGGCAGGAGTCAGTGTCTGTTGAGATTAAGCAGCAGATACTTTATTAGAAGTAGAAGTGGTCTTATTTAGGGTTAAAAAAAGAAAGAAAAGAAAGTCAGTGTGTGTTCTGTGCTGTGAAAGGTATTGTATCAACTTACTTTGCTAAACCAGTAGGAGGAGAGAGAGCTTAGTTGGGGGTGTGGCTTAGACACTATACAAGCAGGTGACTCAAATTATAACTTCCTGTCACTAGCCTTGCTTGTAGAGCAGAAAGCAGCTAACTAAAAGAAGCTACACTTTCTTATTAATTTAACTCTTATATCTCAGCAGGAGTCAGTGTCTGTTGAGATTAAGCAGCAGATACTTTATTAGAAGTAGAAGTGTTCTTATTTAGGGTTAAGAAAAGAAAGAAAAGAAAGAAAGTCAGTGTGTGTTCTGTGCTGTGAAGGGTACTGCATCAACTTACCTTGCTAAACCAGTAGGAGGGGAGAGAGAGAGCTTAATTGGGGGCGTGACTTAGACACTATAAAAGCAGGTGACTCAAATTACAATTTCCTGTTGCTAGCCTTGCTTGTAGAGCAGAAAACAGCTAACTAAAAGAAGCTAAATTTTCTTATTAATTTAACACTTTTATCTCAGCAGGAGTCAGTGTCTGTTGAGATTAAGCAGCAGATACTTTATTAGAAGCAGAAGTGGTCTTAGTTAGGGTTAAGAAAAGAAAGAAAAGAAAGAAAGTCAGTGTGTGTTCTGTGCTGTGAAGGGTACTATATCAACTTACTTTGCTAAACCAGTAGGAGGAGAGAGAGCTTAATTGGGGTGTGGCTTTGAAACTATAAAAGCAGGTGACTCAAATTAGAACTTCCTGTTGCTAGCCTTTTTTCTTACTAATTGCTCTCCATCCCACCCTAAGCCAGTACTACTTTTATAGCCACTGGATTTGCCTGTCAACAGGAACTTCCTGTTTGGCAGTAGGAAGGAAAGGATCATAGAGAAACATTGGTTTTGTCAACCCTAAAGGAAAAAAGTAGCTCACTCCCCCTCCAGCTGGTGGTGGTCTGACACTGAGCAAGGAAGCAGGAGGCTACTGAAGAATATAGGAAGTTGCTGTCCCAGAACAGGAAGGGTGAGAGTTGTTAGGAGAGGACAGAGTAAGCACACAGAGAAACAGGAGAGGGGACACAAAATAAGACATGATAGGAGTGGTGCAGTGCAATGACAGTGGGGCAGCAGTGTTCTGGGAAACATTCTGGAGGCTGTGTTGCTGCCCAATTTGCAGGCACCTCTCTGGTCTGAGAGAGGAGGTTACCCGTCTCAAGGCTGACCTGGCTAGGATTTGTGAAACCTCCTCCCCCACCCAGGGACCACCAGAGCCAATGCCACTACTTCAGAGGTTGCCAAGAAAGAGGAGAGGCTGGACCAGGGTGGGCATAGGGAGGAAAAGGGTGGTGGAACAGAGTTGCATCCCTCCAGCTGTACCTCTCCACAATTCATTCACTCTTCTGGTGGATAGTGGTTCCTCTATGGAGGCACCTGCAATGGAGACCAAGGAGGATGCTGGGAACCTTCAGAAAGGAGACATACAGGAGGGTGGCATGGGACCCCACAGGGGAAGGAAACAACTCCTGGTGGGGGACTCAATCATTAGGGAGATAGAAATGGGGGAGGAAGGGGAGAGGGAGGTAAGGTGCCTGCCTGGCGCCACGGCTTGGAGAGACAGGAAGCGAATCCTCAGGATCATGAGAGCAGCTGCATGAGGGCAGGAACTGGATGTCATTGTCCACCTAGGGACAAATGACCTGGCTAGGAATGGGATCAAAGAAGTGCAAGAGGAGTTTGTAGAGTAGGGGAGTTGCCTTAGACAAGTAGCGCACGCTGTAACCTTCTCGGAGGTGCTGCCTGTCTATGGCAAGGGTGATGCTAGGGTACTTCTCACCATGGAATTCAATAAATGTTTGAAAAACTGGTGTGGAGCTCAGGGTTTTGGCTTCATTGGGGACTGGGGAGCCACCTGGAGAGAGGCAGACCTATACTGGTGTGATGGTCTGCATCTGTCCGGGGGGGGACCTGGATCCTAGGTGAGAGGTTTAAATGCTTCATTGGCAAGCATTTAAACTAGCCAAGGGGGGAAGCACTGAAAAGGAGCAGAGAAATCCCAGCCTCCCCCCACAAAACATGGTAATTAGTGAGGTAAACACCAAGGTACAGAAGTCATTAGGGAGAAGGACAGAGGTAAATGTAAAAAAAGGCAAAGGCAGTAAGGACAGGAATTGGGCTAAAAGAGGTAAGGCCATCAAAAAGTGGAGGGTGATGAGTACCAATGCCCATAGTCTGTGTAACAAGCTCCCTGAACTAGTGGCCTTGATGGAAGAGGGTTGCCTGGATATTGTGGCAGTCACAGAAACATGGTACACAGAGAACCATGACTGGGATGTCAACATACCAGGATACACAATCTACAGGAGGGACAGGGAGGGTAAAGAGGAGTAGCTCTCTATGCAAGGAAGGATCAAAGCAACAGAACTAAAGAGGTAAACAGGGAGCAGATGAGGCACTCTGGGTCACCCTGGAGACTGGAAATAGCACCACAATCCGCATGGGGGATGCATACAGACCCCTATCTCCGGGGGAGGGAATGGACAAGGAAATGATAGAAGACTTCCTTAGAATGGCAGAAAAAAGGGAGATATTGTTGATGGGGGACCTGAATATGCCAGATGTTAACTGAAGCACCTTTGCTGCAGGCACATCCAAGAGCAGGGTCATTCTTGATGCCCTACATTGGGCGTGCCTAACACAGCTAGTATTGGAACCCACTCAGGAGGGAGCAATCTCAGACCTGCTACTCTCAAATGGGGATGGAGAAAGAATCTCAGATTTAGAAGTGGGTAGCCATCTGGGAACAAGCGACTACCAAACAGTGTGGTTCACGATAAACACAGCCATACAATCAAGCCATACAAAGCAACAGTATTGGACTTTGGAGGGCTGACTTTGGGAAAATGAGAGTGCCTCAGAAAAGCACTAGCAAACAGGCAAGAAAGAGGGTGGAGGAACAATGGGAGTAATCAAAACAGCCATCACAGAGGCAACAAGCCTTTGTGTAAAGCAAATCAACAAACACTAATGAAGGAAAAAATGCTATGGTTCTCAAAAGAGGTGGCAGGGAAGGGTAAGGAGAAAGGATAGCATTCAGGAAATATAAGGAAACACAGAAGGAGCAGGACAGAGAACGTTATAAGTTAAAGCAGAAAGAGGCTGGGAAGGCAGTCAGAATAGCAAAGGCCCAAACTGAGGAAAGGATAGCCAACTCTGTTAAGAAGGGGAATATGACCTTTTATAGGTACATTAGAGAGTGAAGAAAGACCAAAGGAGGGATACTGAGGCTTAATAAAGGGAAGGGAATGTGGGTAGAGGGTGACAGTGAAAAAGCAGGGATACCGAACGAATATTTCTGCTCAATATTCAAGAAGGAACAGGAGTGGGAGGTACCTAAACCAAACAAGAGAAACACTCTGAAGGTGGGGATTGATACCAGTCCATTTACAGTAGAAAGGGTTCTGAAAGAACTAATAAAATTGAAGGTGGACAAAGCAATGGGGCCTGATGGGATTCACCCAAGAATTCTAAAGGAACTAAGGGTAGAACTAGTGACACCGCTGACTACTCTCTTTAACAAATCATGGGAGGATGGGGGTGGTACCTGAGGACTGGAGGAGGGACGGATGTGATTCCTCTTCACAAAAGTGGGAGCAGGACAGAGGCAGGAAACTACAGACCAGTTAGTTTGACCTCAGTGGTAGGGAAAATGATGGAATCACTTCTGAAGGAAAGAATTGTTGAGTACCTAGAGGCCAGTGGGGCACAGGACCCAAGGCAGCATGGATTCACAATGGAAAGGTCATGTCAGACCCATCTAATAGATTTCTTTGACTGGGTGACTAAAGTAGCAGACCAGGGAGGGGCTGTGGACATGGCCTACCTAGATTTTAGCAAGGCATTTGATACAGTCCCACACAAAAGATTAATAAACAAGTTAGCCAGCCTTGGAGTGGGTGTCAAGGTGGTAGCCTGGATAAAAAAAATTGGCTAGACAACAGGACTCAAAGGGTAGTGAAGAAAAGAGGGTTACTAGTGGGGTACCGCAGGGTTCAGTACTAGGACCGGTCCTTTTTAATGTCTTGATAAGTGACATTGCAGAGGAACTGGAAGGAAAAATATGTCTCTTTGCAGACGACACAAAGATCTTCAACAGGGTTGATACACAAGATGGAGTGGAAAGGATGAGAAGGGACTTGGCAAGGTTGGAGGAATGGTCAGATGTATGGCAGCTCAGATTCAATGCAAAGAAGTGCAAGATAATGCACCTGGGAAACAAAAACCAAGGGGAAGAGTACACAGTGGGGGGTGAGATACTGACAACAGTAAAAATGGAAAGGAAAATGGAAAGGGACCTGGGGGTAATTATATCAGATGACCTAAAGGTGAGTAAGCAATGTGAGAAGGCAGTAAGGAAGGCTGGGGGTATAATGGGATGCATAGGGAAAGGCATCAATAGTAGAAAGCAGGAAGTTGTTACCCCTCTTTACAGACAGTTGGTGAGACCCCATTTGGAGTACTGTGTGCAGTTCTGGAGACCCCATCTCCGCAAAGACATAAACAGAGTGGAGGCTGTCCAGAGGAGGGCAACCAAAATGGTGCAGGGTCTGCACCAGAAGACATACGAAGAAAGACTAAAGGAGCTTAATATGTATGCCCTTGAGGAAAGAAGGGAGAGAGGGGATGATAGAAACTTTCAAGTACCTCAAGGAATCAACAAAGTCCAAGAGGGTAGCATCTTTCAGAAAAAGAGATGTGCAAGAACAAGGGGCACAAATTGAAGATAGAGGGGACAGCTCAGAGGTAATGTGAGGAAGTATTTTTTCATGGAGAGGGTTGTGGATGCATGGAACAGCCTCCCTGAGGAGGTCGTGGAGTCAAGAACAGTCGGGGAATTCAAGAATGCATGGGACAGACATAAGGCAGTCCTAGTGGGGGGTAGGAGGAAGTAAGCTGTTGGTTAACTAGGATCTGCAGCTTATCTGTTAGGTAGGAAAATGGGCAGACTAGGTGGGCCAAGCGGTCCTTATCTGCCGTCACATTCTATGTTTCTATGTTAATAGCTGCCTAAATGAAATCCAGGATTGGATGAGGTCCAGTTGGTTGAAGTTGAATTCTGGGAAGTCCAAGGTGTTGGTATTGGATCCGGATCGCTGGATAGGGGGACCTGTGGCCAGCTCCCCATCTGGGGTGTTTTGTGGGGATGTCGAGCTACTGGTCTCTGAACAGGTGCAAGATCTGGGGGTGATCTTAGATGTGGAGCTTACTCTTCATTCCCAGGTGTCAGCAGTGGTAAAATCTTCCTTTTATCGTCTGAGAAACATCGCCAGAATCAAGCACCTTGTTCCGTCCGGCGATCTGCCAACTTTGATCCATGCCTTCATGACCTCACGCCTGGACTACTGCAACTCACTTTACCTTGGGCTTCCGGGGTTTGATATCCACCGCCTGCAGCTGGTGCAGAATTCCACAGCCCGAGTGCCTACAGGTACTCCTAGATCTTCTCATATTACTCCGGTGCTGCGGGAACTGCACTGGCTGCCAGTTCAGTGGCGGATCACCTTCAAAGTCGGATTACTGATTTTTTAAGCCCTGCATGATCTGGGCCCTGACTACCTGAAAGAACTCCTGATTCCTTACCGCCCTGTGAGGCCGCTTCACTCAGCTGATGAAGGTTGCTAGAGATTCCTAGGGTTACATTAAAATCAGCTGGGGCCCGGGCTTTTATGTTCGTAGCCCCCTCCCTTTGGAATTCTCTACACCGTCAGTTAAGGGAGTGTACGACCATGGGAAGCTTTAAACAGGCTCTCAAATCCTTTTTATGGGAAAGGGCCTATGGTGAATCTGATTAATTGCTGTATCTGTTTTATTAGTTTTTATATTACTGTTTGTATATTTTGTTTGTATTATATTTTACTGGAATGCGCCTTGGTTTTCGAAAGGTGCAATACAAATAAAAATATTATTATTATTATTATTATTATTAATTTCATGGAATATACAAACATGCATGACCATAGAAATATAAATGTTCTGCAACACTATTTGGACAAAGCTCCTACCCTATGGCAGTTATTAGCACCATTTTAGAGTGTCTCCATACTGTGTGTTGAATGAGATACAGTATCTGATGATTTTCCAAGGTTTTCCAGTGTCAGTCTGCATGGCTATTATCTTTGACCAGCTTCTCCTTGGACTGCATGCTTGCCCTTCCTAGACCTTCACTTGTACGATGGCCCAACTGCTAACTCTGGTTTCAGTATCACCTTGCCTCATATAATTGCACCCATAGCAGATCACAGTTCTTACCTTTCTGTTAACTGTATTAAGGGTAACAGTCTCTAGTACCTCCTAAATACCTACTTATCAAGCTATATTAGGGCTGCATGGTTTTGACACTCATCTGCTCTTCCTTTCTGCAAATGTATTCCTTTCCTGGACATGTTACCTCTTTATTCTGCCCCAGCTTCTGGGTTTCTACAAAACTGACTGTGCCTGATGCCTTCCATGGAGTATCCTTCAATCTACAGCTAACACATAACCCTCATCTTCCTTTACCACAATCCAGAACCCCTTAACTAATATTTATTAAAACCTGCATGATCACTTACTGCCTCTCCTGGTTTCATCTCCTGCCATTTTAACTGGCACCCTTAGGCATCCCTTCCCAGCTACAGAGTCTGCAATCCAGTGTCACAATTGTTATTCTGCCCTGAACTTCCTTACCCTTGTTTATCCCCATACCTGCTTCAACCACAGTCCTCATCACTCAGTCTGCCTTCAACAAATACAGTATTTGAACCACTATTGGACTCCTCATCAAACCTCTCCACAGGTTTTATTTTATTCAGTCCTTCCCATTTGGCAATGTTTTGTATTCTATCTGACATGAATTGTCTTTTTTCTCTTGCTCTATTTTTTATATTTCCTTTATTTTATTTTTTGTTGTTTTTTTCTCACATCCAACACCGTAGCAATGCCACTGTTAATTTTATCCATTCTATGCATGTCTGTTTGTAATTTCCCTTCTGGGTATCATATGTAATAGACTGTGTCATTTCTTTTCTCTGCTTAGATACTATATGTGCCTGTTAATCATATTACCACCCAGAAACCATATGACCAGTCATTAATGGAGGCAGTGTTTCTTACTGGTTAAACCATGGACACAGAAACAGAAGGTCACAGGCTCAAACCCCACTGCAGGCAAATACTGTGCAACCCTGAGCAAATCACTTACCCTCCTAATGCTTCAGTCTACCATGCTGCTGAAATGGGTACCATACAACTAAGGGTTAGTGAATGTAAAAATGACTACTTTAGTTCAGCTTTGATTGCACCACTTGTCTGTGTTTAAGCCTTGACACTTCAGTGTGTCCTTGACATGGAGAACTAACAGAGTAAAAATATTACAATGCAGCACCCCTTCACCAGCCCTCATCCACTCACGTCCATGCTAGTCTCTTATATGATCCCTATTCCTCCAACCAGTATTAAAAAGCACCCAGCACAGTGCCATGAAACAGAGTTGTTTTATTATTACAAATGTGCACAAGTAGTAGTAAGGAGTGTAGGAAATGACCAGGGCTGGGAAAGAAGTGGCCATAAGATGATCCCTAGTTGCCGGCCTGCTGGTGCAGCAGCAAAGTGTCTTCTTTGGATGCCAATGCCTTGGGTTCAAGAGCAGACCTGAGGTGTTGTAGTGCCAGCTGGGGGAGGAGGATTGAGCATTCAATGGATGGCTCTCCTCCTCTGATTGGGGGAAGGTGAGTGTGTGTCCAGCATGCCACTGATCTCTGGTAGAGGTCTGCGATTGCTTCATACTGGAACCAATCACTTGGGGAGGTGTGTCTGATGCTACTGTGTCGACACATAATTGCAAGTCATGCCTCCCACTGGGGACTAGTAAAACAAATCTTTGGGGATCCATCGGCAAAATTATACCCTTCCTGCCCCCAGATCCCACACTGTGATATGCCACTCCTTGTCCCGGTACCATATGTAAATCTGCCAGGGAACCAGTAGCCCCATCCTGGGAGAAAGCCAGAGTGCCTCCCAGTACAATAGTATCATTTCCATTGGGAAATCAGTGGCTCCACCCTGGGGAGGAAGTAAGAGTGCTTGTGGAGTGGAGGTGTGTCCCAGGATCATGGGTGTTGGGGCGAAGTTCTGGGGACTGCAGGTGGGGACTGATGCTGTTTGGTGGAGCCCTTACTAAAACATAAAAAATATAATAAAAAAAGATGATCCATGATCACTTGGAAAGTGTTAAAGAATTAAGCAATAATGCATGACAGGGTGTATGTTGTGCATGGATAATGTCATGCCTTGGGTGGTTGGGCAGGAGGCTGCAGAGGTCCGGGGGTTAACAGTGGGATGCCACAGGGACTGGCCTGGGAACAGCATTGTTCAACATCTTCATATGTGACAAAGTATTGGGCAAACAGAGTAAAGTCTCGCTCTCTCTTAGCTGATAGCACCAAGATCTGTGGCACAGTGGACTCACTTGAAGGAATGAGAGACATAAAATAGAATCTAGAAAGACTGAAGAAGTGTTCTAAGGAGTGGCATCTTAAAGTCAATACCAAGAATTGTAAGGTTATACATACTGGTAGAAAAACCCTTAGAACTGAGTATTGGATGGGGAATTGAGATTGTTTGAAAGGGACCTGGAAATCATTATGATTGACAACCTTAAGTCACAAATGCAATTCAATAAGTCATATAGGAGATTGAGCAGCATAGTGAAGTGTATACAGTTGGTAGGGTGTTTAACAGAAGAGGGAAGGAGATGATTCTGCCCCTCTACAGGTGCATGGCAGTAGTGAGCAAAATTGCCAAAATTCACTGTAAAAAGAAAATCTGCTGATTTTGGCAGATTTGAAAAGCTGAAGACTACAATTTGTATTGTTATTTGCCAGACAAATTGATCAATTTGCAGGCAAATCCCAAAGCAAACTGCATACTACATCATACTCTCCCCCATCAAAAAACATAGAAACCTTGATGCCCCCATCGACCATCTGCTGGCACCCTCTTCCCTCCACCCCACAAATTGAATGCTGAAGTGCTGGTATGCATGCTGATGGCTTTGCTCCAAAAAGTAATGCTTTCCCTCACCTGAATGAAACACACTCTACCCACCTCCCTTCCCATATCCCACTGTCTTTATTCACACCAAGTCCCTTACTACTACCCAGCTCTCCTCTGGTCCCCCTACTACCCTCCTCCGACAAAGCACCCACAATATCAGTCTGGAGAAAATGGTCCACTGGTGAAGAGTATCTGCTCTGCTCAGCATGCATCTCATAATTGTCCAAACAAATGAAAAGTGACATATTTGCTCTTAGTAAAACCTGATTGGTTGAATTTTCAGCCAATCAGGTTTTAGTAAGAACAAACATGTCACTACTAATATTACATATGAACATATGAAATTGCCTGCAGATACAGACCATTCAGTCTATCTAGTCTGCTTGAGTGTGCAACACTTCAGTCCATTAGACTGCAGCTGCCCTCCTCCCTCATATGCCCTCCCCCATCTCCTGCCCTCTCCAAGTTTGTACCCTCCACTTGAATCTGTTCCACTCCCTCTTGAAGCCCCCAACACTCTGTAGTGGTATGACTTCCTCTGGCAGAGCGTTCCACCCTGTCACCACCCATTCTGTGAAATAGTGTCTCCTCAGTTCCCTCTTGAACATTTCCCCTTCCAACTTCATAGAGTGTCCCCTGGTTTCCCTTCTGCCCTTCAGATTGAATATACACCTGGTTTAACATATTAAAATGCCAGTACTGTATATCCAAACTAATTCTAAAGGTTGGACTCAACCATTAATGATCTCTCTCTCTCTCTCTCTATATATATATATATATATATATATATATATATATATATATATATATGTGTGTGTGTGTGTGTATATATATATATATATATATATATATATACATATATATATAAACACACATATATATAATAAAAAAATATATATATCAAATGTTTGCAGCAGTGTCAGCTTGGGGTTCCAGGGCCACTAGTAGTAGTAAAAGAGTAGCTGTCCAAAGTCTTGGTGGCATTAGTGTGGCCAATTTTTCTCTGCCATGCTTGTGGTAGCTGTGGTAGGTGGTGACAAGAGGAGCAGTCCAAGAGATAACAAAAATATCTGGGTCATGCACAGTGGTTGAGAAGGAGGTTGTTGGTGTTTCTGTGACATCTGGTGATGACACTGAGTCTTATCTTGATGATAGTTAACCATTTACAAATAAGAATGTGAAGCATGATCTCGAGTCAAAGTCTTAGAATAGAGATCTGACTGTTGCACACTCAGAACAGTCTATATTGAAAAATGTGTCTCTGACTAAAGAATATGACAGGGGGAGAATCTACAGAAAGTGAAGATGAGGAGGACAGATGTCAGGAGGTGCCCAATGTCAGTGGTAGCAACACTAAGGGTATTCATCAGCATGCCAAACTAGCAATGAAGACTGTAACTAGATTACACATGGGTTAGAAAATGTGAGAATTGATCCTGACTGAGATGATAAGTGTCTGCACCCCCACTAACTGAAAGCAGGATTCAGTGTGAGTAATAAAGGCTCAAATGTAGAGAAATGCATCAGTGATGGGTACTTTACAGGGAGCCATTCCTGGCCCACTGTCTTACTCACATTATACAAGAGTTTCTAGCATATCCTACAACAAGTCCATGTTGACTGTGACCCATAACATCAGTGCCAGTTTTGCCCATTCCAGAAAGGCCTGTGACAATCTCAGGCACCTACAAAGCCAAAATGAATGGCCTCAACACTGTATGAAGCTGTAAGTCATCTCCAAATTGAACTCAATGCTGTACATGATTGAACCCTTGTATGAACAGAAGAAAGGCATCTCTGAATATTTGCTACTGCATGCAAACTGAGACAGTGCAGGAGCTTCTATATCACTGACAGAAGACCTGTGGCTACTAATGGAGCTGCACCTAACACAGCCTCCACATGACATTCAGCACATGATTCTAAGGCCATTCGACTTGCAACATAGGCAGTGAGTGGGGACACTGCCTGTATCAATCAGGCCATTCAACTTCTACTTGTGCTGAGGCAGAAGCTGTTCAATATACAGCATGTGTTGGAGGTAGTTGGTGATATTGGAAGCTTCATCTTAAAGGAAGACATGCTCCATGTTTTGGACTGCAGTAGCCATATTTCCTGCATTGAGCAGTCTGCAGCTTTTGTAACTGCCACCATGCTGGACACATAAAATAACTTGCAGTTGTCTTCAATACTTGAAGGTGGGCATGATTAGATTCAAAATTACATCGATTAGCTAATTAGATGAGTACATGGGGCAATGATGTTATAGTTACAGTTATGTAA
This sequence comes from Neoceratodus forsteri, assembly GCA_016271365.2. NCBI lineage: Eukaryota > Metazoa > Chordata > Ceratodontiformes > Ceratodontidae > Neoceratodus > Neoceratodus forsteri. The sequence continues at coordinate 437,804,613 of CM028137.1, read as the reverse complement.
GCACAACATGAAACTGAACAGGCACCAGGGGCCTGATATTCAAAACTGGACAAAGTGGAGCACAAATATTTGTGCTGCACCTTGCAGTTGCCCAGGTGTCCAAAAATGCTATATTCAGAGGAACAGCACACCAGTGCTATTCGACCAATTATAGAGCCCTAGTGGCTAAGCCACTTGGTGCTGGGCAGGCATGGCTCCTGAAATAGGGCATTCCAATGGCTTGAACCCATGCTAAATTTCTGATATTTAAACAAACCCATGCAGATGAGCACATTGGGCATGCAAGGCACTAAGGGGCCATTTGTATGCCCATTATGGGCTTGTTTTCGTAGGTAGCCCAGCAATTTTGCATGGCACCACCCCCCACTTGTCTAGTCCCAGAGAGCTATCCTTGGTGCTAGTGCCCCCACCCCCCGGTGATTGCCAGCCCAAAATGTAAAAGTAAACATTCCCTGGTGCTAGTTGTCCCTCTGATTACTGGTCTGATGTTACAAGGTAAACTTTCCCTGTTATCCAGTGGCCCCTCCCCCATTCTAATCCCCTGTATAGGAAAGTGACACCATTCCTCAGTGTCTAGCAGACCACCCCATCCCTGATCCCCTGTATCAGACAGTAATGCCATTCCCTGGTGTCTAGCAGACCCCCCCTCCCTGGCAAGGAGAGCCCCACCACTCAGCTCCCCCCATCCTGACCCCAAACTGGTGGCTGGCACAGCATTCTGCTCACCATCATGGCCAGCCACTGACTGACCTGTCAATGAACATGTGCATTAGCATATACACGTTCATTGACAGCTCAATCAGAAGCTAGCTGTAGTGGTGAGTGGAAGGCTGTGCTGGTCATCGGCTCGGGCTCAGGATGGGGGAAGCGGGGTGGTGGGGCACTTCCTTCTGGGGTTGGGTGAGTGTGGGATCAGTTAGACACCAGGGAATGGCATTACTGTCTGCTACAGGGGATCAGGAAGGGGGGGTTCACTAGACACCAGGAACTGGTGCCACATTTCTATACAGGGGATCAGGATGGGGGACAGAACCACTGAACAACAGGGAAGGTTAATACTATGATTGGAATGATTGGACAGGGATTGGGTGGGGAAGGGACCACAGGACACCAGGGAAAGTTAATATTATGATTGGATTGGGGATCTGGTAGAGGAAGGGACCAGTGGACACTAGGATAAGATAGAATTTTGATTGGACAGGGTTGAGTGGGGGGAGTGACCATTGGACACCAGGGAATTATAAGTTATACATTGGACTTGGGTGTGAGTGAGGGGAGAGGCCACTGGACACCAGGGAAAGTTTACCTTGTAACACTGAGGCTGTGATCAGCAGGGAGCCTGCTAGCACCAGGGAAAGTTTACTTTTTCATGTCAGGCTAGTGATAGGCAGGGAGGGGACCACTAGCGCCAGGAACATTTTAGTTTTTCATATCTGGACAGCGATCGACAGGGGGTCTGCTGCACTTCTTTCACCAACTGCTAGGTTTGCATTGGAGCAAGTCAAGGTTTTGATTGGCGGTATGTGCAGTACACAAAAGGACCATACAAAATGGCTTTGTGCTGCAAGAGTACTTCGAATACTGGACTTTTCCAATATTCAGGGTCCTGACTCTTCATTTGCATTGTGCCGCCTCTGAATATTGCAAGGGCTCAAACCCCATTTGCCCATGCCACCCAGGCTTTTGAACATGGGAATTCCTCACAAAACCCAGTTTAGGTGGGCATACTGTGATTTGTGCCTGGGCAGAGTTTTGAATATCGGGTCTCAGATATTGCTACTATTTCATATGGTAAACATGCTCATAAAACATGCAAGGCAAAAGAAGAAATATCCACAGATCAACTGTGGGATGTTTATGCCAGTTTGGAATTGAAGATGTGGAGGGAAATGATTAGGAGGAGGCTGATGGGAGAGCAGGATTGTGGGCAATGCAATGTATGTTGGATATATGTTTGGTGGACACCAAGCACTATACCATCATGGAAGAGCTCTTGCTGTACTGGAAAAGCAAAGTCACTGACCGGCCAGCACTGTCCTCCATAGTAGTCAAATATCTAAGCTGTTCACCATCCAGTGTCATTGTGGAGAGGATATTCAGTTAGCCATGGGCCATTGGGAAGGACAGGTGTACAAATTTGTACCCTAGAAAAATTTGCATGGTAACATTTATTAAAATAAGTGGGGGGCACAGTCGCTACTATGCAGTCATATCTGCATTTGTATCACATAATGATGGTGGTGAAGATGAACCTGAAGAGCCAGATGTCATTGCCATTTGCAAATTGCCTTCTACTGAGGTAAATGAAGCATGGATGGGGAATAATTTCTATGTGGGGACAACTCTGGTCTGAAAGACTGTGAGTTCAAACAAAAATAGCCAGCCTGGTGCTATTCCATGGTACCGCTGTGGGGAAGGATGTCCCCTGAAGTTACATAACTGAATATCAAAGTCAGCTCATGAAAGAAGCACCAGGCTATCTGGCTTGCGGGAGCATATGTAGTGTCCTTGTTCTCCAGAACCAATAAATATAGGATGTGCCATGAGCTGACTAAAAATATCACATTTATATTGATCTGCAAGTTTTGACCTGTATGACCTAATGAGTGGCAGAGCCATGAGTGAGGTCTATAGAGGTCAAACCCTACATATGAAAATAAATAGGATATTTTTAGTCAGCACTTGGCATGTATCTTCATTTAAACACTGACAGCACCTCTCTGGCAAGATTAGCTCTTTCAAGGAAGGTTTACTCTTTCTGTTTGATTTCACTGCTCTGTTTTTAAATGCAGCAGATAACATAGTAATGTTATCAGGTGCTGTGCAAGCTGTTCTACCATTGGTTAAGAGCTTCTTTTTGACCAACCTAAAGTGTAAATAAATGCTGATGAGACACCTAAGATTGAAATAAATTATTTATTTCCACTTCAGCTCTGTCACACATAAAAATAAATGCATTTATTTGCAAACTTTTATTCTCACAGTCATTGTATAAATATTCCTTCTGCATTTTGTAGCATTTTTTGGTGAGCTACTATGTTTCTATGAGTGTGCTGACTTTAATTTTCAGTTGGAAGACTGTGAAGGCTGCTTCCCTGATAAAGATGACTGAAGCATGCATTGAAATGTGTTCTGTCCATCCTTTCCTCATCATCAGTTGCATCCTTTTCTTTATGATTCAGTTTTGTTTTCCTGTGATTATATTTTCCCCAAGTTGTGCTATTGTTCAATATATCCACCTGATTACTTCCCTCAGCCTTCTCCTATGTGATGTCTACAGACAAACTAGAAGATCAGTGAACACATCATTAAATGCCAGGTTTGCCTACACTAACATTGGCCATGCCACCTCAGCTACATGTATCCTGTCTGAAAAACCTGGACTTTTAAACCAGTGTAAATGACATTGTCAGTTATGCAGTCCATGCATCCTGCAGCAATCCAGATACCACCTTCTCCTCCTTAGGGCTGCTTTTTTTCTGCATTCACTAACAATACAGGCCACCACCACCTCCACCTCCTGCACCTAGACTGAAAAACATGCACTTTTAAGCCAGCATGAATGCATCTGCCAGTCAAACTACCAGCAAGTCAACCAGCTTCCAAGCCAAGTCTCCAGATTTGAGATCTAGAAAGGCCCAACTTTGTCTGTTGTGATTTTAAGTTACTTTTACTGTTATTAATACTCCTTATCATCACTATTGGCGGTGAGTCCATCCTGACACAGGAGGGGCTTCCACCTTGCTTGCAAGACATTTAAACCTGTTTATTTCATTCATTTTACCTCTCCTTCATTGAAGGTTTGATGACCATTAACTGGGATGACTGGCAAACCAGTCACAAAGCCAGGCTGACTGCAAGGCGTAGAGTTAAAATACCTCTTCCTAAACCATCCATCTCTGTGGCACCATTGTGCCAGTACACAGCATGGCCCTCACTAACTTGAAGCTAAGTGTGATTACTTGAGTTTTTTTTTGCTTTAAGTTTTCTTTCACAGGTGAACAGTGATGCAGTGGCAATGTTAGGATAAATTATTTCACTTTTTTCTTCACGGGTGACAGGCATTGTAAGACTGGGATTGGACAGTGGCTATACCATCCATGTGATTTCTCATAATGGCTAATTGACTAGAGTCTAAATAATTTTCTCTTGTCTTTACTGGTTTCCTGTTTTGCCACCTTTTCATCCAACAAGTAAGCCTTCTTTCCCTCCTCCTCTTCTGTCAATGGCACTTTCATGTCATTTCAGAGCAAGGTTATCTCCAATTTGATGGTAAGTATCCTTTCCAAAACGTATTTTTCTTCTATTTTTTTTTTATTTCCTTTCGTGGGTGCAACACAATAGGGGGTGTACTAGAGTTAAATAAGGAAAAGGGAAATTGTTTAACCAGGAAAAACACACTAAGCTGGAGCTTTTTCCAGGTGGGACCTTGGAGCACAAGGAAGTTACATGACTTGCTCAGAATCACACAGTATGCAAGTGGGGGCTAATGGGATTTAAACTCAGGTCTCCAGGTACATGGCTCAGTGCCCTTAACCACTACTCTATAGTGCCACCTAATTTTTGTCTTTTATTGACAGGACTACTTCCATTCAGTCATGAATGATTCCTCCAACAAGCAAGCCATCATAGACTTCTCAACCAGCTAACTGATGTGGTCAACATTGCAGACTTATGCTGGGATCTCCTCCTCCTCCTCCTCCTCCAGCTTCTCTAGCACTGTATGCGTCTTTTTTAAAGTTAACCCATCCTCTGTATCTAGCATAAAAAAAAAAATTGGCATTGTACATGGTGCTTTAAGCAAAATGTAAATTATATTACCTATTGGGAGGAGTTTGTTTACAAAAGGGAACTAGTAAGCAGTGATGGCTTGCATCTCAACAAACAAGGTTATTCTGTACTAGGGCAGCATATAAACAATTATATTAACAACAATGTGAACTAATTAAGGGGGGATGGGATATCAAACTCTTTTGTACTCCATTTAAATAATAACCTCGTAGTTCCCTCTATTAGTGAAATGGATGTATCTAATCACTCTACTCCTTCATTACATAATACATATTTAAAAATTCTTCTGCTCAATGCAAGAAGAATAAATAATGAAATAGATGAATTAAAATACATTCTGGATCATGATAACAGATATTTGTGGTATAACAGAAACCTAGTTTACTAACTCCTGCTGGGGCACTGAAATCCCAGGCTAATCAGTTATAATTAAAAATTGCCAAAGAATTTAAGGGGGAAGGAGTGGCTTTATATATTAGTCAATGACTGGCTAGTTTTTAAATCCCAAACAGTATTAATACAGATTATGATACTGAAATTGTTTGGGCCAAGGTCCAGATTGAGAGACCACTAACAATAGGTCTTTGTTACAGAACTCCAAACCTTGATGCCATTAGTAATGACACATTCATGCAAACTATTGAAAACCTAGAAAATTATGAAGATCAAATATTAATGGGGGGATTTTAACCTACTAAACATTAGTTGGGAAACCCTAACTGGGATAAATTCCTTGGACAAAAGATTTATTGAAGTTACATTGCAACATGATCTAGTGCAAATTATACAAGAACCTACCAGAAAAGATCATATTTTGGACCTGATGCTCACAAATATTACAGATCTAGGATATCCACCCCAAGTAATTGCACCCCCCAGGGATAGTGATCACAATATGATACTATGGAATATTAAATATTATACATCTATAAATAGGGGCATGACTAGAACTAGGAATTTCTTCAAGGCAGATTATATGACAATTAAGAAATATTTATCCAGCTGGCAATGGATGCAAGAATTATATAATCTGGACTATGAGCAGCTACAGAAAGTTTTAAAGGAAAAAAATGTATTTCTTTATTAACACCTCGATACCTGTTGGTATAAAATATAATAGTAATAACAAAAGACTCCCACCGTGGTTCAGTAAAAAAATTAAAAGACTTATCAAAAGAAAAAAAAGAGCCTTTAATAAATACAAAGTAAAATTTGCCACTATAACTAAAGATAAAAAAAAGTACCATTATGTTGGATCCCTAAAGGGGAGATGAACCAAATATTGGGCCACTAGCTAAACAAAATATACCAATAGTCAATTAACTACATATGGTTAAAAAATTTAATCAATACTTTCTCAGTCTTTATAAACCAAGGGATGTTGTCCTCTTGGGTAATCTTCCAAATGATGTTATTAATCTACAGATTACACAGGAGGAAGTTTTGATAGCCATTAAAGCCACTAAAATGAACTCCTCTCCCGGCCCAGATGGAATACCAGCTAAATTTATTCAAGAACTGACAACAGAATTATCTGGGGTAATTATTTTATTGTTTAATACATCTCTCAGAGAGGGAAGAGTTGTTGCTGAGTGGAAGCTGGCAACAATCGTATTAATTCACAAGAGTGGTAATAAACAGCTAGTAACTAACTATAAGCCTATCAGCCTTACTAGCTGTTTAGGTAAACTAATGGAATGCATCTTACAACATAAAATGTTACAACACCTTAAGATCAAGAATATCATTGACATTTTCCAATATGGTTTTACCAAGGGAAGATCTTGTCAACATAATTTAATTCACTTTTTTGAGCCACTAAGTCTGGCTCTAGATCAAGGTTTGCCAGTCAATGTTGTTTTCCTGGACTTTGAAAAGGCATTTGATACTGTCTCTCATAGTGTATTACTTGGGGAACTTATAAGATATAACTTCCATCCTAATATTATTAGATGGATTGATTCCTGGTTATGTAACAGGAAGCAGCACATCAGCATTAAGGGGCAAATGTGAAATTGGGGTCTCATTAGTAGTGGAGTCCCTCAAAGTTCCACTTTATCCTAATGACTAGTATGCAGACTAATGATGGAGTCTGGTTACACAAATATGCTGATGATAGTAAACGTGGCTGCATTATCAATGATTTAGAATCTATGAGGTCTTTACAGACTAATCTCGATAATTTGGCTAGCTGGTCAATAGTGAATACAATTACTTTTAATGCTACTAAGTGCAAGGTCATGCAGCTGGGCAAAGACAACAAACTGGAAACCTATAAAATTAACAGCACTGTATTGCAAACTGTTACATCTGAAAGGGATCTCTGTATTACTATTACTAATGACTTAAAATTTACCTCCCATAACAACAATATAATCAAAAGCTGCCATGGTATACTGTCATGTATCCTGAAGCACATAAAGAGCAGGGATGTGGAGGTTCTTGTACCTTTATATATTGGCTTGGTAAGGTCACATATTGTTTATTGTGCCCCCTTCTATACACCTACTTCCCTGGGTAATAAAGCATCTGTTGAAAAAATTCAGAGAAGAATTACTAAGAAGGTAACTGGATTAAATAACCTAGAGTACACTGATAGACTACGTACTCTAGGGTTATACTCACTGGGATATAGAGCATTGAGGGGTGACTTGTGTTTGGCTTACAGGGCAATACATGACCCTGCATTGCGTGAAGCCATCTGTCTTGAAATAACTGCATTAGGCTGTAACATTAGATCACATAAATTTCAATTAAAATCTAAAGTTAATAAAACCGCTAAAAGGGAAGCTTTTTTTACCCAGTGATTACAGTCTGTTTGGAATACATTGCCATCTGATATAGTGATAAATGACAGTTTGACCGACTTGAAGCATAAACTGGATTATTATATGGGAGATAAGAAATATCACTTTCACCACTAGGCGACAAGTTCTGTATGAGCATGTCCCCCGAACTTGTATAAACCTATAAACCTATGAACTAATTAATCTGATGCTACCTGATTCTAAATTGTCACACAGCTGATAAATACCTGAAATTAAATAAACAGGAGCAGAAAACCGTGAGTGAAATATGAATAACATTTAAAAATGTAAACAAAATGAAACAACAAAAAAAAAAAGAGTACTTACCTTCCCTGGTAGGAAACACTGATAAGTTAAGTAACCTGAGATGGGACAGACCAATGCAGCAATAGGATTTCATCACCGTAGTGAAAGAAACACCTGAAAAAAGAGAAACAGGAATCAAAAATGGTTAGGAATACACTGATGCTAAGTGCTGTGTGGAATGTGGAATTCAGCCAGTGAAATTAACATGGAATGACAATTCCACCAGCAGAATTTCTGCTGGAATTTTGCTGGTTCTTCTGTTGAATTCTGCCTACTGCGATCCATGGAATAATATTCCACAGAACAGTATTTTTTCCACAGAAAATCACTCTGCAACTATTTTCTGCTACCAAATTTCATCATTCTGTTTCTGGCAAAATTCAGTAGAATTATGGCAGAATTTTGAAAATTCTGCTGAATTTCTTTCTGCCAGAATTTGAAAATTCTGCACAGCACTACTGTTGCCTCAGCTGTCCACCAACAGCCTAAAAATAAAAAAAAAAAATCCATACCTCTGATGGTAGTACACACAATGATACTAGAAGATTATCATCCAGATATTCACCCAGAGCAGGCATTATCATTTCATGGGAAAATATCCTGAATTTCTGGTCACTACAGTTGAGCAGGACAAGTGATGTGGCAGACTTGCACAGCACAGAAGAAGGATACTAATTTAGAGAACCCATCCCAGTTTGTTTCATTGTTTAAAAATTTCTAGACAGGATAATCTATTAGACTGAAAATTTCAGGACATTAAAGTTAATCCCCTAAAATGTATTATAAGAACTGTGCTGGTGGGCTGACACATAGGGTGGCACCATGTAGCAGAGTGCAGCAGCCTGACTTTTGTTTTCTTTTCATTAAGAAAAAGTCTAGGAGGACAGATTTTTCATATATTGTGCTTTTTGCACCATTCCCCTAAAGTGCATTACAATAACTGTAGTGGAGAGACTAACACACAGTGCAGCAACTTGTAGCAGCATGCAGCAGCCTGTCATATTTATTCTGGTAATGAGAACAATTCTGAGAACAGATAATTTATGTATGTTGTGCTTTTCTCACAATTGTGCCTTTGCTGCAGCAGCATTATGGAAATCCATTCAACCCAAGTATAATCAAAATCCGTTAGAGTCCTCATTTTGCATTAGGTGCCTTGAACACCTTCTCAAAATGTCTTTGTGTTCCTGCCCCTGCATTATATTGAATCTGGCTTAGAGATGATGATTTCTGTGTCTTCATATTTGCTTAATCGCCATAGCTAACTTACTTTGCACAAGTAGACCATGGCTGCTTATCTTCGCTATGCACCTTATCTCTCCTGGTCTCCTGTGGATTGGTTGATTATTTCCATTGTTTTATTTATGACTTTATTTATGTTTTACCATTTTACATACTGTTCTTCCTTTTACACTGTATTGCATGATTTTTGCTCTGCCTGAATTGTCACTGCCTTGCACCATTCCTTGTACTTGCATTTGTCCTTGTAATTGCATTTCACATATGCCATCTCCTGGGTTGTGCCTGAAAATTGGCATTTGTTTGCCTAGTGGACTTACCTGGTCAATAAAAGCTAAATAAATGAATACATTTCACCTCCAATGTGTTACAAAATCTGTAGTGTGGGAATGACAAACAGTACAGCACCTTGTAACAGTATGCAGTAGCCTGTTTTTCTTTTTCTTTTTTTCTGGTAGATGAGAAACATGCTGGAGACATAGAGCCAGATTGAAATAAGCCAACACAGGATGCAAGGCAACATGCCTTGGAAAATAAGGTGCAAGTCATACTTGTGTCCGGCATTGCTTCCACGCGGGATTCACAAAGGCAGCCAGCGAAATGCGGCAGGCTGCCTGCACCCAACAGCACCTATGCACCTGAAACCCCCTTGCGACATGGCGGAAGGGGGTTTCTGGCAGCATTTACACTCTATTCAGGTAGGGTGGCCACTATGTCCACTGATGGAATTCAGGGACAACCACCAGTGCACATCTGTCAAAGACCAGTTATGCTAACAGAAAGGGGGTCCAACTGGTCTTTGCTGTTCACTGGAGGTTGCCACTGTGTCCCAGCCCCACAACCCCTATGGGTTCTGGACCCCTCATGGTCTCCAGGTCCCAGGCATGGCATGCACGGTGCCAGACAGGGTGTGTGGCACAATCCCAATGCCTGGACCCCCACACACACAAATTGTAAGCCCCCCATGCCCTGGGGCATGATCCCCCCTGCCATCCCTGTAACCCCTGGTAGTCTAGTGGCATCCCCACCCCTAAGTGAGAGCCCCCAACACCCCCAATACCCCACTGATAACTGGCACAGCCCTCCCTCACCACCAGGGCCAGTAGCCAACACACCCACCGGGTGTGTGTGTTTTGGGGGGAACCACTGGGCCACCAGGGCAGGTATGGGTCCATGTTCTGGGGGATTCATGGCAAGGCGGCTTAACAGCTCAGACCATATGGGGCCCTCAGGAGGTGAGCATGGTGGTGTCATGGTAGCTCTCACCAATCGCAACTGCTGTCCTATGACCTGTGGCATTCCCAGTGCTGCACTCTACCTTGTGCAGCTACCATAAGTCACAGGACGCAGACTGCTGCACCCGCTTCAATCCTGAATTGGGTGCACAGGCCAGGGCGCAGGGCAGGAAAGTTCAGAAAAATACTGGGAGCAGTGAATTTATGCATATCATTCTTTTCACACCATTTCTGCTAAAGCATTTTACAAGAACTGTGGTGAGTGCACCAAGCAGTAGCATGCAACAGCCTTACATTTTTATTCTGGTAGTTGAGAACAATTCTAGGAGTACAGAATGTATGTAAGTTGTACTTTTCTCACTATTTCCCATAACGTATGTTACAATAACTGTAGCAGTGGGACTGACACACAGTCAACAGCTTGCAGCAGCATGCAGCAGCCTAATGAATGTTTTCTGGTATTTGTGAAAAATTCTGGGAGAACAGAATCCTAGCAACCCTTGTGGTCAACATCCCGACGGTGAAACACAGAAAAAGACCATTACAGTAACATTAGTGGTAATGGTCCATTTTCTGTGTTTCGCCTTCCCCCAGTATTCCACCCCCTCCCCAGACCAACTCCAAGCTGGAGTTGGAATCCTAGAGTCCAGGGGGTGCAGGGGGAAGAGCCCCCCACATGGGGGTGTGGGTAGCACAGCCCCCTACAGAAAACAGCGATAGAAGAGGCGGCACAATACCTGTATAGGTATTGTGCTGTCCCTGTGGGTGATGCCGGCATTCTCACAGACGAGATATCTTGGTGCTTCTGAACAGAATTTATGCATGTATTTATGCTTTTCTCACAATGTCCCCTAATGTGCATTAAAGGAACTGTGGTATGGTGGCTGACAAACAGTGCAGCAACTTGAAGAAGCATGCCGCAGCCTGATGTATTTACTGTGGTAATTCAGAAAAGTTCTGTGAACACAAAATGTATGTATATGGTGCTTTTTTTGCTCAATTTACATTGAGGTGCATTACAAGAACTGTGGCAGTGGGACTGACACACCATGTGATACCATGTAGCAACATACTGCAGCCTGTTAAATTTGTTCTGGTAGTTTAGAAACATTCTAGGAGCACAGAATGTATGTGGATATATTATGAAAGGCCGAAACTCACTGGCCTGATGCTCATAATCCTGATGCTGGGTGCCCAAAACATGGTTGCCTGACATCACGATTTTCCCCGTGGTAAATATTTTTTCATGTTTCACAGAGCTTTGCCCCACGCACCCCCCAATGCAGTGGGCTCTGCCTTCACATCATCCATACATAAGGATTCCAACTCTGCCATGGGCAAAATCCTGATATCTGGCAACTGTGTTTCAGGCACCCAGCATCGGGATTATGAGCATCGGTCAAGTGAGTTTCCGGATATTGAATGGATACCATTTAGGTACATGGTGCTTTTTATAACAGTTCTCCATAAGTGCATTACAAGAAATGTGGCAGTGGGACTGGCAAACAGTGGACCACCATGTAACAGTATGCAGTAGCCTGATGTATTTACACTGGTAGTTCAGAAAATTACTGGGAGCAGTGAATTTGTCTATATGATGCTTTTCACACCATTTCTCCTAAAGCATGTTACAAGAACTGTGGAGGTGAGACAAATATACAGCAAAGCACCATGTAGTAGAATGCAGAAACCTATCATATTTTTGGGGCGCCAAGATACAAATATAAGCATCCAAGCCAAGGACTTAAGCATTAAAAATACATTTTATTATAACAAAGGACTTAGCGAAACATAAGTTCATTCAACGTTATTTGTCACTGTATGTGATTTTTCAGCCTTGTGACATATTAGAGCACTAGATCACTTTTGTTATAATAAAATATATTTTTAATGCTTAAGTCCTTGTCTTGGGTGCATATATTTTTGTCTTGGTTGCCTTAACTGTTTATTTAGCAACAAACCTTTCCTGGTGCATCTGCTTATTTAAATAATATTTTGGGGTTAATCAGAACATTTTTGTGAGCAGAGTTTTTGTACATGCTGCTTTTCACACAGTTTTCCCTAAATTGCATTACAAGAACTGTGGCAAGGGGACTGACACACAGCATGCAGCCATGTGGCAGCATGTAGCAGCCTGATGTATTCTGGTAGTTGAGAAAAATTCTGGAGAACAGAATTTATGTACTTTGTAGTTTTCTCATAATTTCTACATATGTGCATTACATGAAATGTGGCCATGGGTCTCACAAACAGCACAGCACCACGTAGCAGCATACAGTAGCCTGTCTTATTTATTATGATAGTTTAAAAATATTCTGGGACCAGAGACTTTATGTATAGTGCGCTCTTCCCAACACTGCCCCTAAAGTGCATTACAAGAACTATTGTGGGGGGAGTGACACACAGCATATTACCATGTATCGGCATGCAGTAGCTTGATGTATTTATTCTTGTAGTATAGAAAACTTACGGGAGCAGTGAATTTATGCAACCATGCTTTTCATACCATTTCCTCTAAAGTATATTGCAAGACCTCTGGCTCTGGGATAGATACACTGTGTAGCATCAAGTAGCAGCATGCAGCAGAAATACATATTTATTCTGGTAGCTGAGAAAAATTCTAGTAGTGCAGAATTTATGTATAATGTACTTTTCTCACAATTTCCCATAAAGTATGTTACAACAACTGTGGCAGGTGGACTGACATGCAGTGCAGTAGCTTGCAGCAGCATGCAGCAACCTGATATATTTTTTTTCTGGTAGTTGAGAAAAATTGTGGAAGGTCACAATAAATGTACTTTGTGCTCTTCTCAGTATTTCTTCTAAAGTGTGTTACAAGAACTGTGGTATGGGGCTGGCAAATGCACATAGCACAATGTAGCAGCATGCAGCAATCTGATGAAAGTATTCAGCTACTTGAGAAAAATTCTGGGAGTGCAGAAATTTTGTATTGTGCTTTTCTCACGATTTTTCCTCAAATGCATTACAAGAACTGTGGAAGAGGGACTGACAGACATTGCAACACCTTGCAGCAGCACAGAAAAATAGTGAGAGAAAAAACAGTGTTAGTTTAAGGGCTGTGCATTTGCAAAGAAAATGGAGCTGTGCCAAAAAAAAACCTTCTGCCAGCATAATTTGTGCAAAAGTCTGACTTTCACTTCTGTGAACGTTTGGAAATCATTTTGGCAACTGTTGCAGAAATTCTGACTTGAACCGAGTAATTAATGTGTGAACTGTAGATTACTGGATTAAACTGTGAAACTAAATTCTGCAGAACTGAACACTGTTGGAGGTCAGTTCTGCAGAATTTGTTTTGACAGTTTAATATATCAATTAACAATTCATATATTCATTCTGCAGTTTAGTGAGTCACTGAACTGTGGAATAAATGTATGAAATGTCAAGGTGTATCACCGGCTCCATATTTGTAAATATTATGATCACTGATTTTCAATACCTGTTGTCTAGTAGCACCCCCACCCTCCAACCCTAGCCCCTTAATAATTTAATGTTTTCCTGGTGTCTAGTGGAACCCCACCCTCCAATCCCCAGTCCCATAAAATGTAATGTTTCTCTGGTGTCTAGTGACACTCCCACCCTCTGATCACTAGTCACCTAATAATTTAATATTACCTTGGTGTCTAGTGGCACCCCCATCCTCCAATCAATGACCCCATAACATGAATGTTTCCCTGGTGTGTAGTGGCACCCCCCACCCTCTGATCACTTGCTCCCTAATAATATAATGCTTCCCTGGTGTCTAGAGGTACCTCCACCCTCTGATCACCAGCCCCCTCATTGTTAAATGTTTCCCTGGTGTCTAATGACTACCCCAACACCCTCCAATCACTGACCCCATAATAATTTAATGTTTCCCTTGTGTCTAATGGCATCTCAACACTCTCCAGTCTCTGGTCCTGTAATATTTAATGTTTCCCTGTTGTCTAGTGGCTCACCCCCACCCACCGATTGCCAGCCCTGTAAAATTAAATTTTTCCCTGGTATCTAGTGGTACCCCCCAGCCTCTGATCCCCAGCCCCATAAAAATATAATCTTTTCCTGGTGTCTAGCTGCACCCTCACCTTTCAGTAACTGGCCCCATATTTCCAGATATGCCTCATCTGAAGTTCTCATCTCAACTGCCTGACAACTCCACACTTGCTCCCATCCTATTTCTTAGTCTTTGTATTGCATGGTAGTAATGGAGACAGTCTCCATGAGTACAGCATGATGTTGAGACTAAAAAAGCGGGTGCATGCATGGAATTGTCAGGCACGTGTGTTGAGAATTTGAGGTGAGACAGATCAGGAAATATGCAGCTGGTGACTTGAGGGTTTGGGGTGCCACTTAAAACCAGGGAAACATTAAATTGTATGGGGTTGGTGATCAGAGGGTGGGGTGCCACTAGACACCATGGAAATATTCACTTGTTATGGTGCTAGCAACTGGAGAGTGGGGGTTGCACTAGACAAAGGAAATATGAATTTGTATGGGGTCTGTGATATGAGGGTGGGGGGTACCACTAGACACCAAGAAAACATTAAATGTTATGGGTCCAATGACTGGAGGGTGGGGGGTGCACTAGACACCAGGGAAACATTAACATGTATGGTGCCTGCAATTGTAGGGTGGCTGGTGCCACTAGACAGCAAAGAAACATTAAGTTGTTATGGGGACAGTGACCAGAGAGTGTGTGAGGGGAGGGTGCCGCTAGATACTAGGAAAACATTAAATTAAAATGGGACCAGCGACTGAAGGGTGCGGGGGGGGTACCACTAGACACCAGTGAAACATTACATTTGTATGGAGCCAGCAATCAGAGGATAGATGGTACCATTAGACACCAGGGAACATTAAATTGTATGGGCCTGATGACCAGGGGTTGGGGGGTGCCACTAGACACATGAGAAGTATTAATATGTTATGGAACCAGTGACAAAGGGTGGGGGTGGTGCCACTGGAAGCCTGGGAAAGTTTTTCTCTATTTACCAGGATGGCACAGAATTGAACTGCAGAATAATTACATGAATTGTGGATTCATGTATTAGTTCAGCAGTTAATGTATATTATTCTGAAGTTCAGTGAGAAAATTCCACAGAACAGGGTGAAAACTCACCAAACACATTCAGAAGAATTCTGATTTTGCCAAAGACAGAAATTTGGAAAATTCAGTGAAAATTGTCAAACTTTCACAAAAGTTTGGCTAAAGCTGAATTTACAACTTTCGCTCAGCTCTACAAGATAGAGAACAATATAGACAGGAAACCAGAGGGTTTTTATTTTCTTTTGCTAAGCAGGATGATGTTACATGACAGCAAAATTTAACTAGATAGAAGGATGCAGTTTCAGAAATCAGGGCAATAAGAAATGAAGATGCAGAGAATTTTTTGTGCTTTATTTTTTTTCATTATTTAATTTATTTTTTTACAACACGTGATGATAACAATATAGGAGACAGTAAGACAGATATCATGTCTTGAATAAAGGAGAGCAAAGATTGATAAAGTAGGGCTAGAGCCTGGGGACAGAGTGTGCATCACCACCATGGAGTTCCACCAGGCTTTCAAGAATGCTCCTTGGTTTTGGAGCAACAACGCCATAATTTATTTCATGGCAACAACTTGCTGGGAGAGTTCTGCTATCTCTGTACACAGCTTTTCCACTTCTGTACAGAGGAATGTAGTAGAAGGATCTGAAGCCTGTCTCTCGGGTGACCATTGCTGAACCTGAGTCCACCTGCAGCTACCTCTCTTACTCTTCTCCTTCCCTTTTGTGTCCCCCTCTGGGACTGATCCACTGTACGATGGCCAGTCATGTTGCCTCATTTTGCACTGCCCAGCCTGCTGTACAAAAGAATTACTAGGGTTGCCTCCACCTCCACCACTCTCAGCTGTCTCAGTCTTTCTCCTGCTCACATGCTCCTTCCACTCCTGGTGGTGCCTCACCTATAGATTGTTGTGCTGGCCACCTGTGCCAAAATGGGCACCTCATTTCCCACTCTGAACAACAATGTAACACAATGTGCATGTCACCATAATGTTATTGGCAGATTCCATTACAAAAAGTCCCAAAATGGGACTTTTGCTACTGACAAGGGGAGGAGCCAGATTGTCATGGGTTGGACTCCTCCAACTCATAGGTGGTGGAACAATCATGGGGGGGGGCACAGGACAGGTGTTGAAGCAGGTGCATGATGTACCACAGCAGTGTCAACTTGTGGTGACACTGTATGCTGCTGCTGCTGTTGTTGCACTGTGGAGGGTCATGGATGCCACCTCCTGGTGCTCCCAGTCCCAAAGCTGGCCTCTTCAGACAGATGGGACAGTGTGTCCTATCCATGGACTGCATTCCCCTCTCCTGTTGGGACTGGTCCCAGTCCCAGTTTTCCCAGTCTCCTTCTTGCCAGCACCCCGAGTTTGAGTTTGAAACACACACAAAAAAGGAAAAAACACACAGGTTGCAAAATAGTAAAAGTGAATAAAATAGAACAAATAAAAATGGTGAAGATAAAAAAAAAACCTCAAAAATGCCACCTAAATAAACACAGAAAAACTTATTGACATACTGGTCCTTGTAACACAAAATCCACACAAACAGATGACTTGATACCTTTTATTGGACCAACAGAGTTGTTACAAAAGAACACTGGTGCTTTTAGCTTTCGGATTACACAGAATCCTTCATCAGAAAACACTGGCAGTTGTTTTGGAAGAACATGCTTTCTCAAAGCCAAGATCATACATAAAAAAAAAAAAACTGATGAAAAGTTGTTAAGGAACCCCACTGGCTGAAACAACATTCAAAAAACAGCGAAACCAACCAAATAAAAGCAGCAAACATTCCATCAAAATAAAGCTATTCCAAGGTCAGATGTCTCTGAATTGAAAATTCACTCCCTGAGAAAAGCTATAAACCAACTGAAACTTCATTTTAAAACCGTCTGTGTATGTCTGAGCTAGCATTAGTAAATGACAATGATTAAAAACCACAAGAAAAAATAAGCTTAAGCAATACATAGTAAATAATGTTAAAGGTATCACAAATATGAAACCATCTTTGTGTTAAGTAAAAAATAGGTTAGAAGACAACCTGCCCTAGTGTAAATTAAGCATTCACCAGCTGTTTCACACATTTATACAGTGTAAGTACTGTTCAGGTCCATTTGTCTTAAACTCTGTGCACAATAAGTCTATATTACTCATGAATATTCAAATTTATACTGTCTTAAACGTGATAAATCTGTAATTCTGTAACAAGTGACTAGTGTATGTGTACATTCAAAACCCAAACCTATCCCAAACCCCCTTGTATCGATAACCCACAAAACAAACAATTCAAGATACAGTAGAATTATACTTGTGCATCTCATAATGTTATTTATTTTATTCAATGCAAGAGATGTCCACAAACAGGTTATGTTGGAGAGACTGGACAACCTCTCCACACCCGAATGACATCACACAGACATGCTATTAAAATGAAGATGACTGATAAACCAGTTGGGCAACACTTCTCTCAGTCTGATCACTCCACCTCTGATATGTCAATACTAGTTTTGAAAGGACATTTCAAAAATACACAACAAAGGCAGACTTTTGAGGTCAGACTCATTTTACTTTTGAACATGGTGGATGATGGGATGAATATTGATTTGGGTTTTATGTCACATTACACTGCTTAAACAGCTCCTGTTTTTCCACCTGCTTCAGGGACAACACATGGACATATTATTGTGGTACAGTACATGTTGGTGTTTTATTATGTTTAGATACAACTTGGCTTTATGGATTCTTTGTTACTGGTTACCTATACATTGATTTCATGCCCGGGGGGGAGGGTGTGGTGGCGGGGTTTGTTTCCCTCAGTTTTGGTTTTAGATTTATAGAACTGTTATTTAATATAGCAGCAAATTGGGTATATATGGACACATGTTGATACAAGGACATATTAGGATAACAGTATGTCAATTACAAGGGAGTCTGTGTTAGGGTTGTGTTTTGAATGTATACATACACTAGTTACTTGTTACAGAATTGCAAATATTTTGGGCCCAAATCTCAAAGGGTTATGCCTGGTGTAAACTGACTTGTGCCCCCAAAAATGATGCAAGTAGCAGTTTATGCCAGGAGATGCAACATTCGGTATTCTGCAAAGCAGCCTGCAACATGTCACAGGCAGCTTGCTCCAAAGTGGACTTACTCCAGCAGTTATGCCATAAACTCCCTGCAACATCGTGATAGGGGGTTTATGGCAGCAGTTGTGCCCTGTTCTGGAAGGGCAGCCTCCAAGTCCCAGATATTGCTATTCTAAAACAACCACCTGATGACATCCATCAAAGTACAGTTACAGCAGATAAAAGCTGGTGTAAGTGTATTTTTCATCCACCGGGGGTTGTGCCACTCTGCTGCCAGCCCCAATACCCAATTATATGCAATCCCCAGCCCCATCCCTCAGTCAGTAGATTAAGCCAAGCAGGACTCTTGAACACTCTCCACCACCAGTCCCCCAAAACTATCATAAAAGCCCCACAGGGCTATGGGACCCCCTGCCACTGATCCTCCAGTAATGATTAAAAAAAGCCCCTCAGGCTATTGGGCTGTTTCTGCATCCCCCAATAATGTGTAAAACAAAAGCCCCTCATGGCTATCCACCTGACCCCAAATCCCAATCCCTATAATGTATTAGTAATATCCCTGCAGGGCTGATCTTGCCCAACCAAGACCTGATCCCCAAGCCCAGGTCCTGGTGGTATTACAGACTGTAGTAAAAAGAAACTGCCCATTTATCCCTGGTAGTCTAGTGGCCCCCCACCCCTTATCTGGCAGTGCTAGACCACCCCACTCCCCCAGCCCTTCCCCAGCCTGAAACTGCCACAGCCCAGCTCTCACCACCACAGCCAGCTACCGACTGAGCTCCATATGAGCGTGTACTACTGTAAATAATATGCGCTCAATGAATGACAGTTCATTTATTAATCGTGTACTATTTACAGTAGTATGTGCTCATACAGAGCTCAGTCGGAGGTTGACTGTTGTGGTGAGAGCTGAGCTGTGCCAGTCGCTGGCTGGGGCTGGGTGGGGGGAGCAGGATGGTCTGGCTCTGCTGGGTGGATTGCCACTAGACTACCATGAATAATGGGGATTTTCTTCTTACTACAGCCTGTAATACCACCAGGACTAGGGTTTGGGGATTGGGGGATGGGGCTTGGGGGGAGTGAGATTAGCCCTGCAGGGCTGTTTCTAATCCATTATGGGGATTGGGACTCAGGGCAATAGCTCTGAGGGGCTTTTATTTTACACATTATTGGGGGATGCAGGGGGGTCTGATAACCCTGAAGGGCTTTATTTTTACATACTTTTGGGGGACTCAGGAAGGGGGGTCTGATAGCCATGATGGGGCTTTTTTTTTTACAGAGTATTAGGGGCCTTGGGGAGGGGGGGTAATAGGCCTGCGGGGCTTTTCAGGCTTGGGACTAGAGCTGGCACTTGTGCCATACTTGTGTGCAGGCCGCAGCCTTGTGGCTGACCATTCAGGTATGCCCTCTGTTTGGTGCACCTGTGTGGTTAGTGCAAGTCACAGGACTTAGCTGCAGGGACCATGCCCCTTACAGAATCAGGTGCAGGGTCCTTGGTGCAATTGCACCCCTCACATGTCACAACTTGCAACATGCATAGGGGGTGCTCCTAGAATTGGGTCCATCATGTTTAAGACAGTATAAGTTTGAATATTCCTGAGTAATATGGACTTATTGTACACAGAGTTGAAGGCAAATGGCAAATGTATCTGAACAGTACTTATACTGTGTAATTGTGTGAAACAGCTGGTGAATGCTTAATTTACACTAGGGCAGGTTGTCTTCTAACCTATTTTTTTACTTAATACACATATATTTTCATATTTAGAATACTTTTAACATTATTTACTATGTATTGCTTAAGCTTATTTTTCCTTGTGGTTTTTAATCATTCTCATTTTCTAATGCTAGCACAAACACACACAGAGGGTTTTAAAATGAAGCTTCAGTTGGTTTATAGCTTTTCTCAGGGAGTGAACTTTCAATTCAGTGACATTGGACCTTGGGATAGCTTTCCTTTGATGGAACTTTTGCTGTCTTTATATGGTTATGTTGGTTTTTCAATGTCGTTTCAGCCAATGGGGGTGCTTAACAACTTTTAATCTGTTTTTTTTTTTGTATAATCTGGGTTTTGAGAAAGTATGTTCCTCCAAAACAACTGCCAGTGTTTTCTGATGAAGGATTCTGTGTAATCCGAAAGCTAAAAGCACCTGTATTCTTTTGTAACAACTCTGTTGGTCCAATAAAAAGTATGAAATCATCTGTTTGTGTGCACCTAAATAAAAGAATAAAACTGCTAGCTAAATAGCTGTCAAGAAAAGCAAAAACATCTGCAAAATGATGCTTTACTTTTGTTTTTCAAACTCTCTCAAAGCAGTTCTGACCATCTTATTGACTCACTCAGACCTCAAAATGAAACAAAGGTTCAATCTGTACACAGAAAAGTAGCATATGACCTATAGGCACTGTTTCCATGCCACCCACTGTCACTTGCTATCAGAAGCATTGATTTGAGCAAACTTTTCCTAAATACACCAGAGAGGCAAAGTTTATTTATTTGTTTGTTTTACCAAGAAAGCTCTGTTGGGCAAAAGCTCATTTGCATGGAGGTCCTGGGAGTTGCCAGAAAAGTTGTCAGGTGAATTTGCCAAAGCAAATTTCCTAGTAAATAAGTTCAAAAAGATTTTATTGTTCGGCTAATACTCCATTACAATATACTAAAACAAAAACACATAAATACAGGTACACTCTGTGTAAAGATAAAATATCACAATTATGCAGACTATGGGTGAATGAATTAAGAACAATTATAAATTAATACAACTGTACATATTCAGCTTTAACCAATTATTGTTATTACATCTCAGTTTGGAATATCCTATATATCCTGAAGGTGTGGGAGACCAGAACAACTTAATCATTTAATAATTACAGAGGCATAGGAAGAAGGCTATAAACACAGAGGCATAGTCAGAAGGTTATAAGCAAAAGGTTGTAATCACAAGATCAGCTGACATCCATGTAAGCATCATTCTTTGGACTTCTGTGTGTCTTCTCTCAGGTTTTGCAGGAAAATCCTAAATTCATTGCAGCCAGAGCTACCCCAGGTTATACCCATTAACTCATTGATCAGAACCACAAAGGCAGCTGCCTGTCTTTTTACTGGTCCACTAGTATTGGCCCATATGTAATCAGGCCATTTAGTTGCTATTTATGGCTTCATTTCAGGGTCTCCATCAGTCTTTCAATAAACACATATCAGGGAAGCTTATATTGTGGTTCTTTAACAACCTGTACAGGATATCACTTGGGTCTGTCGTCACTGTGTTCATTGATCTCTCTAAAGCATCTGACATGGTAAATCACCCTCTTCTACTAGCCAAGCTGCTTACATTTTGTGTTTCTCACTCTACCCTTTCCTGGTTTGGCAGCTACCAAGAAAATTGTTCTCAGGCTGTCTCTTTCTACAAGTCTTTCTCCTCCCCCACCCCTATCACCTGTGGTGTTCCACAGGGTTCAATCCCTGGTCTCCTACTCTTCTCCCACTTCATCAATTACATCCCTGCTCCTCCTCACTGCAACATTCTCATGTATGCTGATGACCTGGTGCTTTACTCGGCTTCCAAGTCTATAGCTGACATCAATCTACATCTCTCCCTAGCATTTCAGACCCTCCAATCCTGGTTCTCATCCAACCACCAAATCCCAAACATATCCAAGACACAGGCCATGCTCTTTAGGTCCTCTAGAAAGGTGCCCACTGAGTCCCCTAAGCTCCTGGTTTGCTGCTGCAATGGGACAGCTGTCTCCAACACTTAGTCTTCAAGTATATAGGGGTTATGCTGGATCTGGCACTGGACTTTTCTGTGCACGTTCATGTGGTTTGTCACTCGGTAAATGCCAAAATTAGTGCAGACTACAGGTGCGTCACTCACTCACTCCAGCTGCTAGAATCTCAGTAGCGAGAGATGTTTCTCTCCCAAGAGTGCTATATGCCCTCCCTGTTATATCTCATGCCAATGTGGGGGTTCTTCACAAATAGGACACATCCTACAACAATATCTGTAGATTTCCCTATCTGCTTCTCACCTAACCCATCACTGTCTTCTCTATTCTGCCTTAAACTAGCTGTCTCTGGTTGCTCTCCATTCATACACACTAGGGTGTTTTGTTGACTCCTCAACCAGATCTCCTTGTCCCTCTACACTGGGAGACATGCTTACTCCAGTCTCACACTCTTGCTCCCTTAGGTCCTCTGCCTTCCCCTTACTGCCTGTCCTACC
Source organism: Neoceratodus forsteri (assembly GCA_016271365.2). Lineage (NCBI taxonomy): Eukaryota > Metazoa > Chordata > Ceratodontiformes > Ceratodontidae > Neoceratodus > Neoceratodus forsteri. The sequence goes on along the minus strand of CM028137.1, from coordinate 437,781,878 downwards.
TTGCTCCATGAAAATGGATGAGCAAGCTTTCTCCTACTTTGCCCCTAGGTTTTGGAACTCACTCTCCCTGTCCATGTCAAGAATTCTGCCAAGGAATAGAATGTAGGTGGGTGCCTTTTGCATAAAGTAGTCCAAATGTTCCTTTCAGGCACTGTTTGAATGGTTGACTTCAATGTAGAAAAGAAAAAGTATCTGGAGACCAGCCACTCAGTTCATAATAAGAAATGTAGTTGTATTGTAATTTTTGTTTAGAACGTCATGATCCCCTAGGTATGCCCAATGTTTCACCCAACACTGGGCTTCCTCAGGGGCTTAAGAACTATTAGGGTATACAAATATGAGTATTACTGCCATGCTAAAATTTTAATTACATTTTTTTATGAAAAAGCACTTCTCATAATTGGGACAGTGCCAAAGCTGACCACTGTATATTTTAAGTGCCCAAGATCAATACCATTAAAAATGTGAAATGTCATACCTTATTGTGTGAAGAGCACCAATTGTCTTCTATTTGTCATTAAAAACTAAATTAAGATTTCAAAATATTATTTTCATAAATGTACACTCGTTTATCACAAATATATATGGATTCTTTTACCTTGTGTTCCTGAATAAATTCTTTAATTATTAGCATTATAACAACTAGGATTCAGTTTCCTGTTTGTCTGCAAATACAATTAATCTTATGTCAGTCAGTCCATTTTAAATTAAATCATGTTCAGGTTATTACTATATCATCTTATCCCAAGTTATAGCTAGGAATGTTATCATAAATGCAGACTTGTATAGTGAAGGTTGCACACTTCTGAAGCAGATAACTGTCTAGTAGTCACTTGTTCTATCTGGTTGTTCTTTCTTGGTAACATGATGTTTTTCTAGAATTCGCTGGCTATTCTTCTAAACCATTGTGACCTTTGACCCCTTACTCATGGCTACCATACCTTAGTTGAAACAGCTGATGCTGTTTCTTTACAAGTTCTGTTTGGATAAAGACTAGTACTAAATCCTTAGTTACAAACAAACAAATTCACATTTAGAATTCACTAGTCTCATAAAGGCAATTCTTTCATTAGTTTAAATAAAAGCTTTCATTATACAATACAGCCTGCACAGGGTGAAGTATCCCACTTGTAAATGCTGTTCTACAGATAAATCAATTCCATAGATAACTGTCTAGTATTTTTTTTCTTACCTTGCCTTAGCAATTTTCATCATCATTCATGCCAAGTCTGTCTTCTGTTGCATTTAGAGTGTAAATCCAATACATTTCCTGCCTGCCTACATCATCAGTGGGGTGTTCTGGTGGGCGAGGCCACCACAGGCCAATCATCTTAAACAAGGGCTCATAAAAAGAGCATTATAAATGAGCAACCAGCACAAGACACACTTGAATTAAAACTGCACCACATGCTATTCAGCTTAGGCAAAGTAAGAAAAAGAAACTTAAAAATGGTTTGCTAGTATAAAGTAACATTTTTATGGCATTACTGTGCATTGCAGAAGAGTTCCCAATGTTTAAACAAATAACTATGCATTTCAATGTTTTTTATAGAAATGAGCATTGTAATGCTAGAAACCAGAGTGAAGGGAAGTTTGGAATGACAGCCCTGGGTGGCCTGAAATGAAACTAAGCACAGACTGCAAGTGGCTGTAACTTGTTTCTGTTAAAAAAGTTATAATCTGAAGCTAGAAGTAAGTGTTAATACATATTTTGCAATATTTCTAATGCTTGAATTGCAGAAAGTACATAGAGTACTCTGAAGGAAAATAACTAAGGGACTGGTTTAACTATAGAACAGCATTTACAACTAGGATACTTTACCCTGTGCAGGTTGTATTATGGAAAGAAAGTTTTTTTGTAAAACATAACCGGATGTAACAGGTTACTACTAGACAGTTATCTATGGAGTTGGTTTATCTGTAGAACAGCATTTACAACAGGGATACTTCACCCTGTGCAAACTGTATTGTATAATGAAGGCTTTTATTTAAACTAATGAAGGAATTACCTTTATCAGACTAGTGAATTCTAAATGTGGATTTGTTTGTTTGTAGCTAAGGATTTAGTGCTAGTCTTTATCCAAACAGAACTTGTAAAGAAACAGCATTAGCTGTTTCAACTAAGGTATGATAGCCATGAGTAAGGGGTCAAAGGTCACAATGGTTTAAAAGAACAGCCAGTGAATACTAGAATAACATCATGTTACCAAGAAAGAATAACCAGATAGAACAAGTGACTACTAGACAGTTATCTGCTTCAGAAGTGTGCAACCTTCACTATACAAGTCTGCATTTATGATAACATTTCTAGCTATAACTTGGGATGAGATGATATATTAATATCCTGAACATGATTTAATTTAAAATGGATTGATTGACATAAGATTAATTGTAATTGCAGACAAACAGAAAACTGACTCCTAGTTGTTCTAATGCTAATAATTAAAGAATTTATTCAGGAACACAAGGTAAAAGAATCCATATATATTTGTGATAAACAAGTGTAAATTTATGTAAATAATATTTTGAAATCTTAATTTAGTTCTTAATGACAAATAGAAGTCCTTGGGTGCTCTTCACACAATAAGGTATGCCATTTAACATTTTTAATGGTATTGATCTTGGGCACTTAAAATATATAGTGGTCAGCTTTGGCACTGTCCCAATTATGAGAAATGTTTTTTCATAAAAAATGTTTATCAGAATTATTTTAGTATGACAGTAATACTCATATTTGTATACCCTAATAGATCCTAAGCCCCTGAGGAAGCCCAGTGTTGGGTGAAATGCTGGGTGTACCTAGGGGTTCATGATGTTCTAAGAAAAAATTACAATAAAACTACATTTCTGATGATGAACTGAGTGGCTGGTCTCCAAATACTTTTTCCCTTCTACATGTCAAGAATTCCACATCTCACCCTTCATTTAAGCGTGCTCTATTTTCCCACCTCATAGTTCTTGACAACTGTGACTGCACATAACTTCTGGTCTATCTTTCTTTACTTAGTCCTTGTTTGTGGCCTTGCCCACTTTCAGGATTTTGCCTTCTGCTTAAGAGTCAATAACTGTCTGCTTCTCCCTTGCTGGGCCTAATGTCTTGTCTACTGTACTATTACGTATCATTTCGTAATCTGTGCCTATCTGCTTGTTTTTCTTCCTCAGTTAGGCCTGATGATTTGTCAACCTTGCTTTCTGTAAAAATTGTATGCTGCAATAACGTCAACCTTCCTTTCTCTAAAAATTGTTTGCTGCAATAACCTCACTACTGTTGCTGTTATCCATGTGGTGTATAATGTACTGTGGCTGCCTCTGCATTTACATTTCATGGACAGTTCTCCAGCCATCTGAAACTGATTGTCAGTGCTGCAATGTTATATTGTTATATTGTTAAATGTTATATTGTTATATTATTAAATTGTTATATTGTACTTTCCCAGGTCGTGTCTGAAAATAGGCAGGATTTTTGCCTAGTGCACTTACCTGGTTACCATAAGCAAATAAATAAATAAAATAAGGACCGCATTTCCTGCTAACAAGATATAGATGTAAAACTCTGAGTCTCTAGATAACTAACTTCAAAGGGAACTGTGATATTCAGCCCTTTCATGCTATTAAAACTCCCACCCTAACTTAATTAGATTGTTTCAGCTAATTATTTTATCCAATTCACTCTCCATTATAGCTAATAATTGTCTAGACCATTATGTCACATTTGAGGAGCATTCTATGACAAAAACAATTTGTATTCCCATAATATTATAAATGTAAACAAATTATAATAAACATTAATGCTTACAATGAGGCTAAATTATATATAATACACGGAGTAATTAAAATTCCCTAATAAAATTAGTGTGATATTCCTAGGCAAATCGTGATCAGTACATTTCTCCTGCAAGATAAAAATAAATTTATGCCATGACCTACAGTAAAATTGTACTTGTTTTCCTATATTTTTAGTACGATAGTTCAATAATCATAACTTCTAAGCAATTCCACTATTGGAACTCATCTTGATTCTTAAATCAGCACAAACCCATGGTCAGAAATCAACTTAATCTCAAAGTAAGAATCAAGAATAAAAAACTCTGTTTGCATTTAAAAATGTATTAGGAGATTAAGAGGCTCAGTATACACTATGGAGTCCATCCATTTTATAAATGTGGGTAATGAGGTTTAAATTACTCCCAGGAGTCCATCATATTGTAAGAAGGAATGAAAAGGCTCCATTTACTCTCAAATGTCCACCAGTTTGTGAAGGAGATTGGGCTCCATTTCTGTTGAAATATATTGATTTGTATAAAAATAATTTAGGCATAACAGTCCTCTCTCTCTCTATATGTACTGTTACCCAATGCCACTTATTCACTCAAATGCCAGTTAACTTTGTACAAACCATTTTAACAGTTTAACAGCCTGACATCGGTGTTGGGCAAGGTGATGGAGGGCATTGTCAAGGAGAGGCTAGGGGGGACCTGGAAAAGTCAGGGTGCCTGGATGATAGACAGCATGGATTCATCCCGGGGAAATCATGTCAGCAAACCTTGTGGAGTTCTATGACTGGGTGACGAGTGCCTTGGACCTGGGTAGACCAGTGGATGTCCTCTTTCTAGACTTCAGCTAGACATTTGACTATGTTCCTCACATGGGCCTGTTGGATAAGCTGGGAGAAATTGGGGTGGGGAACCAGATGATCAGATGGATAGGCAATTGGCTCCAGGACCGGACCCAGAGGGTCGTAGTTGGCGGGGATAGTCTCATCCCCAAGGAGGGTCATTAGTGGTGTCCCACAGGGATCAGTCCTTGGGCCCCTCTTGTTCAACACCTACATCTCTGACATAAGGACAGGTATCAGGAATGAGATGAGTCTCTTTGCAGATGACTCAAAACTGGGTGCAGTGGTGGATGGGGAGGAGGGAAGGGTGGCCCTAAGGAGGACCTGGAGGCTCTGGAAAGATGGTCTAGAAAGTGGAAGCTGAGGTTCAATGCAGGGAAATGCAAGGTACTGCACCTGAGGGCCAGAAACCCGGGCCAAGTGTACACCCTGGGGGGGAATGCTACAAGTCTCGATGGCTGAGAGGGACCTGGGGGTGCTGGTGGATGTCAAGATGAACAACTTGGAGACTGGTAGGAGGGCAGCAGCCAAGGCCAACAGGATGCTGGGATGCATTGCTAGAGGAATCACCTCCAGAATGAGGGAAGTGATACTCCCTCTGTATAACTGCTTGGTGAGGCCGCACCTCGAGTACTGCATGCAGTTTTGGAGGCCACACTTAAAGAGGGACATTAAACTCCTGGAGAGGGTCCAGAGGAGGGCAACCAAAATGATTTGGGGCTTGGGAGACAGGACCTATGAGGAGAGGCTCGAAGACCTAAATATGTACACATTGGAAGACAGAAGGGACTGGGGGGACACGATAGAGGTCTTCAGGTACATGAAGGGGATAAATAAGGGAGGAACAGTCAGGGTGCTTCGAAAGAAGGAGGAGGGGGCCACTAGAGGGCATGGGTGGAAGCTGGAGATGGGAAGATTCAGGGGAGAAAAGAGGAGGTGCTACTTCACTGAGATGGTGGTGGAGCCATAGAATGCACTGCCTAGGGGGCTGGTGGAGGCAGAGACAGTGGACGGGTTCAAGATGGGGTGGGACAGGTACAGGGGAAGGGTTCTGGAAGCAAAATCCAATGCAGCGAGAATATCCGGAACTGGGAAGGGAGAAGCAAGAGAAGGAGAGAGGGGCAGCAAGGTCAGCTCCCAGGAAGGGGGCTGACCAAATGAGCAGACGCAAAAGACCGTTAGACCTATTCTGCTGGCATTTTAGTATGTTAGTCAAAAGTGGTGACTGGGTCTCAGTGCAATCAACAGAATATTCACTTTCAGCACACTAGCCTGATATGAAACAGAGCTAAAGAACCCCTGGAGGGAATTTTAATCATAATTGGAACACCACAGGTCACTGTAATAGCATCGTTAACTCATTGTCTCCTAGCCGACACCTGTAGGCATCAGCAAAATACACTGGTGTGTCCTGAGGATGCCTACAGAAGTCAGCTACTGACTTCTTGTGTGCCCTGGCAACATCTGGAGAAGTCACTTATATATTTTAATATATAATGTAACAGAATGTAATATATATTTGACTGCATAGCACCATTGGGAAGGTAATTTTGTGCTGAACAACTTTGCCACTGATATTCTGTGTATATCATGTATCCTTTAGGATCCATTCGTATTTGTTTATGGTATGGTGTTTATAGCTTATGTTGCCTGTATTAGTGAAAAAAAAAACATTTTTTTTGCTGTTTCAACCAGCATAGACAAAAAACAAAATTACATATTATTCTTTGCATACCACCACTGGAAAGGTAATTTTGTGCTGAATAACTTTGCCACTCATACTTTTCGTCTAGCACTTATGGTTCTTGAGCTATTAGGATTTGTTTGTGGCATGCTAACTATAGCTTGGTTTTGCTTAGAAAGGCCCAGGATTTACTATTAACAGTATTCAGGAGACAAGTGGTGCAACTTCAGAGAGCTCCCGTGGGGGCATTAAGAGACTCAGAGAAACACAACCGGCGTATACTAAAAATGGTGCTGCATATGAAAATTGTGAAAACACAGTACCTGTTGGAGGAAATATCACTTGCCAACCTCCAACTGTTGCTAAAATAGCATTCATGTGAGTTAAACACCTGGAGCATCAGAAATGATGCCTTCATCAAACAATTTAAATTCAGTCCATAGTTCATACATGGGGGGGGGGGTCGGAGGCATTCAGAGCATTCATTTTTCACTTGAACAAGTACTTTAACCACAATCATCAGAAAGTAACATAACAGATGGATCCATATCCAGGAGACCTCTTTCCATTGCCACTTGCCATCCAAGGAAGAAGGGATTAAAGTTAGCATTCCAGGAAATGTTACTCCACAGACACTTAAACAGCATTGTCATATACTGTAGATAATAAGACAATTAAACTTGTCTCCTGACTCTTATCTCCTTTTTTTTGTGTTTCCTGTACTTCAGAACCATTTGCAATCTCCAGAAGACACCTGTGGTCAACAGACACAGTCTATTTTCCAGTTTCCCAGGCTCCCATTCTGGCACTGTGAAGGGCTTTTTCCAGGGTGTCCATTACATTTTCTGAACCTGAGAAAGAAGCAAAAAGAAATCACTCCACTGAGCGTAGTAACTTCAAGTGCTCACTCTTTAAACCTTTCTACAATAATCCCCTTAGGCAATGTTATCATATTTTTAGGTAGAACATTTGTAGCATCTCAGCACATATACTGCATTCCAGCTTTCTCCACAACAGCAGGCATCCCTTACAACTTTCCTTCTCAATAGAGTCTCCGATCCCCTCCACTAATCCAGTAATCCTTCATGCTTGTTTCTTGTCACTTCAAAAGAAGTATTACAAAATGCTGACAGAACGCCAGGCATCAATGGACAACAATGACCAGCCTAACCAGACGACCTCATAGAGGTTAAAAATACAATTCTTATGTAGCTTTCATGCCCTAAAAAGCACAGTTCCATGGACTAAACATTAAATAAGCTTAGGTTTCATTCATAAGACCTGAGAAAAAGCCATCTGTGGCTCAAAAAATAAGAGGAGCACAAGTCCTGCAGCAGGTAGCAGAGCAATTGTGCAGCCATTTTGCTGCTCTGACCCCGCCCCCTCATCTCCCTCCTAGTAAATGGCAAACATTTACAAATTGATCCATGAAGGTGAAGTTGGTGAGTTCACCAGAAATTCAACAGCAAATTAAATCTTTGCAACATGTCTACTCCTTGTGACCTTCTGACTTGTACCTATTCACTCTTAAATGTAAACCTGGCATTGCTGGCCACTAACATTACTGAGACAAAAAAAAAACAAAGAAACAACAAATTATTATAGAAAAGCAACACAAATAGTACTCAGAATTACATCAAGAAAATCCACTGGTGCCAATTTACTACAAAATCTTTGTAAATATTTTTTGCAATTGTTTCATTTTTTTTAATGTCCTATTTCTTTTTATACTCAGTTTAGGCCCTATGCACAAATGGAGTGGAGTGGCTATGCACGCATATCTGGGGTGCATCACCACTCTGCACCCATTGTGCCCCTCAAGCAGGATGCACCAAGGGTGGGCATGCAACCCTAACACAGCCACTCTGCTGATCAAGTGGACTGCAATGCACCAGGGGTGGTTGGGTGTGAACCAGCACTATGTGCCATATACCAAGGCATGTAGTGCTGGCCACGGGGGTGCACATGGAATGCAGGTTACACCAGGAAGAACCCTTCTGTAAGCCTCCTACGTGCCGTGCAAACACATCAGGAGTCACCTGACAATAGGGCGAGTAGCCCTCCCACACTCCAGGGCTACTGCATATGGTCACCCAGTGCCTCCCACCTGCTCCGGCATACATCAGTCCCTCCTCTCCCAGCATGGCCCCCACACAGAAGCACATGTTATGGATGCTGCCCCACCTCCCCCCCAGAATGGCATTGCCTGCCCACACCTTGCTAATGGCAGGGTACATTGCCTCCCCCCACATCGCCGACAGCCATCCCCCCACCCAGTCCTAGTGCACCTCTCCAGTGTCGTCAGATGGCCGGCAGTGTTGCCCTCCTCACACCACCAAAGACACCAGCCTTTTGACATCCACAGGGCGCTCTGCCAATGTGCACTCCAACACGTATGGGATCCACTGTGGGTCCCAGTCCAGGCATTCGACTGGAGGCCTGGCCAGGTCTGCAACTCCACCCCCAGCTGCCTTGCTGAGTTCTGCATGCTTGGGGTTGCAGGGCCCATGGACAAGTGGCAGCCGGTGGTGAATACTGCAGGCACGCACCTGTCCAAGGGTGCGGACCTCCATGGGTGGGTTACGTGCCTCCAGTGCATATTACCCACCCCATAGTGAATAGGGCCCACCATGTGTATTTTGTTTTGCTTTTATAACCTATGCTGCATGGGGATTAGAGCACAGAGATGTGAACCTGGAGACCCCAGTGTAAATCTTATTACTGACATTTACTCACTATGTCTTTCTGCAAAGGAGGTACTTAAGTGCCATCAGCCCAGACGTGGATGCCATCCAGAAATGGGACATCCTGAAGATAGGTCTGGTAGAGGCCACACATGCCTGTACAAAGAACCAGAGTAAGAAGACGGGGATCAAAAGGCCAAGTTGGTGGACCAAGAAGGTGTAGAAAAGAGTGAGGAAGAAAAGGATGGCCTTCAGAAGATGGAAGGGGTCCAACAGGAATGACGACAGGGAGGAGTAAATAAAGAACAACGGGAAGGTGAGCAGGGCTGTGAGGGTGGCCAAGGTTTCTAGGGAGCTAAGGCTTGTACAGGGGATAAAGGAGGGTGACAAGGCCTTCTTTAAGTACATCAGGGAGAAGAGGAGCTGCAAAGAGCAAATCACCAGGATTAAGAAAGATGGGGGGGTGGTAGAGAAGGGCACTGAACAGGCAGAGGCAGTCAGTGAGTACTTTTATTCAGTATTTACCAGGGAGAGAGGTGGACCAATCCCACAGGAGCAAGGCAAATCAGGTGAGGGGGGGAGAAAGTATAATGGATGGAGAGATCCCTGTGAACAGAATGCTGAAAGGCCTTAAGGCACTGAAGATGGAAAAGGCACCAGGACTGGATGGACTACACCCTAGAGTCATGAGGGAGCTAGGTGAGGTCTTGTCAGTGCCACTAGCAGACTTAATCAATACCTCCCTGCAGACTGGGTGCATGCCTCAAGACTGGAGGGCAGTGCATGTGGTACCCCTTCATAAGAGTGACCCCAAGGATGAGCCAGAAAATTATAGACTGGTCAGTCTTACATCCATTGTGGGTAAGCTCATGGAAACTATCCTAAAGGAAAGTTTGGTGACCTTCCTGGAGGTGAACGGTCTTACAGATGACAGATAACATGGGTTCAGTGCCAGAAGATCATGTCAAACAAACCTGGTTCACTTTTTTGGCTGGGTAACAAAAGGCACTCAATAGCAATTGGGCAGTTAATGTCCTGTATCTGGACTTCAGCAAGACCTTTGACTAAGTGCCCCATGGCAAATTAGCTAGTAAATTGAGGAACCTGGGATCAGGGGAGAAACCCGTGAAGTGGGCTGGTAACTGGTTGAGGGACAGACCTCAGAGGGTGGTTGTAGTGGAGGAACTCTCAACTCCCAGAGCAGTCACCAGTGGAGTTCCACAGGGATTGGTGCTGGGGCTAGTGCTGTTTAACATCTTCACAGCTGATATAATGGTTGGGGTTAAGAGCAAGATCAGCCTATTCTCTGACAACACCAAGATAGGTGCAGTGGTGGATGGGGTGGAGGGAGGAAAAGATCTCAAGAAAGATTTAGTGATGCTTGTGCAGTGGTCATACACATGGCAACTGGGTTTCAATGCTAAGAACTGAAAGGTCAAGCACTTTGTAACCAAGAATCTAGGACACAGTTACCAGTTGAGAGGGGTACAGTTATCTGTGTCTGGGAGGGGAAGGATTTGGGGGTAATGGTCAAAAGGAATATAAACCACTCATCTCAATGTAGGAAAGCAGCAGCAAAAGCCAATAGAATGCTGGGGTGCATTGCTATAGGAATCACCTATTGGAGGGAGCATGTCATCCTGCCACTGTACAGATCACTGGCGAGGCCGCACTTGGAGTACTGTGTGCAGTACTGGAACCTCTACTTAAAGAAGAACATCAGGCTATTGGAGGGGGTCCAGCAGAGGGCAACAAAGATATTCAGAGGAATGGAGGGGAAACCTTATGAGGATAGGTTGCAGGAGCTCAACATGTACTCAATGGAGGAGAGAAGGGAAAGGGGTGATATGATAGAAACCTTCAGGTACATAAAGGGCATAAACAAGGTTAGCACAGAGGGCATGTTTCGATTAAAGGGACAGGGGATTACTACAGGGCACAGTTTGAAGTTGAAGGGGGGAAGGTTCAAGAGAGAAATGTGGAGGTACTACTTCATGGAGAGAGTGGTTGCTTGATGGAACACTCTGCCAGAAGAAGTGATAGCTCTAAAATTGGTGAGGAGCTTTAAAAGGGGGTGGGATGAGGTCAAGGGCAAGGTACTTGGTGTGAAGTTGAGACGGGAAGAGAAAGTAGCAAGGATAGAGAGGACAATAGATAGGTGGGGGGTGGCAGCAGGAGTTTAAACTGTGTACTGGACAATCAAGCAGGCACGATAGACCACTTGGCCTGTATCTGCTGGCTTTTATGTATGTTTGTATGTTCATAAGTCACATAAACTCTTAGGGCTTCATGTACATTCACTAGATATGCAGTCACAAAAATGGGTGTGAAAAGGGGCTTCATCGAGACCATACTCCTACTGCAGAAGCCATCCATAAAGGCTTTACTAAGTCATTGGGGGAGGAATAGTCCCCTCTGTAGCTAAGTACCAATGCAAATGAAGATCACCAGATGCTATGATGTGACAAACAGGGATTTCACCGTCTGTCACCTAAATTGCAACACCCAAAGTCTACTGTGGATGGCACAGCACGAGTTCCATGATATCATGCCAGGTATACAGTATATGTCTGTGACACAGATTTTACAGCCCAGTGCATCCATCTGATGAAGCTTACAAGCAAAGACCTAGGGCTTTGAGTTGATAAAAATGCTTCTTTCTGTGCCTCACCTGTATTTTTCTGTTTAAATAATTGGTTTAGCAGTAAGTTTACTGCCTCCTGATTTTTCTTTCATGAAGCACTGCCTACTCTGCAAGTGCTGTACTCTCTTGTCTGCCCAGTTCATCCCCCAAACTGTTAATTGATCCCTGCTTCTGTGCATAATTTTGTTGGTCTCAAGCTCCAGTCTCATTCCACAGCCCGTTCAGTTATCCTTAGTGTACCATGGACAACCTCCCAAACTGGTTGTCCAACTCATGTCTCCTCAGCATCAGGTCGCTCATCAATCTCAATCACCAGACTGGCTCTTATTAAGCTTTTTGCTCTTTAGTGACACCCCTAGTAACTGCTTAAAAGTTCTACAGACATGACATATCACTAAAGAAGCAACCAACTTTGGCAAGATTCATTATGCATTGAAGATTAAGCTACAGGTCATTTCCCTAATGAACGCTGCCCCCCTTCTCTGCATTGTCTCACTGTAGTTCACACAGAAAGGGATACAACCCTCTTCGAGGATTGCATGTGGGTTGGAAACAATAATCTGTGACAGTCTCTTGAATTTGTGCATTGTGCCTTCAGAGCTTAATTTCCTCCCTTATTCTTTCCTTTTCTGTGCTCAGTCTCACTTAACCTACTTGTGTGCACTTTAAGATGCAAATTTTAAGAAATGGCATTCATTCCTTGTGCAGGCCCCCCTCCATGATCTAACAGATTTTGTAAGCAGTAACAAGTGTCTCTGAAGGCGAAGAGGCAAAAAACAAATGTATTATTTTGTTATGATGGAATCATAGGTCTGTGGTAATGGAACATACTGGGAAACGAGGTACTGCTATTTGCAATAACAGTTACAAACATGAATATCTGCACCATCTGCAGAGTTCAGATAATCATTTATTCACAAACAGATAGGCACTTACTGATGTAAATCATAGTGGACACTTGAATTCAAATATGACAAATTCCCCAAAAATGGGTCCTATGCATCATTGATACTCGGCCCTAAATTCCGTGATAAGTGGCACTTAGTACTGGGATGTACTCACTCTAGGTGTCCAGGAACACCTGTGGATGCAAAAACACCACATCCCACTGCATATCCCAACCAGGGCCTAGCCACACCTATGCTAGCACAACTGCATGGATGGCTGGGACAGGAACCTGATGTGCCAGCACTGGGCTGGCAAACTTTGGAATGCACAATGTCATTTACACTCCACCAGGGTAGTATCAGGGGAGTTCATAATACCAACCTTAGGGCTGCTGTAATGAGTGTGTACTCCACCTGACAAACATTCAAATGACCCTACACCATCACATATTCATGGACTTTAGCCCTCCTTCATGCCACAGAGAGCTGGGGTGAGGATTATAGCTGCAGCATACAGGTTGCAAGAGCTGGAATATTACTACTTAGGCAGAGGGGAGATGTTAGTCCTTATTTATACTGACATATTCCATGATTACATGCTCCTACTGAGCAGGTAATCCATTGTGAGACCATCTGGAGCTTTTAAATTAAAGACCATGGTCTGGCTAGGTCTGCCCACTGACTGGCCTGCCCATTCTGTTTGGGTGCACACCCCAGCAAATGGAAATTGCTGCTGGTAGTTCCTATCTATAAAGAGTGAGAAAAGGACAAGACTGAAAACTATAGACCTGTCTCCCTTCTTAGTGTAGTAGCCAAAATTCAGGAGAGGCTATTATATAATCAATTGTCTGACTTCCTGGTGGTTAACTGTCCCCTTAATAATGCACAACACAGTTTTAGGAAGAATCATAGGACAGACACAGCCCTGGTTTGTGTCACCTCTGATATTCTTACTGCAGTGGATTGCAGTATGGCTACATGGGCCATTTTTGTTGACCTCACAAAAGCATTTGACTTGGTAGATCATAGTCTGTTATTAACAAAGCTTAAGGATCATGGATTAGATTATCTTGCTTCCCAGTGGTTCCATAGCTACCTGTCAGGTTGACAGCAGTGTACCAAGTGGTAAGGTAGTGTCTCCCACCCTAGGCCAATCACTGATGAGGTGCCACAAGGATCAGTACTTGGCCCCTTCTCTTCTCCTTATTTATAAATTATATGGCTCTTAATTGTGGCGGTGCTTCAGTGCAACTGTACACAGACAATGCTATCATCTACAGGTCATCACCAGGATGAACACCATGCTGGCTAATGACTTCTGGGCACTAGAATGCTAGCTCCAGAAAAATAAATTGATCCTTAATGCAAAAAAAGCAAAAGCAATAATTTTTGGTCATAATAATTTGTGTTAGGACAGAAAGCACCTTATTAACATCTGCACTGCAACCAGTTGCAAACTGGGATATAGTTCATTCTTTTAATTACCTTGGAGTGGTAGTGACCAAACCTTATCATTTGAATCACATGTGGATACCTTAGTTAAAACTTTAAATCAAAAAATTGGTCTTCTTTATTGGCTCTTTCCCTACTTTTCAGGGGAGGCTCGTTTAGCCATCTTCCAGACCTCTCTTCTGTCCCTGCTAGTGTAAGGCACCCCTGTGGTCCAGGCTGCTTATGACTCTACCCTTTTGAGGTTGAAAACAATTTTTCATAGGATTGCATTCTTCGCAGTGGGTGCCAATTCTAGAGTACATCATTGTGAAGTACTGGTTTCCCTGGACTGACCTTTCTTCAAATATAGACTATGATGTTTCATACTCTGCCTTACTTTTAAGTTACTTCAACCCATGTCTCCACCCAGCCTAACTGGTATCATTCAGCAAAAGCAGTTTATCGGTCCTATAAGAGCTGCAGGTCTTTCATTGCTGGTTATTCCTAAAGTACAGCATGCTTCTGGGAAAAGGTCATTTTCCTATGCTGCCCCGTATCTGTGGAACACCTTACCATCTGAAGTGCTCGAAAGCCCATCATGCCCACTCTTCAAGAAATGGCTTAAATGGTTTACCTATAGCACTTCAACAGCGCTAGCACAGTCATCCCCTACCACGACAGCTACAATGCTGACTGTTGGCATTGTAGCCACGGGATGTCAGTGCAAACAATCGGGGAGTTGCCCCCCACACCCCCGGTCTCTAGGCTTCTAACTCCGAGTCGGAGTTGGACCGGGGGGGGAAGGAGCAAACACCAAGTGAAGCAGTCCCAATCACTGCAAGAACCACCACAGTGACGGGTGGATGTTGCCCGATTTCTGGTGCTGTGGTGGTCTTCACAGTTGCAGAGTCGCTGTGGTGATGGTATATGGGCTTAAATACCTTCTCTGGGCTAAACTCATTGCTCATGTTAGCTTTATATTGTGACTCCAGAGTAAACGGCACCTTGTAAAACCTGCTTTAACTTCTTCCCCACCCTTGTGTTTCTTCCTTACCTTTCCTCATTACCCTTGCTCTATGGCAGCTTGCAGTATGTATTTTTTTTTTATTCAATATGCTTTATTGACTTTACAGAGAAAACATAACTTTGGCAGATCTATGTGTACATGATATTAAATAATATTAGTCGCAGTTTGATATAATGAGGGTAACATTAGCTATCCCAGCAAAATCTTTTAACATTCAAACAACAAAAACTCCATTGACCCGCTCCCATAGAAAAAATTTCCCTTCCCCCCAGCATCTACTCAACTCAGGATGAGCCACTCAATCACCTTAAGGTAAGGGGCTCGGGAAGTGCTATAAGCTCCGACTTTAGTAATTCAGAAGGTCATAAACACTAAGCTTTCCAGGCAATTGGGACCGCCTCTAGCGGCCCCCATTTGGCATTGTATGATTGTACCTTATTGTACATTTTGCTGTATGTGATTCTAATTGCAGTGCCGTCAGAATCTCGCTGTACCATTCAACTATCGATGGTATCTTAGCCTCTTTCCAATGTCTGAGAATAACTGCCTTTGCAGCTGCTGATATAATGGCCATAAATGCCTTCCTCTGTACACCCATTTCACTGGGGAAAACATTTAATAGGCATATTTCAGGTCTAAAAAAGGGCTCTAATCCAAATACTGATTGTATAGATGCACAGATAGAGTTCCAGAAAGGGATAACTTTAGTGCAGGTCCATAATATATGGTATAAGTCACCCTCTCCAGTCCCACATCTGCTACATCTGGGTGACTCTAATTTGTCCATTTTGAATAGTTTAACAGGGGTGTAATATAAATTATGTATTACATTAAACTGCTGTAGCTTATATCGATCCTGTCTAATATATCTATTATTGTTCTTCCATACTTGCTCCCATACTCTTTCCTCCTCAATCTTTAATCTCTGTCTCCAGTATGCACCAATCTTGGTGGAGGTCCATTCATCTCTGATCTGGAATTTGTGATATAATTTAGACACTGGATATTTTTGTTCTGCTATCTTTAAAAGGTAAGATAGCTCATGTCCATCTTCCTCCCATTTTCCCATTTTTCCTAGGTGGGCATTTATTGAGTCTCTGATCTGAAAATATTTAAAAATGTCCCCTTTTAACTCTGGTATTCAAATGCAAACTTGCTCGTATGTCAACAGGTTCCCTTGAGGGGCTAAATCTCCCAATTTTAACCCATTTAGGAATTCCAGGAATTTAGCAGTGATTGGGGTTCCCTGTATCTGAAAATGCTTATTATACAAAATAGGTTTGTCAGGTGAGTTTCGCCAGTTCACCCTTAAGAACTTCTGTACCTGGTGCAGGGCTTTTATTGACCACCCTATAGACATATTTTTAAGTGCTCTAGGTAGGAGTCTGAAGGTCAAGAATGGAATTGAATTTAGTGTGAGTGCCGAGTTACTGACCAAGTCCCTCTCTATATTAATCCATGGGGGAACGTACTGGTTGGGATTCACCATGGTAGCTGGTAAAGTCCACTGTACTAATTTACTGACGTGCAACGCCATGTAGTATTTAAAAAAGGAGGGAAGCACTAGTCCTCCTGACATTTTTAAGGCAGTCAGTTTCTTATATGATCTTCTGACAGCTTTCCCTTTCCATATGAACTTATTAAGGATCGTTCATATCGACCGGAACCACGCTTTTGGTAGATAGGGGCTCAACATACCTAGGGGGTAGAGTATCTTCGGTAGTATGTTCATTTTGATTATTTCAATTCTGGCCCAGAGAGACAGAGATAATGAACTCCATTTATCTAAGTCCTGTTTAATTGTTTTGACTTGACTATTCAAATTTTCATTTATCATTGTGGTTATATCCCGTGTGACCTTGATTCCTAAATACAATAACGGTATTTGGCTCCTAGCTAAGCCCTAACTCTTTAGCTACACTCGGGAGACATCTAGGATTGAGCGGGAAAAGCTTTGTTTTGGAGATGTTAAGTTTATAATTAGAGACTTTTGAAAACTGTGCTATTTCCTGTAAAACTATTGGGACACCTATTTCCGGGTCCTCCATATGTAAGAGCAAGTTATCCGCATATGCGGATACCAGATACTTCCTGTTACCAATTTGCACTCCCTTAATCCCCTGTGCCATGTGCATTCTGTGGATCAAGGGCTCCAGGTATAGATTAAACAGGAATGGAGAAAGTGGGCAACCCTGCCTCGTGCCACATGAAAGAGGAAAGGAGTCCGACAGTATTCCATTGCACCATATCCCGTGCTTTGGGAAACTTATATAGTAATCTAATCCACTTTAGAAAGCTGTCTGATAGCCCAATCTTTGCTAGAACTGTAAATAAAAAGTCCCAGGAGACCCTGTTGAATGCCTTTTCTGCATCCAATGCTAGTAAGGCCATTGGGGTCGGTACTTCTTGTGCCTGTCCTATTAAATAATGCAGTTTACGTGTATGATTACTTGAAACTCTGTCGCTCATGAAGCCAACCTGTACATCACTAATCATTTTGGGCATAAATGGTCCTCATCGGCAGGCTAAGATTTTTGCCAGTATTTTAATATCCACATTTAACAGAGAAATTGGTCTGTAATTGCTCGGATGAATTGGATCTCGACCTGGCTTTGGAATAAGCGTTAAGAGGGCTTCTAAGAAACTATCCTCAGAGAACCCCTCTCAATACCAATAGTTGTACACCTTGGTCAATATAGGGGAAATTATATCTGCGAAGGCTTTATAAATGTTAGAGGTGAGGCCATCTGGTCCGGGTGATTTGTCTGGGGCAAGCTGAGTTATCGCTTGCTTCACCTACGACACCTGAATGGGTGTTTCCATCACAGCCACTTCCGCGAGATCCAACCTCTTTAAGTCTATCGAGTCTAGATAACTATTAATGTCTTCCATGCTAATCCTGTCCTTCTTCTGGATAGAGTACACTTTGCTAAAATATTCTCTAAACACAGCTGCAATTTTTATTGGGTCAGTAATGACAGGGTCGCCCACTTTGCTTTGTAAGGCACTTACATATCTACTTGACTCAAGTTGCTTGATTTTAAGTGCTAGAAGTTTCCCAGCCCTATCACCGGACTCAAGGTACTTAATCTTGGTTCTTTGAAGGGCTAGTTTGGCCTTCTGCAACATAATGGAGGAGTATTGGGAATGTAGTTGATGCAGCTTGACCCAATCAGTCTCTGGTGCTTGCTTAGAAATAGTAAGTTCCAATTTTCTGATGGCATTGGTTATTTCCTCCAGACTCAACTTATCTTTTTTAGATTTGGTAGATGTAATTCTAATGCATTCCCCCCCTTAAGGCACATTTCAGAGTAGCCCAAACGATATCAATCTTAGGGACCGAGCCTAAGTTCTGGTCGAGAAAGTGAGTTATGAAATTGCTGAGGTGATCATATGTACGGGAGTCTTGTAACAATTGGTTATTAAATCTCCACCTGAAGTCTCTCTTAACTCCCGGGTTTACCACATATTTTATTGACACTGGGGAGTGATCTGATATGACCCTGGTGTGTATTTGTGTATCAAAAATTGTGGGAAGTACCTTACTACTTACTAGCCAATAATTGATTCTAGAGCAAGTTTTATGCGGCATTGAAAAAAAAGTATATTGTTTAACCCCTGGATTATGGAGTCTCCAAACATCCACGAGGTCTGAACTGTCCATCATCTCTCTCAGGGCTTTTTGAGCCGGGGATAACCCTGCCCTTCTGTTATCAGACCTGTCTCCCATCAACTGTGGAGTTATATTCCAATCCCCATCCAGCAACATAATCCCGGTAGATTGTATGTTTAGTTTATCCAGCAGCTGCATAAAAAATTGCGGAGAATCAATGTTGGGGCCGTATATTGAACCTATAGTGATCTGCTGCATCAGTAGAATTCCAGTTATTAGGATATACCGGCCTTGTGCGTCCCATACTTCCTTTTCTAATTTGAAGTCTACTCTTTTATGGAAAAGAATAATGACCCCACCTTTATTAGTTGAAATACCCACTCCAAAAGCCTGCCTGACCCAGTATCTCTTGAATAATTGGGTGTCTTCTCTTTTAAGATGGGTTTCTTGTAAACATGCCACGTCGCAATTAAAGGTTGAAAGGTGTTTTAGTATGATTTGCCTTTTGCATCTATCCCGAGCCCCTTTAACATTCCAACTTACTAGTTATTAGCACATAACATCATGATTTATCCTGCGTAAACAAAGGTATAGCCTAAAAAGAATTCCCCTACTATCTTTTGATTTGACTAAGGTATTTATACCTCTAAGAGCGTCTCTCTCTCCTTTCCTATTATTGAAGTAGATGCTATCCCATCCCTCAACCTTCTCCACCCATAACAAATAACCCTGTAGAAAAAAAAGACATCCCCCAGTTCTAACAACTGTTCTACTATACCTTATTGTCATGTAATCTATATCAACCCAGCAGAAAGTCTATCTGCTACCCAAACCTAGATCCATTACTTATTATGCATTAATCCAATATATCCTTGCCCCTCGTTTAGTATGCTTAATACAAACCATCTTAAAGAATATAGAAGATAAGGAGAACAGAGAAAAAAATGGAACAGTTAAGGAAAGAAAAGAAAAGAAAAGAAAAAAAAGGAAAAAAAAGGAGGCGTTGCCTTTATTTATCAGGAACCAAGGACCATTTGCCGCCCCACTCTTTGGGAGCCTTTCTTAAGGAAGAGGCATCAGAGTGACTTTTGTGAACAAGCTGCTCTATCATTTTTAATATTAAATGCCTCAACACTAGTCCTATAATATGATTGTTGCTACAATTCGTCAGCCTTCATCCCCCGCTAGTGGAGGCCAACAGGTAATGTACTGCAACATCTAGCATCAGATAGCCTATGCTCAAAATTACCCACCACAGGCGTCCAACTGTTAACTGAATTAAGCATGTCCCTTTAAGTCTATACAATCACTTCATGTAACTCAAATTACAACCTTCCCCTGTTTCCCTGGTTAAGATTAAACCATTGTAATTTTTTCCTATTAGTAAGACACAAATGATACTCATTTGCTCTTCCTGCTCGTCACTGCAGTAGCGAGATATTTCGATGCATTGCCTTACGATGCAGTTTTATGAGATCTTTCCCGACTTGTAAGCTTCAACGTTCTAAAGCTGTATTGTCGGTATTCTTGAGCTACAGTCAGGTCCCCTCGCATGGCAGTACTCATACCGACTGATGCTCCTTGAACATCTAGTTTAGTACATCAAGGCTTTGTCTGTAATTACCGTTGTACTGATATAGCTAGGATTCAGTATACTAGCCCAGAGAAACTAGGGTTTTCGTTTACTGTAAGCATCCATTCTTACCTATTAATTCCCATTGGTCTCTTGTAGTTATAATGCAAGACACGACTGATTCAGAATCCCAGGCATAGCATTTTAACTTTGTTACAGTTAGAAGATGCTTTCCCCAATCCTAAGGTATTTCATGCTGCTCCGAATTTGTAGACAAAATTGGTGATCTATTAGCCACGTTACAATCTATTTTATCCCCATCCTATCATGATTAGTCTAGAATATGAAGTTCAGGCTACTGGTTGGTTATTGTTAGACAGTATTGCAAACTGACAGTCGCTTTTCCAACAGATAGTGTATGTCTGTCGACTCTGAAGCTCTGTATTCAAGCGGCATCTATGTACTTTGCGTAGCAGCGCTAATGAAGTTTGGGGATGCTATCTAGCCTGGGGCTGTTTATTTGGCATTCGTGCAGATGATAGAAGAAATATACACCACAATTTGCCTTTTACTGCCCTTGTTTCGGTCGGCATTGCTGGTCTCTGTCTTGAATGAAAGGGTGTACAGGCCAACTCAGCATCTTCAACTCGAGATTGAAAAGTGACCGGATTCTACTTCGCCATCCAAAGGGAAAAGAAAGCAAGAAACAGTCACCATTCTCCAGGAATACTCCAAGGAGCAGACCTGAGGTATTGATTAAAACCTTTTTAGTGCCTGGATGTATATTCGGGTCCCGCTAAAACTTTGACCGTGTTAGTCAATACAAAATTGGAATATACTTGCGAGGAGAACATAACAAAACATGTATGGTTTCCAGTAACTTCTTATTTTGTTAAAAGGGGGGTTCTCTGTAGTATGTAGCGTTACTCCAAGGGCTTATCGAATATAAGTTGTGAGCTATGCAATATAAGCCTCCTGTATGTATCACATCAAAAGGTCTTATACATTATACCTTGCTTGTTTTGTAATATTGCCACCATCAGTGATATTTATTTAAACAACTCTGGGAAGGACTTTATGAAGTTCTGTCGTGCAGCTTCGATGGTTTCAAAGGACTGCCACTGATCATTTATTTTAACATGTAACACAGCTGGATATTTAACTCGGTATTAAATGCCGGCTGCAATTAACTTTGAAACTACTGGGTGCAGCTCCTGTCGTCTCAGTCTCACGGAATGTGGCAGATCATGGGTCACCCCAATTCGCTTACCCTCCCAGGAGACTTCTTGTAAGGTTCTGCCTTTTGATAATATATACTGTTTGTCCAAATAATTCAGGAGTTTGCAGATAATGGGTCTAGGCTGCGCACCCGTTGCTGGGGGTGGGGGCGAAGGGACCTATGCGCTCGTTCTACTACATAGCTGGGGCCGTTTGGGGATGGACCTGCTATTTTTTCAAAAAGCTTCTGCGTGAACAGAATTGGTAATGTCCCTTCCTCTTTTTCCTGAATCCCAAAAATGATGAGGTTACTTCTTCTACTTCTCCCCTCCAAATCTTCTAATTTGTCCTCCATTTTTCTGATTCTTTTGCCCATGGTGACTCGCTCCAAATCACATTAATCCATCCTTTCTTCCGCTGATTTAATTCTGGTTTCATTATCTCCGACTTTGGTAGTTAGAGCTTCTAACGATGATTTAAAACTGTGGATTTCTGTTGAGATTTCTTCTATCGAGTTTTGTAGCGGAGCAATTATCTCCAAGAAATGTTCCTCGGTTAGAGCCGGAGACTCCGATGTAGATTTTGTGGTTCCCTGCCGAGGGCACTTAGTGGCCTGTTCTTTTTCTGGTGAAGGAGGTGGTGTGTGCTTGGCCATTTGTTTCTTAACAAAAGCCTCCATTTTCAATATTTTTACAAACCGGGAATCTTCTAGAGAGACCAAAGTAGCTGGCTGTCTGTGATTAGATCTATGTTGAGTTGAAACAAGGGTTATTTTCCAGGTTGGTAGCAGAGCTAGACAAGAAGCTGCTTTCTCCTAGGCTGCCATCACGTGACCCCCATATTTTTTTTATGATATGTACTCTGGTTGGGATATTCAGAAGGGTTGCGCATGGCACAACACTGTTACACCATGTGCAACTCACTGATTCGTCCCCATGTGATATTCAAACGAGGATTGAGCCTGGCACAAATCCCAATGCACCAGAGTGCATCAGTAATGTATGTGGTGCAAGTAGGGGGAGTGTGCCCATACATATTCTGCACATCCCAATATTCAGCCCGGGATGTGCTGAGCCCATGCATGTGCAACCCCTACCTGCGCTGCACACAGGTGAGCCAAAAAAAAAGGAGCAACAGCTGGCCACCCACAGCTCCAGCTACACCTTCATGGTGGCGCCCCCTCATGCCTGATCGTGGGCATAAGTAGAAGAAGGATTGTCCTATATCCCTGGTGGTCCACTGGACCACTTGCAGCCTGATTGCGGGCATAAGTCTGTTTTAAACATGTAACACTATCCTTGGTGGTCCAGTGGACAGCTTGCAGCCCGATCGTGGGCATATGTTGAGAAATATAAATGTCCCATATCCCTGGTGGTCCAGTGGGCCTCTCACAGCCTGATTACAGGTGTCAGTGTAAAATAATGCAACACCAATCCAACCCTGGTGGTCTAGTGGTACCCCCTTCCCCACCCACCCACTGAGCACACCGCCCTCCCCCTGGTCAGCAGTGGGTGGCAGCTTCCCCACCAGCTTGCCACCCGCCGCCCGCTCCTGACACCATATGGTAGGGCTGTACACCCATTGGTCCACAGCATGAGCAAATGGGTTTGCAGCCCGTACCGTACTACACAGTCCAGATATGTGAATGGATCCATTCACATATCTGGATCGTGTAGTACAGTATTGGCTGCATGCCCATTGGCTCATGCTGTGGATCACTGGGAGTACAGCCCTACCGTACAGTGTCAGTCGACAGGTGGCAGGGTGGCAAGCAGGTGGGGAGCTGCCTCCCGCCGCTGACCTGGGGAGAGCTGGGTGGTGGGGCTCAGTGGGTGGGTGGTGAGAGGGTACCACTAGACCACCAGGATTGGATTGGTGTTGCATTATTTATCACTGACACCTGCAATCAGGCTGCGGGCGGTCCACTGGATCACCATGGATATGGGACATTTATATTTCTCAACATATGCCCACGATCAGGATACGAGTGGTCCACTGGACCACCAGGGATAATGTCAGATGTTTTAAACAGACCTATGCCCACAGTTAGGCTGCAGGTGGTCCACTGGACCACCAGGGATATAGGATGATTCTAATATTCTGCATATGCCCACGATCAGGCAGTGGGGCACTTTTCTGCGATGTGCAGGGGGTGCCGGTCTCTGATGGCTGCAGCCTGCAGGGCGCCAGGTGCAAGTCGCTGGGAACCAGAGCACCAGCATGCAATTGGGGCCATAATAACATGCAAATGGCCCCATTTGTGCCTTGCGTGCATTATGGCCCAATTTGTATGTGCACTTTTGAATATCATGGTTGTTGTGCCTAGTACAATGGAACTTGTGGTAGCGCATCCCCCTGCTCCACTCTGGTCATTGCGCTGGCTCAGTGCCACTGCACCATGCGCACTGCGGGTGACCAGGGTGCAACATTTAATGCTGCTGTGCCATGGCGCAGCTCCATTGAATATCACCCTGTCAACACCTCTGCGCAGCCAAGTTGCACTGCACCAAGGCTTGCACCACAGCCTGGCGCAGTCTGAATATCCGGTCCTTTTATGTTTGTGAAATGTGCTCTACATCTTGATGTAACATCCTGCATTATGTCTTTTTTATATGCACTCTTTATGTTTGTGAAATGTGCTCTAAAACTTGATGTAACTAATAATGTATTAGTTTGATTTGTCTCTGTATGGATCTTTGCATATGGTTGTGTATCCTGTTTTTACATTATCCAACTTCAGTCTGTATACTTTGCCTGTGTCTATTCTCCTTGTTATTCAATCCATACAATGTATACTCTTACTGTATGAAATATTGTATGTGTAACTAATCCTGGGTTGCCCACATAAAAGGGATATGTGGTCTCAGTGGACTTACAAGGTCATCAAAATTCAAATAAGTAAATAAATGAATTGCCTAGAACTACATTGCTGC
Source organism: Neoceratodus forsteri (assembly GCA_016271365.2). NCBI lineage: Eukaryota > Metazoa > Chordata > Ceratodontiformes > Ceratodontidae > Neoceratodus > Neoceratodus forsteri. The sequence goes on along the minus strand of CM028137.1, from coordinate 437,757,569 downwards.
TCACTTGACTGGATGGAGGTTGTGCATCCTAGTCTTGCATGCTTGGCAGGGGCTGGGCAGACAACAGCCAGTTGTGTGGCTCTGTATGATCCTAATGTGGCACATACCAAGCTCCTTTATAAATAGGGCCCAATTAGAATTAAGTCATTACTTTGGGGAGATATTGATGACTGCGTAGCTGGCATTCAAGCTGTGACCTCTAAAGGAAAACACCACACTGTGGAAAGGTATTTTAACAGTTAAAGTAGTTTGGATCTCGTTCCTCACATCCTGCCGAGTAATTGATGGTATGGCATGTACCGTAGGTCTTTGTTCAACCAACAGTTTCAGAGCAACATCCAACAGTCCCAGCTAATAACTGAGGTAGTTGTGTATGTCAGGTAAAGAGAAATAGTGGTGTGTGACTTCTCTATGCCCATGATCATGCAAGAGGACTGGTTTAGGCTCTTATGGGCACCAGCATTTAACACCTATATCCTCTATCCCCATGTATGAGGAATGTAACCTATTGGTGCAGCTCCAGCTGGAAAATGAGATCAGATCTTATTGAGTATTGAAGCCACCCTCCTAACACCATCCATGGCAGAAACCATTAATCACCACAGGGTGACCCCTACCACTTCACTATAACCTACCTAATCTAGACCAAAGTCAGCTGGATGTGAATATGAGAAAATATATGATATGGTGCTTGACAGTTTCCAACAGCAGCAAAGTCAATTAACTGAACTTAGTTTCTGTTCTAGTAGAACTCAGTTCCATGGCAATACATCGATAGATGTTCCTCAGTTCTTGCAGTGGCAAATTGAGGAGGAATTTGCATTACCCTACATCTTGGCTGACAGATAATGACCATGAAACAGCAAATAACAGTCTTCCATTATGGGCAGTACATGGTTGCAGTATGGATTTCAAAAGACCTAGTTCAAGCTGGTCACACATACAGCTAGTGGTCTGAACATGCAGAGCAGACACTTGATAGCTAGGCAAATACTGGCCTATGAAACTTCACTGAAATGCAGAATGAATAAAAAGCGGCAAGAGAGGAACAAGATAAGAAGATCACTCTCAAAGCTAAGGACAGGTATCAGAAGTGAGATGAGTCCCTTTGCGGATTACTCAAAACTAGGGTGGTGGTGGATGAGGAGGAGGGGAGGGTGGCCCTCGGGGACCTGGAGGCTATGGAAAGATGGTCTAGAAAGTGGAAGCTGAGGTTCAGTGCAGGGAAATGTAAGGTACTGCACCTAGGGGCCAGAAAACTGGGCCAAGTGTACACCCTGGGGGGGGGTAAATGCTACAAGTCTCCATGGCTGAGAAGGACCTGGGGGTGGTGGTGGATGTCAAGATGAACAACTCAGAGACTTGTAGGAGGGCAGCAGCCAAGGCCAACAGGATGCTGGGATGCATTGCTAGGGGGATCACCTCCAGAAGGAGGGAAGTGATACTTCCTCTGTATAACTGCTTGGTGAGGCTGCACCTCGAGTACTGTGTGCAGTTTTGGAGGCCACACTTAAGAGGGACATTAAACTCCTGGAGAGGGTCCAGAGGAGGGAAACCAAAATGATTTGGGGCTTGGGGACAGGACCTATGAGGAGAGCTCAAGAGCTAAATATGTACACATTGGAAGAGAGAAGGGACGGGGGACATGATAGAGGTCTTCAGGTACATGAAGAGGGTAAATAGGGGAGGAGCAGTCAGGGTGCTTGAAGGAGAGGAGGAGGGCCACTAGAGGGCATGGGTGGAAGCTGGAGGGGGGAAGATTCAGGGGAGAAAGGAGGAGGTGCTACTTCACTGAGAGGGTGGTGGAGCCATGGAATGCACTGCCTAGGGGGCTGGTGGAGGCAGAGATGGTGGAGGGGTTCAAGAGGGGGTGGGACAGGTAAATGGGAAGGGTTTTGGAAGCAAAATCCAGTGCAGCGAGAATAATCGGAACTGGGAATGGAGAAGCCAGAGAAGATGAGGAGGGCAGCAAGGTCAGCTCCCAGGGAGGGGGCTGACCAAACGAGCAGATGCGAAAGACCGTTAGGCCTATTCTGCTGGCATTTTAGTATGTTAGTATGTTAGTAAAGCTCTAGCTCAGGCAGCTCTGTTCCAAACACCCACTCCAAAAACAAAAATACATTTTGACTGTCTTAAACTGACTGATGTTCCCATGAGTGGCAGTTATACAGTAGGCCAGGCCCGTTCCTCTGCATGTGCACCAAGGCACATGGCAGCAGGAGCTCTCAGACCTTAACCCTTCATAGAAACATAGATGATGATGGCGGATAGTCAATCTATTCTGCCCATATTACCCTATTATACCCCAGGATCTATTTTCTCTGCGGGGTCTTTACATTGACTGTTTCCCCTTTTGTTATATGTGTTTCTACCTCCCACTTACCCATGAGCAGCTAATATCTTCTTGATCTTATCCCAGCTGTGTTTAAAGAGAGTTATAGTTTTGGCAGCCACCACCTCTGCTGGCAGACCAGTCAAAGGCTCAACCACTCTTTCTGTAAAAAATACTTCCTCTTATCCTTTTTTTACTTCACCTGTTAACCTACACTCATGACCTCTTGTCCTATCTCCTCTATTGCTGGTGAATAGCTCCTCAATTCACTACCAGTCTGGCATTGCTTGTAAAGCCCTTTGGATGTATGAAAAGAGCTATATAAATGCTGATTCTTCTTCTTCTTCTCACAGTCCACAGTTCACTTTGTTAATTCCTTTCAGGAACTTGATGGTTTCTATAATATCCTCCTTTCTCTTTTGGTTTTGAGTGAATACATATCACTTACTTTTAGTTGATCCTCATAAGATCTCGTAAGATCTGTCCACATGACCCTGAATCACCTTGGTCAACCTATAATGCACCATTTCTTCCCTGTCCCTGCCATTTTTATGTGGGGACTCCAGAAGTGGGCAAAGTACACCAGTGTGGCCTCGCAACAACCTATACACTGGTAACAGTACCTTCTACCTTTCACTTTTGAACCATCTCTCGATGCACCATAGGATTCTGTCATCCTTGCTGAAAGTCTTGTTATATTTGCTGGTTTGTTTAAGGAAATTACTAATGATGACTCCTAGGTCCCTTTCATCTGATGTTGTGACCAGCTTAACCCCCTATCCAATACTATGTTTTGGGGATTTTGTTCACTTTTTGGCATTGAATTTTGGCTGCCAGACCTTCGACCAGTTTTCCAGCCTTTGCAGGTCTCTGCAACTACCTTATCTTCTCCACCTTGTTAACCCTACTGCACAGTTTAGCGTCATGTGTGAATAGACACAACATTTCCTGGACTCCCTCTCCCATGTCACAGATGCACTTATTGAAGAGGATGAGCCCATAACAGATCACTGTAGTACTCCACCTGTGACTTCTCTTTCCTCTGCTCTCACCCCATTCACCACAGCTCTCTGCTGCCTCAACTCCAGTCAACTCCCTACCAACCCTACAGTTTCCTTACCTATTCCCTGATCCCCAATTTTTCAGCAGCTTTCAAAGTGGCACCAAGTTGAATGCCTTGCTAAAGTCAAAGTACAATAAATCTACAACATGACTCTTATCAGCCACCTTGGTTGCCCAGTCAAAGAATAGTATCAGGTTGGTGAGACAAGATCTTCCTGTCACAGATCCATGCTGCTTACTATCCTGAAGTCAACATTTCACCAGGTACAGTAGTCCAACAGATCTTCTTTGACTAGTGTCTATCTACGTCAGTTTTCCTACCATGGAGGTATGGCTGAAGCATCTATAGTTTCCCATCTGCTCTTTGTTCTCTCCCTTGTGCAACAGGGCCACATCTGCTATCCTCCAGTCCCTGGAAACCATCCCTTGTGGCATAGAGCTATTGAATAACCCTACCAAGGGTTTGGCTGACGCTGATGCCATTCCTTTAGTACCCTCAGATGCATTCCTTTAGTACCCTCAGATGCATTCCGTCCAGGCCCACTGCCTTGCTTTTCTTCAGGGCTGCTAGCCCCTTTTCAACTCTTTGCCAGTAAATTTCTGCATTTTCATTTTTGGGTCCCCTCTGTCAGCTGTCTTTATGTCACTTTCCAGCAGGGGTCTGCTATTTTTCCCAGTAATTACTGAGCAGAAGTGTTCATTTAGCACAGTTGATTTCTGCTGATCCTCTTCTATTGCCATGCCCCCCTCAAATAGCCTGACAATTCCACCATCTTTCTTTTTTCTCTCATACTGACTGTATATCTAAAGAACTATTGTTCTCCTCCCCTGACCCCCTCTGCATTATGCAGCTCTGTGTCTGCTTTTATATACTAATTGCCTCATGGCCTCTATTTTTCTCCTGCTACTCATCCCATTCTTCATCCACTGCTTTTTTCTACTTTATAAAGACCCTCTTTTTAGCTCTCACTGCTCCCTTGACCTTTTCAGTGAACTACATTGGTCACTTATACTTGTTTCTCTTGATAATTGCTCACATACATGATTTTATTGCCTTGAAAATGGCCCTATGTATACAGCCTATCTTTCCTCCACTCCCCCTGATACTGTCAACCCCAGCTTACTTGTTAGCATAATTTCCCTCATATGGTTGAACTCTGCTTCTTGATGTCTAGCATATCAGCCTTAGACAAGGGTTTACTGGTGCCCAGGGACTGCTCTAACCATATAATATTGAGGTTGCTGGACCCCAGTGGTTCATGGCTGACTGTCTAGTGGGATCTCAGATCTGTTGTACCAGCATGTAATCCTGCAAGACATCAAGCAGGGCATGGCTTCTGTTTCCTCTGGACAAAGTGATCTCACAGTCAAGTTCTGGTAGGTTGAGATCTCCCACTATTACAACATCCCTATTTGCACCAACCAACCACTTCAATAGTCAGTTCCTTATCTCTTTCTTGCCCTTGTCTGATGTCCTGTAAACCACTCCATGTGAGTCTTCCTACCTGATAACTCTATGAGCTGAACCTCTCCTTGTGCCCAAATAATAACATCCTCTACTGCCTCAATCTCTTCTCTGCTGAAGATGGTCATCCTGCCACCTCTGTTTATGCCACTATCATGTCTACATAAGGTCCAGCCTGGCATTGCTATGTCCCAATCATTGCCCACACTGGTCTCTGTTTCTGTAATGGACACTAGATCCAGTCCAGAGTCTGCCACCTGGAGCTCATTATTCTTATTACTCAGACTCCTGGCATTGAGGCATACCACCCAACAACATGCCCCCACACCTCCACTGGTTCTCTCTCTCTCTTTCCCTATCCATCGCTGTTCTCTAATAATGTTGTTATCTTGTGTTCTCCCTTTCTTTTATGTCTGTTGTGTATACCCTACAATGCCCTGTCCCCTGGACTCTTCTCTCCCATTTATTATTCCCTGAATACCTTATCCCATCCCTAGGAGAGTCCTGTCAAAGCTCCCACTGTACCTTTCTCCATTGTGGAATTTCTAGTCTTAACCTCCCTTGCAGCTAGTTTAACCATATGTCAATGTAAATGTAAATGTCTAATTATTGCCCATATGTGCTAGTACCCTCTCTTGTCATCTGAAGGCCATCACTTTAAAGAGCCTTCTGTTCTAGAAGCTTCCCATCCTCTTTAAAGAGGCACCACTATTCCTGACACTACCCCTTCAAACACCCACTGAACTCCTCAGTCTTCACCTCCGTTGCTCTAGTCATCCAATTCTTCTGGACCTAGACAGAATAGACCTCAGAAAAGGCTAAGGAAGCCAAGTGCTTCTTCAGCCTTCCCTCCAGCATCATGAAGTCCCTTTTTACCATCTCCTTAGACCAATTTACCAAGTGTTGGTACCAAGGTGTACCAGCACGCTGCTCTCTATCTCCTCTGCTATCCTCCCTATCCTCTCCCAATCTCAAATAGCTGATGCTCCAGGCAGGCATCTGACCCCCCCCCACCTTATATCTCCCAAATCTACCACCCTCTCCACCCCTCTAATAATAGTCTTCTATCACTAGACTCTTCTTTGCTAGATCCTGCCCCTTGTCCCTTGGTTTTACCATGTCTTCCTTCCTGTCAGCACTAACTGATCCATAGCCAGGCCTACCTTAGTCAGGCACCTATGCCTCTTCAATGGGCACAATGCAATTTGTCAGTACCTCATTGAAAGATTTGACTGGTGTGTGACCAGCCTAGCCCTTTAATTGCTTCAATCTCCCACCTGGAGCTCACTTAGCATGGAGTATGGAGCTCTGTGAAGGTCCTGCATATAGAGCAACACCCTTCTTCAGTGCATAACCTTGGAGATGAGTGCCCTGCAATCCCTACAACTAACTACCTTTCCTCTCACTTAATGCTCCATTCCTGTCAGTTAAGTAAGTAATATGCCATGGCAGGGTGTGCAGTATAGGATGTTAATGCATGCCCCAGGGGTATAGTAATGTACAACACCAAAGACTTAATGTCCTTACCCCACTGGGAAGTGCATTAAAATCCTATGATGCACATCATGGAGGGGCTTATTGCATTTATTGAATGTCTCAAAGTAGTTTTTTTGGAAGAGGAAAATGAGGTTTGGCACCTCACCATGCATTTAGATTGATTTAATGAATTGTCAGGTGACATCTCTTGACCAATGACAATTCTAGACCTTTTCTTGCCATTTTATAAATGCCTTTACTGTATGCCTATGGTTGTTATTTAGTAGTATGTGATACAAGACTAATAGGTCTTCATGCACTGCAGCCACTCACACTAGTTGCTATGAAAAATAATTAACATAAGTGCTTTATAACAATTACACAACCTCTCATAAGATATAATAGAAGGAAAGTTTAGAAATACTTAACTTCTCAGATGATTACAAATTCAGTCTGGCTTCTCTTGTTTTTTGTGAACAACTAGTTGCTGAGGACTTATGTCATACGATTGCACAAATGATGTTCTTTGCAACGTAGAAAAAGTTTCTTTTTTTTTATTTGAACAATAGCAAAGCAGAAATCAAACAAAATCTGAGTTTAGAAAAAGTTAGGCTCTCCAGTTAGATCACAGCAGCAGAGGGTAATTCAAGCTTCTGCAAGTGCCAGATGATGATCAGCAGAAAAAAAAAAGACCAGAGGCACCAACAAAACTCATTAAAACTGCAGATGGAGAATTCCAATAAGCAAGTCCTTAACTGCTAGAAAACCATGGATATACAAAGCTACTGCTGGCTCCCAGTCATACTCCACACAGGAAAACCAGCAATCAAGTTGTTTCAAAGAGTGAACAAAATTTCAACCTTTAGCTGGTCAGAAGTCAGTGAAAAGAGACAGCAGAAAACAGGTACTTTTCAGTAATAACATCATCAAAATAATGTCAATATATGATGAGCAATAACAAAATCATTTTGAAAGTATTTTAGACAAAAATAACAAATATGTATACTAAGGCCTGGATATTCAGACTGCGCCAGGCAGTGGCGCAAGCTTGGGTGCAGCGCAACAGGGTGCGCAGGGGCAAGGGCCAGGTGATATTAAATGGGGATGCACCATGACACAGCACCATTGAATATGGCACAGACAGCGCAGTCACTGTACATGATGCAGTGGCACTGCACTGCTGCAAGCCACAGATAAGGAGCACGGGGATGTGCCAGTGCAAATGCAGTTGTGCTGGGGCATCACCCACGATATTCAGGGAAGGGCATGCAAATGAGGCCATAATTTATACAAGGTGCAAATGGTGCCATTTGCATGTCATTATGGCCCCATTTGCATGCCTTGTGCTGGGCAGTCTGGCAAAGTGCATCTGGACCCTGTATAGAGTGACATGTGCAGTGGGGATCCCAGGGTATCCCCTGCCCCATAGCCTTGAGCATGGTTAAACACCATAGATCATTGCCATGTTAGTGAAGTGGCACCCCCTCCCTCCAGTGTCCCTGATCACCATACAATATTGTAGAATGAATCCCTGGTAGTCTAGTGGTACCCACCTTGCTTACTGCCACGATCATGGTACATCTCCATATATCATTTCCCTGATGATCCAGTGGCACCCCCCCAACTACTCCCACCAACACAGCACCCCTTGCCCACCCCACTCCACATCCCATCATTGGCGGGCGCTGCAACTCACCCGCATACCGCCCAGCCACCCACTGAATGACAGGTACAGTATGGGCTTGCACAGCATGCCATACTAGACAGTCCCAAATATATGAATGAAGTCATTCACATATCTGGGACTGTCTAGTACAGTATGCCCTGCAAGCCCATACTGTACCTGTCATTCAGCGGGCGGCTGGGCAGTATACAGGCAGGTTACAGCCACCCACCAATGACGGGAGGGATCAGGGAGGACAAGGGTGTTGTATGGGTGTGAGGGGTGTGGGGGTGCCATTGGGTCACCAGGGATATGATATACAGAGATGTACAGCGATCATGGCAATGGGTGGGGCGGTATCACTAGACTACCAGGGCTTATATCTACAGTAGTTTATGGTGATTGAGGACACGGAAGGAAGGGGGTGCTACTAGACTACCAGGGAATACATCTACTGTATTTTATGGTGATCGTGGCAATGGGTGGGGGTGTTCCATTAGACTACCAGGGTTATGTGGGTGCTTGCGGTCAGCGTTCTGGGTGGGCAGGTGGCCACCCACAGCTGGTGGCTGCTGTGTTGCACCATGCAATACAGCCGCCCACCTGTGGGTGGCCAAGATTTGTTCCCACTCCTCACGGGCTCAACTTTGAGTCGCCCTATGTGGCGCACTGCAGGGTTGTGCCAGCATATGCACCACACATTCCGGGCTGAATATCGGAATGTGCCGCATATGCATGGGCACTCCCCCTGCATCTGCTCTGCATAACATTACATTGCACCCAGGTGCATCAGGATTTGAGCTGCACCAGATGAAACCAAAACGAGTATGCGCGAGCCAAGGCTTAGTGAGGTGGTGCTAGAAATAAAGGGTAGCCAGCCCAAAACAGATAAAAATCCAAAAATAGTCCAGCACACTTGTAGCCTATATAAAGATAAATCCAGGTCCAGATGCTGAAATATGCCAAAATAATTTATTGTGTTCCATAGAACGACAGGACCAGCAGGCAGACAAAACAAAAAACTAAGCGCTTAATGTGCCCCAGTGCTTTGACTCATTAATGAGTCTTCATGAGAAACTCATTAGTGAGTCAAGCTTACTAAGGCATTTAAAATGCATTATTTTCTTGTCTACCTGCTGTCTGATTCTAATTTCTAATAAATTCTTTGGCATATTCAGCGTCTGACCTGGATTTATCTTTATATAGGCTACAAGTGTGCTGGACTATTTTTGGATTTTTGAGCTGCACCAGGCAGCACTTTTAATATCCCACTTGGGTGCGATGTGGGTGTGTGCCAGCGCAACTCTGTTGTGCCATGTGCAACCCCTTTGAATATCAGATCCTAAGAGTTAAACAAGTAGAGGAGTGCAAATTAGTAGAAAATGAATGTAGCAGACATATTCACAATCAACATTCCAGATCCTTCAGGTATCAGTGAGCAACCTCAGAGACTTTAGGAAACCATGTGATTCCCAGGGTTGTATTTCCATCCTTATTTGTTGTGTGTTAGAGTTGTAAATACAGTACACTGTCAAATCCCATAAACATAAAACTCTAGCCAGTGTATTTATCTGTATTATCCAATCCATTTACTGTCAGCCACACAGCACGCTCTTCATCTGCATTATCCAATCCATTTAGTATCCATATTATAGTTAGGGTCAGTTTCACCTTAAATGGCAGCAAGCACCATGATGTCTTAAATGAGTACTAAGAGGTCAATTTGAGAAAGTCTGCTACTTCTTATTGACTTTACCCAAATTACCACAGGAAGGGTATGTGCTAAAATGGAAGGGTGGATAAACACATTTTTAAAACATTTTATCATCTTTGTCAATATTTTATATAATTAAGTCTAATGTTTTTTATAAGACTCAGTTAGGTGTGTACTGCAGAATTTTGACATATTCTAGTTTGTTATGTCCTCATGTTATTGATCTCCTAAATATAATAAACACTGTGAGATCAGTTAAGGACAGTATAATGCTTTTTTATGAGACTCAGTAAAGTTTGCACTGCAGTATTTGACATATTCTGGTTTGTTATGTCGTCCTGTTATTGATCTGCTAAATCTGTTAAATATTGCAGTACACACTTTACCGAGGCTTTTAAGCAAGCATCAAACTATCCTCAACTGACTTCAGAATTGCTGTTTGTACATCACAGACTGTTGCCATTGCAAACACCATGATGTCATGAACAAATACTAAGGTCAGTCGGAAAATCTGTCACTCATTATTGACTTTAAAGAGGTTACCTCAGCAACTTGTAAATATATGTGTTAAAAGTCTATACATTTGCATTCATTTGGTTCCATTTGGGGTTTCATATATTGTATGCTCCTTGCTATTGACACTGTTTTTGTTGTATTATCCCCTTGCATGCCTCTCAACTGCTATGACTTTATCATAGTGCTATGATTTTTCCACTAAATATATCCATGCTCAGATACGTTTTATTGATGTTCCTCCTATTGTTAGAGCTATTTCTTGACACACAAACTATGAAAAAAGTTAACTAACTTCACAGAAACTTTCCTTGACATTGGCTACATTAGGCCCACTATTGTAAAAGGTATTATTCTTTAAAATAAGAAAGTGCTACAAATTCTATTCATTTGATCTGAATTTTGAAGGGCAGTGCTATGGATTTTAATATTGAGTGGTTAAGTGGTATGTCCTCCTGCCCCCCCAACACACAGGTCTTTCCTGAAACAAGCCTTGGCTCCAGAAGCTTTTCCATGTCATTACATTTAAAAATGAGTGGCAATGTAGTATCAACATAGGGCAGACATATGGCCCAATTCAAGAAGGGTGGTGCAAGTCACCACCAAATGCAACTTGCGCCACCCACAACTGCGACATTGACCCTGCAACCTATTCTAGAAGGGGCAGGGTCATCACAGCTAAGTCCTGCAACTTTCAACATGTTAATTTCTGAGCACGCCTTTCCTGTAGCACTCATACAGCACTCAGTCGGGTGACTGGCCTTGGAGGTGAGAGGTGGCTGTGCCAGTCACAGGCTGGGGACGGTGGGGGTGCTGGGTAGGCTGGCATGGCTGAGTGGAGGGTGGGGGCTACTAGACTACTAGGGAATAGGTGCTATTACATACATTTCAAATGATCAGGGGCTGCTAGACTACCAGGAATTGGCGATATTCCTTCATATTAAATTGCTTGGGGGCCGCTAGACTACCAGGGATTTGGATATTCCTTCACATTAAATTGATCGGGGGCCGCTGGACTACCAGGTATTGGTGATATTCCATCATTGTACATTGATCGCGGGGAGCTAGACCACCAGGGAATCTGCAATATTGCTAACTTTAAATTGACGTGGGGGGCCGCTAGACTACCATGGAATTGGTGATATTTATGTATTCAACACTGCTTGGGGGGCACTAGACTACCAGGACATTGGGGTTATCTATTATTTTTTACAATGATGGGGGCACTAGACTACTAGGGAGGGGTTCTTGATGCATTTGCAGCTGGCCACTCATGATTCGGGCACGGGTGGGGGATGGTAGTGCTGCCCTGCAGGGCTTGTGCCAATGGGTGTTCTGGGTGGAAAGAGGTATGGGTAGCCCTGCAGGTCCCCACTGGGGTATGCTGACATGGGGGTTTACTCGGTGGCATGTCTGCAGGTGGGTCTACAAGACCTCCGGGGGGGGGGGCGGCCGTATGTTGCACCAGCTAAATTCTGGTGTAACTTACGTTGCTGGTTCTCCTCTGGGGGTTCTTGTAGAATCCCGATGGTGGGGACTTTGTGGCTGCCCTTCTAGAATGGGACGCAACTGCTGCCATAAACCCCCTAGCACCATGTTGCAGGGGGTTTATGGTGCAACTGCCAGCATAACTGCTGTTCGGTGTAAGTGGCCTGCAACATGTCGCAGTCCACTTTGTAGAATGGCACATGTCGCAACTGCTGGTGTAAGTTGCTACATGTGCCATTCTACTTGGTGCAACTGCTGTTATGCCAGGTGTAACCCTTCTAGAATTTAGCCCATAGTGTTTAATAGTTCTGGGCTGCTGAAAGCTACTGGTAATTCAATACTGTGGCACTGTTACTATAGTTTCAATCTATGATGGACACTGCTTATACTTGTTTCCATTTAAAGAGCTAGTGGAGCCAAAAGAGGCAGACAGGCAAATAATACTAATTTTAAGAAGTAGTCAGTTGTAACTTTTTATTTCTGAAGAATTTTTCTTTTTGCTCATTAGAAAGTCTTATATGTGATAAAGTTGAGCTGGATGTGTGGAACAGCTCTTAGCAAGTCAGCTGACATAACTATCTCTATTCCTTCCTCTACATCATCAGCACTTTGATCTCACTAATAGCGGCATCACAGGTGACTGATCTGGCAGCCATGGAGTGGCTGTTCCTAAGCAGCATGGATGTCACTGTCAGTGCGATCACAATGCTAGTGATTTAATTAGGAGAAAGAGAGATAGATATGTCAGCTGCCAGGCATAGTGCTGTCCCACACATCACATCTTCTAACATCAGGGAAACAATCATCTAATTAATTAAAAGGACAAGAAAAAGTGCATCAGCTTTCAAAATTAAAGGTTTTAACTGCTGGTAAAAACTAATATTAGTTTTACACACTAATTAATATATAGATGTGTTATGTTTGAAAAATGTGTTTATCTCCCCCTTCTATTCAAGCAAGTACCCTTCTTAATACAGTAGGCAAACAAAAAATCCAGCACTGACCACCATACTCAGGATAGAACTCATTGTCAATACTTTAGATTTCTAAAATAAATTGTATATTCAGGCCCAGATATTCAGACTGCACCAGGCAGTAGCTCAAGCCTGGGCGCAGCACAACTGGGATACGCCAGGGCCAGGGCCAGGGCCAGGTGATATTCAATGGGGATGCACCATGGTGCAGCACTGTTGAATATGTCAAGGTCAGCGCACTTACTGAGCATGGCACAGTGGCACTGCACTGGTTCAAGCCACAGATAGGGAGCACGGGGATGTGCCAGCACAAGTGCAGTTGCACTAGACGCATCACCCACGATATTCAGCGAGGTCATGCAAATGAGGCCATAAAATATGCAAGGTGCAAATGGGGCCACTTGCATGTCATTATGGCCCAATTTGCATGCCTTGCACAGGACAGCCTGGCGACTTGTGCCTGACACTCTGCACAGCATGACGTATGCAATGGGGATCCCGGGGCATCCCTCACCCCGTAGCTGTGAGCGCAGTATATGTCAAATATAGAAATCTTGGTAGTCTAGTGGCCGCCTCTCCTGAGTCCTTGAATCCTGAGATATGTATATATGACCATCCCTGATGGTCTAGTGATCCCCCCCTCACACCCAATCCCCAAGAAATGTAAAGAGACCATTCTTGGTGGTCTAGTGGAACCCCTGCCCATTGCTGTGATCACAGTACCCAGCTCCCTCAAAGAAATCCATGGTGATCCAGTGGCACCCCACCCACTCCTCCCCACCCACACCAGACACCTTGCCCACACTGCTGCTCCTGGTCATGCGGCTGGTGGCTGCAACCCACGATGCCACCCGCCACCACTGAATGACAGGGTACAGTATGGTTGTGCTTCCATTGGTCCCAATCAGAACTATCGGGCTTGCAGGGCATACTTGTACTAGACAGTCCCAAATATGTGAATGACTTCTTTCACATATTTGAGATTGTCTAGTACAGTATGCTCTGCAAGCCCTTTGGTCCATACTAGACCAATGGGCTTACCATCCATACTGTACTTGTCATTTGGTGGGTAGCTGGGTGGTATGCAGGTGGGTTGCAGCTACATGCTGATGATGGGGGGAGCAGGGTGGGCAAGGGTCCAGTGTGGGTGGGAGGGATGGGGTACCACTAGAATACCATAGATTTCTTTTAGGGAGCTGTACCACGATCGCGGCAACTAGTGGGGGGGTTCCACTAGACCACCAGGGATAGTCTTTTGTACATTTCTCGGGGGATCTAGTAGGAGGGGGACCACTAGACCACCAGGGATGGTCATTTATACATATCTCAGGGATTGGGTGGGAGGAGGGACCACTAGACCACCAGGGATGGTCATTTATGCATATCTTGGGAAATTGGGTGGAAGGGGGGACCACTAGGCCACCAGGGGTTTGCGGGTTCTTGCTGATGGTGTTCTGGTTGGGCGGGTGGCCACCCACATCTGGCTGCTGCTGTGTTGTACCATGCAATACAGCAGCCCTCCTGTGGGTGGCTGGGATTTGTTCCCTCTTTTCTGGGGCTCAACGAGCCCCCATGTGTATGACTGGCAGGGTTGCGCCAGCATATGTGCCGCACATCCCGGGCTGAATATTGGCATGTGCTGCATATGCATGGGCATGCCCCCTGCATCTGCACTGCATACAATTACATTGCACCCCAGTGCATCAGGATTTGCGCTGCACCTGGCATCCCTTTCAATATACCACTAGGGCGCAATGTGGGGTTGCGCCAACACAACTCTGTTGCACCAGGCACAACCCCCTTTGAATATCCGAGCCTCAATGTATTCCAATCAAGTTCATTACTGCCATTTCTGCCAATCCTATGATACACAATCAGTGCAGTTTCTGGACTAGCTGCATGTGCATCAGCATTTACGAAAAGTAGAAGTAGTGGCAGTACCAGTTATTAAGCTGTCTGGCAGAAAGTAAGTATACATTTTAGAACTGATAAGGTTCAAGGATGAGGATGGATTATCCTAAGCTTGCAGGGTATGAATGAATGGGGGTCTTGTTTCACCCTCTTCACTGCAAAGGACATTTTTGCAGACATAGTTTTTTTTAAATACTGTGTAGATGAATAGTATTTCAACAGTTCTTAGTTTCTTCCTACATGTCATATAGGGGACCTGATTCATTCCTTATCCTGCTGTGCCATCATGAGGCCATTGTTTCTATTCCATTTCAAACTACAGTAAAGCATATTGATTATAAAATTATACATTTTTTTCTTATTTAGTTTGTTTCTCCTCTCTAGGGTTTATGATGCGTTTCATATTTATTTTATAACATATGCCATGGTGGTGTATATTTGATTTGGCATTGAAATAGCCAAATGTGTCAGTAATATCGAAATAACATTCAGGCTGTACAGTGTATGTCTATAGGTACTTAAGGTGTTAAACACATACCATGCTGTTTTTTCAAATAAGACATTTGTGAGAGTGACATCTTCAGTTACTTGCTGTAGTATCACTTGAATCGTACAGTATGCAAAAGAAGATATGATTGACTCTTCAATAGAAAAAAAAACTCTACTAAAAACAAGAGTGTTGATGGAAATAATTCCCAATGTACATTGCTGCCTGAAGTACATCTGTTTTTCTTCTCCACAGATCTTTGAGAAAATGTAAAGGCACATAACAGAAGAACACAGAAGAACTGTTTGCAAACTGCAGTGCTATTCTATGGCACAACATTACACAAGAACATAGGCTATGCAATACATACTGCTAGCTATCTCTCAGTGAATGAACCAAAGGGTCATTCCCATTCCCATAGCACTTGATAAACTGCTTGTCTCAATGCCAGACAACATCTGTTTGTTACTCAATTCCATGAGAGGATCCGACAAGATCTCTTCGTAGTGGTACAGTGGGCTAGCTGCATGTAAAACAAGAAACTACATCATGTATAGTGAAACGAATAAAGATAAAAAAAAAACTTACTGAGTCCTAAAGTTGTAAAAGAATGAACCACTGGAGAATTGTTGTTCATACATATTCTTGTAAGCACCAATGTTTTGTGTGTGTGTGTTGTAAAATTGAAATGTTTCTGTCCTTATAGCTAAAATCAACCACTTTGGGGGAAGTTCCCAATCTTTAATGATGTGTATGTAATTTTGTAATTTATTATTTGGTCTCTAACAGATTAAAAACTGAAGTTATTCCTTTTCTGGACCAAACCCATTAGCACAATGTCAAACAAGTGCACATGTCCTCTGTTGTAGTGCTACCACAAACAGCCCTAAAGAACTACATCCCTGCTGCCACATGCCTGTTTTTTTTTTTTCAATTTCTTATGCCCAATGTGTATGGAGCTTACAGTGGAAACTGAAACATACCCTCCTCCCATGCCCAATGACCCAGTGCCAAATCATCATGATTTAGACATTCCCCTCAATCCCTTATTCATGATTTGGTGGAGGGGATAGTTGCCCTTAAATTCAGCTAGCTCAGGCTCCCCTACCCTCAGTGTGCCTGCTCCATTCCTATTATTTCAAGACACACACATATATGTAATCATGCAGTTGGGAAGGTGTGGTGAAGCATTTGCATTACTGATGATGCTAGGAAGGCTGTTTGTCTATCCAGCATTAAGAATGACCTAATTGCTGCACCCCAATCCTACTGGTTGCATGCCCTCTTGCAGCTGTGCCTGACAACAGTTACAGTGAAGCTGGCATGTTGATGTGGGGGGGGGGGCAACTGTATGAGCTAGCTTGATGAAAAGACCACTACCCTCAAAAAAAAATCATGGATAAGGTGTCAGTGGGGGGGGGGCTTCTAAAAAAAGACAATCTGTGAACTTTGTGGGGTCAGTTTAGGGAAGTGGGTGTCTATTTAAAACATGACCTCAGTACTACTAGCACAGTGCCATGAGCCTCTATACTGTAAGAAAATTTAAGGATAAAAGAGTGTGACAATAGGGACAGGGGATGTGATAGGAAGGACTATCTGATGGGGGGGTGGCCAGTCAACTAGCCCTGGCCACCTACTATAGGGAGGAATATATGTTTCTTTAGATAATTATAAAATATACAACTTACAAGTTTTTTTTTTATTATTTTGTTTTCCTCTTGAGCACTGGAGTATGGAACAACACATAGCCAGGTATGTAGGGTGCTGAGTATGAGGATTATCTGGGTATTCGAGCAAAAGAAACTCATACACCCCTGATGATATGGCTACGCATATCAATCAGACCATCATGCCTGATTGCATTTGTTCAAATACAAGAACAAGTCCCTCATGTTCATGGCAATTGCATGATACAGACTGTGTTTGTATCCCACAAAGGCCAAAACTGCTGCAACAGGGGGCTGATGCAATATTGAGAGAAGACGGGCAAGCTACATTATGGTGATAGTGGAGAAGCACTAAAGTATACAACATGCATATTGGGGGGGGGGCATCACCAGAATAGGACGTGCATAGAGATATTAAGATATTTGGTGCCACATAAATGTGATCCCATGCTAAATTGCATGGCACAACGAAGAAGAAGACAAAGAATAAGGATCAGCATTTGCATAGTGCTTTTCCTACACATTGTGTTCCAAATCACTTTACAAGTTGTGCTAGACAGGTAGTGAAGTGATTGAACATGTAGTGGCAGATATTTCACACATCAACACCCGCAAATGGCCTTCTACAATTGTATGAAATAGTTTTATGTGAAGGGGAATGTAGTCAAGGACACCAGAAAAATTCCCCTACTCTGCTTCCTGTGAGCAGGGGAGACCCATTTTCCCGTGGGACCAAGATGGCTGCCTCTGGACTTGCTGTGGAGTACATGGAGGTGTTGGAGGCAGGGCGGTCGGTCTCCTCCCCTGTCTCTGGATTGCCAGAGACCTCATCGATTCTTCTTCAAGCTTCTTCTAATGGATCTAATTTGCATGCATCTCCCAGTTCATTTCCTTCCTCAGAAACCTCGATGGATCAAAGTAAGCAAACAATTGTTTCTTCCCAGTCTGTTCCTATACTGCAACAGCTAGCATCTGCTAAAGAATCTCTACATAATACTGAATGTTTATGACCTACAGATGTGGACGCTTTGCTATTACTTGAGGAAACACACTATCTTACAAAAAAACAGGAGCTTTTAGCACTTAAGAACTCAGCTTTGCAGCTGTCTACTGATTCTGACTCATTGTTGCAGACTGCTGCGTCAGACGCCCGAAAGACAACCTTGACATTTCCACATTCCAATTTGGTCTGTTCGACGATTTCTTCTGCTCCTGCTGCTGAAACTTCTCCTGAAAACCTTGCTGTTTCCTCTGATCTTCTTCCACAAACCTCTGCACCTGACTTGCCCCCTGCAGAGGTTGTTCCTCAGGGAGACTGATCAGTTGACTCTGCTCTTGTTGCAGCAGGGTGGGAGAGGGATCCAGTTGTCGGTACCTGGTGCTCCAGTCCTTCCCCTGTTCGGATCACCCCTGCAGATGCCCCAGCTGTTTCTCCTGTGCAAGACCAGTTGGACTTCACGCTTACGCCTGCTTTGCGCTTAACACAGAATCCAATTCTCAATTTACCAGTTTCCACTTCTCCTGCAGCTCCGTTTTCGGACTCTGACCCTCTTCATTGAAGTTTACCACCCCAGGGCCCTGGTCTACCACCTCAGCTGACTGAATGACCGACTTCTCTTGCTTCTACACCTACTAAAACATTTGCATCTTGTTTTTCTGTTCCCACCCAACAGGCTAAGAGACACAATGCTGTCAGATTACAGTATTTGGGGGGTTTGCCTGAAATGCCTGATAGGGTTTTTGTTGGGCGCACTTTGCTTAAAGACTCCGTGAAATTTGTTGCTTATGATATCCACGTATTAACACATGTTTCTAATGAGTCCCATTTTGATATAAGTTTTAAAACCTTGAAAGGTTTAGAGAAATTTTGGTCCCAATTTCATCTGTTGAAAAATAGCCCTTTATGGTCACCTTTCAGTGCAATTCCTTTAACGAAACCTGCACAAAAGACTGTCACTATTCTGTTTAGAAATGAAGGTGATAGTTTAAATGATATTACAGTTTGGCTGAAACAAAGATGTACAGTGCTCTCTGACCTTGAAGCTATTTTTGATTCTGAAAATTTGTGGACGGAAGGGTGGAAGGTTAGGGTTATGCTCCGGACTACTGATACTGGTATTCAACACCTACCCAATAGTTTTCTGTTAGGCAGGGATAGGGGAGTTTTGTTCTATTCTGGACAACCTAAATCCTGTTATAAGTGCGGTTGCACCTCTCATCTCAGCAGCATTTGTGACACTATTAAATGTACTGTTTGTGGTGGTCTTGGTCATGCAGGCTCACAGTGTACTGAAGAACCTCTCTGTGTTTTATGTGAAGACCTGGGACATACTTTTCAGCAATGTTCCTGGGCTGCCCATAATTCTCCTACTTTAGCTGATGGAGAGAAGCAATGGCTTATTATTACAGTGGCCCAATGCTCTAACATTAAGGGTCCCTCTTCTTTTACTTCTACAGTTGCCCCTTCCCCCTCCTACTACTTTAGCTGAATCACATAGTGTAGTTTCCAATGCCACTGTAGTAACTGCTGGGGAGGATTTGGCTGAGCCTATCCCGCAACCTTTTATGTTTTCTCTACCTCCCCACCCTCCTTCTTCCCCAGTTCTTCCTAGCTGTTCTACTTCAGGTGGCTCTTCTATGGGACCCCCCCCAGCTCCATTAGAAACAATGGAACCTCACAGGCACCAGACAGGGGTGCCCCCTTTCCCCTCTTGTATTTAATATATATTTAGAACCCCTTATTCAGAATCTGGTAGCCACTCCAAACATTCAGGGGATCCAGGTGCGGAACCAAAGATATACTCTTTCAGCGTACAGGGACGATCTACTGTTGCACTTAGAAGACCCGCAAGATAGCCTACCAGCTCTTTTGAAGCAGGCTGGGGCCTTTTCCAAGGTTTCCTATTATAAGCTCAACCTCAACAAAACTAAAGTATTCCCCCTGAATAATAGGATTTTCCGAGGAGAGGTGATTAACTTTGCTCTTTCATGGGAGTCGAAATCCCTCTTGTATTTGGGAATCCAACTGACAAGAGATATTACATCTACGGTGAAAGTCAACCTTTCAGACTTACTGACTAAAATAAAAGCAGATTTTGATAGATGGGGTGCTCTCCCCCTATTGCTTTGGGGAAGGATCACTACAGTGAAGATGAATGTGCTGCCCTGTATCTTATACCCAATGGGTATGCTAGGCTGCTTTCTCCCTAAAAAATGGTTCGTCAAGCTGCAATCAATGCTGAATACCTTTATTTGGCAGGGAAAGTGTGTTAGAAGGTCCTATTTCAAATTAACTGCTCCAAAAGAGCAGAGTAGTCTTGCTGTTCCCTCCTTTTTTTTTTGTATTACTGTACCCATCAGCTGAGGAAGCTAGCCCGTTGGGCACAGGAACCATACACTGTAAACCTGCAAGATTACTTGCCAGAGTGGCTGGAAATAGAGCAGTACCTTGCAGCCAAGTATAAGTTTACCCTTATGGCTTTATTATATACCACCCCTCGGGCAATTTCTAGACCCTTAAAGTCCACCCTGATGGGATGGTCTATCAAAGCGTTACATCAGCTGCAAGTGGATATGGCCACTAACTGGCATACCTCTCTTGAACAACCCATATTGGGTAACCCCAATTTCAGAATTGGGCGTCTACCTATCCCATTGTCTTACTGGCCTAGTTTGATAAGGAAGAAAGTTGCGGATATGTATGCTGATGGAGAAATAATCTCCTTCTCCACTTTCCGAGACAGATTTGATATGCATGTTAGTAGTATTTTCCAATATAGACAGCTCAAGGAGGTTATAATCTCCTACAGAGGTAAAACCTGGAGCCCCGAGGTGGAGAAGGTGGATTTATCCTCTATTTTGATATTGACCAGGCAATCCCATGCAATCTCCTTAGTTTATAAACAGTTACAAGCATTACAGAGCAACCTGCCTCAGGGCATTTGCTATTATTGGATTCAGGAGTCGCCACTGGGCACCGAGGCAGATCTCTGGAAGAAACTATGGTGTAATTCCTACAGTTTCATTAAACAGGATAGATTGCACCTTATCCAATATAATATCATGCACAATTTATATTTTACTCCTTTTAAACTTCACAAATTGGGGTGACTCTCTTCCTTGGCCTGTACTAGATGTGGAGGCGAGCTGGGTACTTTGTTCCATATGTTGTGGACATGCCCAAAAGTGCAAACCTTCTGACAGGCAATTAGGCACTCCTTGGATTCACTCTTGGGGTTGGACCCTTTATTTATCCCAGAAGTTTGTCTACTGAATTTTTTTCCTCAGGGTACACCCAAGGTCACAAAAGGCCATATGGCCCTAGTTGCCATAATAGCAAAGTTGGTTATAATGCTGCACTGGAAGGATAGTGTATCCCCACCTATTCTGGAATGGCATAAAGAAGTTTTGCTGGCATTGCAGTTGGAGAAACACATGTGTCTAATGCGTAATAGGTACACAACATTCCAGAGCAGATGGGGACCATTAGAGGCCCTGCTTACCATTTGGAGGACCCAATCAGGCTAGAATATAGACCATTGAGTGATCACCTACCTGAGTGACACATGAGTAACACTTGGCTCTGGGGGGGAGAGTAAAAGGAGGATTTGATATACGGGGTGGAGTGGAAGGGAGGGATGTTTATGGGTGGTGGGGGGATGATGGATTTCTTTGAAAATGCCTGTTGTATGCTACTCATTGTTTTAATGCCATCTCCCCTCGGGGGGAATGTGTTTTATGTAACTTTATTTGAAAATAATAAAGCTTATTGAATTAAAAAAAAGAAACTATGGAATCTTCCCCTTCTGACCCTTTTACTACACCTTCTAGAATTACAAGGGGTTCAACAAAGTTTGGTTCACCTTCCTCTAAGGCTCAGAGGGTAGAGACTTGCCCTTTGATGAATAAATATGAATTGCTGTGACATACTTCTGAAAACACAGACTCTGACTCTTCTTCTGTCCAGTCCTCTCACCCTGAACTTACTACAGATACTGAAGTCCCTGTCGACAATGTGGGGTCCCAAAAAAGGAAAGCCAAGGCCAAGACTAAACATAAAGAATGTACACCGAGGAAGGGTAGACAGAGATGATTGCTGTGCATATGTCTACTTCTTTTGCAATACATACTGTTAATGTTAACAGTATAAAAAAACAACATAAGAGGGATTTAGTTTTTTGGTTTTTGTCTTGCCTTACTGCTGGTCTCATACTTCTACAAGATGTTATATTCCATTCTTTGCCTGAAATTTCTGGGGCCCAAAAATCCTGGCATTTAGGCCCCTCATATTGGTCATTTGGATAGGAGACATGTTCTGGGGTGGGTTTTTTGTTTCATCTTCCTAATGTCTCTATTATTAAGATTCTAGATTTATGCCCTGGCAGAGTATTATTGATAGACGTTAGGTTCCTTTCTATCCTTTTTCAGATTATCAATATTTATGCCCCACAAACTAAGTCGCTTAGGATTGAACTCTTGAAAGTGATTCGACCCTATCTTTACACCTCTATGCACGTCATTTTTGGTGGTGATTTCAATTGTGGGTTGTCCACTAAGGACAGGTCCTCGGTCTCAAAAACCACAAAATTATTTTGTGATACCACTTTTCTCAAAAATCTTTTATTTTCTGCAAAACTGAAGGATGCATATCTTTCTCTCACCCAGACACATACCCCTACCTTTCATAAAGGCTCTTTAGCTACCCGGATAGATTTTTGTTTGTGTCCTCCTTTTTACAAACTTCCGCTGCTGAAGTACAGGTGGCTGAATTTTCAGATCATGATTTGCTTACCATTTTCCTTGGTCTTAAGAATGTTGCTACTTTTGGTCCTGGCAC
Source organism: Neoceratodus forsteri (assembly GCA_016271365.2). NCBI lineage: Eukaryota > Metazoa > Chordata > Ceratodontiformes > Ceratodontidae > Neoceratodus > Neoceratodus forsteri. Next base: position 437,734,981 of record CM028137.1, on the reverse strand, counting down.
TTGGAAATTTAATGTTTCCTTATTGGAGAATTCTCTGTTGTTAACACTTTTTAAATATTTTTTCCAAAACAGAAAATCTGTGTTTTTTCTTTACGATGATCCTTGGTGGTTAGATATGAAGAGGGGTTTGATGAAATTACTGAAATCCTTTAGCAAAACCCATCATGAAGATTGTTATTTCACATACCATAGGACACAACATCATCTGCAAAAACTCCCTACCCTTTCGTATACCACTGGCCAGGATTTTTCACAAATTAGTACCCTGAAAAAATCTTTAATGTAATATCACTCCAAAAAATATGCTTCAATGCAACAACGTCAGCGTTCTAGTGTAAAAGGTGCCTATGATGTGATCTACCCATTTGCACATTTTTCTAAACAGATTACGGGGAGAACCATTGATACTATTTTGACTGAAGCTGGTCATACAATTACGGATTCTATGCTTATCCAAAATTATGTGGCTGAGTATACTCAAAACGTATTCAGTCCATTCCCTATATGTCTACATGATATATTGACCTTCCTTAGTCCCATTTCTGTTCCTGATGTGCAACAATCAGTATCTGATATGCTTGCTTGTGATATTCAGGCAAGAGAAGTAGTTGAGGTCATCACAATTCTGCGATCTGGAGTATCTCCAGGCTTGGATGGCCTTCCGAATGAGCTTTATAAATTGCTTAATAATGAGTTGAGCATGGAATTGACCACAGTTTATAACTTCCTTTTAAAAGCTGATACTTTGCCATTAGAATTTAATATGGGTAGTACCTTCTATATCCATAAGAAAGGAGACAGAAAATGACTTACTAATTGGAGGCCTCTTATCCTATTGAATATGGACTTTAAAACTTTAACTGAAATTATTGCTCTCCATCTAGCAAAGTTGGCCCCTCTTGTTATTTCAAAATCTCAATCTAGTAATGTTCCAGGCAGAAGTATACATAATCATGTCCTTTTATTACGGGAATTGGTGGAACATGGCAATTCAAATAGGTTAACAGGTCTCCTGTATTCATTGTATCAAAGACAGGCATTTAATTCAGTGAGTCATGACTTTTTATGGCAGGTTTTGAGACATTATAGGGTTCCTGTGACTACTCTCTCCTGGTTATGCTTATTATATTCTACAGCCACTTCTATCCCTCTTGTTAATGGCTGGAAGGGTCCTTTGATACCTTTAAAAAGAGGTGTTAGACAAGGGTGCCCACTCAGTCTCCTTTTGTATATCTTTTTTTTGGATCCCTTACTTCGCACCATTAATACGGCACACAGTGTTAGGCCTATTTGTTCCTTACCACTTTCTGTTTTGCCTATGCTGATGACATGAGTTTAATAGTAGCTGATGTTCCTTCGGCAGATGAATCTCTCCATCTCTGTAAGTCCTTTGGTCTTGTTTCAGGAGCATCCCTGAACTTGGAGAAATGTGTCAGTCGATGGCATGGATCTCAGCAGTCGAATGATGTAATAGTTTCCAGTATTGCACTTTGTGACACCCCTATTAAGATTTTGGGCATTCTGTTTAGTTCAGATCCTTTAGACATTCTCAACTGGACTCCCAAACTGGACCTAGCGCAGGACAAAGTTTCTCTTTGGAACACCTGGAAACTCAGTAAAAAAAAGAGGGTTTACTTGATAAAGTCTCACTTGCTCCTGATTTTTTTGTTTTTGGCTTATGTTTTTCCCCCTCCCCATGTTTTGGAAACCAGACTTCTGAGTATATGTTTTCAGGCCTTATGGGGCAGCTGCCTGAATCCCATTAAGCCTTCTATTACCTGCTTATCTTTCAAGGAAGGTGGTCTTAATTTGATACACCCATTATTTTTTTATAATAGTTTATTTTTTGTGACTAATCTTAGACCACTTTTAGTTAATTATGATGTGGGATGGGAATTTTATTTTTTTTCAATCTTGTCAACCCTGGTTTCATCTTTGGGACCTTAACACTTTGAGACAGGTTAAACATGTATCTTCTACCCCTTCTTATCTTCGCGATACCTTTTACCATTTAGAACAATGGAAGATTACTAGCCATATGATTATGACTCAAATAGGAAAGCCATTTATAATTTTTTGATAGATATCACTTGTGCAGACCTTGTAATTTTTCCCAAATGTCCCCCTACTTCCTCGCCTGCTTTATACACACTGTTAAGGAATCCTCGCATCCCCCAGAAGATGTGGGATCTACATTGGCTTAGTTGTCATGAACGGATCAATATTAAGGCAAATCATAAACATAAACAGCTGAATGAAAGATTGTGTTCCAGACCTTTATGTGTAAATCAGGATGAAACAATACAACACCTGTTTTTTCTTTGTTCCTATATCACTGGTTTTTGGTTATTTTTAGCGAACAAATGGAAGGAACCTTTATTTACTTCTGTTACTTATGAGATGTTATTGTATGGTAGGTTTCCAGCAACCTGGAAAAAGTGGAATATTGACACTCTAAACTTATTGTTTACCATCATTAAATGGCATTTATGGACTGCTTGCTGTCTTTTAACCTTGCAGCAAAAATATATGTCCCACCTTTGGTGGTCCAAAGTATTGAACAGGATTTAAAAGATGTTTATTTTTCTGAAATAAGAAGTTTGTCATCTGGATCATTGTTTGCTTTATGGAAATGCTTACCATGGGTGACTGATTCTGATTTTCCTGTTACATGAGTCTTTTGTATTTATTTTTGTCAATGTGATTTTGGTTTGTAGTTTCTTTGTCAATAAAAATTTCCCCTACTCCATTACTGGCAGTAGGGGGACTTGCTGCCTGTGAGTAGGATCACTTGTGGTGAGACTTGGTGGAGGATGGACATCATGGAGAATGGAGAGCAGTTGGACTCTACTATCATGACTAAGGAATCTACTGAGCCAGCTAGGAGTCTGTATCTGGATAAGGACTTAGAGGATGGTGATGTTTTTGTCTCAACAGAGGATTTAATGATATCTGCTGTACTAGTAAAGAATGGAAACCTTTCTACAATGATTGTTACTGAGGACTGACCAGAGCAGCTCAAGCTGCAGCTTGCAGAACTAGCATGGGCACAAGAACACGTTAAGAAACAGCTGTTTTGGTTATACTCTGAGGATTCATCTATCACTGCTTTACCTACAGCTGTCACTGATATGAACTCTGAGTCTGTGCCTCCAGTTCCCAACAAGGATCAGTTGGGTGAGTTGTTGCAAGCATATTCTACTTTAATTCAGCCTAAACAGCCTTTTTGTACTACAGCATTGGCTGGCAGTAGAGAATCTGAAGGGATTCAGTGCCAAAAGCCATTAGCAGAATCAGGATCACTTGCGGTCTCTCCCGGCTTACCGGTGGTTGCTACAGTGAATTCTAAAGCCCTGGATGTGTCTACCTCAGAGCACGGAGGCTCCATTTCCACCAGGCTTACTATCACACTAACTAAAGAAGCAGGATTTGTTTTCCATGCTCCTATTGAAACATCCTCTTCAGCACTACAAACTATGGAGGAAAACTGTATGTTTCAGACAGAGTCACTTAATCAGGAGGGAGTTTCTAAATTCTCTTTCATGAAACAGTCTCAGTCACATCACGAGAAGTTTGGGGAGGAAGGAAAAGAGAAGAGAGCAGCAGTGATTTTTTCCAAATTGGTAACCCATGCCTGATTGGGACCCCAAATTTAATTTTTCTCAAAATGAACCAACATAGAAGCCACAGTTACCTATTTCACATATAACTCCTGGAACTACTGAAGGGGTACGGGGGGAGATGGGCCTTCTGTTTTAGCCTCACGGGCCACTGCTCCAGTAGCCAGTATTATTTTGGCATCCGAGCAACCTGCTGATACAGTACAGGGTAATCCTAAAATGGAGAAACCTCTGATGTCAGAATTATTTTTTAAAATTAAAAAAGAAGCAGCACCACGTAGAAATGCTGTATGACTGGGATATAATGGGGGTTTGGAGGTCAGGCCTGATAGACAATATGTAGGTAAAAGTTTATTAAAATATTCTTTGCATTTCTTGCCCAGAGAGGTGTTTGCATTTATAAATATATCTGGAGAAGATAACTTTGATGTGAGCTTTCACTTAGCCTACACCTTGGATTTATTTTGGGAGCTGTACAACCAGGTAAAATTTCCCCCACATGGACTTCCTTTTTGGTGATCCCTTTAACAAAGCCCTTAATTAAATATGTTACAATAATGTTTAGGAATGAGGGAGTTCATGTGGATGATATTTCATACAAGTTGTCTCAAAAATGTGAGATCTTGAGTTCTCCTGAAGCTATATTAGATTCAGAACAGTTATGGACAGGGGGATGGTGGTTCAAAGTTAAGCTCAAGCAAATGGATACTGGGATAGAACATATTCCAAACTCCTTTTTGTTAGGCCAGGATAGGGGGTTTGCTTTTATGCTGGACAGCCCAGGGCCTGTTACAAATGTGGTTCCAGAACATACTTGTCCAGTTTATGTGATAAGCCTCAATGTAACAATTGTGGTGAAATTGGTCATATTGCTTTCCAATATGCTAATTTAACCAAATGTGATCTCTGTGAGGAGACTGGTCATGTTTTCTCTGAATGTGTCTGGGCCACAGAAAACAAAGCATCCAGTGGTAGTCCAGATCTTTTAATTCAAAAAGCTCAAGACCTGGCTACAGGTGTTACCCAGACAGTCCCTGTGTATACAGGAGAAGTAGTTATCCCTTCTTCACATCCTTCTCAGGATGCATCTGAGGTACACCCTCCTGATGTTCCAGTGCAGATTTCTCCCATCCCTTCTTCTGTTTGTTATTATGCACAAAAGGAAGGGCCATCTCAGGATTCTTCTATTAATCCACCAGTTATTCAAGTAAGAAGGTCCTCCAGGAACCTTAAACCTCCTCTTGCCCCCCTCCCCCAGCAGAAATGGAAACCAGTAATCCCTTTGCTGTATTGTCTGCACAGTGGGGTGATTCAGAAATGGATTGTCATGAACCTGACTCTCAACCTGTACAGGATAGCCCTCCATCCCCTTTTCAGGTTCGGGAAGGTTATAAGGGTAAAAAGAAAAAGAGAAGGGAAAAAGATGGTTGACCCTCAGGTTTCATAACTGGCTTGTTTTAAACTAGGTTCATTGAATGTTTACAGTTTATTGAAATTTAGAAGAAGGCAGGTGATTTATGATTATATCCATAGTAATTTTCTGGGTGTATGCCTACTACAAGAATCTTGGATGTATACTTTAGATCAGGTCAGGTTTGTCCAAAGAGAATGGTGTTGGAGTCCATCTTATTGGTCCTTTGGACAACAAACAGCGGATGGTTTAAGATTTCTTTTTAATTTTTATGGTTTTTCTTTAATAAAATTAATGTATTTAATCCCGGGGCTGTTAATGATCCTAGATGGGGTTTGGTGATCCATGACATGCAGATTTATTGATGTATACTGTTCACAGTTAAAAGCTGAATGGGTTGCACTTTCTCAGAAGATAAAACCCATCTTACTAACTTTTTTTGAAATCTTTCTTTGTGGATATTTTAATTGTGAGCTAAAATTAGTGGGAAGTAAACCCATGGGTGGGAGGAAAAGATTTACTGTGATTCTAATGAATTATGTCACCTGATAAGATTGTCTGGGCTGGTCAATAGTAGTTGCTATCAGCAAGGTGGTTCAAAATCCACTTATAAAAGACACCTATATACATCCACTATAGATTACATTTTTCTTTCAGATAATCTCCCCTTTATTTTTTACACCTTCCCGGTTTCCTTTTCAGATCACATGCTCCTCCAGTGTAATTTTTCCCCTCATTCTTTACCAATCATTCAGAAAGCACAATGGAAACTTAGTGCACTTTTGTTAAAAGCCAGTCAGAAAAGACTTGCCTGCTCCTGTTGGAAGCTGAGAAACTTGCTATAATGCAGAGAACAAACTAGAACGCATTTGAGGAACTGGGAACTTGGTAAAACATAATATTGTAGGGGACTAGGAAGGTAGCTACACTTTCTACAGAAAGTTTCATTATTTTCTTATTGGCATTAAGAATTGCAGGATTCCATTAAAGTGTAGTAATTTTATAACCAGAGGGGTTGAAATACAACTGAAGTTGCTTGATTTCTGTGCTAGACACATAGGATTTGGAAGGGTATTTGTGCAATATTTTAGAAGTGTCCTGCTGGCTGAACAGTGAGTTCATTTTTATCCCTGGATTCAGTAGAGTGGTTTGTGTAGAAGCAGTGGTCTAGTACATTGTGGTTTTGGTTGACTTACTATAAAGGGCAGTACTCACCAGGGTGGTGGAGCAGTGGTGTATTTGATTGTTTCTAACAGTTCACCAGTGGTTGTGGCCTACTCACCCACCTTCCCTCACCCTCCACACCAAGGCATGACATTTCCTTTATAGCCAAGGTTATGACATCACTTCCTCAACAGGTCTTGGAGCAGAACTGGCATATTCTTAATTACCCAGCACAGTGCATAAAGGGTAAGTACACACAAACAAAAAAAAATAATATATTACTCATTGTATATTATAAGGAAGAGGGACATGTGGGGAGTGGTGCAATGCACTGGCTGTGGGGCAGCAATTTTCCGGGAGACATTCTGGAACCTGCGTTGCTGCCCTATTTGCAGGCAACTGTCAGCTCTGAGGGAGTAGGTTGCCCACCTCCAGGCTGAACTGGCAAGGACTAAGGAGGCCTCCCCCACCCAAAGAGCACCAGTTCCACAACCACTACCTCAGAAGTTGCCATGTGTGAAGAGCAGATGGACCACAGTAGGTTTGGGGAGGGTGAGGGTGGTGGAACAGAGGAGTAGCCACTGAGTTGCACCTCTACACAAATCATATATCAGTCTGGCAAATCAAGGTTCCTCTATGATGACACCCTCATTGGAGACCAAGAAGAATGCTGGGGACATCCACAAGGTAGACCCACAAAAAAAATGGCAAGGGACACCACAGGGGAAAGAAACTGCTTCTGATAGGGGACTCAATTGTTAGGGGTGTAGACCTGGGGAAGGGAGAGAAGAGGGAAGTAAGGTGCCTGCCTGGTGCCATGGCTTGGAGGGACAGGAAGCGAATCCTCAGGATTGCAGAAGCAGCATCACAGGAGAGGAAACTAGATATCATTGTCCACCTCGGGACAAGTGACCTAGCTAGGCATGAGATCAGTGCAGTGCAGGATGAATTTGTGGAGTTGGGGAGGGGCCTCAAACAAGTAGCAAGCACGGTAACCTTCTCAGAGGTGCTGCCAGTCTATGGCAGGGGTGAGGCTAGGGTACTGCACACCATGCAGTTTAATGAATGGTTTCAAAACTGGTGCAGAGCCCAGGGCTTTGGCTTCACTGGGGACTGGAGGTCCACCTGGAGAGATGAAGGTCTATACTGGCATGATGGTCTGCATCTGTCCAGGAAGGGAAACACGCTCCTAGGTGACAGGTTTAAAGGCTTCCTTGGCAAGCTTTTAAACTAGCCAACGGGGGAGGTACTGATAGGAAACAGGAAAGTTCAAGTCTCCCCCCACAAAACATGGCAGGTAATAGGGTAAACACTGAGGTACAGAGCTTGACAGAGGGCAGGACAGGGGTAAATGGAAAAATGGACAAGAGCAAAAATAGCAGGGATGGGGTAAAAAAGGATAAAGCCAACATTAAATGGAGGACAATGAGTACCAATGCCCGTAGTCTGGGAAACAAACTTCCAGAGCTAGTAGCCCTGATGGAAGAGGAACACTTGGATATTGTGGCAGTCACAGAAACATGGTACACGGAGAACCATGACTGGGATGTCAACATACCAGGGTACACAATCTACAGAAGGGACAGGGAGGGTAAAAGAGGAGGTGGAGTAGCTATCTACATAAGGGAAGGGATCAAAGCTACAGGACTAAAAAGTAAAGAGGGAGGACAAGAGGAACTCTGGGTCACCTTGGAGACAGGGAATGGCATCACAATCTGCACAGGGGTTGTATACAGACCCCCATCTCAAGGGGAGGAAATGGAAAAGAAAATGATAGAGGGCATTCTCAAAATGGCTGAAAAAGGGGAGATACTGTTGATGGGGGACCTGAATATGTCAGATGTTAACTGGGTGACATGGACTGCAGCCACATCCAAGAGCAGGGTCATTCTCGATGCCCTACAGGGAGCATGTCTTAGACAGCTAGTGGTGGAACCCACTCAGGAGGGAGCAATATTAGACCTTGTACTCTCAAATGGAGAGAGGATCACAAACTTAGAAGTCAGTAGACATCTGGGAACAAGCGACCACTGCACAGTGTGCTTCACAATAAACACAGCCATGGAGACAAGCCATACAAAGACAAGGATACTGGACTTTAGAAGGGCTGACTTTGGCATAATGGGTGAATACCTGAGGAATGCATTAGCAAATGGTCAGAAAGGAGGGGTGGAAGAACAATGGAGAAAAATCAAAACTGCCATCATGGAGGCAACAAGCCTTTGTGTGAAACAAATAAAGAAAACAAAGCGGAATAAAAAAACACTATGGCTCTCAAAAGAGGTGTCAGGGAAGGTTAAGGAGAAAAAGGCTGCATTCAAAAAGTATAAGGAATCACAGATGGAGCACGATAGGGAAATGTATTAATTAAAGCAGAAAGAAATGGGGAAGGCAGTCAGAAAAGCAAAGGCTCAAACCGAGGAAAAGATATCCAACTCAGTTAAGAAGGGGGATAAAACCTTTTATAGGTACATTAGGAAGCATAGAAAGGTTAAGGGAGGGATTGTGAAGATTAATAAAGGAGAGGGGAGGTGGGCAGAGGGAGACAGTGAAAAAGCAGAGATACTGAATGAATACTTTTGCTCAGTATTCACAAAAGAAGAAGAGGAGGCGTTACCTTAACCAAACAGTAGAAGCACTCTGGATAGTGGGGTTGACACCAGTCCATTTACAGAAGAAAGACTACTGAAAGAACTCCTAAAACTCAAGGCAGACAAAGCAATGGGGCCTGATGGGATTCACCCTAGAATCCTAAAAGAGCTAAGGGAGAACCTAGTGACACCACTAACCACATTTTTTAACAAATCATGGGAAGATGGGGTGGTACCTGAGGACTGAAGGAGAGCAGATGTGATTCCCCTTCACAAAAGTGGGAGCAAGGCAGAACCAGGAAACTACAGATCTGCTAGTTTGACCTCAGTGGTGGGGAAAATGATGGAATCACTTCTGAAAGAAAGAATTGTTGAGTACCTAGAGGCCAGCAGGGCACAGGACCCAAGGCAGCATGGATTCACAGCAGGAAGGTCATGTCAGATGAATCTAATTGATTTATTTGACTAGGTGACCAAAGTAATAGACCAGGAAGGGGCTGTGGATATGGCCTACCTAGACTTTAGCAAGGCATTTGACACAGTCCCGCACAAAAGATTAATAATAAAGTTAGCCAGCCTGGAAGTGGGTCCCAGGGTGGTAGCCAGGGTAGCAAACTGGCTGCACAACAGGACACAGAAGGTAATAGTGAATGGAACACATTCTGAAGAAAGGGGGGTTACTAGTGGAGCACCTCAGGGCTCAGTACTGGGTCCAGTCCTCTTTAACATCTTTATAGGTGACATTGCAGAGGGTCTGGAAGGAAAGGTATGCCTCTTTGTGGATGACACAAATATCTGTAACAGAGTTGATACACAAGGTGCAGTACAAAGGATGAGAAGGGACTTGGCAAGGTTGGAGGAATGGTCAGACATATGACAACTTAGATTCAATGCAAAGAAGTGCAAAGTAATGCACCTGGGAAATAAAAATCCAGGAGAAGAGTACACAGTAGCAGTGGCGGTACTAACTACAACAATAATGGAAAGGGATCTGGGTGTAGTCATAACAGATGACCTAAAGGTGGGTAAGCAATGTGAGAAGTCAGTAAGGAGAGCCAGGGGGATACTGGGATGCATAGGGAGGGGCATCACAAGTAGAAAAAGGGAAGTGGTTATCCCTCTATACAGACAGTTGGTGAGACCCCATCTGGAGTACTGCGTGCAGTTTTGGAGACCTCAGCTATGCAAGGACATAGACAGGATGGAAGCAGTCCAGAGGAGGGCAACTAAAATGGTGCAGGGTCTACATCAGAAACCATATGAAAAGAGACTGAGAGAGCTTAATATGTATACCCTTGATGAAAGGAGGGACAGGGGGGACATGATAGAAACTTTTAAGTACCTCAAGGGAATCAACAAAGTTCAGGAGGGTAGCATCTTTCAGAAAAAGAGATGTGTAAGAACAAGGTGGCACAATTTAAAGTTAGAGGGGGGATGGCTCAGGGGTAATGTGAAGAAATTCTTTTCAACAGAGAGAGTGGTGGACACATGGAACCACCCTTCTAGAGAGGTTGTGGGGTCTAAAACAGTGGGGGAATTCAAACATGCATGGGACAGACATAAGGCAATTATAGTGGGGGGGGTTGCAGGAAGTAGGCTGTTGGTTAACTAGAACCTGCAGCTTATCCAATAGGTAGGGAAATGGGCAGACTGGGTGGGCCAAGTGGTCCTTATCTGCCATCAAAGTCTATGTTTCTATGTTTCTATGTATTATTTAATATCCAAGCAATACTTTTTGTTAGACTTACAGTCTCTTTTTTATATGATGACTTGGGGCAATGATGGAGAGACTCTAAAGAAGATTTACGTAGTCTGCTAAAAAATCAAGAGAGGTCCAGGGAAAATTTTAAATGTCTTCATTATTTAAAATTGCGTCAGCAGTTATATTATTTAATTTCTGTTGCAAATACCTCAAGAGGTGATTTTTCTTCCCAAATACTAGCTTTAAAGCAACAACTTCAGGAGGTGCAATATAGTAGAGCTGACACATTACAGGTGCTTTTTCAATATGGCATGAAAAAGCATCCTTATGGTGATCCTTATGAAGCCTTTAAAAAATATAAAAATAACACACATTTAGTAGAGCTTTTGAATCAGGAAGGATGACTTGTGCAGGATCCAAAGGGCCTTCAAGCTGTTATAAAGACATTTTTACTTTCTCACACACCAGTGGTGCCTCCTAGTGTGGAAGATATAAGGACGTTTTTAAATAAGATAAAACTTCCGGATACTAAATTTAATAAATCTCTATCTGTTTATAAATTTGTCCCATCACATGTGCAGAAATTTTAACTGCTATTAAATCTCAAAAATTAGGCACTTCACCTGGGATTGATGGACTGACTTCTGAACTATATAAAACTTTTCCTTCTGACTTTTCTGAATGTTTAGAACTTGTATTTAATTTTTTTTTACCTCTGTGGAATTTCCAGTTTGGTTCTCTGAGGGGTTATTAATTTTTCTTTAAATCTGGGGATACAGAACTCCTAGAAAATTGGAGACCAATTGTGATCTTGAATTCTGATTACAAACTTTTGGCAGGAATCCTGAATACTCGGCTTAAACAATTTGCTGCCACTGTACTTTCCCCTTCTCAATACTGTGGGCTTCCGGAGAAAAAAATTCAACATGCTCATATAATTATCCAAGATTTGATAGAACATTCTAGTCTGTATAAACATTCTGGGTGTATTATTTCGGTAGACCAAATGAGGCCTTCAGTCAGGTTTATCACTCATTCCTATTTATGACTTTAAAACAGTATGGGGCTCTAGAAGTTTTTTTAATGTGGGTAAAATCACTGTATAATCATGCTATTATCCACCCAATCATACAGAAAGAAATTGGGGAGGGGTTCCATGTTCTCACTGGGGTGTGTCAAGGCTGTCCCTTAAGCCCTTTATTATATGCTTTCATAATAGATACATTAATTCGATCACTTTCACAATATCCAATTTGGAAAGGGGTCTTATGACCTCCTACATTGGAAGAATTACATGTGCAGGCTAATGCTGATGATCTGGGTGTGTTTTTTCCCAACTACAAACAGGTGGCATTATTTTTGGATTTTATGAATTCTTATTCTTTTGTTTCCAATTCAAAAATTAATAAAACAAAAAGCCAGGGTTAATTTATTGGGGTCGGCTATCCGTCAGAAATTATTATTCAGGGACTCCGCATCTCATCAGATCCTATAAAAATTTTAGGACTATTGTATGGGCCTCAGACTCTTCCAGAGTTGAATTGGGAAAATGCACTAGCTTCTATAGATAGGAACATTCAAATTTGGAAACATTGGAAATTGTCAAAATTGAAACGTGTACAAGTAATTAAACAATTTTTAATTCCTGGTTTATTATACACTGCAATTATATTTCCATTACCAATAAGGTTAGAAATGAGGCTTTACAGTTTATTTTTCCAGATGGCATGGGGTAACAGACTCAACCCTATATAAAGGCAATTCACATATCTTGCAAAAGAAAAAGGGGGAATAGGGATGGTGGATCCAGTTTTTTTTTTTCATACATTATTTATAGCACAAAATATTAGGGTTGGGTTGTTGCCAGTTACATCTATATATGGGTTATTAATGAAACATGTATTGGCTCATTATTATTCTGTTTGGCTTATGAGTCCTCCTAAGCCCTTCAGAAATTATTAATACCGCAATATTTTTTGCCAGTTGCAAAAAAGCTTTTTAAATGGGGTTTACTGGCCCAGGTAGTAAAGGATAGTAAAGGACCACAGTTATATAATACAGTAATGTTGTTATTATATCTGGTTGAACCAGCTTTTAAAAACTGTTCTTCAATCAGAACTGTGGAAGTGCTCTAGAGATTAAATAATCCTAGACTGCCAGAATACATGTGGGAGTTTTTATGGCTCACAGTTTATGGAAGGATTGGGATTAGGGGTAATGCTAAGCATAAAGCTTTAAATGAAAGAATTTGCCCCTTTTTAGAGTGCGTGGCTCAGGAAGAAACAGTGGAGCATTTTTTAATTTTTTTGTACATATGCCAGGTCTCTTTGGAAATTCCTAGCTTTCAAATGGAATATGAGATGGTTATTGTATTTGGATTATGACACACTGGTTTTGGGTCACTCGCCTCAGTTAGGAAAGACTTATAATATAGAGATTTGCAGATTTTTTGCTGTTGTTTCATATATTATTTATGGCAGGCTAGGTGCCAAGGTTTTGTATCAAAAACTGATGTCCTTTGATACAGTAGGGTTATTGATTCAAGGGGCCATGGAAATAATTTTCCTTAAAGATTTAGGGTTTTCAACCCTAGGAAGGTGACGAATTGGTGGAATGGATTCACAAGGTTTATAAAATATAAATAGTAAAAGATAGTATTAATTATATTGTAGTCGGGGGAGAGGTGGGTTTATAAGGGTATGATTATGCTCTCATTTGTTATGTATGTTTATAATACTTATTTTGATTATGTTATTCTTTTCTGTCTACAATAACTCAGAAGAACACCAAAATTCAGGGAGTAACAGGTCCTATGCATCCTTTTTTTGAGAACCAGTGTACTCTGCTAAAAGGCATAATGCCAAAAGATTCATTTATAAGGGTGGTTTAGAGGTGTTTCCAGACTGTTTGTTTGTTACCAGAACACTACAGAAAGAGTTTATGAAGTACACTGTGGCAGAAATGTATGGATTAATACATGTCTGGTGAACAAATCTTTGATATCAGCTACAAACTCAACAATGGTATACATAAATTTTGGGAACTGTATCATAATCTGAGATTGTGGTCACCCTTACATGCAATCCCCATGACCAAACCAGCACACAGAACAACAACTACACTCTTTCAAATTGAAGGGGTCAGTGTGACTGATCTCTTATATTGGCTCAAACAGAAATGCACAGTCATGGGGAGTCCTGAGGTTATTTTTGATGATGAAAAAATATGGACTGGGGGTGGAGAGTGCAGATTGTAATGCATGCTACTGAAACTAGTTTGCAACATTTACCTAAGAGTTTTATTTGTAGGGCATAACAGAGAAGTTTTATTTTATCAATCCAAGGCTTGTTACAGATGTGGGGAAACACTTCATATCAGTAGCCTTTGTGATAAATTAAAATGTACATTATGTGGAGAACTGGGGCACATGAGTGGGCATTGCCAAAATGAACAGCTCTGTAATTTATGTGATAATAAGGGCCATTCTTACCACACCTATCTCTGGGCAGCACACAACCAGCCAAATCAAACAGATAGTGAAGAGCAAAGATTGCTTATTGCTATAGCTCAAAGGACATGGGGTAGATCCTTCCCAATTGCTTTGCCTCCACCTCCACCCCCAAACCTCAAAAGGCAATAAAGAGAGAGAGCAGACCACAGGGACCAGAGTAGGAGGACAAGAAGTCCGGAACATTAGTGAAGAGAGGCACCCAGCCTGGCTTCAGAAGCTCCCCCTCAGGGAAATCATGAAGAAGAAAGTGGCCTAACACTGCAGCAAAGGGAAAGGGACATGATAGAGGAAATGCCCCCTCCACCACCCCAAGTATAATCAGAGACAAAGAAAACTAGAACATCTACTAGGAGCAGGCACAATTGATCTCAGCCAACACCTAAGGTTCTGAAAACAATAGAGATCCCAGTCACCAATAGGCTTGATGCCTTAACAGATATTTCTGAAACCTCAGGTAATGAGTCTGACAACTCTTCGATATAATCCTCTTTACCAGATGTGAGTTCGGATAAGGAAAACCCCCTGCCACTAGAAAATGTTAACCCCCCCCCATCACATCAAAACCTCCCACAAAAGCAAAAGCCAAACTCAAGCATGCTGGGCAAACTGGAAGTACAACAAAGCAACCGCCATGATTGACATGCACCCTACACTATAATAAATACAGCTTTGTGTTACACCACACTCATTTAATGTAAATAGTGTCAAGAACCAGAGCAAAAAACAAGCTGTGTTTTCATACTTAAGATCTTTAAGCACTGGTACCTTTCATCTGCAGGATACAAGATTACATACCCTACAGTACATCAAGGATGCAACACAGCAGTGGCAAGTGGGGCCGTCCTACTGGTCCATAGGTCTGGATCCCTGCTCTCGTGTTGCAATTTTATTTTCAGGTATTCAGTTTCACTTAATAAAAGTTTTGGACATTCTTCCAGGCAGGGTGCTACTTGTTTAAGTTAGAATATATGCAACCATATATAGAATATTGAATGTCTATGCAGCACAAACAAAAGCAAAAAGAGTGTCACTCTTCCAGCTTATCCAGCCCTATTTGTACTCCTCACAACAGGTGATCTTAGGAGGAGATTTTAATTGCAGTCTACCACTAACAGACAGAGGCAAGAACACAAAGACTAAAAAGATCTATTGTGACATGACATTTCTGAGCTAAATGATCCATGACACACATTTAGTAGATGTGCATAACTCTCCACCAGGAATGGCTGAACCCACATTTTTTAAGGGACCACTGGCCACATGAATAGATAATTTTTTCTATTTCCCCTTCACTTCAGATTAAGAAAGCAGAAGTGTGGGTCCTGAATTTTCAGACCATAAGATTTTGAGGGTGATAATAGGCACAAAAAACTAGTCAGCTTATGGTCCAGGAACCTGGATTTTTTTTTTAATTTATTTTGCTTTTTCTCACCCCTCTGTCATCCTGTCAGGCTTCTGCCCTGGTCACGGTGCCCCCAAGACTCCACTGCCTAATTAGCCCCTCACTCCCCCAATCACTCCTGGCATACCCCCCAGGAGGTGGGACACGGCACCATAGGAGGGACTGGTGCCATGGGACTGTATATGGTTGGGGGAGCCCTTTGCCAGGCAGCTTATCAATTCTCAGGGGCAGGGCATCATAGAGACATCTGACAGAGAGGGATTTTTTATTTTCTATAGGCTGGGGCAGAGACGTGCAATGACTCCAGCATCTGTCCTGCCCCAGTGCTCCTTGATAATGCACCGGTGCTCAGGGTGATGCACCCAGCCACCGTTAGGTGTCACTCTCACATCGAGCACAGAAACACCACTCCCACTGGAGAAGGAGAGCAGTCTGAGGGATGCTCAATCCTTCTCCACCCAGCCGTCCCTCTGACAACCCGGGCTCATTCCCGAACCCAGTTCACTGGAATCACAAGCAGAAATTCACACACTGTGCCGGCAGGCCAGCTAGGAACCTGGAAATTTAATTTGTCACTATTAGAATCTCCTGAAATCATTCAGAAAACTTCTTATTTTCTTGAAGCTAGAAAATCTCAGTATGAACTATATGATGACCCACCCCCCCCCTTGTGGTGCAAAGTTACTATTCAAGATTTAACTCTATTATTAAAGTCACTTACTAAGAATAAAAGGAACATTACCAGTATCTTCAAAACAGAATGCAGCTTCTGAAATTATCAATATCACATATAACTGGTCAAGACTTTGCTACACAGATTCACAATATTAAGAAAAAATGATAGAAATTTATCAATCACAAGCCCAGAATCTGAAAACTCTGCAAAGATTCTCAACACAGGGTAAGAAAAAATGCACATGCCCTTAGGAAATGTGTAATACCAATACCAAACAAAAACAAATGGGGAGCATGTGGTATAGTAACCATGCCCAATGTACATAGCCCCCAGAAATCCAGAAAATTTTGGACAGTTACAATCAGCAACTGTTTTTGCCTTTGCATATCAAAGAACAAGATTATGAAACATTTTGTTTTATAATTTAGAGAATCCCAAGTGTTCTAAGGAATAAGCTGAACTATTAGAACAGGATATACAGCAGGAGGAGCTAATACAAGCACTAAATACTGTGGCCAAAAATAAATCTCCAGGTAGTGATGGCTTAACTAATTAACTATACAAATACATAGGTAATAAGCTCCTGGTATAATTCACAAAGGTCTTTACATATATCCTTGGAATCACACCCTTTCCCTCAGAATGACAAATTGGCAAATAATCTACATTTTCAAGAAAGGTAACAAATGTGATATATAGAACTGGGGGCTAATTTCTCTCTTGAACAATGATTTTAAACTACTTGCCAAAATTCTAAACTCTAGGTTATTAACGATGGCAGGATATTTAATTTCCCCTGCACAGGCATGTTCAGTTCCAGGTAGAAGAATAACTGACCATTTGATCCCGTTAAGAGAATTATTTGAGCAGGGACAAAGAGGGAATGCAGAAGGTGTGGTATTATCATTAGATCATAGGAAAGCATTTGATTCGGTCAGCCATGGTTATTTATGGGCTGTTTTAAAACAATATGGGAGACCTACTAAATTCATAGACTGGATGAAATGTCTGCACAGAACAGTGACAGTAACCCCATTGATGCACGGTTGGAAGAGAGCAATGTGTGCTGTAGGTAAAGGAGTAAGATAAGGATGCCCTATGAGCCCCATTCTTTTTGAGTTTAGTATTGATCCCCTTTTAAGGCTTTTAAACAAATTTATTCAACTCCAACACATAACACTAATGGATAAGACTCTGCAGTTTGTTTCAATTGCTTATGAAGATGATATATGTACAAGACAAAAAACCTCTGTGTGCAAACACTGAAGCAAGGGTTACCCCAAAGGGCATTTGGCTGGGAGGCCAAGTTTCAAGAAAATACAAAATCACACATGCCCCCACAATGCAAAGCACCATGGGCTGCATATGCAAATCACCACAGAATGTTATGCTGGTCCAACTTTAAGCAGAATTGCATGGTGCCAAAAGGCCTCTCACACAGTTTGCAAAGGATGCTAACAGAAGTGATCTATGTATCCTAGTCCAGGATCCAAGATCAGCCTCTGAAGCTATACAGTATGTAGTCAGTATGAAGCATATACTGGCATATCCCTGAATAAAGAAAAATGTGTAGCAAAGCTACTAGGGGAAGATAGTCCAGGGTTAAAATATATTAAAGGAATAAGAATTACAAAAGAACCAGTGAAGATTCTTGGAATCATCTATGGTTCTGAGCAAGATGAAAGAATGAGCTGGGAACTAAAAATAAGACAAGGTCAGCTACTCATTATAGGCTGAAAAAAGTGGAAGCATAATGAGCAAAATAGGGTTTATCTAGTCAAAACATTCTTAGTGCCACTATATCTATATGTCAGTCACATTTTTCCACCACCAAAGCAATTATAAATGCTTATCTTGAGCATTTTCTTCCAAGCAATCTGGGGAAATCGATTGAACCCAATTAAAATAAATATTACATATTTAGAAGTATAGCATGGGGGATTAGGAATGATTAATCCCATCTCCTTCTTTTTCAGTAATTTTTGGTATAGAAACTGTAGGCCACTTTTAGTATTTTCAGGGCAAGAATGGACCCCCGTTCTCTTATCTACCTGTTCACCATGGCGATCTCAGTGGGAACAAGGGCACCTGAGAGTCTTAAAGAGCTCTATAACCATCCTCGATTATGTCAGAGAAGCATTCCTAAAACTTAAACAATAGCAAGTCACGAGCACGATGATTATTAGTAAATCAAGGAAGGAAATATATGTATGGGTGCAGAGCAGTTTCTTTCATGAAGTTACAACATTTCCTAATTGCCCAGAAGCCTACACTTCCCCTTTAAAGCACCTTGTTAAAGAAACAAGAATACCAATTACAATGTGGCATCTTCACTGGTTGAGCTGCCATGAGAAAATCAATGTCAAGTCTAATCATAAACATAAACAGCTGGAAAATAGGTTTTGTAGTAGGCATCAGTGTTTCCAGGAGGTGGAAAAAATTCATCATTTATTTTTTACATGCTCATATATTCAGTGATTTTGGGCATTATTGGCTACTGAATAAAGGGCTCCATGGTTTCAGAGCATAACGTATGAGGCATTGATGTATGGAAATTATACAGGGCATGCTCTAAGATGGACTAAGAGTACATTAAATGTTTTGCTAATAGTAATCAAATGGTTTATCTGGAATGTCAGATCATTATTCACCATACAACAGAAGCAAATCAACCATATTGAATTAATTGCTAAAATCCAACGTGAACTTAATACTATTTATATAAAAGAAGCTATCATGCTCACCCAGGATGATTTAAGGGCAAGCTGTAGAAATGTGCCTTGG
The DNA here is from genome assembly GCA_016271365.2 of Neoceratodus forsteri. NCBI lineage: Eukaryota > Metazoa > Chordata > Ceratodontiformes > Ceratodontidae > Neoceratodus > Neoceratodus forsteri. Next base: position 437,716,120 of record CM028137.1, on the reverse strand, counting down.
TTTACAGATTCAGACACCCCAGTAACTTGAGCCATTTTACTATAATAGCAATGAAATCATATTGTTGGCTATTTAAGTGCTACAGTCCTTAAATTAATGACAAGCTTTTCCCTTATTTCTCTTACTTTTTCTGGAACTTACAAAGTATTGCTTATGACTGATGCAAGCCTTTATAACATTATTTTAGCATGTTTTTGGTTTACTTTTTACTTTTCACTTACTGAGTAGTAGGAGACTACTATTAAAGAAAATGTGACTATGTATTGACAATTCTGTTATGCATTATTTGTTTGATTTTTCCTTTAATAAACACCCCTACTCTTTTTGGATGGTAGGGTGAGCTGCTGCTTGTTTCTGGCCACCAGCCATGATGGCCAACAATGGAGGAGGTGGAGGAGAAGGAGAAGAAGGTGAAGTTGAAGTGAGAGACCTACTTTTGTCCCCTGTTTCAGACCAACAAATGATAACTGTTGCAGAAATTGTGGATTTTGTAAATCAAACGGAAATTCTGATGGAGACTTCAGGAGAAAAGGTTATGGAGACAGTGCTTCAGTCTACAGAACATATACAGCAGAATATAGAAATGGTGTGTCCAATGGAAATTCTAGTAAAGGCTGCTACGGAAGAAATAAAACAAAAATTAATTGACCTGCTAGCTGAAGAGGACATGTGGTATCAGAGGGAAAGAGAGAGAGAGAGCATATTCAATGCCAAAAGCAAGCTGTTAAAAAAGCTAGTACTCCTTCAGTTGCTTCCACAAATGAACCCTTATCAATATCAGCTAAGTTCGCAGAGTTGTCACATAGTTGAATGCATGGAATGCAGAATCAAAGCAGTATCGCTGCAGCAAAGTCAGGAGCTCTATAGTATTTTTTTTATTTTTTATTTTATTTAGATCTTGGATTACAAATACCTTTGAGCTTACAGCTCTTTTACAAAGGTTCCATGTCAGCAGCATAATACAACAGGTTAACAGAAAAAGCAAGCATTTGTCAATGCCGAATGTTGCTTGCTTCTATGTGCTGTTTAGGTATTTGGAAGTCATTGGAAGTGCAAATATTGAAAATTTGCGAACTTATGAGCGTGCGTAGGAACTGCGCAATGCATGTTCGTAAAACAGTCATTTTTAGGAATTTTTTCACCAAATTTTCAACATAGCCATTTTAAGACCTCTGCTCATGAACAGTGTCACTGTGATTTTCTTAATTTGTCCTGTACATTGATTTTGCACACCGACTGCGCCATTCTGTGCTACATGGGCGGAAACACATTTTGGGTGAGATGTGAAAAATGACAGCTATACTACTCATAAGAAGGTCTGGTAAAATGGCAATGTTGAAAATCTGGAGTGAAAATATTGAAATTTCATGAACTTATGAGCCTGCGTAGGAACTGCGCAACGCACGCTCATAAAACAGTCATTGTTTGGAATTTGGCACCAATTTTCAACATGGGATTTTGGGACCTTATCATGAATGATGTCACTGTCATGGTGGTATTCAGGCCCAAGGGTGATTTTCAGTCACTGCACAGTCACTCGTGGAAATCACCAGCGACTGAGCTCTTTCTCCATGACAATTATCTCATGAGAATCCAAAACCATGTTGAAAATTTGGTGAAAAATTCCCAAAATGCCTGAGATATGCAACAAAGTTGAAACCGCCTATCTAGCCCATTATACAGCTTACGGCATTTCCTCAGTTACGTAGTCGGCTTTGAAGAGTGCAGGCGTGTTCCCAGTCCACCGAAGATCGTCGCGTAGTCGGAGGAGTAAGTATTGGGTGTGGAGTGTGGGGAGGTTAGGTGTGCAGTGGGTGGTGCGGTTGTGGGAGGGTTGGGAGGCGTGCACGGGACCGTTTCGTTTTCAGGTATTTAAAAAAAAAAAAGCGACGGCGTGGGACCCTTTGCCATGCTGGGGTGGGCTCCCAACATGGCATGAGGATGTTGGGGGCATTCAGCTGGCCGGAGTGAAGGCACCTATCGTGCCATGGAATTTGTGGAGGCGTTCAGCCGGCGGAGGATTAGGCACCCCATCAGCAAGGACCACTTGCCATGCTGGGTGGGCTCCCAGCATGGCAACTCTGGGGGAGGGGGATGCAGCTCAGCTGATGGGGATTGGTACCCCACCGGCTTACAGTTGCGGCGCACGCCTGCAGGTGGGGGGCTGCGCATGAGCAGCCTCTTATCGGTACTCAGTGAAGTGTAGCTCCCCCTTTCAACTGTATGCCACTGCATTTTGGAGCGTGTCATAGACAGCTCCAAAATGCATTGTCTTACAGGGGCCGTGCCTACCAGCACACTGACTGAATTGGAGGAGGAGGTGACACACCTCCGAAATGTCCATGATGGCACTATGTTTCTTGCACATGCGTGCAAGCAACATAAAAATGTATGTCAAAACAGTACACATAAAGAAAGGAGACCAACAGGTTTACAGACTAAACAGGGTATGGTAAAATAATTGTAAATAAGAAAAAATAGCAATAGTTGACTTTCACAGTGAATTAAAGAATAGAAATGAGTAACGCTAAGCAGCTTCATGCACAGGAATGCATACAGTAAATTGAAAATCAGCCAAAACAAGCTTTGTCAGTTACTGGTAAAATCACAAGGTAAGTTGAAATCAGCCAACAGAACTTGTCAGGACAGATGATGGGGGCATTAGGTAGAGGGGAGGAAAGGTGAAGGGGTAGGGTAGCAGGGGGAAGGGGATGTCAGAGATAGTACTAAGGAGATTTAACAGTATGGCTCACAGAAAATGCAAGCAGTATTAAAACAAGCTATTTCAGTCACAGAATGCATCATTTTGGAATCAGAGCCCTGGTCACCAGATACAGTGCTAAAATAGACTGGTTGGGTCCAGTCTGCTGAGTGAAAATGGATTCTTATCTCCTTGGACCCTACTGAGTCCCAATGTGGAGACATGCTTCAGAAAGGACTTGCTGGGACTGTATCAAATAGTGCTTCAGAGCCAATACTACGTCAGGAAAAAGAAAAAAAGAACTATGAATACTAGTATGATTTCCTTCAATAAATAATGGGATATTAAGGGATAAACCTGAGCAGCAGGAAAAGTCTGTAAACTTTGACAGTGTTGGAAATAATGAAATTGCTCAAAATGGAAGCAGAAAGACAATAAATGCAACACAACTGCAAACATCACCAGTTTCACCTATGGCGGGGACTTCTAAAGATACTGAACAATTTGCTTTTCCTAGTACTATGACTGTGGGTCTTTTTTAGTTTGAATTACAAGACCCTGTTAAAAGGACTTTTTCAAAACTTTTATTTAAGTTATTGGACCTGTTTCAGAACAGGGGAGAGCCTGCACCCAGGAAAAATGCCATTAGACTACTATATAAAGTTGGTCTGGAAATTGCTCCTGACAGAATTTATATTGCCAGAACTTTGCTCAAAGACTCATTCAGATGTTTTGCCTCTGAAATCTTTGCTTTGACACATATATTGGACAATAACATTGGCATGAGCTTTAAGGCAGTAGAAAGGTTGGACTGATTTAGTCAAAATACAGTTCTTTAAAGGATACACCCTTGTGGTCCCCCTTCATGGCAATTCCTATAACAAAACTAGCTAGCAGAAATATTACAGTCTCATTTAAGAATGAAGGAGTTAATATTTCAGATACATTATTTTGGCTTAAGAAATGGTGTGAGCTACTTGAAGTACCAGGACCCATTATAGACAGTTAGCAAATCTGAACTGGTGTGTGGCACATAAAAGTAAAGTTGGTTTTGTCAAACAATGGTATTTTTCACCTTCCTAGCAACCTGTTTTAAGGTAGAGATCAGGGAACCCTGTTTTATCTTGGACAATCCAAATCATGTCATAAATGTGGGTTCAGACTGCACTTAAGCAATGCATGTGACACCCCAAGGTGCAACCATTGTTTAGACTATGGTACCTTAGCCTTTGCTTGTATGAATTTCTTTAGAAGAAACCTTTGTGAAAGTACCTCTATGTGTATTGCTGCTGGGCTTCACACAATAGTGAGGAAAGCACATCTCACAAGATTCTTTTCTTTAGAGCATAGAATCAGGGAGCAGCATAGGTCTTAAAACTTTGGATGGCATATTTGAGGAAGGAGCAGTTGATTCACTCTGGGTCTAATCCTTCAGGTTTGTAATTACTGAAATAGGTACCCGGAAGTAGTGTTCTACTACCGGAACCTGTAGTTGATAAATTAATTTCTCAGACACCTGAAAATGTGCCCTGCTAAAGGAATTTGAAGGAGGCTCAGTTAAAAATTATATGCCCCCCCATAGGATGCAACTTACCAATTGATTGGAAAAAACAAAAAAAGAGACCCAGAAATAGGCAGGTAATAGATAAGTAACCAAAAGGTAAGGAGAGGAAGTAACATGGGGGAAACTATAGTCCCAACAAAAAAATAAGTTTTTCATACTGGCATCTAGAAAACAGTGGAGTGGCACAGAGGGAGAGGGTGAGAATTCTGAGAGGTCTTCTCTTGCCTCCTTGGTTAATGATATGGTATGGTAAAATTTCATTTATACAGTGATAAAGGCAAGGCAAGGCAAAATTTATTTAAAAGACGCCCAATCCTGGAGGTTCTGGGTGCCGTACAAACATTAAAACAGGCATTTAAATATAATAAATATAAACATTACACATAAGAATACAAATCTTGCAAAAAGAAAAGAAGCAGGCCATAGCTATAAATATTCATCTAAACATTAAATGCTTTAGAAAAGAAAAAGGCCTTAAGCTGGGCCTTAAAAACATCTACTGATGAGGCTTCTCTGACCATAGTTGGTAAGGAATTCCACAGAACAGGGGCCGCAGCCCTAAATGCTCTATCGCCGGCAGATTTCAGCCTAGTTCTGGGGATGGTCAGGAAGCATTCATTGGAGGAATGAAGAGGGCGTGAGGAGAAGGCAGGTAACAGAAGGTCTAACAGGTAACCAGGGCCCTGCCCGTGTAGGGCCTTATAGGTGAGAAGACCCACCTTAAAGAGGACTCTCCACCTGACTGGCAGCCAGTGCAATTCACACAAAACCCGGTGTAATATGGCAAAACTTTTGCTGCCCGGTCAACAACCGGGCAGCTGCGTTTTGCACCACCTACAATCTGCGGAGAGATCCTCCCGTGACCCCGAGATAGAGCGCATTACAGTAATCGAGCCTAGCTGTGACTAAGGCATGTATCAAAGTAGGGAGGTCCAGAGGCGGAACAAGGGACTTAATCCTGGCAATGTTTCTGAGATGGTAAAAACAGGTACGAACCACGGAGGATATTTGAGCCTCCATGGTTAGATCTTTGTCCAGAATCACACCAAGATTTCACACCCAAGAGAGGAGGCCTTCAATGGCACAGATCCTAGGACAAGCCCAGTTTCTGTGTCAGAGGTCATCCTATCATGAACTTTGTTGAGCTCCACTACTAATACCTCCGTCTTATCGGGGTTCAGCCTTGAACCAGCTGGAGGCCATCCAGTCGTTTATCTCGGCCAGACAGATATTAAGCACATCCACTGCATTTGATGTTCCTGGGGCAAAGGAAAAATACAGCTGAGTGTCATCAGCATAGCAATGAAAGCTCAAGCCGTATTTCTTAATGATCCCACCCAGAGGCAGCATATACACTGCGAACAACATTGGAGCCAATACTGATCCCTGAGGAACTCCACAAAGAAGTAGGCTGGGTGTAGATGAGAAATTTCCCATCATGATCCGCTGCCTCCTGTTAGTAAGAAAGCACTCAAACCATTTCATGACATCACTGGTGAGTCCACATAGGTCCCCAAGGTGAGCAAGCAGCACACAATGGTCCACAGTGTCAAATGCTCAGGAGAGATCAAGGAGAACAAGAATTGCCTTGTCTCCCCAGTCTCTAGCCCTGAGAAGATCATTCTGCACCCGAACAAGTGCAGTTTCAGTGCTATGTCTGGCATGAAAGGCCGACTGGAAGGGTTCATGCAACTCATGAGATATGAGGTGCTCTTCCAACTGAAGCGCTACCACCTTCTCAATGACTTTTCCCAAAAATGGAAAGTTAGAGATTGGATGGTAATTTGCCCTGATCTCTGGGTCCAAAGATGGCTTCTTTAAGAGGGGTCTCACCAGAGCCTCCTTCAAGGCATCTGGAAAGACACCCTCAGAAAGGGAACACAGTACAATCAAGGCAAACACTGAGCCAACAGAGTCAACGCATCTCATTAAAAAATGCGTTGGCACCGGATCCAGTTCACAAAAGGTATGCTTCATGTTGGTTGCTACCTCAATAACCTCACTAACCTCCACTGGTCTAAACTCTCCCCAACCAGACGGAGTGCACTGAGAACACATCCGGCGATCACTGCCAGCTATGTCATTGCTGACTGAAGGAGCCACCCGCCGGATCGCGGACACCCTGTCCGAAAAGAACCGAGCAAAATCCTCACAATCAGTATTAGAGGAAACCCTCCTGAGCCATAGACAGACTGGATGTAAAAGTCTATCGACAGTCCAGAAAAGTGAGGCCAGTCGGTTCCTTCTGGCAGCAATCTCTTTAGACAAAAACGCTGTTTTCTTACAGTTGATTGCCTCCTGGTACCCAGCATAATGGGCACGTAGGGCCAGTTTGTCCATGTCCAGGTGGGATCTCCTCCAGCAGCGCTCCAATCTCCGACCCATCCTCTTCATATCCCTGAGCTCGCCATCAAACCATGGCGATCTTAGGTACGAATTCACAAGGCTTACCTGTTTATATAAACATGGTTAAAGACTTGATCAGGAGGATGCAGCCATGGAAGTTTCAGCAGCAAAGAGAAAACAAACCATAGCAAGAGCCAATATGCCTGCAAAATATTGGGACTGTGGGCAGTGAGAAATGTGTGAACAAGAGGATATGGGAAATTATTGAGAATGAAATAATACAGTTTTATTACGGAAAAAAGCTGCGTAATGCTGGAAAAGATAATATCAAAATATTATTGTTATTAATATTTTTGTACATGTTATAGGAGTGGATATATCTAGATATGTGCATTCATAGAATTTGCATCAGTGTGGTGAATAGCACTGACAATTGCTTTATGTGCTTTTTCACCTGTAATAGTAAGATATACATAGGACATACTAAGAAAACATGAGATAGTTTTTTTTGTTTGTGTTTGTATTTTTTTTTTTTAACAGTTATCAAAGTTTGTAGAAGTAGTGAGGTTTGGACCTGGGAAGTGCCACTTTCCATGTCAGTGCACTAATCACACTGCCTCAGCATTATCTTTACACTCTGAGGAGAACACTTAGATTACAAATACTTGTTATCAATGTATATGTTTACTATAGAAGACAGTTAACTTGATATACACATCCAGGTGCAATGTTTCAGAAGAGATAAGCAATAGACGTTTACATTTTCTTAACTATATATGCAATACAGTAAAAATAAATGTCAAGGAAACAGATTAATTACACTGGATAGACCAAATGAGATCTTATTTGGTTGGGGTTCTATCTAGAATTTGGTGATAGAAGCACAGGAAGGTCAGAGGACTTGCCGAAGGTCACAGAAGTATTTTTTTCAACCTAGTGCCCATATTTTACTTAGTGTTCCATTCAAATCATTGGTCCACATTGCTACTGTTTTGCCCATTATGCTTCTTAACAATGACAATAAAAACTGCAATTAATCATAAATAAAGCAGTACTATATATTTGTAATTTTCTTCAGCTAAACCAGTGTTTTGGGAGGTACTGCTGCCACTCTCCTTTTCTCATTCCTGCATTAATATATTTTGTAAAACATTTTAATCCAGGGTCAGATCTAGAAATGTTGGAGGGGTAGGCTCGATGCATGGGGGGGGTTGTATTTTCTATGACCGACACATTATATTTCCTATGTACTTAAATAAATGGTATATCTGTCTCAGCCTCTCTCCTTCATGCAATACAGTAACAATAAATGTCAAGGAAACACATTAATTACACCACATAGTCTAACTGAAATCTTATTTTCTTGGCGTTCCTTCTAGAATTTGGTGACAGAAGCACAGATAGGTCATCGGACTTGCCAAAGGTCACAGTGTTGTTTTTTTTTTTCAACCTAGTTTCCATATTTTAGTGTTCCATTCAAATCACTAGTCCATATTGCTGCTGTTTTGGTCTTTGCTCTTCTTAACAATGACAATAAAAATTATGAGCAGTCATAAATAAAGTAGCATGGCATATTAGTAGTTTTTTTCAGCTAAACCAGTGTTTCAGGAGGTACTGTAGGCACTCTTCTTTTCTCATTTCTGAGTTACTATATTTTGTAAAACATTTTAAGACAGTGACAGATCTAGAAATGATGGAGTTGGGTCTCGATGCATGGGGGGGTGCTGTATTTTCTATGACTGACACATTATATTGCACATCTACAGTACTTAAAGAAATGTCAGCTCTGTTTCAGCCTCTCTCCTGCATTCTTTAATTGCACTCCGGTTAAACAAAATGAACTTGCAATAGCTAAAGCAGGCAATACTGTCAAGGTGAAGACATACCAGAGTTTTCAGCAATACCCTGGTTACCTATGCCACCCCAACCCCTTACCCACAATCTACCTTGCCACTACCAGCTGCACCCTGGGTACACTTCACCAGTTGCACAGTCCTACACATGTGCCCCCCACTCGACAATACCTGGTTGCTTGATAACAGCACCATGGTTGGTCTATATGCCAACCTGTCCCTACTGTGCCACATCGCATATCATCGGGGCTGCCATATGGAATCCACTAGCTGCCCATAAATTAAAAAGAAACACAAGTCTATATTACTGGACTTGTGCCTCTGCTCACTGAAGTGTCTCCTACTTCTCCTACTGATATCAGGAAACATCCACCCGAATCCTGGCCCTAGTTGTCCCAGCCCCTGGAAAAAGGCAGGAACTCTTACCATTGCAACTCTTAACATCTGCAGCCTACTGCCAAAGCTTGATGCACTACAAGCCTTCACCAGCCAACATAATCCGGACATCCTTGCAATTGTCAAAACATGGCTGACACCTAAAGTCCCAGATCTGGCAATCACCCTGCAGGGCTACAATATTTTCAGACTGAACCATATCTCCAAAAGGGGAGGTGGCTGCATTATCTACATTAAGGATACTCTCTTGGGACACCCTATGTCAACTCCCATGCCCGGCTCCTCTGCCCAGCTCCTACCCATAAAAATCCTACTTGGTCCCAATCAAAAAGCCCTCACCATCATCGCTGTTTATATTCCATCTCGGGAACAAGATCTTGGCATCAAAGAAGTCCTTAACTTCATCAGCTCACAACCCCCTGGCTCTGAACTCATCCTTCTTGGAGACTTCAATATTAACTGGCTCGCATATGATGTCTGCACTCATAAGGATGCCATTGCAGTGGCCAATCTCTCACAACTGGTTACTTCACCTACTAGGATAAATTACAAAACTTACAGCAGCACCCTGCTGGACTGGGTTCTCACCAATCACCCTTCCAGGATCTCCAGTCCCTCTGTTCTCCCAGACTATCTCAGTGACCAGTTCCCGATTTTATGTGAATGGTCTAATAAATTTCAAAAACCACCCCCCTTAGTCATAACCAGCAGAGTCCTTCCATGTAGGAAACTTACCCATCTCAAACAGCACCTATCCCTTCAAGACTGGTTATCTGTTTACAATGCGTCTGATGTTAATGTAGCCCTTGATTACTTCATTACCACCTTCATTAATGCCTGTGACCTCTTTGATCCCACTAAAAAATGGAAAGCAAAAGCCCTCTGTAACCCTTGGATAACTGCGGAGCTCCTCTCACAGCTGAAATCTAGGTACCACCTATGGGTAGTGGCTAAAGCTACAGGCAAACAATCTGATATCCAAAATACAAACATGCCCGTAATGCCTGCACCAAATCCGTTCGTCTCATGAAAAGTTTACATTATGAGGATGTCCTCACCAACACCTGGGGAAAAGGCCGCGCTTTTTGGAACAATATCAAGGACATCACTGGGAAACAATCAAAGTCCCCTCTGGCAATGCTAATGTAGATGGGTCCACTACCCTTGATCCTGTGGTCATTGCCAACACCTTCAACACGGCTTTTACCGATCTCAGCTCTGTTCTTCCACCTGATTTCTTCCTGGCTAATGACACCCCCTCAAGCACTCCCTGTGCTTCATTCAACCAGCCATGCTTCTACTTCAGGGAGATTAAGATGAGCGAAGCTTGCCACCAATTCACCTCGGCCATCTCTAAATCTAGAAGCAGCAGTGACAACCTAGACCTTAAGCTGCTATCACTTTCACTTGATGAGGTCTTTTGCCCCCTCACTAAAATTCTTAACCTCTCCCTCAACAGTAGCACATTCCCAGAAATCTGGAAAACTGCCACAGTGACCTCTGTCCACAAAAATGGGGACAAGACCAGCCACACAAATTATCACCCGATCTCCATATTGCCACCACTCTCCAAGGCACTTGAGCCTATTATTGCAGACCAGCTCACTGACTACTTGGACAAAAACAACATTCTGTGCTCTCAGCAGCATGGTTTTAGAAAAGGGCATAGTACCACCACTGCCCTACTTGAATTTCCTGGCAAAGTGCACAGCTCCCTTGATAAAGGTCTTCTCACTGGGGCTGTCTTCATTGACCTATTGAAGGCATTCGACATAGTCCATCATCAGCTACAGTTTGACCAGCTACTCATTGCTGGCCTTGCACCTGACTCAGCCCTCTGGTTCAGAAGCTACCTAGAAAACCACTCTCAAAGAGTAAAAATTGCCAATGCTCTGTCACATACCTTGCCTGTATGCTCTGGAGTCCCCAAGGGGTCCATACTGGGCCCACTCCTTTTCAGCCTGTTTTTAAACTCCCTACCTTAATCCGGTTTGGAACAAATCATCCTGCATGCAGATGATGCTGTTGTCTTCTCCATGCATCAGGACCCTGCACCACTCCAACTCAGCCTACAGCTTGGATTCAGTGCTGTTGAAACTTGGTTCTCCAATCATAAACTGGTCCTAAATCACAGGAAAACCAAGTCCCTGCTATTCTGTAGTTCTCATGACCATCACAGGCATCACCCCCTCGCCATCTCCACCAAACAGGGATCTATCCTCAAACAACTATCCTCTTTCAAATATCTAGGTACTTTGCTTGACCCCAAGCTCTCCTACTCTGCTCACATTGACAGCATGGCCAAAGCTGCCAATACATGCCTCTGATTGCTCTACAAGCACAGGCAACATCTCACCCCAGAGGCCCTGAAGATTACCATCCAGAGCTCAGTGGTGTCAATTATTGATTATGGCCTCATTATCTATGACCCTGCCTCAACATCCACCCTCCATCATATAACAATTGCCCTAAGCAAAGTTTGCCAACTCACAACTGGTGCCCACCGCCTTACCCACACCTGTTCTCTCTATGCACAAACCGGATGGCTCCAACTCTCCAACCGGATAAAGTATCCCACCTGTGCTATGGTGAGAAAAATCAACCTTGGCCTAACTCCTCCTGGTATTTCTGCCTTATTACATCAAATCACTAACCAGCGGAACACCAGGAGTTCAATAACCCAGAATCTACAAGTCCCTCGCTGTCGTACTACTCAGGGCCAATGCTCCTTCACCTACAGGGCTCCTCTATGACTGAATGGTCTCAGTGACACCATTGCCTCAGCAACTACCGTAGGTCTGTTTAAAACCAGGCTCTGGGCTCATCTCACTGCATCTAGCTCATGTGACTGCCTCACCTAGCTCATGACCTACACAGCTCTAGCCTAATGCTAAGCCCCTTGGCCCCTTCCCTGTCTCCTTCCCCCAGAATCCTGAGGCAACAACATAAAAACCCAGGTCTTCTTACCGCCTCTTTAGTATCTCCATGCCCCTTTTGCCACACTTATTCCTCCCCCTCACCCTACCCCCTGTTCTCCTCCATCTCTCCTTCCCACTTTTCTCGACAAATGCCTCTGGCTGTATCTACCCTCTCTCCCTCTCTCCTCTCTTCAGACAGACAATAGCACTGCAGTACAAGAATTGCTTTACTGTTAATTCAATGTTGTTTCCTTGTTGTATGTTTATCCCTGACGTGGAACCTTTGTAAAAGAGCCTTGGCTCAAAGGTACTTGTAATCCTAGATTTAAATAAATAAATGAAAATAATAAAATACTCTATTTGACAGGCACTGACCACTGGAAATTCCTTGGCTCTTTTCAGGCAGATTTCATTTGGTTATAATAGTTTACAGCCAACCCTAGACACGTATTCCTCCATAGAACAACTAACTTGTACAAGTGCAGAAACAACAAAAGTGTAAGAAGAAAGTATTCCAGATAAGCAATGATGATGGGTACTGTTGATCGAGTCTGCTCTCTGTTGTGCAGAGGACGCTATGCTATCTAGCATCAACTTATAAAGATCATTTGAATGTGTATGACATACAGAAACAATAAATGTCAAGGGATCAGTTTATTTACATTGGAATGCCCAATTGAGATGTTGTTTTGTTGTGGTTCCTTCAATAACTTGGTGACAGAACCACAGGGAGGTCAGGGAACTTGCTAAAGGTCACAGTGGTATTTTTTAACCTACTGTCCTACTCTCATATCTTACACAAGGCTGTGTTCAAATCTCTTGTTCACATCGCTACTGCTGTTGTCTTTATACTTCTGAAAAATGACAAGAACAACTGAAAACAGTTGTAACTAAAGAAGTACTGCATATTAGTCTTTTCTCTCAACTAACAGTGTTTCAGGAAGAACTGTAAGCACTCTCCTGTTCTCACCCCTGCATTCATATATTTTTAAAACAATTTAATCCAGGGAAGGTTATAGAAATGCTGAGCTGGAGGGGGGATCAATGCATGTGATGATGTTTGGGGGGGGGGGGTCGATGTATTTACCATGGCCCATACATTATTAACTAAAGGGCATTTCTGTCTCAGCCTCTCTCTCCTGCATTCTGAACAAATTGCACTCTGGTTAAAACCAGAGTGATTATGTCCCTTGTGACCTGATTAGGGAAGCTCATCTAAACTGCTTATTGCTGTTTATCAGTGCAACTTGCATACATATGACTCCTCACAGCAGCGTTGGAATTACAGGAGGGCTTGCCATGGCTTGGCCCTGGAAGCTCTGAAATGAGCTCAGGTAGCTCACACCTCACTGTCATTGACTTATAATGGGAAGGGGGGCTGTATTTAATGATAGGACCCTTATGAGCCCCCCCAGCTCCCCAAACTCATGAAGTGTAATTCCAACACTGCTTCACAGTAACCAGATCCTGTAAGGCCCACTGTGTTTACTGTCTGCTTAAAACTGTATATCACTTGATTGAGTGTGTTGTATTATCAGGCACTAACATGAACTAAACGATGGAATAGCTGCTACAACACAACTATTTGAATATTGTTTTGTCTGGAAATTCAGGATTACAACATGTTGAAACCCCTTGACAACAGCATTTTAAAGATGCTAAAAATTGAATAACATGTGTTTTATCTGTTACAGTGCTGTAACTCCATTGAGGGATTCTAGTGATATCATTACCTGAAGAGTGAAGCTTGACAGGTTATTGATGTCCCTAGAACCTCAAGATGGAATTGCAGAAACGTAACAGATAGAACCCCTAATGTTTTAGTAATACTGTACATAGCACATCTGCCAGTCTCATTACAAATACCATTACTTGTCATCACACCACCCAACCCTACAGCAGACAGCAACTACAAAGCCAAATACCATCTAACCACCTGCCACAACACTGAACTAGCATCACAAAGCCAAACTCATTACTTGCCATCAGAGAGAGAGAGAGACAGTTACTTGTACATGTACAGGGAGAAAGACAGGCTATTACTTGTCATGACACCACCCATCCCTACAGCAAATTGTACTTACATACCCAAATATTATGACTTGCTATCAAACCACTTGCTCTACATAGAACTGCAACTACAATTTTTTATACATTTTCATTGGTGTCCAGTGGTACCCACTGCACTCCGATTGTCATTTCCATAATATTTCTTTCCCTGGTGTCTTGTGACATACCCAAGCCTATGATTCCCCTCCATGTAAATAATTTATGTATCCCTGGTGTCTAGTGGCACCCCCCACTCTCCCATGCCTGACCCCATAACACTGAACTTTATCTCTGGTGTCTAGTGGCACCCCCCCCACCTTCCAATGTCCACCCTCCTTGGTAGTTATTCTTGCCCCAGTGTCTAGTGGCACCCCCCACCTCCAATGCCCTTTGGAGCCTGAAAAGAATATCTCTGAAGAACATTGCTGAACATCTCATTTAATCAGCAATGACATGCATAAGGCTGAACCTGATCTAGATATTGTGGGAATGTAGACTAGCAATTTTGCACAAACCACTGAAGCATCTAACTGCACTTTCTAATTGTTGTGATACACACAAACACTGACTAATACATATACACATATATTTGTATATATATTACAGTATAACATAACAGTGTACTGTCTACACACACAGAGCATTGCCACACACACACACACACACACACACACACTGCCTTACATGGCATTTATTTACTTATACATCTAACCCTGTATTTTATTGTATTTAGGATAAGCACTGTGACACACTAACACACATGCACTGCTTCATGTTCTGAACAGTGTATGGTACTACAATATAGCATTACAGCCATTTGCAAACTGACTAGAAAAAAGGTTAATGTGCCAGGAAAGGGAGAACAGAGTGCCACACAGTCACACACACACACAAATTTGTTATATAGGAAACATACAGAGTCCTTTGACTCTACCTGCGTGCAACATCTCTTTCTTAGCCAACTTTGTTGTGCTAACTTTGACCAATTAATTTCAAAAATATAAACAAGAACCAGAAAAAATAATACAAAAAAACTCATTAAGTGATTTGCATAAGTTAATGTGTTATTTAGTGTTTAACTAAAACTCATTTTTTAACTCTTGCAAATCTCCTGAACTGATACCAACACTTTACTCTCTGTTGAGCTGAGGCATTTTATAATAGCCTCTGAAATCTGAGCCTCCTTCCTCAGTGTCAGTTACATATGGCTGGAATGGGCTGACTAAGTTGACATGTTTACGAGCTATTAAATCTTTCATGAAAGAGAATACTACCCAGATTGAAACTAGTAATCACATTATCGCATGAAACAGCAGCTGAATGAACATAGCAGATTGCTTTAATTAGCATTAGCAGAGTGACTGCACATCAACTCCAATATTGTCTTATCCATTCAGAATCTGGAGAGCTCCATTTTCTACTGTGATAGCAAGACATCTGCAGAGCTCCACCTTGCCACCTTAAAAATGGAAAATGTGGTACCAGGAAGGGATCAGGTTGCTAGATCCTCTGAGCCAAGAATTGCGATCCCTTCCACTTCATTTTTCACAGATCAGAAAATTGAAAGATATTGGGCTTAATTTTCAAAGTGTGGCACAGGGTTTGCATCAAGCGCTGCACCAAGACACTTAGGTTCTGGCAGTGAGCCTGACCCCTTTGCTGCAACTGTCCTGATTCTCAAATCTCATGCACAACTACAACAGTTTCCACATGTTACGGCAACTTGGGCCAAGTATCTGCTGTAAATTCTAAAAAAACAGCCCCAAGAATGCAGAAAGAGCAGAGAAATTTGGTCTAACTTGTGGAACCTGTGCATGGGATTGAAAATCCTGATCACCAGCCAGGGGATTGCCACAAGCCCTGTGTGTCATATCCTCAGTGCGCCCTCTGCTTGCTGCAATTGAGCCCAAGGACTGCGTAAGTCCAGGTTGGTTAAGGCACCATTGGAGGCTTATGGCCTTTTTTTTAAAATGAACACAATTGTTGTTCTTTAATGGCACTATTTAAACTGTTGTTTAAATATATAGTACATTTGAAAAGCACCACATAAAAAATTGGCTGGTCCCATAATATCTGATTTCAGTCAAACAGTTAAATGCTGTGCTATATTACTTGCCCAGTTGCTCTGTTGGACTTACTCCCTTCCTCCACACAGCTGATTTTCCACCAATCTTAGTTCCTGCAATGTTTTGCACTACAATAAATTATTAAAGGGTGATATCTACTGCTGTGCTGTTCAAGTCACCTTCTTGGATAGTACTGTATTTGTAAACACATTAGGCCAGTCAACACAAGTGCTCACATGCAAATATATAAATTTCTCAGTTCCTGAAATTTTCTCCCAAACAAGAAATTATTAAATTACAGTAATGTGTTTCTGCTGCTACATGGTACTGTGATTTGTATCAGTCTCCCTGCCACATTTCTTGTAATACACTTTAGGGGAAAAGTGGAAAAGCACAACATAGACAAACTCTACTTGCTCAGATTTTTTCTCAAGTACCAGAATAAATAGATCAGAATCCTGCATGATGCTATAAAGTGCTGCACTGTATGTCAGCCCAAACAACACTGTTTTTGCAATGCACTTTAGTGGAAATGGTGTGAAAAACACAATGGGTGGGATATTCAAAAGGGTTGCACTATGCGCAATAGAGTTGCGCCAGCGCAAGTCCGAAAATGCGCCATTCTGTGATATTCAGCGGGAGGCAGTTGCGCCACTGAAAACATGCTGAGCAACAGCGCAACCGAAGGGGGTGGATCCATGCATAAAGAGCACAATGCGATATTCAAAGGCTTGCACAATGCGCAACAGTGGATCAACTGGAAGTTGCGCCACGGCAGTAATGAGCCAAAATAAAAAGGCTCAAGGAAGAGGCACAAGAACTCGACAGGGAATGCTTATGAGACAGCAACAGAGAGCAGGCCACAGCAGCAACCAGTGCAGGCCAGGGAGTAGGCAGGACAGAACAGTGGCAGCTGAAGGTGTGTGGGGCCACAGAGTTTGGAAGCCAGTAGGTGTACCCGGTGCAGTGGAGGTAGCAGTCAGGACAGCGGGGGAACAGAACAACAACAGCTGGGGGGGGGACACAAGCCAGGGAGATGGAAAGTGCCAGCTTTCACATGGAAGTTGTAGTGAGGGGGGTGAGAAGGCATGCTGCAAAGGGACATGGCCGTGGAAGGGCCCGTCGGCGGTATGCCCCCAACAGACAGTACCATGCCTGCATCAGCTTTGAGCTGTATTCCGATGTCGAGATTGTGGGCCGGTACCACCTGAACAGGGCAATACTGAGGCGGCTCTGTGAGCTGTGCACTGATGTGATTCAGGCACCCTCACAACGGAGTCACGCTCTGTCAGTGGAGACAAAGGTAACAGCCTGCATGTGCTTGCTCACCACGGGTACCTTCCAGAGGCCAACAGGGGACACCACAGGCATAATGCAGTTGGCCACGTCACGCATCCTCACCCAATTCCTCAGCACACTGCTGCCACATGCTGCAGAGTACATCCATTTCCCCAGCACCGCGGCAGAGTGTACAGCAAACATACAGGAGTTCCACAGGGTATCACGTATGCCTGGCATGCTAGGGGCGATAGACTGCACCCATGTGGCTATTCACACACCACCTGGCCCCGATGGGGCCACATATCACAACCTGAAGGGGTTCTCCAGTGTCAACTGTCAGGTGGTGTGTGATGCCAGTGGGCGCAACATCAATGTCTGTGCCACGCACCCTGGCAGAGCACATGATTCATTCATATGATACCAGTCTGCACTGTGCCATCGATTCGAGAGTGGGGACATCCCCACAGGACACCTAGTGGGTGAGTATGCATGTAGGAGTGGCAAAGTTGGGGGACGGGTGGGCAAGCCACAGGTGCCATGGGAGTGGCACACAGAGCTAGGCGCAATATGGTCCTGAACATGACACTAACCTCCATTATCTCCACACAGGTGACAGTGGATACCCACTCCGTCCCTGGCTGCTCACACCCTACCGGCACCCACGACCCCATTGCAGCAACGCTTCAATGAGGCACATGCCACCACACGCAACATCATCAAGTGGGTGTTTGGGATGCTGAAGGCATGCTTCCGATGACTAGACACCTCTGGCAGTGCCCTACAGTACAGCCCCTCAAAGGCCTGTGGGATATTCCTGGCCTGTTGTATCCTGCACAACATGGCCAAAGACTGTGGGATAGCCATACAGGTCAAGGAGGGGACAGCGATGGGGACGCTGGTGACACCGGTGATGATGGAGACGAGCAACCCCCCCTGTGGACGGTGTGACCCCCGACTGATCCGGAGGCCCAACTGCACCGGGACACCATCACAGAGGAGCACTGCGCACAACACAGGTAAGTCATGGGGTCATGTGCAACCAACACTGTCCAGGGCACAACCCACATACACACAGGGTAACACACCAGGGGTGCATGACGGCAAGGGGAGTGGAAGGGTACAGGCGCACAAACACACAACCAGGGAGGGGTGAATAGTTACACGCTACATGGACAGACACACACACACACACACACACACACAGCAGGCACAAAGTGCACAGGGGCAGGTGCACAGCAGAGCAGGAACAGACATGTCAAACACTCAGATTCACAGGCCACCCCCATCACCTGTACTGTCCATGTACATGTGTCAGATGCTGGGCACCCTTGCACCTTGGTGTACAGTGCAATGCAGGCATCATCATGCACACGCACCTGTGGACAGCAGTCGGGTGGGTGTGCAGGTGGTCCGTGTGTCAGCGTGTTGGGCAGGGCACCCACCAGTGCACTTCCCACCATGACACACATTGCACACAGGGCAGCACCAGACAGGGCCCACACTGGGAGACAGGTCAGTCATGTGACACTGTGCCACGGCCACCTTGGATGCATGGGTGGCCCCGCCGAGACCCAGCAGCACTGGCAGGCTGAGCATGGGCCACATGGGGTGGCACCGATGGACCACCAAGGGTCCCACTGCGTGAGTGTGACCTTGTCTGCACAGGGGTCTGCAGCATGCCAAACATACCTGCTCCAGGGGTGCTCGGGATGCCCACAGCAGAACCCGGTGTCGACAGGCTGGGTGTCGCACAATGCCGGGAATGGGGAGTGGATAGTATACTGCGTGGGGTGCGCGGTACAGGGGCACCTGACTGTGTGCCCAATGTGGCCACGACAGCGACCAATGCCTGGGTCTGCCTGTCAATGGCAGCGGTCACATCCATCCACATTTGGACAATCTCTGCAAGAATCATCACGTTGTCCCTGCTGTGCCACTCCACAGCCACGCACAGTGTCTCCACGGACGTTGCAACCCACATCTGCTGCTGTACTGATGCCCACAGCAGGCAGGTGTGCTCGTCAAATGGGTCGTCTGCCACATTGGCAACCTGTCCCTCAGGGTATGGAAAGGCCTGATGCTCAACACCCATTGAGGGTGGGCACTGTTCACCAGGACCAGGTATAGGCAAGTCAACAGGCGGTGTGCATATGCCACCGCTGAACCCTGTACCCCCAGTCCCGGTGTGTGACTGCTGCTGCTGCCCCTCCGCCTGCTGTGCCCAAGGGACCAGTCATTCCAATGCTGTGTCAGCAACAGTGCCAGAGACCTGCACAGCTACTGGTGCTGCCCCACTGGTGCTGACAGGCACAGTCTGGGACTGTGCTGGCATGCTGGCACACATGTTGAAACCAGCTAGGTCCATGGGCGTGAGCTGTCCTGCTGTGTGTCCATTATGTGACACACATGCGTCACTGCCCATAGCGGTCATTGCATCATCAATGGTGCAGGTTCATGCCACAGCCACAGTGTGCTGGCATGCTTGCATGCCAGACTGCTGAGACACAGGAAGAGCACCCCCACACCTGACTCACCGACATCGGAGATGGCAGCCATGCATGCACACTGGTGCAATGCACGCCGGCTACCAGCAGAGGTGGATGGACCCTCCTCCAACTCTGGCTGGATGTCCACAGTGCATGGGCCCTCCACCACTGTCCCCTGCAAATGCACAGGATCTGTAACAGAAAGTGAGAACATGTTAGTGCATGGGATCCACCTCCGCCCCGACCATGTCATACCGTGCAGTGATGGGCTACCACCTGTCTGGAAGCCACCTCCTGGAATGCCCTCGAAGGCACTGCACTGCATGGATGCAGCAAGACAGTCCTCCACCGGGGTCAGCTGCACCACCTCTGGCTGGCCCCCACCTGTGGCAGCACATGCTGCCCTGAGGGCTGCCACCTTCTCCTTCACCCTTCTCCTGTCGGTCCCCATCTTCTTCTTACATTCCTGCATGGGGCGCTGGTGACTTCCGTGCAGGTTTATGATGCAAGCTACCCCTTCCCATGCAGCAACACTGGCCTGAGGGGTGCCCAGCCGTCCACTGAGTGGTGGCTCTTCATCCAGGTAGGCCTCGAAGAGTGCCTCTGTTTCAGCCTTTGTGAAGTTGGGCCTCCTCTTCCGCCCACCATCATCCTCCTCACCCAGTCCTTGCTCGGCCATGTCACGGTCTGTATGGGTGGAAGTGGACACCTCTGACTGTGCAGTATACAGCATTATCCCATGACCATAGTCCAGAACATCACACAGCATGCAACCCACCTATCACCTGCAGTAACTGACTATGGCCACTGCAGATCACTGTCGCACATTTATAGCACAATGCATGCAAATTAGGAGTGGAGCAACTTTAATGAGATGCAAATCGTGCCGCTGTGCCATTGAATGGCTGATCAGCAGATTTACGTATGACGGCTGAATATCGTGCTGTTGCACTTTGCGTAATACGGTTGAGCAGGCTGAGCCTATGGTGCAGTTCTGTGACTGCATAGTACACCACACTGCACATGCCCAGGTAGCTTATGCAGGCATCTGCCAAGCTGATGATGTGCTGTGCGCGATCAACGATTCAAGACACGGCCACCATTGTGCCAGTGGCACTACAGCGCTGGTCACCACATGGCGCTGTGGCACAACTGCTCAATAGTCCACTGTGGCACTGGCACGCAGGCGACCAATCGCACTGGACGTGTAGACGTCTGATGATGCTGTGTGTGGCCTTGCGCCACGACCCATGACCTTGTGCCCGACCTTTGCCCCCTTGGCGCTGTACGTCTGCCATGTCTGCAGCTCTATCGCGCTGTTTGGTAACAGAGCGATAGGGACTGACGGCGCTGTATGAACAGCACGATAGGGACAGACAGAGTTGTATTGCACAACATTTCCACATGGGGTTGCCGCGCTGCGGAGTGCCATATTGCCTACTATCAACTTGTAGACATGGCACACAGGAGAGCTCCCCAGTGGAGTGGCTTGGATGTGGCCAACCTAGTGGCCATGGTGGAGCCTCACTATGGGCCACGGTTTGGGGAGGAACCCCTAGACATGGCCCGCACCCATGTGTGGCAGCAGGTGGCTACTGAGCTGGAGCAGATCACTTGGCTGTGCAGAACACCGGAGCAGTGCAGGCACAGGTACAGTGACCTGTGCAGGAGGGAGCGGGCACTGCTGGTGTGCCTCAGGTCCCATGCCAGGAGGGACATTGTGCCTAGGCTAGGTGGGTGAGCTGTCTATGCACCTGTATTGTCTGCAGGGGTAACACTGTGTATTGTGGCCAGAGCATGGGGGAGGGTTGGTCCATGGTTGGCTGTGACAGTGTTTGCAGGTGTGTGATGTATGGGTCTGGCTGTGTGGGCAGGCACACTCATTGGGGCAGGGGGATGTCTGCTTTGGGATCTCACTAATGTGTTTCTCAACGTTTGTTTCCCACAGGCATGGAGGAGCAGAGGAGGGCCTGTGATGAGGCACAGAGGGGTGCTGCGGAGGTGGCCGGCAGAGGTGGCAGCGGTGTGGGCCCACAGCAGCAGCAGCAGCTGCCACAGCAGCAGCAGTGGCTTGATGAGGGTGAGTGTCATTACATCGTGGATGCTATTGCATGCTATGGGGGAAGGGCATGGCCACCATCCATGGACAACACTGCCATGCACATGACATGTGACAGTCAGCACTGTCCAGTGGCACTGCATGTCTGTGAGTGTGTCACTGGTGGTCCATGCAAACACTGGGCACATGGCTGTGGCACTACCTACCCACCATGTAGATATGTCACTGTACTGCCTTGGTTGTGCTGTGCTGGGCATGGGTGGGGTGTGTGTGCAGTGGCACACAAGGCTGTTGCTGCCTGGTTGGGCTTGGCCTGTGCACAGTCACTGTGAGTGGGTGCAGTCCATCACAGGGGCTGGGCACTTGGCTGTATGCCATGCATATTGGGTGGGCTTCAGGGTTGTGGACAGTCATAGCCATTGATTCTGTTCCCTTACCCTAGGTGTCTGGTTTCTTGCAGAATTGAGCAGGCCATCCTGAGGGAGATGAACCAGAGAGGTGTCCAATGCCAGAGGAGGCCACGGGGACAGGGGCAGCCTGCTGATATGCAGCCTGGAGGGCAGCAGCTGCCCCACACCTACCCCTTTACCCTTCCCTCACACCCTGCCTTCCCTCACCAAGTTCTTCACCCCTGCCCCACACCCACCCCTACCTTGTACCCGTACCCCCACCCCTGTATTGTGTATACTTGTAAATAGTTATGGTTGTTCCTGTTGTTGTTGTTGTGTTATTGATTGGAAATATATATATATTTTGTTATGAATACCATGGTGGTCTCTGATTTGCAGCTGGCTATAGGTGCTCAGTTGCAGTGGTGTGCCTGGCATCTGGTGTGGTGTTGTCCTGGGATTGTGTGTGTGTGTGCATGGGGGGGTGTCCCTGGTGTGGTGGTGGCTTTCAGCTGGTCTGGCCGTGTGCTACCACACACTGCTGTGAGGTCCTGGTGGGTCTGGCTTGTATGGTTCTGTTGTATACACACGGTTGCATTGTGCCGGGGGGGGCATGGTGATTCCGGCAGTGCCGGTCACAGTCACCGCTCATGGGTGGTGTCTTGGGGTTCCAGTTTAGGGTGTACTGTGCACAGGAGGGGGGGCTGTTGTACACTTGGGTTGTCCGGCCCCTTTGTGTGGCAGTCTCTGCTTGCCAGTGGGTGTGCTGGGGCTCCATGGCCCAGCTGTGCTTTGTTGGCTTGTCCCCATGGGCCAGTGGATATTCCGTCCCTCCACCAGTGATGCTGTGCTTTGGGTGTGGGGATGTGTTGTTAGTTCTGCAGTGTGTTCCTCTGCCCATCTGTGGCATGGGTGGTGAGCCCCTGCCGACCTCCCTGGTTGTGCAGTTCCATTGCTCTGATGCTGGGGGGGGGGCTCCCTGCTTGCGCTATGGCGCCTAGACTGCTCAGTTGCTGGCCTGTTGCGCTATGGCGCAACATATGTGCCTCAGCTTCCTTCCTGATTGCGCTATGGCGCAGGTTCTGCGATATTCAGACATTGGCTGGTTGAGCAATTTGACTTGCTCCACATTTGAATGTCGCATCTGTTACGCATGTGCGCAATTGACTTGTGCTTGCTCCTGCTATTGCACACATTTTGGGCACAGTTTGAATATCTGTCCCACTATATAAATTCTGTGCTCCCTGAATTTTTGTCAGATACCAGAATAAATATGCCAGGCTGATCCATACTGCTGCACTGTGTCACACTGTGTCAGCCACACCAACACAGGTCATGTAATGAACTTTAGGGTAAATAGCATGAAAAGCATAATATACCTAAAAATCTGTTCTCCTAGAATTGTTCTCAGTGATAAGAAAAAATATGACAGGCTACTGTATGTGGCTATATGGTACCACCCTCTTTATCAGCCCCACCAACATAGTTCTTGTAATGTAATTTAGGTGATAAACATTAGTGCCACAAAATTCTACATCTAATAAATTCTTCTGTTTGGAAATTTTTGCACAAGGAAACAAAATGAGATGGGCTCCTTGAATTAATAAGCTGTTTCTGTATTGTACAAATTTCACACCATAGCACTTGTCCAAAAACACTCTAGTGGCCACATACTCTGGATGTTTTCTTATGAAAGGATAATGCTCCCTTCTGGTATAGATCTGGATGGTAATGTCTGAGTATCGCTGTGTGTCCTATCAACAAAGGTATTGATTTTGCATTTTTTATCTGTTGCCTGGGTGAGGAGGCAAACACAGCACATTTCTAACCATCTTTTGTTTGTATTTCTCTCTTTTAAGGTATTTATCACTAGGGTGATGAAATCCTGTTTCCACATGTGTCTGACCCCAATTTGTTCATTTAATTTAGTAGAGTTTCCTACTGGGGAAAGTATTCTTTTTCTCAGTTTTGTTTTTAAATTCTTGAATGTTATTCATATGTCACACACTAACTAATTTCTACTCCTGTTTCTTTTGTATCAGGACATTTTCAGCTGTGTGGCAAATAACATAGAATCAAGCAGCAGCATCTGGTACATGATTGCTATCCATGATAGGTACAGAGGATGTTTGACTTTAATAAGACCACACACAGTGGTGGAAAAGCTGGAGGTGGAGGTCCAAGACTGAGCAGACAGGGTTGACCACATTTACTATGCATGAACAGCACTATATCCTGTACATAAATTCTGTGGTCTTTGAATTTTTTTCAACTACCAGGATAATATGTCAGGCTGCTACCAGGTGCAGAGCTATGTAGCAGTCATCCTGCCACAGTTTTTGTAATCCAAGATAGCAGAAATGGTGCAAAAATCATAATACAGTACAAGCCACTTAGACGGGACACCCGTTTAAGTGGGACGTTTTCCATAAAACTGATTCCATTCAATGTTAAGTGCATTAGACTTCTAATGTTTAAGTGGGACACAAGATTACCATAATTCTGCTTTAGTGGGACAGTTCTTCAATGACTCTGACCTTTTCCTTGCCTTGTAAGCTCCTGTTAATTGCTCCTGTAATTATATAACTCCTTTAGCAATCACCTGAGCTGTCTGTTTCACGTCACTTGATGATGTTGGTGCTCAGTTCTTTCGGATCTGTTAACCTGCCTGATTGCAACTGCATCACTGCCTGTCATGTCTTTTCCAAGAAACAAACTCACCTTGACTGACAGAGTGCGTGTTCTGGAGGCATTGAACAGCCCAAGCCACTCGCTGTCCTCTGTGGTGGCAGAATTCAAAATTTAAAAAAGCCAAGCAGGAAGGATAAGCAAGAATAGAGAGTCTATCCTTGCTGAATGACGGTCGAACAGTAATCCCACCAGAAAGTGCAAGCGGAAGGGAAAAGATTGCAATGTAGAAGATGCCTTGATGTTGTGGCTGACACAAGCCCTTGATAAGGGAGCTAGACTCTCAGCCCCAATGCTGAAAGCAAAGGCAGTAGAGTTGGCTTCACAAATGGGGCATGCTGAATTTGAAGTGACAGACTGCTGGCTGTCTCAATGGAAACCGAGACACCAGGTTGTCTACAAGCGTGAACATGATGAAAAGCAGGATGCAGATGCATCGGCTACACAGGCTTGGCTTACAGATGTCACCCAGGCATTTTGGCAGGGTACCCACCACCAGATGTTTTCAATGCTGACAAAACAGGTCTATTTTACCGTGGGTACCCTGACTGAGGGCATGCACTGAAACACCAAGAACTCACCGCCGGGAAGAAAGCCAAAGACCGCATATCAGTCCTGTGCTGTGCAAATCAGACCAGGACAGAAAAAAAAAATTGCTAGTGATTGGTAAAAGCAAACTCCCACGTTGCTTTCCCAGGGATGTTCATGTGCTGCCAGTGATTTACATGTCCTCCTGCAATGCCTGGATGACCAGTGCTACCTTCAATGAATGGCTGATGAGTTGGGACTCTGAACTCCAAAGGAGCAAAAGAAAAATATTGTTTTTCGACAACTGTTCCGCTCACCCCCATGATCTTAGCAAATGGCTTAAGTTCATTAAGTTAGTGTTTTTCCCTCCAAACATTACATCGATCCTGCAGCCTATGGACATGGGAGTTATAAAAAACTTAAAGGGCCATTATCACTCCTATGTTGCTGGGAAAATTGTGGCAAGCATTGATGAGGGTGAGACAGCACACGCTGCTGAAATTTCCTGCAAGGTAAATTTACTGGACGCTATCTACATGTTACATCGAGCATGGCAGGCAGTGAAGCCGAGCGCAATCATCAACTGTTTCAACAAAGCAGGATTTGACTGCTGCTATGAAACTGCCACTGCCACCAACAATGCACCAACAGCCGCTGCTGCACTGGAAGATGTAGTCATGCCATTATTTATGGATGCAATTGTGTTTGCAGAGTTTGTAGGCATGGATGACGAGGAACCTACAGTCGGCAAACTAACAGATGGGGAGCTAGTGATTGCAGTTTTTAAAAATGCAGAAACTCAGAATGACAGCACAGATGGCGATGCTGATGATGAGGATGATGGAGCAAAATCAGTCACCACCATTGATGCGGTAGCTGGGCTCAGAACTGCTATGGAGTGGTGCCAACAACATGGTCAGACTGGAGCTTGGGAGCAGCTGTTTCAGACTGAACACTCCCTGCAGGCTCAAGCTGTCAAAGAATCCAAGCAGAGAAGCAGTAACAGACTTCTTCCACCCGTCAACTGCTGGACCATCACAATCATCCATACTTACAAGTGAAGAACCAGCAGACCCATCAGC
Source organism: Neoceratodus forsteri (assembly GCA_016271365.2). Lineage (NCBI taxonomy): Eukaryota > Metazoa > Chordata > Ceratodontiformes > Ceratodontidae > Neoceratodus > Neoceratodus forsteri. The sequence goes on along the minus strand of CM028137.1, from coordinate 437,689,714 downwards.
ATTTGGATTCACATACATTACTGAAGCTACGTCAGTATTGCTGGATGATAGGAGCACAGAAGATTCTGCTGCTAAAACGTACATCGTGCTTTGAATTTACCACATCGTTTAAAGCCAAAAACAAAACAAAAAAAAAATCACGAGTGTGTTACACAAGCATAACAAAACAAAACAAAACAAAAATATATCACGAGTGTGTTACACAAGCATAACAAAACAAAAAAAAATTCACGAGTGTATTACACAAGCATAAAAAAAATATAAAGCCACAAACACACAAACGAAATAGTGTACATACATTTATGTACATGTATGGAGATGGGGGGTAATGTCGTTTCTATTCCCAAAGCTCAAAATCACTAACTTTGTTTATGCGCGACACCCGCTTAAGTGGGACAATCGGCTTTCCACTCAGCTGTCCCACTTAAGCGGCTTCTACTGTATACCAAATATGGTATCCAGTTCCCGTGATTACCTCAGTTAATAAGCCCAACAAACCTTCACCCTAGTCTATCTGCTCCCTCTTTCTAGCACTTACATTTCTCAATCTTCCCCTTCCCCACCCCATCCCTCTCTTCCCTTGCCTTCCCTCATCCCCCCCCCGTACACCAGCATTTCTTTCTGTTTTGATGTTGACAATGCCCCAGGCTGCTCCAATCTCCTTTGCCCCCCCCCATCCTCTTTCCCCACCTTCTTCACCTAAGGTCTCCTTCTTTTGTTTTCCCAAAATCAAGTGTGAAACAATCTCAATTAACTGATTGTTGCTCTTGTATGTGAACACTGTTCTTGTACTGTTTTTTTTTATTTTTTTTCTTTCCTTATTAACTGTATTGTACTGTAATCTGACATGGAACCTTTGTAAAGGAGCCTTGGTTCAAAGGTAATTGTAATCCTAGACCTAAATAAAAAAAAATGTGTGCACTCTGAATTTTTCTCAACTACCAGGACAAATACTTCAGGCTGCTGCATGCTGCTACATCATGTCACACTATGTGTCTGTACAAACATCACAATTCTTGTAACACAATTTAGTGGGAATGGTGTGAAAACCACAATGTACCAAAAATGTGTGCTCCCAGAACTTTTCTCAACTACTAGCAAAAATATGTCAGGTTGCAAAATTCTGCTGCTTGGTATCATGCTATGTGTCTCTCCCACCACCACAACACAGTTCTTGTATTGCACTTAAATGGAAAAGGTGTGAATAGTACAAGATACATAAATTCTGTGCTCCCTGAATTTTTATCAAGTACCAGGATAAATACATTGGGCTGCTGCTTGCAGCTACAAGGTGCTGCACTGTGGGTCAGTCTTTCTGCCACAGGCCTTGTAAGGCACTATAGCGGAACTGGTGCTAAAGTCACAATGTATATAAATTCAGTGCTCCCTGTATTTTTCTTCAGTACCAGAATAAATGTTACAGGCTACTACAATGTGCCATGTTGTGTGTCTCTCCTAATGCCATAATTCTGATATTGCACTTTAGGAGAAATGGTGAAAAAATAACAATATACATAAATTCTTCACTCCCAGAAATGTTCTCAGTTACCAGAAAAAAAATGTGTCAAGTCACTGCATGTTGCTACATTGTGCCACACTGTGTGCCTGTCCCACAGCCACAGTTCTTGTAATGTACTTAGGGGGTAATGCTGTTAAAATAAAAATATACTAAAAATCTGTATTTGCAGAATTTTTCTGATCTTCTAGCGAAAATATTTCAGGCAGCTGCATGCTGCTACACGGTATCATGCTGTGTGTCTGCCCCACCACCACAGTTCTTATAATGCACTTTAGTGGATATGATGTGAAAACACACAATATACATAACATCTGTACTCCCTGAATTTTTATCAGTCATCAAAATAAATAGGTGAGGCTGCAGCTTGCTGCTGCAAGGTGCTGCATTCTGTGTCAGTTCTCCTGACACAGTTCTTATAACACACTTTAGTAGAAATATTGCAAAAAGCACAATGGGCTGCTATTCACCAATGGGCAGGTAATACATGCCAGGGGTGGGTTACCCACCCGTGGAGCTCCGCACATGTGGACAGGAGTGCACCGGCAGCATGCACCACCACTGGCCACCTGTCCGTGGCCCCACCCCCTGGTGCACAGGACTCAGCAGTGTTGCCAGGGCTGGGGTCACAGGTCCAGCCGGGCATCCAATCAGATGCCCTGACTGGGTCCCGCACTGGATCCTTTCCATGGTGGGTGCGTGTTGGCAACATGCCCCCGGATGTCTGATGGCTGGTGGCAGTGGGGGTGAGAGGTGGGTATGTCACTGGCTTGTCCATGATGGGGCACTGAAGTGGTGCACCTGGATATGGGGGGAGGACCGTACCCCCTATATGCCACGAGGGCCTGGTGTCGGCTGGGACTGCAGTGCAGTTGAAGGGGCACCATACCTGGGCTGATGCCCTTGTGTCCCTGGGACACAGTGAGGGGTGGTGTCTCATAGGGGCTGAACACCTGTGTGCTAGACCAGGTAGTGCCTGGCAGACACGGGAGGCAAGGCTGCTGTGGTCCCAGGTGTGGGTGGCCATTCCACCAATGGGTGTGGTGGTGTGTGTGTATCAGGCTTATGGCAGGGTTCTCCCTGGAGTAGCCTGAGCCCACATCCACACCCCTGTGGCCAGCACTATGAACCTAGGTGCATGGCACATAGTTCTGGCATGCTCCTTGCCTGCCTCCAGAGAATTGCTCCTTGCGCAGTTGGGGGATCAGGCATATATGTGCTGTATGCCCCCTTAGAGCATCCCATGCAGGGGGCACATAGGGTGCAGAGTGGTTGTGTGTGTGCAGCCACTTCGCTCCATTAGTGCATAGGGTCCCATAATGCATCAATTCTGTGGTCCCCGATTTTTTTTTCAACTACCAGAATAAATATGTCAGGCTGCTGCATGCTAATACAAGGTGCTGCATTGTGTGTCAGTCCTCTCCCACACAGCTCTTGTAACACACTTTTGGGGAAAAGGTATAAAAATCACAATATGCAGAAAATCTGTAGTCCCAGAATTTTTCTCAGCAACAATAGTAAATACTGCAGGCTGCTTCATCATGCTACATGCTACCATATACAATACCAGACCTGCTTACTTACCAAAAAGATTCTCCTTGGTCTAATGCCACCTGGTGTTAGCTCACTCCTTACTACCTACAGTGGCACTCAACAAACACGTGGTGCCCAATCTCTAACCTTTCAGGTTCCCAGATGTCGTACCTCCATGGGTCAGCGGTCCTTTATCTATAGAGCTGCTCAATGGTTCAATTCCCTCAATAAAGAATCACTTTCCTCTACTACACTTGGACCCTTCAAAAGGAATTTCAAACTTTACCTCACCTCTACCACTCAATGTGACTGCTTTGTTGAACAGAGATCTCTCTAAACACCTCCCAGCTCACTCATGTCTCACAGCCTGCCCTTTCCCAATCTCATTCCCTCTGGCACTGGGCCTTCCTTGTGACTCCTTTCCTGCTTCACATCTCCACTGGTACAAGACATTTTCCACTACCATCAGACAGTGGCCCTTTAGCCTGCCAACTTCCTCTCCCGGTCGCATGCCTGCAAAACTAACTGCCTATGGTGTCCTCTTTCTCTTATTGTTACCGCAGCCAGCTGCCTACTCAAGCTGCTCGTTTTATGAATATTACTGTATCTCAAAGTATGTTATAACTGAGTATCTTTATTTTTTCTTTTAGTTGTTTTGGTTGTTTATTGTGCATTCTTTTACTACCTCTGTATGTACGTTGACCCTCATCCTCTGACGTGGAACCTTTGTAAACGAGCAGTTTCTGCTCAAAGGTATTTGTAATCCGAGAATTTAATAAATAAATAAATAAAATAAAAAATACCAAATTGTGTGTCTTCCCCACCGCTACAGTTACTGTAGCACACATTGGGGCAAAATGTATGAAAATAACAATATACATAAATTCTGTGTTCCCTAAATTTGTCTCAACCACCAGAAAAATTAAGTCAGGCTGCTGAATGCTGCTGCATGGTACCCCACTGTGAGTCAGCCCAACAAACACAGTTCTTGTACTGCACTTTAGGGATAAACCTTATTACCGAGAAATTCTCACATTTAATAACAATCTTTATAAAATGAGTCAAGAGTTTTCTGGGTCCTGATTGACTGAGAGGTACCTTTGGCCAGGTCCTTATCAGCCCATAACATGACAACTGGTACCTCTTCAGTCACTCAGGACTCACCACACAACAGAAATCATGCTGCCAACAATGAAGACCTGCTACCCATCTGCCCCCAAAATAACATCCTTTACTGGAGCCACCATTTACACTGCAAAACAGCACCACAGGAAAACTTTTTTATTCCTTTCCCCTCATATAAAAATAACAATCTGACCTCTGCAGCTTGCCAAGAGAACCTGATCCGGTGAGCATCGCACATGCCACGACTTTCAAATAAAGTTCACACCTACTCCTCCACGAGTTGACAGACCCGATCCTGTACCACTCCTCCACTGAGTCTTTTCGAATATTTATTTTATTTATTTATTTTAAAATGTCCTGGTTATGGTTTCAGTATATACACCAGAGCGAGCTGTCAAAACCGTGATGCTGGAAGTGGTATCACAGAAGCGACTGGTGAGGTCCTGCACTCCTGTTCCTCTAAGTAAAACTCATTGGGCATTTGCTCCCTAATAATAAACAGGGTTTGGCCTAAACCGATAGAGCTGCAGGTGAGGAATTTGATGTAAAAATATTGAAAATTTCCAAAGTTACAAGCCATCGTTACAAAATGTAACATAGGCTCCTAGATCTGTTGTTTTGTAATATTTGTACACCAAGGATGGGATATTCAGAAGGGTTGCGCATGGCGCATGCATTCACATATCTCGGGTCTGTGTGATGCGATTTTGTCCTGCACACCCATTGGCCCATGCTGTGGACCAATGGGTTATTACAGCCGTATTGTATGCAGTCAGTCGGCAGGTGGCCGGGTGGCTTGTGGGTGGGGAGTTGCCGCCACCGCTGACCGGGGGCAGGTGGTGGGGCCAGTGGGTGGGTGGGTGGGGAAGGTACCGCTGGACCACCAGGGATGGTTTGGACATTTAAATTTTATACTTATGCCACGATCAGGCTGGAAGCAGTCCACTGGACCACCAGGGATATAGGACGTTTATCTTTATACTTATGCCAGCGATCGGATGGGAAGCAGTCCACTGGACCACCAGGGATATAGGACATTTAAATTGTATACCTATGCCTGTGATTGGGCGTCGGGCATGTTGTCAGTGGGGAAGAAATTAACCGGTACGATGGCTGCTGCTGGCAGGTGCCAGACTGAAATCAGCTAGGGATTATTGCACCTGCATGCAAATGGGGCCATAATGACATGCTAATGGCCTCATTTGTGCTTTGCATGCATTATGGTCCCATTTACATGTCCACCACTGAATATCGCAGTTGATGTGCCTAGTACAATGAGACTTGCGCTAGCGCATTCCCCCTGCTCCTCTGTTGCCACTTGCTCTGGTGCAGTGCCACTGCGCCATGTACAATGCGGGTGGCCACAGTGCCATATTCAACGGTGCTGAGCCATGGTGCAGCACTGTTGAATATCATCCAGTCCATGCCCTGGCACATCCCAGTTGTGCTGCGCCAGCTTGCGCCCCTGCCAGGCGCAGTTCTGAATATCCCACCCCAAATGTTCAACATAGCCTTGTTATGACCCTGACTGATGAAGAAGGGCAGAGAAAATTTTCAAATCCTGCCCAAAAGGTGATTTCACACAGGGACTGTGAAATCAACTTTCAGGATGCAAAAACTTATTTTGGGCAGGACCTAAAACATGACAGCTGTCACATTCGTGAGGTGCTGTAAAGAAATGGCTTTGTTGAAAATTGGGGTTAAAAATATTGAATATTACCAAGCTTACAAGCCTGCATTTGCAAAATTCAGCATAGCCTGATAATTGTTTGTTTCTAAATATTTTTACACCAAACTGAGAACATAGCCTTCTTATGACCCCAGCTCATGAACAATAGCAGGGAAAATGTTCAGCCTCTGCCCAAAAAGTGATGTCATGCAGGACCATGAAATCACCTTCCAGGTTGTAAAAAAAACATTTTGGCCAAGATTTGAAAAATGACAGCTGTCTCATTCATGAGGTGCTGTAAGGATATGGCTATGTTGTAAATTTGGGGTAACAATATTGAAAATTACCAAAGTTACAAACCTGCATTTACAAAATTCAACATAATCTCATAACTGTTGTTTTTTTAATATTTTTACACCAAATTTTCAACATTACCTTCTTATGGACCCATAAACTATGGCAGAGCAAATGTTCAACTCGTACTCAAAAGATGATTTCATGCAGGGACTGCAAAATCAATTTTGGGATGCAAAAACACATTTTGGGCAGGAGTTCAAAAATGACAGCTGGCACATTCATGAGGTGCTGTAAAGAAATGGCTATGTTGAAAATTTGGAGTAAAAATATTGAATATTACCAAACTTAAGAGCCTACATTTGAAAAATTCAACATAGTCTGATATTTTTTTTGGTTTTTAAATATCTTTACACCAAATTGAGAATATAGCCTTCTCATGACCCCGCCTCATGAACAATGGCAGAGGAAATTTTCAACTCCTGCCTTCTTTTGACCTTTCATACAGGGACCATAAAATCACCTTTCAGGACAGATCTGCCTAATGACAGTTCATTTGTTCATGAGGCATGGTCCCACAGAGGGCATGTTGAAAATCTGGGCCAAAAATATGCAAAAATGTCCACATTATGCCACTAATTTCAGAATCCCATTGAAATATTGGGCCAGTTCAAGACCCACCTGTGTAACCTAATCACCCAAGACTCACTCTGGGACTGTCATTAATCTCAGCCATTGCACATTATCCCTGTTTTGGCAATGGACTATACCATGGTTCTGCCACCTGTTGCTTACTAATGTAGAAAATGGACACCCCCTGTCTGGCCTTATCCCTATATGTACATAAGCAACTGCCTACTCCTGGCAAGTACCACCAACTTGCTGTGCCTGTGTCTGCTAACTGCTATCACCATTACTGTACCTGATGATGCAATCACTGTGCTTTGAATATCTCCAACTGTTATTCCCTGTACCTTTAACTTTTGTTGTTATACTGTTCACTGTATACGATCATTATTGTAACTGTATATGTCAGTTACTACCATATTTTATGTCTCTGTATTTTTGATGTGTAACCTTTGTAAAGGAGTCTATGACTCAAAGGTGTGTTATCTAATATTCTCAATAAATAAATAAATAAATAAAATACACTGAACAACATACCTGTTTCTTCAGTTTGTGGTCCAGCTTTGAAGAGTGAAGATGTGTCAGCAGTCCAGAGAGGATTACTGCATTGGACCCCTGATGGGTAAGTATGGGCTTGGGGGGTGCAGAGTGGTGGGTACTGCATGGCAGAGTTGGGTGGGGGGCAAGGAACAGCATAAAAGACATCAATAGATGGTTTTCTTTTTACAGGTATAAAAAAAAACAGGATGATGGATTCCCATTGTGACACATGGGGATTGGGAACCCCCAGTGTCATGTTTATGTTGATTGGGGTATGTGGGGTGGTGGGTGCTGAGAGGGAGGGTCGGGTGGGGGAATATGTAAAAATAAATGGAGAAGTCCTGATCACAATACTGGGGGGATTGGGCACCCCAAGTGTTCCTCTTATGTTTCTGTAGGGGTGTGTGAGGTGGTGGGTGCTGAGAGGGAGGGTCAGGTAGAGGGGATATCTCTAATTTTAAATGAAAAGTAAATGGTGGTTACAACAGAAAGCTAAACACTCTGCCATGTCCATCATGACCGCTCTACTCCATTGCACATGTGTGACTATTAGACCATGTGCAGAAGAGTGCAGTGACTATCTTGGACATGGAAAAGTGTGCCATATTCTGCAGTGACTGCCATTTGTTTTTGCCTAAAAATTAGAGATACCCCCAACCCGACCTTCTTCTCTGCACCAACTACCCCATCCTCCCCAAAACATAAAGTGACATGAGGTGCCAATACCCATTATAAATCAGAATGCTGCGAGTGGAGTGCTAGAGTCCGTGAGTCCATGGACATAGAGGCGATCATTCATGCAACTCCAACAGGTTGTTTGGTCAGAAAGAATGTGGAGTCCTTTTTTGATAGCAAGAGGTCTGCAGGGCTCCACCCACTGCAGCCCTAAAAAAATTGAAAAGAAAATGCATATTGTGGAGGATTTTGTGTCTGAGTGGGAGTGGGGAGGAGGGAACAGACAGACACCACTGCACCACTAGATAATTTTAATCAAGCATGTCCACAACAATACAGTGAGAAAGACTATTTTTTTGTGTTTTTGAATTGATAACATCCTATTTTTTAAATAAGCTTCTTATGTGCATTTTTAATGAACTTTTTTTTTACTGAGGGACCCATTTTATAAGCGCAGTAGACACCCTGAGGTGTGGGTTATGACCTTATAAGAGCACTTCCCAGGTGCTAAAGGCACTCTGTGCAAATACCTTGTGCCTCATAATGCACCTGGGGTGTGCTCTTACCAGGCCATAACCCACACCTCATCATGTCTTATTGCTTGTGGATAGGTTAAGCAAATGGTCTGTTGATACAGGAATGTCATTTAATCCACAAAAATGCACAATAATGCATTTTGTAAAAAAAAATCCTGAGTACTCATGTACTTTTCAAGGTATTGAATTAAGGGCAAGTAACTGTGAAAAAGACCTAGACATCACCGTGAAGAAGGATTTAAAATGGGGAATACATATAAATGATAATTAAAAAGGCAAATCTGGTTTCAAGCTGTATAAAACATAACATTACAAGTAGGGATCGAGATGGATGAACCAGTCCATCTAAAAATGTACAAGATTAAAATGCAAGAAGTATATTAGATTTCAAAAAACTAAATCTTCTTCAAATTGGACTTCCTATATACAGATACAAAGAAAATGTAAGATTATGATTAAAAGCGCTAAATCTAACTGGGAGCAAAAATTAGCATCCACTGTTGACAAATCCAATAGCAAGCACTTTTACTCTTACATTAATTCTCTGAGGAAACCTACCTGTCAAGTTGGTCCTATACTTGACAATGACATTTTGATACATGATCCAAAAAAAATGGCTGATCTGTTTAATCATAATTTTTGCAAAAGTTTTTCTGGCACTTCTAAATCATCATCTGACACAGTTTTGTTAGATACTATTAATGTTTCACCAGTTAAATGTTCTACTGACATTATTAAGGATAAGATATTGACACTAAAAGGTAAATACAGTCCTGGTCCAGACTACATAGCAGGGCATTTGTTATTTTTATTAGTGGATGTTATTGTCACTTCCTTAAAACTGATGTTTGATTATTTTCTGGCTATGAATGTTGTTCTATAGGATTGGAGAGAGGCTTATGTTATCCCTATTCATAAAATAGGCCCAAAAAAATAACAGGGAAAATTACAGGCCAATAAGTTTAACTTCCTCTGTTTGTAAATTATTGGAAGTTTTAATTAAAGACATGATATCACCTATTTTTGACTGTCATGATGTTGAGCAACATGGTTTTAAAAAAGGCAGAAGCTGTTTAACTAACTTAATCTGCTTTTATGAACAAATTAGTTCCTTACTTGACAAACACATACCATGTGACATAATTTATATTGACTTCAGTAAAGCCTTTGACATCATGCCTCATTGGGCTCTAATTACCAAACTTCATAAGTTAAATATAAACAGTATTGTAGTTAATTGGATCATTAATTGGCTTCAAAATCTCTCCCAGCAAGTGTCCATTGATGGGAACAAATCAGTTAGGGGGTCAGTGACAAGCAGGGTACCTCAGGGCTCGGTATTGGGCCCATGCCTGTTTCAGGCATTTATTGCTGATCTTACTTCAGGCTATTCATCTTTTACCATTAAATGTGCAGATGATGCAAAAACAGGTGGCCCCTGTGCCTCTGATTACCAAGCCAATATAATCCAAAAAGACCTTGGTCACATTACTACATGGGTTAAGACCTGGGGTATGACTTTGAATATCTCTAAATGCAAGGTAATGCATTTAGGTACAAGTAATTTACAAACCCATTATTTGGACGGCATACTACTTGACATTACTTCAGATGAAATAGATTTGGGCATTATTATTTCAGACAACTTTTCTTACAATAAACATGTACATAGCATTATTAATAAATCTAATAAAGTTGTATGGTCTATCTTGTGTAATATTAAATCAAGGAAGCATGATGTGCTGTTACCACTATATCGTGCATACATCAGACCACATTTGGAATATGCCTCCCAGCTTTGGTGTCCATATAAAAAATCTGAAGGCCTTTTAATGGAATCAGTCCAGAGAAAATTTACTAAAAAGATTTCAGGGCTATATGATGTCTCTTATGAGAGTAGGTCAGATATTCTGAAACTTATGCCCCTATTCACATGTCGGCTTCGTGGTGATCTAATGTTATTATATGACATCATTCAAGATCCTTATCTTTTGTGTGAACTTGATCTAGAATTTAAAAGCTGTTATCACAATATTGGGGACATCCTTTAGAATTAATCAGAACACCTTTTGTGAGATCAAGTCTTAAATATTTTTTCACTATTAGAGTTGGTGGTCCATGGAATAGACTTCCGCTTAAAGTTGTCATTAGTGAAACCAAAAGTATTTTCAAAAACAGATTAGACAGCCTTATTAGTAATGGGTATGACCTTTCTTACTATATATTGGATTAGAATAGGAGCATAATGGGCTTCGGCCTTCTCACTCTTGTACTTTCCTTAGTATGATCCTTAGTATGATGTCCTCTTGACATTTTTCATGTCTCCCATTAGACTGCACCTGGAGTATGATGCTCTAGTATGGAATTCATATACAAAGGGGAGGGGTTGACAGATGGGGAAATCATGGAGGGCAGAGTTCAGGAGGGTTTGAAGGCACTGTGGGTGGATAAGGTGCCAGGCCCAGATGGCATCCACCCCAGGGTACTGAAGGAGCTGGCAGAGGTCCTTGTAGGACCATTGGCAGACCTATTTAATGCCTCATTACATTCGGGGTATGTACCTCAGGACTGGAGGAAGGCTCATGTGGTGTCCCCCCATAATAGTGGCCCCAAGGATGAACCGGGAAATTACAGACCCGTGAGCCTCACATCCCTCGTGGATAAGCTAATGGAGACTAGCCTGAAGGAGAGGCTGGTGGCCCTCCTAGAGGCCAAAGGAGTACAGGACGGCAGACAGCATGGCTTCATATGGGGCAGATCCTGCCAAACCAACCTGGTGGAGTTCTATGACTGGGTAACTAGGGAACTGGACAGGGGCCATGCAGTGGATGTCCTGTATCTGGACTTCAATAAGGCATTCGACTCAGTGCCACATGGAAGGTGGGGAAGTAAGTTAGTAGGCACGGGGCAGCTGCAAAGCTGGTGAGATGGGTCGGGAACTTGCTTCAGGGAAGGCAACAGAGGGTGGAGGTGGGGGGGAGCTCTCACACCCAAGGGTAATGACGAGCGGTGTTCCACAGGGCTCAGTGTTGGGACCAGTGTTGTTTGGGATATTCATTGCAGACATATCATTGGACATCAAGGGCAAGATCAGTCTGTTTGCTGATGATACCAAGGTAGGAGCAGTGATGGATGACCTAGGGGGATGGCAGGGGTTGCAGGATAATCTGGCAAAGCTTGAAACTGGGTCAGACACCTGGCAACTGGGGTTTAATGCCAAAAAGTGCAAGGTGCTGCATTTTGGGATGAAGAACCCAAGGAGGAGTTACCAACTGGGGGGAGTGCAGCTAGCCCAGACAGAGGAGGTGAAGAATCTGGGGGTGCTCATAACAGGGTCAATGAACAACTCAGCACAATGTAGGAAGGCAGCTGCAAAGGCCAATAAAATGCTGGGTTGCATTGCTAGGGGTATATCCTCGAAGAGGTAGGAGGTGATTCTGCCACTATATAGGTTATTAGTTAGACCACACCTGGAGTACTGTGTGCAATACTGGCACCCGTATCTGAAGAGGGACATTAAGTTACTGGAGATGGTGCAGCCTATGGCAACAAAGATGATCAAGGGGCTGGGGGACTTGCCATACGAGAGGAGGCTGAGGGAGTTGAACATGTACTCACTGGGGGAGAGGAAGGACAGGGGTGACATGATTGAAACCTTTAAGTACATGAAAGGAATAAACAAGACAGGTACAGAGGGGCTGTTCAAAGTAAGGGAGGGGAGGAGAGGGACACCAGGGGCCATGATATGAGACTGGAGGGAGGAAGGTTCAGGAGGGAAATGAGGAGACACTTTTTTACAGAGAGGGTGGTGGCTGGGTAGAATGCATTACCTGCAGAAGTGGTATCCAGTAGAACAGTGGTCTGCTTCAAAAGGGAATGGGACAGGACAAGGAGTAGGGTCAATGAAGGGGAAGGGTTGAAGGGAGGGGCAGCTGCAGAATAAGGGGTGCTAGCTGCACATTTGAGCAGACTTGATAGACCTCTAGGCCTTTATCTGCTGGCAAATTTTGTATATTCCTATATTCGTAAAAAAGAAACAGACAATATTGAGAGAACACAATGAAGGTATACAAAAAGAATATGAGGAATGGAAGAGAAAAGCTATTCTGATAGACTGAAGGAATTAAATATCTATACATTAAAAAGAAGGTAACCAAGAGCTCATCTAATACTAGCACACAAAGCAAGAAGAAACCAGGAACTACCAAGCACACCACTCTTAAGGCAGATAGTCAATATGTTTGGTGTAAGTGCCCGTCAGCATATACCTGAAGACAAACCATTTACATCTGATGTCAGAAAACATTGGTACCCTCAAATGATTTTAAATAAATAGATGCCACTACCAATACGTGGTTGAATCTAATACCCTGTCCTACTTTAAAATAAGACCAGACAAATACATGGATGTTAAAGAATTTTAACTATTCACCTAGTGTGCTCAGGCAGGCAATTAATATGGGCCATGGCCTACTTTTGCCTGTAAACTGTTACTCTGATACTATGTTACTAATAAATTCTCCTGTCTAGAAATTTTTGCAACAGGAAACAAAATGACATTGAATTCCTGAAAGAATATGTTGCTTCTGCACTGTGCAAGAGTACCTCTGCAGCACCTAGCCTGATGAACTGTAGTGTCCAGAATTTCTACATGTTTTCTGTTCAAATAATAAAGTCTACTTGCGGTGTAGATCTCGATGATAGTCTTCAAATATTGCTTTGTGACCAATCAGCAAATGTAAACATTTATTTGTATATATTTTTAACTTTTCAGCCGGGGGGTGTTATGTATGTATTTCTAACCATCTTTTGTTCCTGTTTTTCTTTTTTCAGATGCAGTACTTATCATTAGGCAATCAAATCCTGCTGACGCATGGATCTAGCCCAGATCTAGTAATTTATTTTAAAATGGTTTCCCATCAGGGAAGGTAAGTGCAGTATCCTTCTTTTGTTCCATTTATGTTCTTAAATTCTTAAATTTTACTTGTATACAACAGATTTCTGCTCCTCTTATTCTCATTTCAGGTAATTTTCTGCTGTGTGACAACGTAAAATCAGGCAGCAACATCAGGTGGATGATTGTTATTCATGCTGGGTAGAGACAGGGTTGACTTTCAAAAGACCACTCACAGAGGTGGAGAAGCTGGGAGAGAATGAAGAGATCTGATCTTGAGTCTGCAATGCATCAGCAGTCTGGTAGTGAAGATAACAATTTCTTGCTTGCATGATGTTAGGATATGTTAGGAAATCCTATATACTGAGATTAAGATAGCATGCCAGGCATGGCACCCTGAGAAACCAGCTATCACTGATGCATTTCATTACATTTGAGTCATTATCACTGACAATGAAACCCACTTTCTGTGAATGTGGGTGCAGCTACTCATTAGTCTTAGTCAGGAGCAATTCTGGCATTTTCTGACTCATTTGTGATGCAGTTACCATCGTCATTGCCAGTGTGACATGCTGGTGAATAACCAGATTGCTGCTACAGTACCACTGCAGTTGGGTGTAGTACAGTTTTCCCCTGGCCAGAGTCAAATACTACCCCAAGGACCTATGCCCAATGTGCTGTAATGCCATGGGTCCACATATCCATACTGAGATCTATGTATGGTGATGCTGAATGTAGCAATGCATAGATTACCATGCATGACACTATCTCATAATGTTCAGCAATGACACACTAGGAGAAGAAAGTTCTTGAAGGAATCTGAAATTTGGAGAAGGTACATGCCATAAACCTTCTAAATCTCATGTTTCCACAAAAAAAGAATGGTGATAGATCAATTGCCAGTATTTCAGTGGTGGCTGCATTCAGATCACATGCAACAGCATGATTGGAAGGGTATTTGGCATGATGGTGAAACATGCTATGCAGTGTAGGCTTGATCTTTCTGGGTGTTGGGCTTTCAAACTGCTGGATACAGAGTGGTGGCATGGCTTGTAGGGTATTATTTGAGTCTTGGGGATTCATGGGTGATGTTCAAATGAAAGTAGCCATTTTTGGTGTTTTCTACACTGAAGTTACTGTGCTTTGCTGCCTCTGGGTGCTAGTACTCCATCCACCACTGCTGCTATGACTACTACTACTAGGCAGTTCCACAGACTCCTCCTCATCTTTATAATAGTCTTCATCAGTCAACTCTCCCTGCACTGGGACTGTTTCCCTGCCATTTCTTGATACCTTGGCAAATGCAGATGATAAAGGAACAGGACCATCTGCACCTGCTTCTTTTGGTGCTGACACCAAAATAACAGGTGCCTGGATCTGAGAAATGTGTGTGTTGGCAACCATTTCCTATGTGGTGGCCCTTTTCCCCCAGCTAACTCACTCTTGACACTTCATCCACCACTGCTGCTATGATTACTCACAGACTCCTGTGGGCACTGGGTGTGATGAGGAACTAGAAGTGGGAGGGTGGATTGGGGTTGTGAGATCCAGGAGACGCCCTGGGGAGAAATGGAGTCCAGATAGGGGTTCTCTCTGTCTTGTCCCCATACCCAAGGGCTCCTATATTAATGGGCAGGTGCCAAGGTCTTCCTCGATGGCTAATCCTACCTTGGCGGTGTTATGCAATGCCAGATCGATTAAAAACAAGACAGCTGTTATAGCTGATCTTGTTGCAACAACTGATCTGGCTTGCATCACCTAGAACTGGCTGGATGAAAATGCAGGCCCTGTGTTGGCCTTGGCAACTCCAGCCGGTTTCTCGGTGGTACATCATCCAAGGTTGGATCGTGGGGGCAGGGGTGTGGCCAATATGTTTAAGACTGAGCTGGGCCTTGTGGATGTGCCATTGGGAAGTACCAGATCCTTTGAATATATCCTGGGTGAGGGTGTAGGCTGCAGGATTCTCCTCATCTACTGTCCACCAGGATATGACGGAGAATTCCTGCAGGAGATAGCAGACTTCATCATCGAGGTGGCATTGAAGTCCCCCAGATGGATTATTCTGGGGGACTTCAATGCCTGGGTCGATGATGAACTCTCTCATTTTGGTCAAAATCTCCTCCAGCTGATGGCGTCGTTGGGCCTATCACAGGTAGTTACCTCCTCAACTCATGTAGAGGGTCATTCGTTGGATCTGAACTTTCTTCTGTGTATGGAGATTGCTGACCTGGGGTGGACTGGTCAGTTGGCCTGACCATCACACCAAAAGGTTCAGTTTCAGGGCCCCTCCTAATAGGTCTGCCCCTATGGAGTTGGTTCAGTACCACCCTTTAAGGGGAGTTAACCCCAGTGACCTATCGTCGGTATTGGATCTCTCAGGCTTGTCAAGTGAATGCATGAGTCCAGATGATCTTGTTCTAGCCTATAATAAGGCTGTTGGAGATGCTCTGGACAAAATTGCTCATGTTCATGTTCAGCCTCTCACCCTTCGCCCAAGGAGTCCATAGTTTGATGGCTCCTTGAAAGAGATGAGTCGAGTTGGTCAAAAGATGGAGAGGGTTTGGCAGAAGTCTGGCTGTGATGATGACAGGCTTAGGTTGATGGCACATTATGATAGCTATCAATTAGAAATCACCCATAAGAAGGCAGAATTCCTGTCCAGGGAGATTTCTGCTGCACGGAATCGACCAGCTCAGCTCTTCCGGACTGTTGACATATTGTGCAATCCAATCTGTCTCCAGCCCAGAGAAGCTTTTTCTCAGCTAAAATGTGAGGAGTTTGCTCAACTCTTTGCAGATAAGGTTGTCAGCATCAGGTCTGGTGTCGATTCATCCCCTCCTATGAGTGATTATAGTGGTCAACAGGAAGTGACTGGCACTCTGTCTCTCTGGTCAGATTTCCACCGGCTGGAGTTCAATGACATTGTGAAGATCATCCAAACATTGCATCCAACCAGTTGTAGTTTGGATCTGGGCCCTACACACCTTTTGGTGGGTTCTGTAGATGTTATCTGCCCGGTCCTTGCTGACACTGTCTGGAAATCCTTGGAGAGGGGAGTCTTTCCTGACTCCCTCAAGGAGGCAGTTGTTCAACCACTCATTAAGAAATCCTCCTTGGACCCAGACTGTCTAGCCAACTACCGACCTATCTCTAACTTGCCATTTGTTGGTAAAGTTATTGAAAAGGTGGTTGCATTGCAGTTGGATGATCATCTTACAACTCACAGTGTCTATGATACTCTCCAATCCAGTTTTAGGAAGAAGCACAGCATGGAGACGGCTCTTGTCCGGGTATTGAGTGACCTCCTAATGGCTAGAGATTGAAAGGCATGTGCCATTCTGGTCCTTCTGGATCTCTCTGCTGCATTTGACACTGTAGACCATGGAGTGCTATTGGAGTGGCTGAGGTTTTTATGTGGACTGTCTGGTACAGTCCTAAAATGGTTTCATTCTTACCTCACAGGCAGGTTTCAGAGAGTGGCCACTGGAATTTATTCCTCTGGTGCTCATTCCCTGCCTTATGGGGTACCACAGGGCTCGATATTAGCCCCCATATTGTTTGCAGTGTATATGCTGCCATTGGGAGATATCATCAGGCGATACAGTTTGAGTTTTCACTGCTATGCAGATGATACTGAGCTGTATTTGTCTTTTCTGTTCGGACAGAATGATGCAATCTCTGTGCTGAACAGTTGCCTTGCTGAGATTAGATCTTGGATGAGTTCCAGCTGGTTGAGACTGAATCCTGACAAGACTGAAGTGTTGGTTGTGGACCCAGGTCATCCGAGGGCAGGTTTGAGGGTTGGACAGCCATCAGGTTTATCACTTGGTGGTGTGCCACTCACTACCTGAGACCAGGTGCGTAACCTTGGTGTTATTTTGACCATGGCTTGACTTTAAAATCTCATGTGTCAACTGTCATCAAATCCTCTTTTTATCATCTGAGGAATATTGCCCAGGTGAAACATCTGGTTCCTTCAGACAATCTTCCAACATTGGTTCATGCTTTTGTTACAACCCATATTGACTACTGCAATTCCCTCTACCTAGGGTTTCCAGGGGTCGATATCCACCACTTGCAGCTGGTGCAGAATGCAGCAGCCAGGCTTTTGACTGGGACATCCAGGTCCAGTCATATTACACCTGTGCTCCGTGGGCTGCACTGGCTGCCTATTCAGTGGTGGATCGCCCTTAAGGTTGGCTTGCTAACCTTTAAAGCCCTACATGATCAGGGACCCAGCAATCTGCAAGATCTCCTGGTATCTTACAGTGCCCTCCATCCTCTCTGTTCTGCCAATGAGGGATTGCTAGAGATTCCCAGGGTAAGATTGAAGATGTCTGGTTCTCGTGCTTTTGCTTTTTCAGTTCCAACCCTGTGGAATTCTCTACCTCGTCGGTTGAGAGAATGCCCAACTGTCAGTAGATTTAAAACTGAGCTTAAAGCTTATTTATTTGATTTGGCCATCCCTAATGATGGCTAATGTAAATGTTACGTTTTAATGGTATTTATATTGGCTTTTTTGTTTTTATATTAAGCGCCTTGGCTTTGAAAGGTGCTATAAAAATAAAGTTGAATTGAATCTCTATAGTAATCTTCCTCAGTCAACCCTCCAGAAATTGGCAGTTAAAATTTAACACCAAGAAGTGTAAGGTGATGCACCTGGGGAAGTGGAACCCAGGAAAAAGTATGCACTAGAAGGGCATCAATTAGACAAAACAAAGATGGAATGGGATCTGGAGGTGATTGTTGCCAAAAACTTAAAGGTAGGAAAACAATGTGAAAAGCAGCGCAGAAGGCAAGTGATATCCTTGGATGCATAGGAAGGGGTATTATGAACAAAAAGCAGAAGCCTATCATGCCCTTCTACAGATACCTGGTGAGGCCACACCTCGAGTACTGTGTCCAGTTCTGGAGGCCTCACCTAAAAAAGGACATCAACAATCTGGACATGGTGCAGAGAAGGGCCACTAAGATGCTGCAGGGGATGCATCATGAGCCATATGAGACAGGACTCAAATAATTGAATTTATTCTCTCTCTGGAAAAGAGAAGAAACAGAGATAACATGGTAGAAACATTTAAGTACCTCAAAGAAATTCATTCGACTCAGAAGGAAAACCTCTACCAGGAAAGCAGGGCATTGAGTACAAGAGGGCACAACTTGTGTCTGGTGGGAAGCAAGTTTAAAAGCAACTCTAGAAAATACTTTTCAACTGAGAAAGTGACAGACCCATGGAACATCCTGCTACCAGAAGAAGTGGCATCAAAGACAGTAAGGGAATTCAGACTCACTTGGGACAGACAATGTGGGCAAGTTAGGAAAAAAATATAACTGGGGGGAGCCACCTTGGGCAAACTAGATGTACCAAATGGTCCCCATCTGCCGACACTTTTCTTCTGCTCATATGTTCTTATTGACTCATCAGACAGATAGCAATTATTTCATCAGCTGGGCCCAGTATGTAAAAATCCCAAAGTAGGGATATTGTACTCCCCAGTTATATATAGTAGTGAGAGTGGGACAGGGGAGGGGTGGAAATTGGTGTTTTTGGGATGATTTATGCACTTCAACACTGGGTGGCTAAAGCATTGTAATGAGCTCAGAACTGGTAACCGGAACAATGTTTGTAGTATTGGGTGGGGTAGTTCCATGATATTCTGGAGGTGTGCAAAGCACCACATCTACAGTAGCATCATCCTTACTCTTTTTCCTTTTTGGTTCCCATAACTTGTCCAGAACATCATCCCCACTGAATCTGATATCCTCCTCATTCCTCCTGAACTCTATCCTCCTCATCTTCACTCTCTCTCTCTCTCTCTCTCTCTCTCTCTCTCTCTCTCTCTCTCTCTCATCACCTTTAGTGATAGATACATCTTAAAATTTATTATTTTCTGACTGTGCAACAGTTAGATCTCCCTTTTCAGGCTTTGACTCACAGTCAAGCTCCACACTCTCATTTGAGAATGGGAAACTATCAACAAGATCAGGCTCAGCACAACAATTACCCACAGTCATGAGGGCACCTCCTCCTCCTCCTCCTCCTCCTCCTCCTCAACTACTGCACCTGATCAAGACATTTTGCTAACTCTTGGACTGCTCCTCTTGTTTCTGCCTTCCCAGCACTCACTAGCATGGATGCCACAGATATGGCAGAAACTGGAGTGAGAAAGAAATAATGTGACCCACTGGGATTTGAACCCAGACCCCCCAGAATACCATCCCAGTGCTCTTTCTAGCCTGGGTACAAATCCCAGTGGTTCACATTATTTCTTTCTCACTCCAATTTGTGATTTAAAATTGCTGAGCAGTGGCTAATACTGCACTAAGAAAAAGCACCTGGTTGTCACAGATATGGCAGAAAAATACTTCTCTACACTATGACCAAGTTCTCCTTTTCTACTACTAGTCCCAGCCCCAGAGCACTTAGATGCAGAAGCTAGAACCAACTATCCTAGGTTCCCAATGTGGTCTGCAACCAAGTCACCTCACCAACCAAACCCACCCAACCTGGGTTGCTTGTTTCTTGCTTGGTTGCTGCTGCGGCTGGTGTTGCAGTTCATAGATCAAGGCCTATGAAGGCCACCCACACTGCTGTCACCACTGCTGCAAAGCCTAGCTTGCTGCCATGGAGGTCTGTGCTGTTTTTTTTTGCAAGGCAAGCCTAGTAGAGTAAGTAGGTAGTCTAGTCTTGAGTTACCTTCTAGCTCACTCTCTGCTCCTTCAACCACCAGGGGAGACAGAGGCTCACTAAGAGTAGACCAACAAAAATATGCTGCCACAACCCTGCTATTGAGAGTTCAGTGCTCACTGACTCCTTCAAGCTGTAGTGTGCAGTCTATCTACTCTGTGGCAGGAAAGACAGTGTCACACTTGCAAGACTCTTCCACATCACATGTGATGGTGCCAATGCTAATAGGCAGAGAGTGGACAAAACAATGCAGACACAGTCAAATCAGGAGAGTGCCAGCAGCGTGAGCACACACAGGCCAGGTGGGCACTTATTGTGCAAAAGATTAAATCCACATTTAATGCCATAATTGTCAAGCCATAAGAACAACCTAGGCACAAATATGGGGGACTGCCCCCTCTGCCCTACCTAAATGGCACTCTGCTGTATGGTAGAAGTTCATTCTGAGGTGCTAATGCAATCGTTTGCACTGTGTTTTGAGGTACTGTATCACCATGTTTCATGATGTGTCCTGATCATCATGTGGGTTAGTGTCCCTCATTTTGAGAGTCCATGTCCCTCATTTCAGTGACAAAATGTAAGTATGGTGCATGCTTCCAAGACCCTACTCATCACAAAGAGTGCTGAGCATGGTCACAGTGTATGTGTTCAATATAGAATGACAAAGGGAAAGTAAGTGAGCTGAAACAGTCATGGAGAAACACATTTGTAGCACTAAATATGAATAAGGGATTTGCATGGTCCAAAACAAAAAGGATAGGCTTCACAGAGGCCCCTCTTCATACATCTGGAATGGGGGATGTTGGCTGGCTATAGGCATTTAATACAGTAAGCAAACAATACTTTACAAATTAATGGCAATTTAATGACAGCAATCAAAAGCCATTAAACAACTTGCAAAAGGATCAGAATTAATGAGCAGGGCCCAGATTTTTCTGCAGCACATCAGAGCAAAGTTCTGCGGCAGGGTTCTCACTTGCTGCAGAACTTCTACAGCACTCAACACCAATTTCTGTGGCAATTCTGCGGCACATTTTTACCCTTAATTTTTTTCCTTTTTTTGTCTTTTTTGCCATATCTGACACAGTGCACCCTCGTAACACAGTCATTTTATGGGTGTTTGTCACCACATTTTCAACATAGCCAGTTTAAGACCTCTGCTCATGAACAGTATCACTGTGATTTTATTAATCAGTCCTGAACATTGATTTTGCACACCAACCACGCCATTGTGCACTACATGTGCAAAAACACATTTCGGTTGAGATGAGAAAAATGACAGTAGTACTGCTCGTAAGGAGGTATGGTAAAATGGCAATACTGAAACTCTGGGGTGAAAATATTAAAAATGCTCGAAGTGATGAGCGTGCGTAGGAACTGCACAATGCATGCTAGTAAAACAGTCATTTTGGGGAATATTTTCACCAAAGTTTCAACATAGGGTTTTTGGAAGCCTACCTCATGAACTGTGACACTGTCTTTTCATTAATCATTCTGGAAAGGTGGTTCTGCACAGTGAATGGGGAGCCACCTTTCAGGACCAATTAACGAAATAACAGCATCACAGTTCATGAGGTGGGGCCCCAAAAACCCCATGTTGAAAATTTGGTGAGAAAATTCTGAGAAATGGCTGAGATATGCACTAAAGTTGAAAAAATCCATTTATGCCATTATACAGCTTACCGGCATTTCTTCAGTTTGCGGTCGGCTTTGAAGAGTGCAGACGGTTCCCAGTCTACCAGCTCACACGCTGGGCTCCAGAGGTAAGTATGGGTTGAGGTGGGGGTGAGGTGGGGGTGTGGGGAGGTGGGTACGCAGAGGGTGGGTGCAGGTTGGGGGAGGGGGGCAAAAGAATCAAAGAGGGAAGGATTCTTTTGTTTCAGGTTTTTTTTTTAGACTCAACAAGGGACTTTTGCCATGCTGGGGTGGGCTCCCAGCATGGCACCAGGCAGCTTGGGGGGGACAGTGAAGCCGATGGGGGATTGGGCACCCCCATTAGCAATGGAAGCTTTTACCATGCTGGGGTGGGCTCCCATAGTGGCACCAGGCAGCTTGGGAGGGGCAGTGATGCTGATGGGGGATTGGGCACCCCCGTCGGCACAGGAAGCTTTTGCCACACAGGGGTGGGCTCCCAGTGTGGCATACAGACATTTGGGGGGGCAGTGAAGCCGACAGGGGATTGCACATCCCCGTAGGCAAAGGACATTTTTCCGTGGGCGGCTGTGAATTCCATGGGTGTCGACAAATTCTGCGGATATTTCCACGGTTTG
The DNA here is from genome assembly GCA_016271365.2 of Neoceratodus forsteri. Lineage (NCBI taxonomy): Eukaryota > Metazoa > Chordata > Ceratodontiformes > Ceratodontidae > Neoceratodus > Neoceratodus forsteri. The sequence goes on along the minus strand of CM028137.1, from coordinate 437,667,347 downwards.
TTGCACCCGCAGAATCACAGAAAACTCGGGGCCCTGTTAATGAGTTTACCTAATTTTTATAGGAATTCAAATAAAAATGTATTTTAATGGCTCTAATTGCTAGCAGTAGTATAAGAAATAGAAACTGATGTGATCTTTTAGATGAGATTTGCACCAGCTTAGCTGCTGCACACTTGGCAAGCAGGCAGCATGTGAACATGATGTGATGATTAAATGATGTTCACACCAACTTAACTGCTGCACTTATGTCAAGCATGCAACATTCAAACCTAATGTAATTTTTAGATGATGTTCACACCAGCTTACCTGCTGTGCACAAGTCAAGCTTACAGCATGCGAACCTGATTTGCTTTTTACAGTAGACCTGGTTTGCTTAGGTTCACTATGTGTATGCAAACCACGTGCAAACATTGCCCAATTAAGCATGTGGCATGCATTCTGCATGTACACAGCACACCTATATTTCCATAAGGGATGGTACGCAAACTTTGGTGAGGGTGGGTGTACAAAAAGAAAATCCATTTGAAAACATTTCTTGCAGACTGCAGCAAAATGCTGGCAATCATGTACTGCAAAACCAGAACCTGGTAAAGATGAATTAAAAATGTAGTCATTAAATAAAATGTAACAGCTTAATTTAGCTTGTTTATGAATTTATTTACTGATGGGATACTTGATTTTTAAAGGATTGTTTCTAGTACCTTCAAGAAGTTTAGTCATAAGAGTTCCCTGAACTCTCAATGAAATTCAGCACTCAGATCGTGAAAACCTGGTGATTTATTGAATAATAGATGCTTCACAGCTTGAGCCAATTCATCATTTATCAAGAGGGAAAGACACTTTAAGATTATCTTCCCCCATAGCACTAATATGGGGATCCTTTAAAAAGAATGCCATCAGAATCTGTTGGTTTAGTATAAATAGGGCTGATAGAATTCCCTTATTATTTCATTAAAGCTGCCTAGATCTGTCCTTATGAATCCAACATTTGCAAAGAGGCAGGTTATTATATTACATACCCCTTTCTTTTCCCTATGAAGAAGATAACATTTAACTCACAGTGTATATCCTGCAATAATTGAATTAGTGAGTAGATAAATGATTGTTGTCCTCTTTCCAAATGGGGAATCTTTAGGCTGTTCTTTTCTTTGTGTAAACACTTAATACACTAGGGCTGAGAAGGGAGGAAAGCGGTTCTCAAATCTAATATTTTCCATTGTAGTTGTTACATCTGATCATAGCATTTTCCAGTGATATCTTTCTTGTATGTTCCTAGTCGAAGTGTTTAAAATTGACCAAAATCTCACCACTGCTGAAGTGAGTGGAACATGTTCCTTTAATAACACCCTCCACTGTGTTAGGGGGAAGGTTATCATCATAGTGTCCTATAGGGTGAGCTAGTGTCTTTGCACAACCCTCCAATGTGTTTAGTTTAGTAGGTTGCAAAGTGGCACCCCATCTGGGATTTCAAATACATTGGAAGCAGAAAATCTAGAGGTGTTAACTCACTGATGTGAGAAAAGGAAACCTACTTTGCATAAAAGATAGAGTCACACAGTGGTTTCAGCCTGCTTGACACATGGAAGTGATATAATTAAGGGATGTTAAGGAAGAAATCTGGCAGTAAATCAAAGTCTGGATGACAGAGTCATGATGCAGGAACTGTTTAGTGACAGAAAAAACCCAGATAGCACATGTGAGGAGCACAAGTTCTGCTCAGTGTCATGATGGGGCAACAGACTTGGAGACACTCTTAACATCCAGTCATTGAACAGGATTAACTAGAGAGAGTGGCCCCCTGTCAGAGAATGGGTGTGATTAGATGGTATACCTGCTATCTCTGGCATGTTGGTGCAGATGAGAAATTTGAAGATTTAAGGGCTGCACCCAAAAATTAGTGGACATTTCATCCACATCATGGTGACTAAGGCCTCGTATAGTAGGGAACATCGTAAACAGCTGTCTGCTACAGGTTGTTAGCTGAGGAGGTAGATAAGTCCCTTCAGGTTCTTTGCAAAAGAGTGACAGTGCCTGTAGTGCTGTAGTCAGCTTTACTCCATGTAGAACCAGTCTCAAAAATTGCTGGCAGTAAGGATGGCTTCCAACAAGGTCATAAGAGTCACTGCATCCTGGGGTGTGTTAATACTTCTATATTTTGGCAACACTAAAATATGTACAGTGTATGGGCCCAGAGGTTTTGTCAGTGTGATATCCAGGGCTGGTACATAGAGAAAGTGTGGCTGCAAGTGCAATGCAGCTGGTATGTGGAAATGAGTGCTTGCATGTCGGTTTGGCCATGGCTGATCCATAGGTCTGAGTTGAGGAAGCAGAGGAACAGAGCACTTCAATATTCAAGGAACTGTTTGAGCCTCAGCTAGCAGAGGACACATAACATTATGCAGCCAGTGATTACCTGGTGCTGTTTGATCCTAACTCTTCTACTGAGCAGCCCTAGAAGGAGGAGAAACCTGATGTAGTAGTCAAAGAGTTTTGAGATGCTGACCTCCAGCAAAGGGCAGAAGCAGTTAAGCCACCAATGATGCTGCCTTTGGACAAAAGCTGACCAGCCAACTGAACTGCTTGTGTGAACCATGAGCAAGATAAGGATTTCACAGTTTATCAGAATAGCTGAGCCAGCCACGACACAATGAGGATTCCTTTACATAACTGCCTATGTGGGCCACCAGTGCTTAATCCCCCTGATGGATCCCCCATCATGGACAGCACCCTGTCCACAGAAGAGGCTAACACTGGGCCAGGATTTCAAGATTCCTGGTCAGAGATTAACTGGGGAGACTACCCTAGCCGGGTGATGATTCCTCATCAAGCTTCTTCACTGCTACGGTATTCACCACCAATACCATCAAAAGAGATTAAGAAGGGCAAATTCATAGACAGCCCGCATTCACTGGCTGAACCCTCTAAGGTGGCAAGAGACATGCAAATATGGCTAGAACTGTAAAGAAGCACAGAGGGCTTAATGACTGTCCCAGTCTCCAAAATCATGCAGGGATCATCTGCCAGATGTGGTTTTTGAGTTTCCTTACAACTGTGCCTAATTGTAGCACACCATGCAGGCTATTAGAGAGATATGACTCCAGGATGAGGCAGAAGCAAAGCTGGAGAGGGTCAGTGTTGATAGCGATAAGGAATATAAGACTTATATCTGGGACTTTCTGGAAAACAGGAGATATCTGATGGTTGTAAAACCTTACCCTTCCTATAACCAGAGTCATGGCTTCAAATGGCCCTGAGCAAATGGACACTTAAAAAAGAAAAGACACGTGACTTTTCATTTTAACATCTTGCTGAGCTATAGGTGTATAGTTCAAAGATGTCTGTCCACCAAGAGATCACATTGTTTAGCCCATTAGCTCCAATGTGTTTTGGACAGATTATTGGACTTTTGCTTGTAGAACTGTTCTTTGTGCCATTTGAAAAGTTCTAACTTTGTAAGGTAGCCCTCTGTGTATTTACTGTTGAGAAGTTCATGCATATATTGTCTCTCTTTTCCCTCCCTAGGTCAGAAAGAGGTGCCAGTCATTAGTTGAGAAGCACTGGATGAGGGATCAGGCTGTACTGTAATAGGTAAGAAGTAAGAGGGATAACTTGTTTCCAAGAGACTCTGTGGAACATCCCCAGTTAGGATCCACCATAAGAGAAAGAATAAATGTTGCTGTTATATGTCAACTGCTGCCACACCATTCACTGACCTACACAGCCAGTATAGTGTTATGCTTGTACAGCTGTGTTAGTTTGGTTTTGGCCATTCATACTCTCTGTTCCAGAGGAATTACCACCCTGTAGGGGTATGAAGCAAGGAACTCTCTGAGAGGGTTCCACCACTAGAGGTGCAGCAGGATGATTCCCATGGCTAAAGGTACCTTAGGAATCCCCAAAAGAAAAGTAGCATCATCCCTAAAAAGGAGGCAACATGAAGCATTTGAGCAAGCAGTAACTGTGACGTAGGAGCAGTAACTGTAATGTAGCAGTGGAGAAGCATAGGCAGTTTGATAACGCATGAGATGTTCAGTTAGATAACACAATGAATACCCAAGCTTGTGTAGCATGATACTGATGGACTGTGTTGAGATTAGGGGATCCCCTAAGGAGAGAGGGAACAGCAGGACATCATCCACCTCCATACAACAGCAGAACCTACATAAATAAACTAGGGGAAACAACTATGCTAACTAAGTGTTATGACCTGAGGCAATGGAGGAGAGAGAAAAAAAAAACAATGAGGAGGAAATCTCTGGGGATCCAAGGCCTAGGTCATCTTCCCTCCAGGCTTGAGATAGTTTAGTTAGTGATGGCTCTGCAGCTGCAATTTGGAAAACTCAAGTAAATGGAGTTGGAAAATATTCCAATTTGGAGGAAGGCTCTCACTCAAACCCTCTAGTGGGAACACTGTGGAAGGTTGTGAGAAAACTCTGCAACAATATGTGCATCCAAGGAGCAGGAGGAGAGCAATAACTGCTGAGGCACTCACCTGGCCTACCCACCCTAAATCAAACCAGGTGAATAAAAGGCAGTCATAGGGAGAATGCATTGAAGGTGCCTCGCTAGGGAAACCACTAAAGTCAATGGCTAACCATTATAGTGGAACACTAGAGCCAAATGAGGTAACTTTTTCCACCCTTCACGGCTAGCCTTAAATTCTACATCAGTAGCTCCTGTCAAGTAGCAGGCTGCTAAAGCCAAGCCCGGGGTGAGAACATTCCCAGCTATGGGCCAGATGAGAAGGATCCTGCCCCAAGCTGGACATGCTCAAGATGCAGACTAAATGCAGAGTGAGACCTTCAGCTGCAGGAACACTGCACAAGAATAGAATGGCTGGCATGCCCCAGAATTGATTGAGAGCTGAAAAACTGGTGAGCTGATGAGCACGGCGTGCTGAGATCGTAATGAGCATTGAGTGCTGAGACCTTGCAAGGTCGAATGCAGATTGAGTGCAGCAGAATCCCAGAGGCTGAAGTTGAGGGGATGGCACTAGGCATGAAGCAATGGTTTGTGTAAGTAAGGAGCAATGGTAGTGCAAGCAAGTGTGGACTTGCATGTAGGTCAATAAGCAGTAGTAGTGATAGGTGGACCTGCATAACATACTGTATAGCAATAAAACAGCACTGAATTGGGGGCAAGAGAGCCAGACATGAATAGCCAAATCAAGGTGACAAACATTCTGAGGATGTTCGGCAGCGAGGCAAGATTTACTAACAAACTATATTAACAGCCTCAGCAGGAGCTTAGTTGGCTGACCTCAGAGTTGTAACTACAATGAAACATGGAGACAAATGCTGTGAAAGCAGGTGTAGCCATGAAATGCAATGAAGCTGCAAGTAGAATGAAAGCAGCACAGCTAGGGTCAGAGTAAATTGTGTCAGGTGAAAAGAATTAAGTATGCAACATGGAGCAGCTATGGTTGAGCTGAAACACACAGATAATGATTGCAGTTGCATTGCATTAGTTTGAGCATGGTGAACACAGTGTAAAAACACAAGCACTGGGTACAATAGTAATTAAAGTAAACAGCAGCAGTGGCTGCAGCTATAGGTAACTGAAAGCAGTAGCATGAGCTCTAAGTAGCAGTATGCTGGGAGCTTAGAAACAAAGCCTTCCAAAAAAGACAAAACAAAACACAGCAAAACAGAAAATGGGGAAAGGCCCAAAACAAGAAACACAAAACACAGGGAAGCACACAGACAGAGAAAAGATACAAACCAGAAGCAGGAAAACAAGCACCAAAGTCCAGCAGAGACACACCGAAACAGAAGGCGGGGGGGTAGGCCCCAGCCAGTTCAGAGGACAAACCAATATAGCCTCCGGCTGCAAAGAAAAAATGCTTCACAATGAGACTGAAAGGAACTGCTTATGTAGCTTAGGAAGTGGGAGTGGCTGGTTGCTTGGCCACTGAACTCCAGGCAAAGCCTTACCAATTATGATTTAATGGTGTGCACAAAGATTGTGCCTATATATTTTTGTCTTGTCCAGTAAAGAAAATACATTTTCTAAATCCTTGACTCCTTTTTTCACTGGTGGTGGTTGGGGGTCCTGGATACATAATAGGGCCCCTTTTGAGGGGGATACTTCATGATATGTAGGACAGGATTCCAGGAGGAGGTGTCATATTGGGGGACAGAAGAGAGGACTTCATCCTTCAAGTATGCCAGTCTGCAATGCATGGCTGGATGTTTGAAGAAATGTGGGAATGGGTAGCAGTGGCAGTGTGGTCATATAGACCAGTGGAGACGGATCATGTATGGGGATTCAATCCCTGTAAAGATAGAGCATTAGGGCTATTTTCCATTTTTTTTCTTTTTCTTGGGTGGGATTTTTGCCCTCTGAGAGTAGTAGTCCTGTAATCACCCATGCAAGATGTTGGGTCCAGAGTGGTCTCATCAGACCCCTGATGTGGTGTGGTGGGGTCCAATATATCAGTCTCCTTCCTGCACCTTCCAGAATTGAAATGATTTATCTGGGGGAAGGTATGCTCCATATTAGGGGGTTGGGTTGTTACCATAGTGCCCAAGAAAGGGAAGTGATATCTTGTAATCATAATCCAATGCATTTAGATATTGCAGGCATTCTTCTCATCTCACCAGGATACCGCATTCTTTAAATTCTTGAACGTATCAAAGACTTATACATAATTTGGCAGTTGTCTGGGAAAAGGCAGAGCCAGAACTGGTTTTGTGTAAATCCTAGTCATTAGATAGTGGTCAGTAAATGGTGCAGCTTATACCCCAAGACTGACCCCTAGTAGAAATATGTTCATAGATATAAAAATTATCTAGTCATGCCTGGGCACTGGATCCTCATGAACTCTGTTGGATATGTATCCTGATAAAAAAAGAATGGTGACAGAACCAGATGGCTATAAGAACAAAATGAAACTTCTTGACTGAACTTGCAGGCTGAAATGCACATGGTTTCTGGCCAGTTTGATCTGTAGAGTTTTGCCCAATTTTAACTATGGAGTGTAGGGTGTAATTCCAGTCCCACTCTTATGACACAGGCTTTGGTGCTGATGTTCTCCAAGGGCCTAGACAACTGGTCAAAAATGGGTCTCGACCCTAGTTTGGACACAGACAGTAATGCATTTAATAGAGTCAATAAAAAAGAAAGAGATCACCCTCTGGCTGCAGCTGCATAAGGTAATGTATCAATAAAGCAAATCAGAAAAACTTCACAGCCCTCCCTTAAGTCCTCCATATATGATGAAACCAAACCACAGTGAGTCATGTGCCAGAAATCAATTATTTTACTTAAGTATCAAGCACACACACTGGAAACCTTATTAGAATATATAAAATGTCACTCCAGAAAAAGTGTGTGTGCTTTTCTGATTTGCTTTATATAATAGAGTCCTAACATACATTGAAGCATAGAATCATAGATTTTGTAGGCACAAGAAGACCTTTAGACCCATCCGGTCTGCCCATTTTCCCTGCCTATTCTGCAACCACTCACCCTAGTTGGTCATAAGTGTCACTCCCATTCGCCGTTCCTCTACCTAATATTCCCCGGGTGCCCATCCCACACATGCTTGAAGCTCCCTACAGTCTTTGACCCACTTCCTCCTCTGAACGGCTGTTCCAGTCATCCATCACCTTTTTCATGAAGAAGTATTTCCACATAACTCTCTTAAACTTTCCCCTCATAGCTTCATTGCATGCCCCCTTGTTCTAGTGCCTTTGTTTCTCTGAAATACACCCTCCACTTGCACCTTGTTTATTCCTGTGTGGTACTTGTAGGTTTCAATCACAGCCCCTCTCACTCTTTTATCTTCCAAGAAGTGCACGTTGAGTTCCTGCGGCTGTTCCTCATATGGCTTCTTGTGCAACCCCCTCACCATTTTGGTTGCCCTCTTTTGCACTGTTTCCACTCTTTCAATGTCCTTGCCGTAGTGTGGCCTACAGAAATGTATGCAATATTCCAGGTGGAGCCTCACCAGTTAGCAATAAAAAGGCAGCATCACCTTCCTCCTCCTGCTAGAAATCTCTCCCAATTCAACTCTACATCCTACTACCCTATCCCACTGCTTTGTCACACTGCCCAGCTACTTTGAGGTCATCAGATATGATGGCCCATAGGTGTCTTTCTTGCTTAGTAACTGCATGCTCCACTTCTCCAGTGTTATACACAGCACCTGGGTTCTGTAGCCCTAGATGCATAACTTTATACTTTTTGGCATTGAAACCCAGCTGCCACACCCTAAACCATTCCTCTAGTTTCTTCAAATCCCTTTGCATTTTCTTCACTCCTTCCTGAATGTCAACGCTATTTCAAATTTTTGTAATATCCACAAAGTGACACAGCTTACCTTCAAGCTCCTCCGCAATGTTGCTTATGAACACATTGAGGAGGACTGGCCCCAGCACAGAATACTATGGCACCCTACTAGTCACTCTCCTATTGCCTTAGTGGCTACTGATTATCTTCACCCTTTACCTCCTATCTCATAACCAGTTTGATACCCATCTTGTCACTTTCTCTCTCACCGCCAGGCTGCTAAGCTTCTTAAGTAGTCTGTTGTCTGGCATCGTGTTGAAAGCTATACTGAAGTCCAGATAGGCCATATATACTGCCCTCCCTTGATCCACCTCCAAGGTAAACCAGTCAAAGAAATCCATGAGATTAGTTTTACATGACCTCCCCCAGTGAAACCATGCTGCCATTGGTTCTGCAGCCATTTTGTTTCCAGGTGTTCCATGAGCCTCTCCTTCAGTAGTGTGTCCATTAACTCCCCCACACTGATGTGAGACTGACTGGCCTGTAGTTTCTAGTATCTTCCCTACTGCCATTTTTGTCCACCAATGTGGGACTGATTAGCCTGTAGTTGCTAGCATCTTCCCTACTGCCATTTTGTGTACAGAGACCACATTGGCCCTCTTCCTGTCCTCTGGAACTTCCATCATTTCCACTGAGGTGCTAGACAGCACTGCCAGAGGGACGGCAAGCACAGTGCTCAGTTCTTTAGGACCCTTTAATGAATCCGATCCTGCCCCATCAGCAAATACTCATTTAAGACTTCCAATTCTTCCTGGACCCTCTTCATTGTGAATGAATGTGTGACCACTCCCCCATCTCATTGGTGCTTACTGTAGCATGCTGGTCTGTTTGGCACCCTCTACCACAAAGACAGAGTTGAAGTAATCACTTAGTATTTCCACTTTCTCTAGATCTTCTTCAGTGCAATCCCCCACCCCCCACCATCCTGATTCTTACTATCAAACCCTTTGACTCCTTCATTTCCCCCAAATACCTGTAGCCACTCATGAGCAATTTCCTCTTTTGTCAGATGTCAGTCTTACCCAATTGGATTTGTATCTATCCCCACCTGTCATACTTACTGCCCTCAGACAAGTTTTACGTAACTGATCTTCTCCTAAAGCATACAGAGTTACCTGTCACACATCTCTGTTATCTCCAAACCCAGGACCGACCCCTAGAAAATATTTCCCTAATATCACAAAATGGCTCTGCCCAAGTCTTTCCTATACCTGGTCCTTGCCTCTTATCTCCTCACACTGGCCCTTCTGGCCCTCTATCCTATCAAAAACTCCCAAACCCTACCTGAACCAAACACCTCTCAAACAATCTCCTATGATCCTCTCCCAAGCTGACACTCTGTAACTCATCTGTACACCTTACTGCTTGTTGGTCCAAACATCCTGCCTCCACAGATGCTTACCATCACATCACTATTGGGGTTATCAGATCTGCCCCAACTACCATCCTGTATACCAGGAAATACAAATTCACCACTGAGTATTCCATCCTCCTCCTCCTCCTCATCCTGCTCCTAGTTTCAGATATCAAACCTAACCCGTGCCAGGCCACAGCCACTAAACTCCTACAAAGGCCTCTCTATTGCCCACTTTAACATCAGAAGCCTCCTGTCTAAAATTGACCAATTAACCTGCTGGATAACTGAGCACTCTTCTGATATCCTATGCCTGACTGAAACATGGCTCTCCACAAGGATCCCAGACTCCTCCCTAAATCTCCCTAACTATACTGTACTCAGACAAGACCATGGCAAATGAGGTGGCTGTGTAGCCATCTATTCAAAACAACCACTCTCGTGCTCGGTCATGTTTAAAGAATTGCACCCTGGCTTCCATAAAGTCCATCTGGTACAACTCACCCTGCCTGCCTCTCTCCCTTTATTCATTGGGGTGCTTTAAGCCTCACCCTATCTTGCACGTGAATCTCTGGTAACCACTCTAACTACCCTTCCCGACCAGACCTCCAAAGGGGAACCGGTTCAACTAGGCAATTTCAATCTGGACTGGCTCACCCCCTCCTCAAAAGTCAACATCTCCAGTATAGAGTCCCTCAATGTGGTTCAACTGTTACAAGAACCCACCCACTGCAATGCCCAGTCCCCAAGCCAACCTTTAATTCACTAGATCGTCACCTCACAACTTCAAATGGTAACCTAGCTTGGCATCCTCGCAAATGCACTTAGTGATCGCTGCATTACCTAATGTGTCAGAAAATCCCACCTGCCCAAATCTGCCACAAAATGCATTAACACTCACTCTCGAAACTCATTGGACACTGAATCCCTGCTAACCAGTCTAAGTCACAATGACTGGCACCACGTGTACTCTGCCCCCAACATTGTGTTGCCCTTTTCAGCTTCCTGTGTACCTTCACAAACATCTGGGACTCCCACACCACCCTGAAAAAAACTCAGGGTGAAAAGGTACCACCATAAATTGAACATAGCTTCCATCATCACCCTTTGCAAGGCCAGGGACAAAGTGTGGTCTGCTTTCAAATCGCTTCCTATCCCAAAAGTAGACAGGCCTACAACGCCCTCCACAATGCATGCACAAAGGCCATAAGCAAGCAAAAGCAGATTTCTTCAAATCACAACTGTTGCATGCCCACCCCTCCAAATTTTGAAATGTAATACACTCACTCCTTGACCCTACATTGCAACACAGTTCTGCTGCTTTCAAGCAGAATGGTCAGTTCATAACAGATCCTTTTAGCATTGCTGATATCCTCAACCAATATTTCACTACTTGCACTGTACCTCATGGCCCCCCACCTTAATCCATTGCCTCATCTCCACCTCCCTGTCACAACAACTTTGAATTCTCACCAGTTACTGAACAAGAAGTCCTCATAGCCCTCTGCTCATTAAACATCACCAAATCCAGCACAGACAGAATTCACCCCAAACTCCTGCAGATCTCTTCTCCCACAATAACAAAACTTCTTACCCATCTACACAACCTCTCTTTTTCCATGGGCATGATCCTTCAGGCTTGGAAATCTGCCTCAATCATTCATCTTCACAAAGGAGGACACCTAATATGCTCAGAAATTAAAGGTCCATCTACCTCCTCCCTGCTCTTGAAAAGTTTCAGAGATCCTTGGCACACTCCAGATGTGTGGAATATCTCACTACTAGAGATGCAGCAAATTTAAATTTCACCAGGGAAGTGAATGCAAAGGGAACACTTCATGTTGTCACTCCGCTATGTGGAGTGGCCAAAACAAAAGGCTCAGTTCACCTTTTAATTATTACTTCACGTTGTCATTCTGCCTTAATATAAAGTAAGGCAAAGTGACAACAATATTGGCAGCTCCTCAAACACACAGTCACCAGAATTAATGTGCATTCCCAAAATGCTACTGTCTTGTGTCCAGAAAATTACCCAGTGCTGATGAAGTGAAATGAAAGGGTAACAAAAATACAAAGTCTCCTAAAATTAATGGTGCACTCCATCATGTGCACAGTGGTCACAAACAGTCACCAGAAATAATGTGCATCCTCAAAATGCTACTGTCTTGTGTCCGGAAAACTCCTCAGTGCTGACAAAGTGCAATGAGAGCACAACAAGAAATGCAAAGTCTCCCAGAAGTAATGATGCACTCAGTTATGCATGCAGTGGTCACAAAAAGACACCAGAATTAATGTGCATCCACAAAATGCTACTGTCTTGTGTCCAGAAAATCCCCTAGTGCTAAGAGAAATGAGAGGGTAACAAAAAATGCAAAGTCTCCTAAAATTAATGGTGCACTCCATCATGTGTGTGGCGGTCATACACAGTCACCAGAATTAATGTGCATCCCCAAAATGCTACTATCTTCTGTACAGAAAACTCCCCAGTACTGACAAAGTGCAATGAGAGCACAACAAGAAAGGCAAAGTTTCCCAGAATTAATGGCACACTCACTCATGTATGCAGTGGTCACACACAGTCACCAGAATTAATGTGCATTCCCAAAATGCTATTGTCTTGTATCCAGAAAATCCCCCAGTGCTGACTAAGTGAAATGAGAGGGTAACAAGAAATGCAAAGTCTCCCAGAATTAATGGTGCACTCTGTCATGCATGCAGTAGTCACACACACTCACCAGAATTAATGTACATCCCCAAAATGCTGCTGTCTTATGTCCAGAAAATTTCCCAGTGCTGATGAAGTGAAATGAGAGCATAACAAGACATGCAATGTTTCCAGCATTAACAGCACACTCAGTCATGTGTGCAATGGTCAGACACAGTCACCAATATTAATTTGCATCCCCAAAATGCTACTGCTTGTGTCCAGAAAACTCCCCAGTGCTGACAAAGTGAAATGAGAGGATAAAAAAATGCAAAGTCTCCCAGAATTAATGGTGCACTCTGTAATGCATGCAGTGGTCACACACAGTCACCTGAATTAATGTGCATCCCCAAAATGCTACTGTCTTGTGTCCAGAAAATTGTCCAGTGTTGATGAAGTGAAATGAGAGCATAACAAGAAATGCAAAGTCTCCAGAATTAATGGCACACTCAGTCATGTGTGCAGTGGTCACACACAGTCACCAGAATTAATGTGCATCCCCTCAATGCTACTGTCTTGTGTCCAGAAAATTCCCCAGTGCTGGTGAAGTGAAATGAGAGGGTAAAAAAAATGCAGTCTCCTAAAATTAATGGTGCACTCCTTCATGTGTGCAGTGGTCACACACAGTCAGCAGAATTAATGTGCACCCCCAAAATGCTACTGTCTTGTGCCCAGAAAACTCCTCAGTGCTGACAAAGTGCAATGAGAGCACAATAAGAAATGCAAAGTCTCCCAAAATTAATGGTTCACTAAGTCATGCATGCAGTGGTCACACACAGTCACCAGAATTAATGTGCATCTCCTAAATGCTACTGTCTTGTGTCCAGAAATCTCCCCAGTGCTGACAAAGTGAAATGAGAGCACAGCAAGAAATGCAAAGTCTCCTAGAATTAATGGTGTTCTCCATCATGCATGCAGTGGTCACACTCAGTCACAAAAATAAATGTGCATCCCCAAAATGCTACTATCTTGTATCCCGAAAACTCCACAGTGCTGACAAAGTGAAATGAGAGGGTAACAAGAAATGCAAAGTCTCCCAGAATTAATGGTGCTCTCCATCATGCGTGCAGTGGTCACACACAGTCACCAGAATTTATGTGCATCCCCAAAATGCTACAGTCTTGTGTCCAGAAAATTCCCCAGTGCTGACAAAGTGAAATGAGAGTGTAACAAGAAATGCAGTCTTCCAGAATTAATGGTGTACTGAAAATGCACAGACAGATTAAGATTGCACTGTGCATTCAAGAGATGCAGACGCAAAGTTACAACACCTAACCAGTGCTCACAAGTCACAAATCCACATCTGGAAAAGAATACCTTTTGCCAGTTGGGAGGGTAGTGCACGGCAGTAACAGTCCACTACCAGTAAAGATACCACAAAGCAGTATAAAAAATTCATACAGGTGCAGTAGATATCAGGTTCACACTGCTGCAATTACCCTGTGGCACAATAAAAGGTGTCTGATTTAATGGCATGCATCGCGCACACACACACACACACACACACACACACACACTACAAGTAATGTGTAGCAAATTGAAAACCTTTATTAATATAACCAAATGTTTTAAACAAACTGAAATTATACACTGCTGCACCACAACATTCAGCAAAACAATTTCAAGAATTACTGAAAATATTACTGTGTACATTATCACAGTTATACAAGAAAAATATAACCAAAACAGAAAAACTGAATTTTTCTCCCAGTTAATCTACCTACACCACAGATAACACCCTTCCCCCAAAGCACACTTCACAGTACACAGACTGACTGTTCTAAATTTACCTTTAAAATCCACACACAAACAATAAACACTCAATAATATGAGCACAGGAGGGTTTCCTGCAATCAACGTATTAAATTTTGAGAAAACAAATGTCTCAAAAAGGCTTTTTTAACAGCTTTTAAAGGATTTGAATCACCTAGCTCTGAGGAGAAACTGTCTCCATCTACCACTACACACACTACACAGAACTGAGGCTGTGCAGAACAATCTAGAGCCCATGTGATTTGCAATCCCATGAAGCACTGCAGAATTTGCCTTGGAGCTCAATAACAAGGCGAAGTGATGTGAATTACACTGATTTCAATGTACTTTGCCTTAAAATTGGTGTAGAAGTGGTTTAGGGAAGGTGGAATAACACAAAGTCATTGGTTTCAATAGACTTCACATTCCTCATCATGATGCAAAGTACTCCGCTTCCAGTTGCGCGATACTTTGCGGATTACATGTCACTTCACAGAGCAAATTTCGGCCACTTGGCCCTGCACTACTCACCACAAACAACCTCCTATATCCCCACCAGTCTGGTTTCAGGAAATAGCATTCCACTGTCCCTTCTCTCCTACATGTCACAAACCACATCAGCACTGCCTCTGACCAAGGCCTCCTTACTGCCGCAGTCTTCATCGACTTGGCCAAGGCTTTTGATTCTGTATCCAACCCCCTCCTCCTGCTAAAACTAGAAACAGCAGGCCTTGCTCCTATCACCTTATGGTGGTTCAGCTCCTACCTCTCCAACAGGTCACAATTTGTCAAAATAGCTGTGTTTCCCCACAACTTCCCATCCTAGCAGGCATTCCACAAGGATCTGTCCTTGGCCCCATCCTCTTCTCCTTCTTCATAAACGACCTCCCCTCCACCTGCACAAAATCCAGCATACATATGTATGCGGATGACACTATCCTTTTTACCTCAGGCCCATCAACACATTATGTTCAAACTACCCTCCGATGCAATTTCAACAACATTCAAAAGTGATTCCTACAAACCAACTAAAACTTGATACTTCCAAAACTGTATCTATGTTATTTGGAATAGCGCAGAAACTTAGCAGCCCCCCCATCACTTCCCTGAAAGGTACCCCACTTGACTAGGTTAGCAAATATAAGTACTTGGGTGTTTGTCTATACCCCCTTTTATCTTTTGTCCCTCACATATATGCAACCATCTCAAAATTACGCCCCAAACTAGATACACTATACCAGCACAGAGACTCCCTCTCACTACCTGCCAGACGTCAAATCGTAACTAAAATGATGCTCCGCATTTTTGATTATGCGTAGTCTACTACCTTGCCTCAGATATCATCCTATCAAAGCTTGACATCCTCCTGATTTCTTTTTACCGCTTTGTTACCAACTCACCCCTTAGAACTCATCACTGCGACCTGTACTCCCTCCTTGAAATTGTCTCGCTGTCCCACAGATGTTACATCCACTGGCTTAATCTGATACCTAAATTCTGGTTTGACCTGCTACCCCCTACCTGGTGGATAGTCTCTCACTGGCCTCCTTCACTCCCTACTTACTAAGACACAGAAATGAAAGATCTTCTAGTATACCTCGACCATCCTCATATTCTAGCAAAGCTATCTTCTCCTACTGGCTCCCCTCTTTGTAGAATAAACTAACCCCCTCTATTAGAAACTCCTCCTCTTACCTTGCCTGCAGAAATAACTACTCCTCCTATCACCTCCCTCTTGCCTCTGTCCCAGGTAATTGCCCTGTCTCCTGAGAGTCTGTCACCACTCCCAGCTCCTACTAGACCTCCTTTCGCAGTGATCACAACTACTTATCTTCTCTTGTCATCTCATGCAATCTCAATCAGTCAGCATCATGCTCCTTCGACACCTGCCACCCCCCTTCCCCCAACTCACTGTCCTGTGAGTTTCCCAAACAGTCACTACAAATGTTGGCTGCCTGACCTTGCCCCCTCATACCCCACCATCTTATTCTAGCATGTCATCTCTGCTCAGCCTTCCCTCACCCCACCATTTCTCTCTATGCCTTATCATCCCCCTTCCCCCAAACTCTCACCTCCACCATAGTACTTACCTCTCTCTCTCTCTCTCCCCCTCTCCTGTACCTCCCTTCTTCACAACTCTGCCAGCTATCCCCATCCCTCTGAACTACTGACAAGGCACTTTGTGGCTGCTTATCCCCCCCACCCTTATAAAGTGTTTTTTCTTGTTATTTAACTTGTACCTATGTTTTGAGTTATTCTGTAAGTTCTGAATCCATGCTGTATCGTTCATTATAATGTACCTTTGCTTTCTCCTACTATACTTTGTTTTGCAATCTATGATGTGGAACCTTTGTAAAAGGGTTTTTACCGAATCACTAAATAAATAAATAAATAAATAAAATGTTCCAGTATTCCCTTTCTTTGTTAAAGTTTTTGTACAATGAACTATATGCTGATGTCCTATGTCTATTGACATGAAATGTGGAAACTTCTGCTGGTTCTGTTTATATTAGAATTTCTAACTTGTAAATACTGTAACTATTTGTATTCTAAGTACAAATTTGTAAAGGCTGCAACTATTTGTAGACAATTTATAAGTATACTGACTTGTTATTACTGTATGCACTCCTACTGTATATCCCCAACCTCGGGTCACACCTGGAAATGAGCCTCGGCTCAGTGTGCTTATCCCGGTCAACAAATGTTTAAAATAAATAAACAAATAAAAAATACCCGAGGACTGTCACATCCCCTTGTTTAACCTCCTTAGCTATCTTCTCCACTCTTAGTACTTTAGCTGCCCTTACCATCCTTCCTGTCACCCTTTCTTTTGCCTGATACATCTCCCTGTCTTCATCCTTCTGGGTCTCCTTGTACTTTCTCATTGCTGTTTTCCTCTCCTTCACTGCCTTTACCATCCCCTTAGAGAAACATAGCAGCCTCTTCCTCCTCTTTCTCTTGCTCACTTTCTTCAAGCAGCATGTTATGGCCTGGGTTATACCCTTCTTATTTTTTCTCTGTTGAGCTTCTACTCGTCGTTTGCCTTTCCCTCCTTTGGGCATTCTCTAAGGCAGTTTCCCGTTTCTTTAAAATCTGTCCCCATGAGGTCCAGCACCCGGGACCCCCATCTTATTATATTCCTTTTCCATTTCTATCCATATGCCAAACCATACAGTGCAGTGATCACTTGTACCCAGAGGACTACCCACTGTGAATCAGTAAGGCTGTCTCTGTTATTAAGCATCAGGTCCAGCACTGTCTCATCCCTAGTGGGTTCCATAAGGAGCTCCCAGAGAAATGTCCCTTGTATGTAATTGAGGATTGCCCTGCCTCTTGATGTAGTTGCAGCGAGAATGCCCAGTATACATCCTGCAGATTAAAGTCCCTCATAATCAAACCTCACCATTTGCAGGCCATTTTGCTGATGGCTTCCCCAAGGCTCTGTCTAAAACCTCCCTCTCTGTTGGAGGCCTGAGCACCATCACTATGCAAATAGCAACTCCTGACCCCTTTACTAGGCTGATCCATAGTACCTCCTGCCCTTCATTGTCCTACTGTTACTCCTGTATCTCAGTGGCCCTTATGCCCTCCTTCACATATAAAATAGCCCCTCTGCCTTTCTTCCCTGACCTGTCCTTCCTGAACATGGTGTAGCCTGGGATGGCCACTTCCCTGCTGTGGTATATGTGCACCATGACTCCATTATGGCCACCAGGTCCAGGTCTTCCCCCACAATGATTGCCTCAAGGTCAGGGATTATGTTTGCCAGATTCCTTGCATCGGCACGCATGGCTCTCCATTCTCTTCAGCCCTCTCTCTCTCTCTCTCTCTTTCTAATCTGTCTCCCTTCCCCTCCATGCTTCCCCCCTTTCTCCCTATATTGCCCTGGTCTTGCCCACCCCTGTTACATTGTCTTCCTTGCTTCCCTCCTTCCTCTCTCTTTCAACTTAAGTTTGTGCTCAAGGCTTGCCTCTCCTGCCCTTCTCTTTGCTTTCATCAACTGCTGGGGAATTTCTTCTCCCTAGGTTAACCTTCCCTGTTTCACTAGTCTCTCGGGGGTGCAATCTCTGCCTCCCTCAATCTTTCTGCCTCCTCCTTTGGCTATTTTAAATGCTCATCAAAGTTGCATTTTAATTTTTCACCCTGGACTGTTGTTTCCCCTCCTGGATGGAGGAAGGCTGTATCCTTTGTACAGGCCTCCATCCACCCACATGTGACCACAGGGTAGCATTAGCCCTCCTTCTTGCACCATGCCATCAATCATTAAATGAAGGACCTAGTGCTGGATTCCATATCTTTCCCTGACCATACATGGGTAGCACCTCAGTGAAAGCCACTGTCCAAGGTACCTGCTTCAGCTGCCCCCCAGCCCTCTGAACCTATTTTAAACTACCTCTGTAGCTTCCCTTGCCAGATTGGTCATCCCCAGGTGGACAACAACATCCAGCCTTCTTCCATCTCCCTGTTTCCTGGAGATCTCCAAGTTCTGTCCTCCAGTCCTTCTCACTGAAGTGCATGAAATGCACTGTGCTACCCTTTTCCTTCCTTCCACTGTCCCCAACTCAGTCTCCTTGACCATGGAGTCCCTCACCAGCAATTGCCTATTCCTTGGCTTTGGGACTATCCCACCCTCCTTGTGGCTTTCTCCCTTTAAGATCCATACCTCGGTGGTCATGTGATGGCAGCTTGAAAAGCAGCAGCAGCCCTCCTTTGCTCCATACCTTTTGCTCACATTTAAGCTTTTTCGTTCAGTTCCTATATTCAATAGCGACACAAAACTTGCAAGACTTGAACTCTCAAAGTCCTTGGAGACTGGTAAGCCTGTCCAGAGATGGAGATCTACATGAAGAAAGCCCCACCGTGACATTCTCCTTCACCAACCCCGGAGAAGAATAAGGCCACAAAGCACTCTAAACACCAACCCGCAGGTTTGGGTAAATCAGCTGCCACACGCACTCTCCGAAGAGAGATTCCTAGAAATTATGCAACCTCTACAGGAGAAAATAACCGAAATCTCAGATGGCCTACAGCAAATCAAGGCCTCAATTCAATCTCTAACTACCCGTGTGGGAGATGCAGAGGCCAGATTGACTTCCTTGGAGAAAAAGCAAGACAGGAGTGAGATATCAGGGACTCAGCTCGGCTGGAGGCTTAAGAAGCTTGAGAAAAAAATCGAGGACTTGGAGGGTAGAAGCAGGAGAAATAATCTCCTTGTTATTGGCACACCGGAAAAAGAAGGAGCAAACCCCATACTTTTTCTTCAGAAACTGTGTGAGAAGATCATGGGGCAGTCACTGAATGGAACAACCTACATCTTTGAGCAGGCTCATCATGCCCTCCACCCTCCTCCATCACCTAATTCTCCACCCAGACCCCTCATATTCAAGCTGTTAAACTTCTTGGATTAACAACATATCCTGGCAAAGGTCAGGGAGTTACAGGATGTCTTATAGGAGGGACGCAGAATCAGGATCACCCAAGATCTGCCACAATCAGTCATAGCAAAAAGGCAAGAAGTGCACCCGATTGTGTCAAAGCTAATTGCTGCTGGGACACCTTTTTGAATAAAATACCCGGTGGTGCTTGAGGTGAAAACCAGTGATCAATGGATCTCATTTGATTCTCATGACCAGGCTGTGCAGGAGCTCAAAGGTCTTTTTCCTGATCTTTTTAAATGAAGAGATCCCTGGGGGTATGTGGTGCTACCTTGTGTCAAAGGGACACCTTTGAGAGTATTATTGAGAGTTCTGAGAAAGTGATTGGTAACTGCAACTGCTGAACACTGTATTTACACAGTGGAGTTTTGTGGCTCCAGTTTAACATAACACGTGCAAAGCCAGTCAGAAACTGACTTCTTTTTCGTAAGGAAAATCACTTTCCAGCGATTTAAAATACACGTAATGAACAATGACTGGGCATGATTTTGGTTAGTGCCTCGGACTGTTCTGTCCTTTTGTCACTGTTTGTTTGGTTCCTCAAGTTGGCTGATATTTACAGCCTGGCGTGGACCCACTGTTTGCTGGTAATCGGGCAATGACATCTGTGAAAAACACCCATTCTGAAATGAAAATCAAGGGCTATATTATTTACTTTGTTACTGTACATTCCTGATTTATTTGAAACGTGGGAACTTTAATTATTCGCAATGTACTTTCCGAATGGTCCAGATGTGGATACAGAAGAAGAGATTTACTTTTCTCAAAGCTAGACATTTTATTTAATTAGTTAATCTATGAGTCTTTAGTTTGGTAAATTCTCAACAGTAGTAGTTGAAAGACGAGGTACTGAATCTGAGATAGAATTTATATAGCATCATGGAATGTTATCTCCTGAATGTCTCAACTCATTTGCCTTTTTTCTAGGATGTTATTTGGCATGCCAGCTCGACACTAGAGGGCGTTCTTCTTTAGCCTATTTACAGGCCCCTGAGCAATCCTCATGGCCTAAGGGTTAGTTAAGGAAGGAAGGGGTAATTTTTCCTCTCCCTTTTTTCACCTAATAGGGAAACTAGCATGAGGTCACAAATATGAATGTTTTGTTCTATAGATTAATAACAAAAATCCTAAACCTCTCTCTCAGCTGTGGAAAATTCCCAGACCTATGGAAAACAGCCACCGTGACACCCATCCATAAAAGTGGGGGCAAGACGATTCACTCAAATTATTGCCCTAACTCCATACTGCCCCCACTCTCTAAGGCACTTGAGCACATCGTGGCTGATCAACTTACCGACAACTTGGATAAATACAATATACCTTGTCCACAACAACATGGCTTCCGGAAAGGTCACAGCACCACCACAGCCCTTCTTGAGTTCACTGGAGCTTTGCACAAATCCCTTGACAACAGCCTTCTCACAGGGGCCGTTTTAGTCGACCTCTCCAAGGCCTTCAATACAGTACACCATGGATTATTAATACACCAACTACTGAATGCCGGGCTATCACATGACTCTTCTCTCTGGTTTAAAAGCTACTTAGAAAACCAATCACAGAGAGTAAAAATTGCGGACGCTCTTTCTAACACCCTGCCTGTTCGCACGGGTGTCCCACAGGGATCCATACTGGGACCCCTCCTTTTTAGCCTTTTCTTAAACTCCCTCCCTTACCACTGCTCTGAGCAGATCATACTATATGCCGATGATGCTGTTGTATTCTCCACTCACAAAGATCCTGCAGCTCTTCAACACAACCTTCAACTTGGTTTCAGTTCAGCAGAGACATGGTTTCTTAATCATAAACTGGTCCTCAATGACAAGAAAACCAAATCTATGCTCTTCTGCAGCTCTCATAACCCACACAAGCTACCCCACTGGGCTATCTCCACCACCCAGGGGAACATTCTAGATCAGGTGGGGCCCTTCAAATACTTAGGGATACAGCTTGACCCTAATATCTCCTATGGACTTCATGTAGATAATGTAGCTAGAGCTGCTAATACACGACTTGGTCTCCTCTACAAACACAGACCACACCTCATGCCAGAAGCTTTGAAGGTTGCAGTCCTGAGCTCTGTGATCTCTGTAATAGACTATGGTCTCATCATTTATGGCTCGGCCACAACCACAACCACAACCTTAGATGCCTCTCAACTATCTTAAATAAAGCATGTCGGCTCATCACTGGTGCTCACCATCTCACCCACACATGTGACCTGTACACTCAGACCAGCTGGCTCCAACTATCAAACCTCATAAAGTTTCTCACCTGCTCCATGGTGAAAAAAATCTACCTAGGCCTTGCACCTTCTGGGGTCTCAACTCTATTACAACACCGAATTAACAAATGGCACCTTAGGAGATCCACGCTACAGCTACTGAAAGTCCCCCACTGTCACACTTCACAGGGACAATGCTCTTTTGCTTATCGAGCACCACTCTGGTTCAATGGCCTCAGCCCAACCATCTCCTCTGCCCCAACTATTGGTATGTTTAAAACTAGGCTCCGGGACTATCTCACTACCAACAGCTCCTGTGACTGCCCAACTTAACCTTGTTTCTCCACTTCCCTTTCTGCTCTAGTTGTCCCCGCCTCCCCTCTTAACTGGATTCTACCCTCACATCTTGGTATACTCAATGCTGCACTTTTCACCCTCTTGCCACCCTTCCTACATTCCTTCTGCCCCCCACCCTCTTTCCTCTCCCTATGACTCTGGTACTTATTATCTGTTGTCTATTTTCTCTGACAAATGCTGCTGGCTGCCTTGTTACAATGCTACCCTTGAACTGTATTAATCTGTACTCTGTTTGCAATGTCCACATTGTTGTAATGCCTGTCTTGATGTTCCCCATAATTTGTATTTCTCTGACGTGGAACCTTTGTAAAAGTGCCATGGCTCAAAGGTATTTGTAATCCTAGACTTGATAAATAAATAAAAGATAAATAAAGATTATTTCTCTTAATCAGTTTGCAGCATTTAACAAATTATTGCAGTGTTTGTACAAGGTTAGATAATTTGAATCTACTGATCACTATTGATGTAGTTGGGAAGGGGGAAGTGAGGGGGGGCTCTCTGGTGCAACTCATTCATGCGCAAAAACATCACTCATCAGAGTTGATACAGTGGTACAGTTTATTGGAACTGGGGTTTAGGGAATTTTGAGCAGGACAAGGGTTTATTTTGTTTAGTATAAGGGTAGGGTTTAAAAAATAAGTGAGGGTAAGTTTCCTTTAATAATTTATAAGGTTTGGGGGTACAATAGTATCATGTGTGTTGACTTAACCTACTTTTGTTGAACTCCTTTGGTTTTCAGGCAGATAAAAATTAGGAATTTTATCAGCCAAGATAGGTTAAAGATACCTAACATTTCTCCTTAAACAGTTAGAATGAGTGAACCCTATAAGGTGATAAGCTGGAATGTTAAGGGGGCACAAGATAGGTGGAAGAGGCAAGTCATCCTTCAACACCTTTATCAATTAAAAGCCGGAATTGCTTGTCTCCAAGATACACATCTTCGATGACAAGAGGTTAATCTGTTATCTAAAAACTGGGTAGGGCAGGTATATGGAGCAGGGAAATCCGCATGCAGTGGGGGAGTGGCAATACTAATAGGAAAGAAAATCCCTTTAAACTAGAAAAAGAAATCTGGGACACTGGTGGTAGATATATTATACTTTATGGAACTCTGACCACTCAGCAAATAATCTTGGGAGCTGTATATGGGCCAAATATTAAATCTCCTTATTTTTTCATGCAACTGTTACGTCTTATGGTCTCTACTCCACCTGTATTGACCATTCTGGGAGGTGACTGGAACATTGTTCCATATTCATTCATTGATAGGTCTGACTCACAAAAAATAGGACTATCACCCTCACAAAGGGCTTTAAATGATCTGATGAGAGGAGCTGCTCTTGTTGATGTGTGGAGAGTGTTGAATCCGGGAGAACGTCAGTATACCTTTTTATTACCCCCACATGAAACTTTTTCAATAATTGATTTTCTACTTTTGAGCTTCTTTTCCCTTCTGGGGGTAATTAATGCAGATACACATACGAGGGTGATCTCTGACCATTCTCCTATATCCCTTACTTACCTCCTAGGGCCTGGGATTAGAAGGGATGCTCTTTGGCAATTAAACAACCAGTTTCTCCAAAAGCCAGATTCTTTACCGCAGATTAAAACTTTTCTTACTAGTTTCATGACCAAAAATAGGGGCTCAGTAACCTGAATAGATATGGTTTGGGCAGCCTTGAAATGATCCCTTAGAGGTGAGTGTCTTCGGTTGGCAACTACGAAATACCGGCAATTTAGATCTCAGCAAGATACCTTGCTTGGAGCCATCCATCAGCTAGAATTTATCGTTTACCATCACTCTCCTGAGGCTGATTGGGCCAATCTACATGGTCTGCAGGCCCAATATTTGGCCCTTTTGTTCCATAAAGCAGAGCTGTCCTTAAAATGCACTAAAATTAAATATCTAGATACAGGTGAAAAAGCAGGCAAGTTACTTGCAATTAGGCTTAGACTAGCGGTAGCCTCTCAAATCATCCCAAGTATTAAATATAACAAAGACAGTCAACTTATCACTACGCCCAAAGGTATAGTGGATGTTCTCAGATCCTACTTCAGAGGCTGTATAGTGCAGACCCATCTGATAGACCCAAAAATATAGCCATCTCTGGGTATCTCAATTCTATTGATTTCCCCATATTATTCCCCTTTCAAGTAACGTCCCTTGGTAAACCAATTAGTGTCCAGGAAGTCAATGTGACAGTTGAAGAGCTTTCAGCAGATAAATCCCCTGGACCAGATGGTCTCTCAAACAATTTATATAAGACCTATTTGTCAGAAATTGCCCCCCCCCCCTTAGCAGAGATGTACAATTTTTGGTTTGCTGAAGGTATGTCAGAACCAAACTTCCTTAATGCATAAATTACTCTCATACCCAAATCAGGTAAGGATCCCCTTTATCCCAAAAGTTAGAGACCAATTTCATTGATTAATACTGATGTCAAGATATTGGCCAACATTTTGGCGACTAGGTTGGGATCTGTATTGCCTAATCTCATTAGCAGGGAACAAATTGATTTCACGACTAGTTGGCATTCAGTAGATCACATGCATAAGCTAATGTACATTATCTTGGCTTCCAGGGACTTGGACCTTCCTGCAGTGTTGGTGTCCCTGGACGCCAAGAAAGCTTTTGATAGGGTTTCATGAGATTTCTTATTTGCAACTTTGACCCACTTCAGACTTCCTTCAGGCTTTCTTAGGTGGGCCAGATTATTGTATTCTTCACCATCGGCTCAGATCTGGTGCAATGGTTTGTTGTCTGATCCCTTTTTGCTTCAAAGAGGAACCAGACAAGGATGCCCCCTTTCCCCACTATTGTTTAATCTTTATTTAGAACCTCTGATTAGGAAATTAATAGCTTCTACACAACTTCAGGGAATTAAAATGGGAGATAAATATTATACTGTATCAGATTATGCAGATAATCTCCTTCTACACCTTGAGAACCCCATAACAAGTATACCATCTCTAATGGAGGAGATTAATTGCTTTTCTGCTGTCTCCCACTACAAACTTAACCCCTTTAAAACAAAGTTTTTCACCTAAATAATAAAACCTGCCATTCAATCTTGAAAAATATTAATCTTTCATGGGAACCCCACTTGTTCACTTATCTTGGAATTCAAATTTCTAGAGAGATCCCCACTATGATTAAACTTAATCTCTTGGATTTACTAAATACAATTAAAAGTGATTTAGATAGATGGGGTAATCTCCCCCTTTCATTATGGGGTAGAATAAATACAGTTAAAATTAATATCTTACCCCAGGTGTTATACCCTCTTGGAATGCTGGGTGTTTTTCTGCCCAAGAACTAGTTCATTAAATTACAATCCATGCTGTTTTTTTGCGGAAAGACAAAGGCATCAGACACTCTTATTTAAAGCTCACTGCACCAAAATTTCAGAGAGGTCTAGCTACACCCTTTTTTTTTGCCTACTACTGCACCCACCATCTCAGTAGGTTGGCATATTGGGCAAAGGAGGTGCTGGACAATGAATCACGGATATGTTCCCCCTTATGGCTGGACACTGAAAAATCCTTAGCTGCTCAACATAATTGTACTCTCCCTTCCCTTAGATACACCACGCCTAGAACACTTCCTAAATTGCTCTGGAAAACCCCAGTTGGATGGTCAGTTAGGGCATTACACCAGCTGCAAATGCATGTGTCATATAATTGGCATCTCTCCCTTGACCAACCTATTATGGGCAATCCCCATTTCAAAATTGGCCATAAACCCATTTCTTTGACTTTCCGCCCTCCATTGCTCAACAAAAATATATCAGATCTCTATGTTGAAGGGAAAATAATCTCTTTCCCTCTTTTTAAAACTCGATTTAGTATGCCAACAATAAGCTTCTTTAAATATAAACAGCTCAAGGAGGCTATTATGGCCCATTTGGGACATAAAGAGACGCAACAGGGTCTACTGAAATATTAAATAACCTTCTGCAATGAGCTGGGCAACTGCATGCATTATCTGCAGTACATAAAGAAATCCAAACACTTGATTCAAATTTGCCTCAAGGAGTTTGTTACTACTGGTCTCAATTATTATCTCTTAGTACCGAAACTAGCTTCTGGAGGAGTGTGTGGCAAACAATATATAAATTTGTTAAACAAGATAGATTGCATTTGATACAGTTTAATATGCACAATCTATATTTTACCCCCCTGAAACTTCATAGATTAGGTCAACTGCTCTTCCCTGATTGCTGTCGATGTGGTAATTCCTTGGGAATGCTATATCATATGTTATGGGAAGGCTCGATGGCCCAGACCTTTTGGCAATCTATTAGACATTCACTAGATCCTTTATTAGATCTAGACTCACTTTTTACTCCAGAAGCTTGTTTAATTTATGTTTTCCCAACAGGCACTCCTAATCTTAGAAAGGCACATCTGGCCCTGATCTCGGACACAGCCAAGTTAATTATTGTGAGGCACTGGAAGGATAATATACTTTTGTCAGTTTTGGAATGGCATAAGAAATTATTTGTTCTCCAAATAGAAAAGCATATCCATTCTATGGCAAACCAGTCTCAGGTTTACTTCCTTAAATGGGGACCAATGGATGCCTTGCTTAGTGCATGGAAACCATAAGTGATTAATGTATACATTGTTCTACAAGTTTACTACTACCAGAATGAATATAAACACACTTAATATGCGGTGGGATAGGGAGGGTTTTTATAGGGGGTAAGAAAGGGAGTTTGGGGGAAGGGGGGGGGTCTTTCTCCAGTATGTAAGTCACTGTATTCCTGTATTGGATAATGGATGTGAACATGTTATTGGGGGTGATCCTCCTGATTACCCAACTGCTACCTATATGTATGTCATATTAAGTTATTTTTGGAGGAAAAAAGGAAAAAGAAACTAAATAAAGTTTACTGAATAAACAAAAAGACCCATACCTCATCTCTTACTCCTGCTCAGGTGCCCCCTCTTGGTTTCCCTGTCCCACCAGAATGGTAAGAAACTGTGCAGTGGTACGGTCTGAGGGTTGAGTGCCCTTCTTTCTGTCCCCATCCTCCACAAGCCCACCAAGGTCTAGTCACTCTGCTTCATTGCTGGCATCCTTTGTGGGAGTGATGGAAAATTAGGTGGCACCTGAATGAAGTAGATTGTGCCCTGTACTCATGCCAGTTCATCCCAGAGTCCTACAACCTCTTATCTCAGCCCAGAAAGGTGCATGCATGTGGGGCAACACCTCAGTCTCCAGAACATGTCTCTGAAGAGTGCAGCTCCACACCCATTTCACTGCACCACTCCCATGCCTGATGATTTGTTTATCCTTCTGACATTTTGATTCCCTGCCTTTGCCTTGCCTTTAGGCTTCCCTTATCACCCCCCCACCTTGACTTCCCTTTACCTTTCCCCTTCCTAGTTTGTTTTCATCTCTTTACTGTAGATAGGGCTTTCCTTCAATCCCATTTTCTTGTCCCTTAGTAATTTAAAATAATTGGCTTCCTTTACACCCTTTCTCCCCTTACCATATATATGGTGTTGCCTCTATTCCCACTCTACTGTGTGTTTCAGTTGCCCTTAGCTTGAACTTTGTAGGTCTTACCTTCTCTACTTTACACCATTGTTTACCCGTATCCCTCTGACAGTACACTCTTTTAAACAGGCAGAAACCATTACACAGGTAGTCTACCTTACCTTATTGGACCGGCAGAGTTCTCTGCATGACTGCTGTTACCTGCTGATGCCTGCCAATGTCTAAGGCACCAATCTTTCTCCTGTTCCACTTCTTTGTTGTTCCACTCACTTTCTGGGACATGATCATACTAGACACACTAGTAGGGAGTCCTTCTGTAGTGCATACATTTCTCAAAGGAAATTTAAAACATGTGGGGGGAGGTAGTAGTGACAACAACAAAAATGGAAAAGGACCTGGGGGTAATCATATCCGATGACTTTAAGGTTGGCAAGCAATGTATGAAGGCAGTAGGGAGGGCTGGGGGGATACTGGGATATATAGGGAGAGGCACCACCAGCAGAAAACAGGAAGTTGTTATCCCCCTGTACAGACAGTTGGTGAGACCCCATCTGGAGTACTACGTTCAGTTCTAGAGACCCCACCTCTGCAAGGACATAGACAGGATGGAGGCAGTTCAGAGGAGGGCAACTAAAATGGTGCAGGGTCTGCAAGAGAAGCCATATGAAGAGAGACTAAAGGAGCTTAATATATATACCACTGGGGGGGGTGATAGAAACATTTCAGTACCTCAGTGGAATCAACAAAGTCCAAGAGAGTATCATCTTTCAGAAAAAGAGATGTGCAAGAACAAATGGACACAATATGAAGATAGAGAGGGGATGGCTCAGGGGCAACGTGAGGAAGCATCTTTTCATAGAGAGGGTGGTGGATGCATGGAACAGCCTTCCTAAGGAAGTTGTGGGGTCTAAAACTGTGGGAGAATTCAAGAATGCATGAGACAGACATAAGGTAATTTTTGTGGGGGGTAGGAAGAAATAGGCTGTTGGTTAAATAGGATCTGCAGCTTATCCTCTAGGTAGGGAAATGGGCAGACTAGGTGGGCCAAATGGTACTTATCTGCCATCAAAGTCTATGTATGCTTCTATGTATGTTTCTATGTGATCTAGTACCCCCTCTAACATTCTGCTAATGTCTGAATGGATGGAGGCAACAAACAAGGGTAGCTACAAAATTTCCTTAGTATACTTTTCAGTTTGTGTTTAGTAACATACCATCTACTTATCTTATTGAATTTAAGAGTTTTTATTAGCTTTAATCTTCTTTTTACAGAAATAGTTAATTGCTTTATTACCAGAACCTGTTGATATTCTAATCCCTTTCTCAGCATGTAAAACACTCTCATTCCCATGTCATCATATAATCACCACCATGACTTATTTTATTGCATATCATCATCATCAGGCTCACAGCTTGCACAAGAACTGTGCCATGTCTCTATTCTGTATTTTGTATTACAGTTAATCCTGCTATCTTCAAACTTCCATCCCCCCATGCTGAATCACAAAACCACAGTAAATTTAAAGATAAGATAAAATGTGAATTTGCTAACTGAATTCTGTAGCAGGTGAATCTCCTGCAACAGGCCTAAATCTCATTGAGGATTCTACCTAGTAAAACAAGGTTTAATAGATAAAATAAATAAGCATCACCCACCTAAGTTGTATATATAATTTAAAACTCACCAATTTTCCTAATACAAGAATCTTAAAAACATTTCACATATTAAGCACCTCTAATGTATCTGTTGTTCATAATTCCCCTTACCAAACTTCTGTCTTCCCTTCATGACCACTTACCTTCACTCACATGAAATCATTCCTTCTTCTGAATCAAAACCTACTGAAGGAAAATCATATTTATGAAAAATTCAAATAACCCTAAATCTCCTTGCCACAGTCACTCACATCAGGTGCTTCAAGCTTGCTTGCCAAAACCCACCCTTAGACCTATGTTAATAAAATATACTGCATACATGATGCTAAGCATGACACAACAGAATATGGGTAATGTTGCATCTACATCACTCCCAAGGGTGTTGTAAGACATGAGACCCTATGCTGAGTGCGTTAAGCCACTAAAAGTGCAGTAATCACACTATTAGCCATACCCTGGAGTTTCTTATTACATTTGAAAAATGGGTTATTAGGTAATATTAGCAAAAAAAAAACTGAATCTTGGTAAAGCATTCAAATAATTAAACACTTTTAATAAAACAGTTCCTCCACAACTAGGGGTGTAGTTGTGATTGATTGCTACTAGCTGCCACTCAATCCACTCTCATTCCCCTGCTCATTTGGGGGCTCTGTTTGTTTTTTTTAAAACAGAGAAACAGTGTTCTACATTTTACTAGGCACAGGCATTTTCAGTGAAGAAGCTGCAGTTTTACATTTTTTTTTGTATATGGAGATTATTTTGAGCTGGCTGCAGAGATGATGACAGCATATAAAACTGTTAGGGCTTGTTTCAGGTAGTGGCAGTGTTGGTTGAATATTTTTTCCTTTTAATGAAACAGAGAGCAGAGCCTGACTGAGAAATGGTATCCGTGTACAGGGCAACTGTGATTGAGTGCTTTCAAAAAGGGTGGCTCAATCACAGTGCCTGTGCACAGGGCTACCTGGCAGGGTAGCGACTGGATATGGGGGGTAGACAAATATAGCAAGGGGATGTCGCTATGTATACATGCATGTAGGGGGGGGAGGGACCATGCCATGCCATGCAATGGGCAGAAGGGGAGGGAGGGTTTGTGTGGTGTAGGGCAGTGGTGGGCTGCCTAGCTGGCCATGTGGCATGGTGGGTTGGTGGCAGGCTGGGGTTGGGAAGGTGCCAGGTTTGGTTCTGGGCATGATCATGTTTTTGAGTAGGGTTGGTTTTATTATTTTTTTAAGTTTTGCACACAAACACCTCCAACATGCACCTCCCTGGAGTTGAGAATCCTTTAGTAGGAGGATAGATCTCAGGTGCTCTCCTGCAGTACGCCATGAGTGTACATCACTGAAATTCTTTTTTGGTGATGTACACTCACCCAAACAGGGGTCACTATTCCGCGATCACCATTATCACATAGAACCCTGAGAAATAGAGAGGGAGACACAGTAAGACTGGAAGCAGGAGTGTTACCAGTAGTTCTTGGCAGGAACTTTACTTAGACTGTACTAAATGAGGCAAAAATGACAGCTGATGGAAAGTAAAATGTTAATATGACACATTGATATAGTTGTTAATGAGGTAGGCTAGCATCAGTATTGTACTGGAGCTTTTTAGATGTTAGTAGCAGTGCAATGAAGTATGACTAGTACTCAGTAAGAATGCTGAATTTTTATAACCATTTTATCAATATTTTTATATAAAGAAATGACTACAAAACCTATTGTGACAGGGCAGCATGAACCAGGTGGTCCTGGCAGTTTCAGGAACAGTAAAAAGTTGCATATGACTTCACAAAAGATCAAAACTTAAATAGCTTTTATTCAGTTGCTTTAGCAGTTCTAACATAAAGAGGATCCCTTTAACAAAACAAGAAGAGAAAATGTAGTTACTCCATCTTTTGAAAAGAAAAGAAAACAAAACTGATGTGGGTTCTGAGTCCTTCAGCTGTGACTGCCTGCCTGTCTGCTTGCTCAGGATCAGTTCTACAGTCTTTACTTCCACTATACATTCAGCCCTGTTCTCTCTCTCTCTCTTTCTCACTCTTTACTGGGCAGAAGTGTGACTTGTTAACACTCCTTCTGCCCCTGAAGCACAGCTAGCAGCCAGAACATGCAGGGCAGTGAGGCCTTAAAGGAGATAATTGAAAACAAAAGGAGTTTGGTTTGAATGACCTCCCAACCCCTGCCAAAACCTGTGATGTTTGATTGTAATGGGTTTAATGAGTGTAAGGAACATGACAGACAATCCACCACACCTGCACTCCAAGTATAGTACTTATTTAAAGATTTCCTGGTGTAATTTTCTAGCAAACTACAATCAGGATCTACCACATTCCTATGTACTAAGCAAAATCCACCCTAACACCCACATCTCCTTTCATTGTTTGTTGTTCTCTTCAAACAGAATCCACAAATATGATATCAATTATCTGCTGGCAGCAGTGCACCGTTTCAGTCAGATGTTGATACACTGAACTGTAGTGCATGTCTTCTGAATGAAAACACTGGGCTTGAAGTATTGCATTTTTCTACCATGCTTTGCATGTGCCAATTGGATGATGAGGACTGAAAAGGAAAAACGAAAAAGAATCTGCCGTGACATGAGGCACAAAAGTGCTGTCTCCTCTCTCCATCATAATCAATCAGGCTGGCAATTCTAGCAAACATTCATTGTTGGCACAAAACTCTAGCTTCAGATTCAAACTATCTTCTTTCTCAACAGCCAGGGACATCACTTCACATACTAGCACTACTTGATTAGCTTTCTTTAAAGAGGGTTATCTGCAATTAAAGAGGCTTTGAGCCAACATGAGCTCTGCATCTCCAAAGGCAGCACATTTTCATGCCAGAGCTGACTGATAAGCAGAATCCTGTTTCAAGAAAGCAAAATAACCACTTTGAAAAGATGTTACTCAGTCTAGTAACCCTCTCATGTTGGAAGCACATGCACTGTGCTTCTGGACCTGTTCTCATCTAAAGAATTCCAAAACCACATGAACAGCAAACAAATTGTGTCAGCATTGTGACAGTTCTATCTGGCTCTTCTAGTGGTCTATTAGCTGAGTGGTCAGCTGGAGATTCATTCCATTAATGATTTCTATTTCTCACCAGTGCAGTTATTACTAGCCTTCATAATTGGCAGTCTCTTTTCAGTTTGTGTATCTCAGCCTCCCTACCAAGTCAATTAAAAAAAAAAGTAAATGATTAAAAAAAGGAAAGCAGTAGGAAACTCTGTAGTCTAAATTCATGTGGAAGAGGAAGTGCCAGTCCCAATAAAATGAACACAGAGGAGGGCATGTTTGTTGAGCTCTTGTAGTTAATAAGTTTGGCACAAAAAAAATGGCATCAATTTGAAAGTTAAACATTTGTAGACAGTATTTATATGGATTTCAGTATGGTTTTGTAAATACTGTAATTGGTCTTTTTTTCCCATGGGTTTGTTGCACGTTTGTATCAAACTAAGGACAAATCAGATTGCTTAAATAATCATATTCATTTGATAATTAAGAAATAATCCACAAAAGGAAGTTGTGTATCATGTGGAAGTGCCAAGCCCTGGTTGTGACAGGCAGCTTTAGGCTGAGTATCTCATGGACTTAAGAAGTGGTGATATCTCATGATGTATCACACCCTGGATGGAATGCATTATTGTTATCATACCATACACATAACGTAACAATTTAGTAAAGATGCATGCTTTTAATTGATTTTTTGATACATTTGTAAGAAAACTGTCTGTTTCATATAATTGTTGTATAGGCAGTACTAGTACTGTGGATAAGTGAGAGCTTGTGGAGAGACATCTGGCACTGTGTGACTCAAACGAGAGACTAGCAGGAGAAAGTGAGTTGTGATCACATCAGACTGTGAGTAGAGGCACTCTGTAGACGTGTGGGCCTAAGGAAAGATGTTTGAATTTGCTTAAGGCTTTTACAGGTGTGATTACAGTTTACATGAATATCAATGCGATGAGTTGCAGAAGACAGGGCAGCTGCGTTATTATTAGTTGTGAAATGAGTGGACAAGCTTGGCTAAGTAATATCTCCCAAACTGCAGTTTTGCTGAAGTTACAATATGAGCAGGTAGGGCAGGCTGTGTAGTTTTAAATGAGGGTGGAACTGAATGAAGATTGTGAGTTTGTGAGCATGTGTGAGTGGTATATTGCTTCTGTGATTGCTGGCAGTGAACAGAGCAATAAAGTGAGCTCATGACAGCCATTTAATTGTGGGCAAAGTGTGGGCAGATTAGTGGACTGATTTCATGTCAGTGCAAAATCCTATTGGCTGTGACTTTTTCCATGTAGGTGCAGTGTGCTGGGATGAATCTTTGGGTCTCAGCCAGTCAGGCGGCTCGATTTAAACACTTTATAATAAACATTAAAGACCCAACAGTGCAGATATGTCATCTAGTCCAGCTGTAAATCTTTACTAAAAAGTAAATACCCCACTAAATTGTGAAAAGGCAGGTACCCAGAACCGGTTTAAAAAACTAAACGAAACAGGCTCAAGTTCCACCAAAGCCATTAAAATTTGAAAAATATAGTTGTTTTCTGATTCTCTATGAACTAATCCACTATCTGCTGACCAGGGTAGTACGTTTTCAGTGTGTCAACAGCAACAAAGTACTTCGCCATTGACTGGGGAATACATTTTAAATAGGTGGTCAACATGGAATTGATAATAGGATGCACAAGAGAAAAAAAAAAGTTTCCTTTAAGGGCAAAGAACTGCATTTATTTTGCTTTGTACCAAACTCTATAATTAGTATACATTAAAATACTTAGCTAAACACTGCAAGGTTCATTGTACTATAAAAAACAACTACCATTCTGTAAGGTTGTTGTGCTTATTTTGTATGATTGAGCCACACTGATTACATTTACTTTTAGATAGTTCAGTCCCAAATCTCTAAGACATTAAATGCTGGCATAGTACTTTATAACAAAGAAACAGAGGTTGATCCTTATTATAAACATCACTTGGTCTGTGACCCATGGAAGTTGAAGTAGCCTCCTTTATTATTAAAACAAGTTTAAACAATTGCTATATTTTTCTCTTACACAGTAGTTTGGATACTTGATTAACTGGATTTATTTTTTGTCAGTTTAGAGGCAGTCTCTCATTATAAAGTAATTGAGATGTTGGGGTGAACTGCTTTATAATAAATGCAGTCAGCCCAGCACCCCAATTAGTGTATAATTTATGTATGTATTGATGGTCATTTTAATTAGAAAAGGCACACAGAGTTGTGGCAGCACATTTTATGGTGCATCATGGAGATTTTGATGACAGGGACATGTTTTACTTACAGGGGGAATATTGTCCAGGATAATGGTAAACTCCCTTACTCTTAAGTGTCATGGAACCTTTAACTTCCACAGGGACAGCCACACAAGATGGGCAAAATGGACATTGACAGCAGTGCTTGCCTCTTCTGAAGGATGGCACCTTAACAGAACTCTCCTATATCTATCCGGTATGATCACGCTTGTGTTAAGCCTTCTTTGCATTATCCTAACCTAATTTGTCTGTGATCCTGTTCATATGACCTTAGTAAATGTATTGTGTTGCCCTCACAGATAATGAATTACTCTATATTGTATTCTTACCTTGCTTGCTATTTATTTACTCCTGTTTGCAGTGTATTCCCATCCTTGAAAAATTTTCATATTAATGTAATATTGTGGTGTATAATTTTATTATCTCCTATGCTTTGTATATGTTTTTCTGTTCTGTACCCTCCCAGGTTGTGCCTGAAATAGTCATTGCCATGGCTAGTGCACCTTACCCGGTTAACAAAAACTAAATATATAAAATAAAACATTGTAGCAGCCCTTCCCCTGGTGCTTTACTGTACTATGGTGGCTCTAGTTCTCTGTTTTGCACTACAACCTAAAGTATGACCTTTTGGTCTTCTGGACACAGAGATGTGTGTGCATTCCATTGAACCACTGACACTGCTAATGTAAGTCTACTTGTCAACTGTCTAAGAACCAACAATACACCTAATATCACAATTACTGTATAATGATGCACAAAATGTAGCACCTAATGGAAGCTGGACTGCAGCACTCCTAATATACTGTACATACAAACAGTCAGTCAATATAAAACAAGCAGTTCTGATGTCTGGGCTTTCTGATAAGGAGTATTAAAGTAGAGTGATTCACTCTGAGTCAAGGTTACTTGCCCCTTGATGAAGACTCCTTTGAGCTGATGTTGCAGGGCACCTATGCTTGCTTCTCATGTGTGGTAAGCAGAGGCTTGAATTGGTGCAAAATGCAATAAAGAGGTTTACTATTTTGCAGGTAACCCTGTCAGAGTGAATCAGTCTACTTTAATACTGCTTATCAGAGTGTCCTGACTTCAGAACTGTATGAACTTTTCAAGATGGTCCTGCATCCCCATGGCTGTACCTGCTCTGTAGAGGATGGGTCCACCCTATTGGACTGCAAATAAAAAACACAAGACCTGGAAAATGTGTGATTGTGTGCGAATAAATGCAGTCAGTCTAAAACTCCAATTACTGTATTCTAAATGCTGGTGTAGGACTTCTTAAAGAAACAATATCAACTTCTGAATCATCTCAAATCTGAAGTTTCAAGCAATGTAGATTATATAATTAAGCCTAAGTACTAAGACAAACAAAACAATTTTTAGAAATGTTATCAAACATTTTGATTCCATTACAGAATTTCCTGAAAAGTTTAACTTCAATTTATGACAGTACAGTAGTGATGTCAATAAAAAACTCAAGTTGTATACAAAACTTGCATATGCAATCACATGTAGTATGCTGACTGGAGTTCACTTTGAAATGCACATGGATAATTTCATCAAACTACTTTACAATAGTAGCTGACAGTGTAGATAGAAAGGATAGAAAGGGTATTCATTTTCAATTAAAAATTGTCCATTTCTATTGCACTCTGCAAGGAGACAAGATTCATGATTCCAAGAATTACGTTACAATATATGCTTTAGAATAATTATTAATGGAAATCCACATATTCACAGATGCTGTTGTACTGCAGTAATGATGTAGCAACAGTACAATGACTTCTCTCTGTATTGAACTGCAATACTTACAGTATGCCATTCTGCATACATCAGATTAGCCATTAAACCCACTGACATTCACTGATGGGCTTGTGAGTGGGAGTTCTATGAGCAGCAGAGTGGCTGTGTTTTTTGGGAATGGTAATTGAGAGTTCTGGGATATACAGAGCAGCTGTGTTATCTGTGAAGGCTGAGTGGAAGTTCTGGGAGCTGCATAGCAGCTGTCTTGTTAGTGGGTGGTGGTGGTGGTTGGGAGTTATTGAGCCAAAGAGTGGCTGTGACTTTTAGGGAGGGCAGCTGACAAATGAATGCTGTGTACTCCATTCTCTCTTCTCCTCCAATATACTCAAGGCCACCTTTCCTCTATGGCACTGTAAACATACTGGCCCAGGTATAGAAAAAGGTTGCACCATGCGCAACAGAGATGCGCCAGCACAAGTCCAAAAATGCGCCATTGTGCGATATTCAGTGGGAGGCAGCTGAGCCCCCCAAATCACAATGCACAAGTGTGCAATGGTAATGAATGCATGCACAACTGAAGGGAGAGGAACCATGAATAAATGGCGCAGTGCGATATTCAGCAGCATGCACCATGCACAATAGGGGAGCAACTGGAAGTTACGCGATAGTGGAAATGATCCAAAATAAAAAAGAACAAGAGAGAGGTGCAAGAACGCTACAGGGAAGCCAGAGGTGGGAGTAAGGTGACAGCAACTAGTCAGAGGGTAGCAGTGAGCAGGACTGGGCAGGAGCAGGACAGAGCACACCTGGAAACTACCATGAACATGACAGGAGTGGGGAGCCTGTGCCACTGTGCCAGAGTCAAAGGGAAGTGCCACAGTGGACTGAGGGCAGTGACAGTGGGTAGGACAGCCACATCTTGGAGGTGTTCCTAGTGCAGGGGGAGTAGCATAAAGGACAGCAGGGGGAATGGGAATATAGCTGCCGGGGGTGGGACACAAGCCAGGGACATGGCCAGTGCCACCATTCAGATGGAGGCAGTAATGCGGGGTGTGAGAAGGCAGGCAGCAGGGGGCGCTGCCATGGAAGGGCCCATCGGTGGTATGCCCCCAACAGGCAGTACCGAGCCCGCACCAGCTTAGAGCACTACAGTGACACCGAGATAGTGGGCCGGTACTGCCTGAACCAGGTGATCCTGAGGTGGCTCTGTGAGCTGTGCAGTGATGAGATGCAGGAACCCAGACGAAGGAGCCATGCTCTGTCAGTGGAGACAAAGGTGACAGCGGTCATGTGCCTGGTCACCACGGGTACCTTCCCAGATACCAACAGGGGACACAACAGGCATAACCCAGTTGGCCACATCATGCCTACTCACACAATTCCTCAGCGCACTGATGCCACATGCTGCGGAGTACATCCATTTCCCCAGCACATAGGCGGAGCACACAGCACACACACAAGAGTTTGACAGGGTAGCATGTATGCCTGGCATGCTCGAGGCCATTTATTGCATCCATGTGGCCATCTGCATGCCACCTGGCACGGAAGGTGCTGCATACATTAATCAGAAGGGCTATGCAAGCATCAACTGCCAGGTGGTGTGCGATGCTAGGGGGTGCATAACCAATGTCTGTGCCATGCACCCTGGGGAGCACATGATGCCTTCATCTGGCACCAGTCTGCACTGTGCCACAGGTTCAGGAGTGGGGACATCCCCACTGGCCACCTAGTGGGTGAGTATGCAAATCATGCAGACATGGTTCTTGGGAGGGGCATAGTCAGAGGTGACATGGGTACTGGCCTAGATGGCCCATAGCAGGGTGACGCTGATCACCAAACTAATGTCCACCCTCTACACACAGATGGCAGTGGATATCCACTCCGTCCCTGGCTGCTCACACCATACTGGCGGCCCACGACCCCATCACAGCAATGGTACAATGAGGCACATGCCACCACACGCAATGTCATAGAGCAGGTGTTTGGGATGCTGAAGGCACGTTTCCGTTGCCTGGACACATCTGGCGGTGCCCTACAGAACAGCCCCTCAAAGGCCTGCAGGCTATTCCTGGCCTGTTGCATCCTGCACAACATGGCCAATGACTGTGGATAGCTGTAGAGGTCGAAGAGGGGGACAGCAATGGGGACGATGAGGATGCTGGTGCAGATGGTGATGGGAAGCCCACCCCTTGGTTGAAAGGACCCCCGACTGATCCGGATGTCACAGCTGCATCGGGACACCATCACAGAGGAGCACTTCAACCAACCCAGGTAAGTCATGGGGCCATGTGCAACCACCAATGGCAAGTGCACAACCCACAAACACGCATGGACAGACCACAGGGGTGCATGTCGTAAAGGGAATTGGCTGAGCATGGAACTGCACACGCTGTCAGGGATGGGCAAGGCCTAACACGGCACGTGGTCACGCACACACACACACACCACAAGACATGCACAAAGGGAAGGAGGCACGCTGACCCCAACCACCACCCCTAGCCACACACACATTCACAGACCACCACACCCAGTGACTGTCATTGTGCGTGTCTCAGATGCTGTGCACCATTGCACAGTGGTGGACAGTGCAATGCAGGCATCATCATGCACACGCCACAGTGGCCAGCAGCCGGGAGGGTACGCACACGGAACATGTGTGTGTGTGTGTGTGTGTGTGTGTGCAGGGCAGGGTACCCCATCCTTGCATTGCTTATTGAACAATACACTGCACACAGGGCAGCGTCAGACAGTAGCCATGGTGGGAGACAGGTCAGTCATGCGGCACAGTGCCACGGCCACCACGGATGCGTGGGTGGCCCCACCGTGACCCGACAGCTGTGACAGGCTGACCATTGGCCTCATGGGGTGGCACCGATGGTCCCCAAGGGGTGCCTTTGTGGGAACATGACCATTCTCCAGCAGGAGTCTGCAGCTCACCGAACATGCCTGCACCAGGCATGCTCGGGGTGCCCACAGCTGAACCTGGTGTCAACAAGGAGGGTGTCACATGATGCCAAGAATGGGAGGTGGATATGGCACTGCACGGTGTCTGTGGTGCATGGGCAAATAACTGTGTGCTCATTGTGGCCATGACAGCTGTGAATGCCTGTGTCTGCCTGTCAATGGCGGAGGTCATATCCTCCCGCAGCCGGTCCATCTCTGCCAAGAGCAGACCGGTGTCCCTGCTGCACCACTCCTCTGCCTGGTGCAGGACCACACTGAGTGCATCCACCGCCATCGCAAGCTGCAACTGCTGATCCTCTGATTCATGGAGTATGCGGGTGTGCTCCTCTAAGAGGTCATCCGCCTGATTGGCATGCTGTCCCTCATGGTGTTCGCGGCCGTGCTGGGCAGCACCCCTTGAGGTTGGGCGCTGCACACCAGGACCATGCCTGGGCATGTCCACGGGCAGTGCACAGATGCCACCCCCCCTACACTGTCCCCCCATCACCATTGGCTGACTGCTGACACTGCCCCTCCAGCCGCTGCTCCCCAGGGCTCAACGGTGCTGCCACAGCAGCCACAACAGCTCCACTGTCCTGGGCACACACCAGTGCTGCCCCACTGGTGCAGACAGGCACAGGCTGGGACTGTGATGTCATGCAGGCCTCCACAGCGGCACCACCTATGGCTATGACTGTGCTGTAACCTGCTGTGCGGCCATCCTGCAGCCCACATGTATCACTGTCCATGATGTGAGCTCCATCATCATCAGTGACAGATCCGGGACCAGTCCGAATCGCAGCATGCTGGCATCCATGGATGCTGTCACACTGGGACACGGGCAGGGCCTCCTCCACACCTGCTCCACCATCAGTCCAGACAGTCAGGCGGGCTCACTGTTGTCCTGACCCTCGGACACCTGTGGAGGTGGATGGGCCCTCCTCTGTGTCCAGGGTATCACCTTCAGTGGATAAGCCCACCAATGCTGACCCATGTAGACGCTCAGGAGCTGTAAGGGAACACAGTAGTATTAATGTATCTGCCCTACCCTGTGGCATTCCCCCCCCCACAGTGACAGATCAGGACCTACCATGCAGTGACGGGCTACCACCCATCTGGAAGCCACCACCTGGAACACCTTCGATGGCACAACGCCACATGCTGCAAGCAACCCGCTCTTCCTGTGGCAGCAGGCATTGCACGGCTGGCTGTCCCCCACCAGTCACAGCCCGTGCTTCCCTGATGGCAGCCACCTTATCTTTAATCCTCCTCCTGTCCGTGCCCACCTTCTTCTTGTACTCCTGCACGGACTGCTGGTGGCTGCCACGCTGGTTGACAGCATATGCCGCCTCACCCCATGCCACAGCACGGACCTGTGGTGTTCCCCGCTGTCCACTGAGCAGCGGTTCCTGGTTCAGGGAGGCCTCAAACACAACATCTGATTCTGCCTTGGTAAAGTTTGGCCTCCACCGTCTCCCACGTCTCCGTTCCTCCCCTTCCACCTCACGTTCGCTCATCATTGATCATGTGGGAATGACAGGTGTTACCTCTGACTGTGCAGTCCCATGCATCTCCCACACACCACAGTCCACACTCCCAAACAGCATGCAACTCACCACAATAGACTGCAATACCAGAATATGGCCTCTGCAGCTCAATGTCGCATTTATATAGTGCAACGCATGCAAATGAGGTGAGGTTCAGTTTTAAGTGGATGCTAATGTAGTATCTGAGCCATTGAATCACTGATGAGCTGATTTGCATATGCCGGCTGAATATCGCGCTGTTGCGCCTTGCGCAATTGTGTTGAACATGCTCAGACAAGGGCGCAGCTCCGTGACTTGTGCAATAGACACCGAACGGCGCATTCCCGGGGTGCTGACACTGACGCCTGCCACACTGCTGACATGCGGTGTGCAGGAGGCAGTGCAGGGCATGGCCACTACTGTGCCAGTGGTGCTAGTGCACTGTTTACATGTATGGCACCCTTGCATTGGGGTGCCATAGGCGCCATGGAGCCACAGCGCGGTAGGCCACTACAGGGCATCTCAGACAGGCACCCAACTGTGCTACACGCAGGGAGTACCAATCACGCTGTGGCGGTCCCTGCACGAGAGACCCTTGACCCTGTGCCCGACCTTTGCCCCCTAAGCACCATGCGTCCACATGGGTGCACCCCTATCGTGCTGTTTGGTGAC
Organism: Neoceratodus forsteri; assembly: GCA_016271365.2. Taxonomy (NCBI): domain Eukaryota; kingdom Metazoa; phylum Chordata; order Ceratodontiformes; family Ceratodontidae; genus Neoceratodus; species Neoceratodus forsteri. Next base: position 437,625,917 of record CM028137.1, on the reverse strand, counting down.
AGCATGATGGGGAATGGCAATGCTGTACTGCACATCTGCAAGTGGCGGACGTGCACTACTGAGTGCCATTTTGACTCTGACCAGCTTCAGCAATGGCAAGACGGGGCTGCAGTTTGGAGTGAGGTGGAGCTTGCCAATTTGGTGGCCATAGTGGAGCCCCATGTTGGGGCCCTGTTTGTCAATGCACCCCTGGACAGGGCCAGGAGTGCCGTATGGGAGGAGGTGGCAGTGGCACTGGAGGAGGCCACAGGACTTGCCTGTACCATGGAGCAGTGTCGACACTGATATGGGGACCTCCAGTGGAGGGACCCGAACAGGCTTGCCTGCATGTGGGCATGCGCCAGGTGAGGCGCAGTGCCACGACCAGGTAGGTGCACCATCCATATATTGGTTGCATCCATATGGGTATCACGGTGGGCATGTGTCCACCACAACGGTGGGTGGGCAGTCCAGTGTGGGCAGTGGTGTTGGTGGTGGTGGTGGAGGTGGTGTGGGGGGGTTGCGGCATGGCTGGGCTGTGCGGGATCGCATACACCCAGGGGTGGGGGGCCTTTGATACCAGATTGTACTGATATTCCCCATTCCATGTTTGCACCCTAGGCCCTGAAGAGAGGCGCCGAGCCCACGAAGACTTCCACTAAGGCATGGGTAGGGGAGCTGGGCAACAGCCACAGGCAGCCGGTCCCAATGTAGTACAGCGCCCGGATCAGGCTGATGAGGGTAAGTGCCTTTCTTCCAGGATATTCTGTGCATGCTGTGTTGCAGGGCAGGCAGCGGGGCATGGCCACCATCCATTGACACCACTGCCATGCATGCCACATGGTACAGTCAGCACTGTCCAGTGGTACTGCATGTGTGGGTCTCCATCGCTGGTGGTCCATGCGTGCACCGGGTACATGGCTGTGCCACTGCCTTCACACCGCATAGCCATGTCACTGTACAGCCACGGAGGTGCTGTATGGGACTTGGACGGTGGGTGTGTGCAGTGGTCCACTTGGCTGTGTGCACCTGGGTGGGCAGGTCATGTGGACATGATCACTGTGGGTGGTTGCACACCATCACAGGGGTGTGTCCCATGGCTGTTTTCCATGCACAATAGGTGGGCTGCAGAGGGATGAGCATTCACACCTATTGACTCTGCTCCCTTGTCCTCGGTGGATGGAGGATGCTGCGGATGGACAGGGCCGTGCAGGAGCTGCTACAGATTGCACGGGCATCTTTGGAGATCCTGCAACGGTTGGACCAGCACGGTGTCCGGAGGTGTCATGGCAGGAAGCATCACAGGAGTGGGGAGTGGGGCGCCCGCTGAGACATCCATGCCCCGAGTTTAACCCTACCCCCCTGGACCCACCCTCACACCCATCCTTCCCTCTCCCATTTGTTCACCCCTGCCCCTAGCCCACCCCCACCTTTTTTGTGGCCCTCACCCCCAACTGATGTGTATATATTTGTATATAGTTGTATTCTACCTTATAATATACATTTGTTTTGTTATGCCTACTGTGGTGGTCTCTGATTTGCAGCGGGCTACAGGTGCTCAGCTGCAGTGGTGTGCATGGCATCAGGGGTGGTGCAGTCATGGGTGTGTGTGTGTGTCTGTAGGGGAAGTGACTATGATGTGGGCATAGCTATCAGTCACTGTCTGTGGTTTGTGTGTTGTTCCCTGTGCACTGGATGACTGTGTGCAGTGGTCCACAATGCATGCACTGTGTCCATGGTGCCCCTGTCATATCGTCCATGGCCTGTCCAGCTGACACCCTTGCATGTCTGTTATCTGCACAGTCCACTGGCATATCAGTGGTGGCTGTCCGTGCTGGACAGCCACTGTACCCAGCACAATGCTGGGTTGTCTCCTGCCACCGGTGTGGTGCACGTCTGCCTCAGGTGGCACTGTGGCCTCCACTGTTGCAGTCCCACCTCCATGCTGTCGCTTGTGTCTGTTGCAGGGGATGTGCTCCACTGTCTGTCACTTGTGCTCCGGGTGCATGCTGGTGGCGTACAGCTTCATGGTGCCTGCGCTGGGTGGCTGGCACACCTGTGCCATGGAGGTGTGCTGGCCATGTGTAAACAGTTTCCATGGCCATGCACCGGGGGCTTGGTTGACCCTGTGTCTACTGTGTCCCTGTGTTGGTGTGCCCTTGCATATGGGTGGGTGTTTTTCCATGCACTGTGTTGCATCCTGTGTGGTGCATGCTTCCATGCACCACTGTGGGTGTCTGCTCTGGCTGTTGTGGCCAGTGCTGGGACGGGGTGTGTCCCTAGGAGGGTGTGCAGGGTGCTGTACCACTGGTGGTAGGGTCCGGGGCATGCTCTGTCTCGTGTGGGTACCTCGTGTGCCGACACAAGGTTGGTCTCTCAGCTGTACCTCGGGGACGTGCATGGCGGCACTGTGTATGCAGTCATTGCATTGCTGTCTGCTGCCACCCACTGAAGGGTGCTCATGGTGGGGCTACCTTGCATAGTTCTGTGGTGCACAGGGTTGCATTGTCACAGTGGGGGTGGTGACATGCATGGGGTGTCCTGCACTGGTGGGCGCTGCTCCTGGGCAGGGTGTCTGGGGATTGCAGTGCAGGGTGTGCTCTGCATTGGTGGGATGGTGTGGCATGGGGTGGCCAGACCTCCTTGTGTGCTGGTCACAGCTTGCCAAGGGGTGTGCTGGGGCACCATGCCCCAGCTGTGGGTTTGTTGCTGGTGTACATGAGCCAGTGGTTATTCCAGCTCTCCTCTGGTTGTGCAGTGCATTAGGTGTGGGGGGCGATGTCTGTTCTGCTGTGTGCTCCTCTGCCTATCTCTACCATGGGTGGTGGGCCCCTGCATCCTGTCCCTGTGCATCCCTGGTTGTGCTATTGCACTGCTGCCCTGCTCCACTGAGCATCCATGGTTGTGCTATTGCACATCTGACCTGCGCCACTGCACATCCCTGGTTGCACTATGGCGCAGTTGGCACGATATTCAGTTGTGTGCTGTAGGCGCATCTTGACCTGCGCAGTATTTGAATATCACGCATATTGCGCATGGGCGCAGTGGACTTGCACTTTCTCCTACTGTTGCGCACTTTTATGGCGCAGTTTGAATATCTGAGCCACTGTATCTTCTGCAGAATGAACTTTAAACTTCCCATTATTACTTTGGCCAAGTTCCATAATAGACAATAAAGTGCTGCAGTGCATCAATAAAGGGACTTTCACATCTAAATATATTTTACATTCATTACCTTCTGTGGAGTAAAGGTTTATGAGGTGAACTTCTTCTGATGGTGCTCGTATGACAAGGATTTTTTTTTTCTGAGGAAGGGAGACATTTCACTTTGTAAGTAAAATGTATTTCCACAACAGTGGACTTTTTTGTTTTGGACTGGGGCAGCATTCTCAATTTAATAGGTTGTGCTGTGTGGTGGAGGTGATAAAGAGGGAAGAATTATGTACAGCACTCAGTATGTGCTGCAGCTAAATGTGCAACATAGTTGGCTAAGCAGAGGACCACTTGTTGCACCCTTTCCATGATATGGTTGCTTGTCGCAGGACAATGACTTAGGCACTCACCAATACATATATGCATCTTTGCACCCCAAGACACAGAACCATATGTGCCATCTAGAGTCAAAAGCCTGGAGGTGATTTTGAAAAAGTAGTTGCTTACCATAGGACAGTGTCGCAGTTAGGTGCCACTGTACAAATCTGTTTGTGTGCTACTGGACACAGAAACATGGATGCCATCCAAAAACTGCATAGCTGGTGATTTATAAAAAAGTGTTTGCTTTCTGCAGGACAGTTCTGTGGGCAGTGCACCACTGTATGGATATGGCTGTGTATCACAGGATATGAAATGGTGGTACCAACTTGAACGAGTTATCAAGGATCTTAAGCAAGCATCTACCTGCTGAGTAACAGCAATATGTGTGGGTGCCACTTTAAGGATGTGGCTGTTCATTGCAAGACACAGAACTACAGGTACCATCCTAAACTGTCTGTATGACGGTAGGCTAATTTTAGTACAATATCAATGTTTAGCAAGTATTGCTATAAAAAAAGTATTTTGTATAGTAGTAGGTGATCTCTGTGTATCACTTTAGTTAGTATCAATATTTCTATAGTATCCTCCCAACACACAGTGGCAGCAATGATACGGTCAGGTAGTTTGCAAAATATCTAAAGAGATTCTTTCTGGTGGCCCATAGTGGTACTGCAGAAAGGCAGTAAATTTCCAAATACATCACAGACATTTCAGGAAATATCTGACCAGGTCTTTGGCTACCACTGTACAAACACATAGACATGCACACACATGCATGTATACTTGCATGTATGTGTGCACACACAAAATGATGTTCTACTTTTAGTCTCCTCTTCTCTCAGTCTCAGTGTACTGTCATTTTCTTTTATTGTTTCTTTTTCTGTCTTTAGTCTATTGTGTAATTTCTTTTTCAGTGTATTCTGTTTCTCTTTGAGTTTCTGTCTGTTTATTTTTCTTTTGATTCTTTGCACTCTTACTCACATCTGTTTTGATTGGGGCTTTCCTCACCAACCTTCTTCCAGTTCAGAAATTTTCTATTTTCTAAAATGTTATTCCCTGTCTTGCTTCTCTCCAGGCTGCAGTGAATGCATGCTATTTTCTTCCAGCCTTGATAGCATTAAAGAACCAAAATGTGCACTGTTTCAAAGGCTGTTATTTTAATTTATGCCATTACTGCTGCCAGGGCCAGGAAGTGGAGAGTGTTTTATTCAAAATTACTTGCACTTCAGCACAGTAATTCTACCACAGCCCCTGCAGATTTGTTACTGTTTTGTGATGTCATACTAGGAAAAGTATTCACACCCATCTGATGATTTTAAAAAAGTGACTGTTTGCTGTGGTACAATAGCATAGGGGCATGTTACTGTATGGCAGTGACTGTGTATAGCAGGACATGGAGCAGGGGGAAGTGCCTAATCCAATTAACAGAAGCACTCTTGATAGGGGGGTCGATCCCAGTCCTTTCACAGAAGAAAGGGTTCTGCAAGAACTCCTAAAATTGAAGGTGGCTAAAGCAATGGGTCCTGATGGAATTCACCCCAGAATTCTAAAAGAATTAAGGGAGGAACTAGTGAAACCACTGGCTACTCTTTTTAATAAATCATGGAGGATGGTGTGGTACCCGAGGACTGGAGGAAGTGGATGTGATTCCCCTTCACAAAAGTGGGTCCAAGACAGAGGTAGGAAACTACAGACCTGTCAGTCTGACCTCTGTGGTAGGGAAAGTGATGGAGTCACTCTGAAGGAAAGAATAGTCGAGTACCTAGAGGCCAGTGGAGCACAGGACCCAAGGCAGCATGGGTTCACAGCGGAAAGGTCATGTCAGATGAATCTAATAGATTTCTTTGACTGGGTGACCAAAGTAGTAGACCAGGGAGGGGCTGTGACATGGCCTACCTAGACTTTAGCAAGACATTTGACACAGTCCCACACAAAAGATTAATAGTCAAATTAACCAGCCTGGAGTGGGACCCAGGGTGGTAGCCTGGGTAAAACATTGGCTGGACAACAGGACACAGAAGGTAATTGTAAATGGAGTCCATTCTGAAGAAAGGGGGTTACTAGTGGGGCACATTCAGGGTTCAGGTATTGGTCCAGTCCTTTTAATGTATTCATCAGTGACATTGCAGAGGGACTGGAAGGAAAAGTATGCCTTTTGCAGATGACACAAAAATCTGCAACAGGGTTGATACACAAGGTGGAGTGGAAAGGATGAAAAGGACTTGGCAAAGTTGGAGGAATGGTCAGAAGTATGGCAGCTAGGATTCAATGCAAAGAAGTGCAAAATAATGCACCTGGGAAACAAGAACCCAGGGAAGAATACACAATGGGTGGAGAGGTGAACAACAACAAAAAGGAAAGGGACCTGGGGTAATCATATCAGATGACCTTAAGGTTAGCAAGCAATGTGAGAAGGCAGTAGGGAGGGCTGGGGGTATACTGGGAAGTATAGGAGAGGCATCAGCAGCAGAAAACAGGAAGTTGTTATCCTCTGTACAGACAGTTGGTGAGACCCCATCTGGAGTATGTGTACAGTTCTGGAGACCCCATCTCCGCAAGGACATAGACAGGATAGAGGCAGTCCAGAGGAGGGCAACTAAAATGGTGCAGGGTCTGCAAGAGAAGCCGTATGAGGAGAGACTAAAGGAGCTTAATATGTATACCCTTGAGGAAAGAAGGGAGAGGGGGGACATGATAGAAACTTTTAAGTACCTCAGTGGAATCAACAAAGTCCAAGAGGGTAGCATTTTTCAGAAAAAGAGACTTGCAAGAACAAGGGGACACAATTTAAAGATAGAAGGAGGGTGGTTCAGGGGCAATGTGAGGAAGTATTATTTCACAGAGAGGGTAGTGGATGCATGGAACAGCCTTCCTGAGGAGGTTGTGGGGTCTAAAACTGAGGGAGAATTCAAGAATGTATGGGACAGACATAAGGCAATTCTTGTGGGGGGTAGGAAGAAATAGGCTGTTGGTTAACTAGGATCTGCGGCCTATCCTGTAGGTAGGGGAAATGGGCAAACTAGATGGGCCTAGCGGTCCTTATCTGCTGTCAAAGTCTATGTTTCTATGACATGGAAGTGTGGGCTCCATACACAGCATTTTTCCAAATTCTGTGTTAATGTAACAGCAAGGGGACAGCAACAGCAAGGGGACACAATTTAAAAGGGGGGTGGTTCTGGGGCAATGTGAGGAAGCATTTTTTTCACAGAGAGGGTAATGGATGCATGGAACAGCCTTCCTGAGGAGGTTGTGGGGCCTAAAACTGTGGGAGAATTCAAGAATGCATGGGACAGACATAAGGCAGTTCTTATGGGGGGTAGGAAGAAATAGGCTGTTGGTTAACTAGGATCTGTGGCCTATCCTGTAGGTAGGGAAATGGGCAGACTAGGTGGGCCAAGTGGTCCTTATCTGCCATCAAAGTCTATGTTTCTATGTTTCTATGTTTCTGCGGCAGTTTCTTAACAGTCCCAATTTCTGTGGAAATTTCCATGGATGTGGAATGACTGAAAACAGAGGACATTGTTTGTGCTGGGTTGTATTGCAAGGGGTATATCCTCAAGGAGGGAGGAGGTGATTCTGCCACTGTATAGGTCATTAGTTAGACCACACCTGGAGTACTGCGTGCAGTTCTGGCGTCCGTATCTGAAAAGGGACATTAAGTTACTGGAGGGAGTGCAGCGCAGGGCGACAAAGATGATCAAGGGTCTGGGGGACTTATCATATGAGAGGAGGTTGAAGGAGTTGAACATGTACTCACTGGAGGAGAGGAGAGACAGGGGGACATGATTGAAACCTTTAAATACATGAAAGGAATAAACAAGACAGGTACAGAGGGGCTGTTCAAAGTAAGGAGGGAGGGCCACCAGGGCCCATGATATGAGACTGGGCGAGAGGAAGGTTCAGGAGGGAGATGAGGAGACACTTTTTTACAGAGAGGGTGGTGGCTGGGTGGAATGCATTACCTGCAGAAGTGGTATGCAGTAGAACAGTGGACTGCTTCAAATGAGGATGGGACAGGACAAGGGGGAGGGTTAATGAAGGGGAAGGGTGGAAGGGAGGGGCAGCTGCAGAATAAGGGGTGCTAGCTGCACATTCGAGCAGACTTGATAGACCTCTAGGCCTTTATCTGCTGGCAAATTTCGTATGTTCGTATGTTCGTGCTATACAAAATAATATATAGGTGAACCAAAAATGACAATGCAGAGTTTCAGTCTTGTGGCTGTTATAACATCACATGACCTCCAATGTTTTGTTCTTGATGCAAATTTGATGTCATAACAAACCCTAGATAAAACTGCATTGTTGTGTATGGTCACTCACATTATTCTCTATGTTTTGCAAAAGACTAGCCAACAATAAATGTATTCTGCTTCCATTAACATGTTGATGCTTATGTCTTATTTTCCCAGTTCATACATATAGGTGACACTACTACATGATACACTGCATTTAGCTGCCAGAGTACAGAGTTTTTGGAAACACATTAAAACTAACTTCATTTATTACTTGTTCGTACTGAAACAGGTTTTCAACCACAATTACTGTATATTTAATGTATTTTAGTAGGGTTTGTCAACAGCATGTAAATAAGTGTTTCACGATTATAAGTGGTATTAGCATTTTCCTAAAATGCAATAAATAGTTTACATGCTTTAAAGACACCTCTGCATGTAATCCTGTATTAATACGAAAACACAAGGACACAAGTGTGAAAATAAGTCTATTTATAAAGCTTGTCTTAAATACATGGTTGCATTTTTGATACATATCAACCACAGAATGTATAAACTCTGTAGCATAGCATAGATTGGTATACTACAGAGTATAGCATAGAGTGATACCAGCTACTATAGATGTAAACTCCATCTTTGTCTTTTGCATACATCATTTGTGGTGGGGCAGTCATGAGGGGCAAGAGTTGTGGTGGTGGGGAAGATCCTAAACTCCCAAAATTGTGATCTGCTCACAGTTCCTGCTTATAATACTTCATTCAATTCATCACTCCTACCACCTCCACCTATGCAAATGACTAATAGCAGTAATGCTGTTGGGTGGGTGTGTGGAAAGAACACATAAGGAACTTTAAAATATTAGTACTCTAAGATACTTAGTCATCAGGAACTATTAGGTATGAAGTATAGTAGATGGGTTTGTAACCATGTAGCTAGGAGAGGACATACGTAGTATATCTGCAGATCAAAGTGGTGATTTTCACAATGACCTTGATAAATTTTAACTTAAAAGAGATAAACATTGTGAAATGGGACCCATGTTGCATACCTGTGCTTCCTGAAGCTTAGCTTAATGTATGCCTGATTGGTATTAATATGTATATCACACCAGATTCCCTGGGAGCCTTAACAGATTAAATTTGTGCACTATTAATGGACCTTTGAAGTTAAACTAAAATGTAATTTGAGTAGTTGATACCATCTTGGCTGAATTGGGAATGAAAATTTATTGTTAAATTATTTCTACATAAATTATATATTAAATATTTTCCAGAGAAAGTCCTGCAATAAAAATGTGAACCTTATGGACAAAAAGATATCCATCACTAATTAATTTGGCTTACATATTTTGAATGGGAGAGCACCAGGAGATACTTGGGGTGAACTGACAGTTCTGTCAAACCATAATGGAAATGTCATTGGCATCATTTTAGTGGATCTTTTTAGTTTTAGTAAGATATAGAAGTATACTGTGTACAAAAAAAAATTGTGACCACTTGCCTATTGCAGTAGAGCTTTGTTTATTTGACAACAAATGTGCTAGCTCCAAAGATAGAATGTAGCCAACAGAGATGAAGATTCACATGTGGTCATAGAAAATAAAACAAAGAATTAAATGAATACTTAAAATAACAGAATAAATGAATGTTTGATGAATGACTTAATGGGGCTTGACCAGGCCACGGACCCCTCAATTTCTATAACCTAAACAGTTTTTCAGAAATCCTCTATACCTCAAGGGATCCAGCGTGCCTTGACCAGGCCACGGACCCCTCAATTTCTGGAACCTAAACAGTTTTTCAGAAATCCTCCAAACTGCAAGGTATTGGCCCTGACTTTTGGATTTTGGTACCAGTGGAAGCTGATTTTTGCTGAACACGTCTCTAACTGTTGTACCTCCCTCTGTCTCTCTAGGTGAATTTGTGTACCAGGGTTTAATAATTTGTTTAATCCTTACAGTCATTTTAAGTTCTGAGTTGATATTAAAAGTGAATTGTGAGCCTTGACTGTATAAATCCTTTTGCTGCCTGTGCTGTTTTTCGCCTTCCCCCCACTCCCTCCTCCACGACTTGTTAAATACACCTAAACCACTCCCCCTTCTGTGCACCTTTCTCCCATTGGCCATCTTGACATACACAAATTTAAAGCTACAGAACACCTTCTAGAGTGTGTTCATGCCCTAGAGAACTACTTCTCTAACTGCCCTTTGCCTCACCACTCCCTCCTCTCTCCCTTCATAAGGCAAACCAAGCTAATTCCCTCCTACTACTTTCCATTGTCCCCACTCTCCCTCAGAAAGATGAAGCTGGCACTACCTATATTATGTGCCATCTCCCTAACTACTGCACTGGTGTTGACTGACTTCTGTGTGACAGTGCTGGCCTGCGATCAACATCGCCTCTCCTTCCTCTCATTCTCCCCCTCTCCCCTGTCTCAACCCTCTTCACTTACCACTAAGGATAAGTCTACCCTGGGGTACATCTCTCTCATCCTACTCACTAAAGGAGAACGCTGCCTCCTTGGTCACTACCTGGTTAACCTCTCCTGGTCTCCTTCTATTCCCTCCTGCCCATACATTCCCCTACTACCACTACTCTCCCTTGCTGGGGACATTGAATGCAACCCTGGCCCAACAAACTCCCATATCACCCCCACCTCCAGCATCTGGACAAATGCCCCTGGTCTCAAAATTGCACATATCAATGTCTGCAGCCTTCCATCTAAATTCACTGACCTTGAGGCTTGGATTGAGCTACACAAGGCCCATATTCTAGGACTCACTGAAACATGGCTAAAGCCACACCACACCAAAAACACCTTCAAAATACCTGGCTACTCTTACCTATGCCTTGACAGGCCAGGCAGGAAAAAAGGTGGCAGTGTGGCTCTGCTCCTAAGGGAACCCCTCTCAGCTAGCATTGTCCTACACTCTGACTCTTCCTCACCTAGTGAATGGCTACTCTCCAAATTGACCCTTGGATCCTGCAAGAAATTCTATATTGACTGCTGTTACAACATCCCCCCCCCCCAGCGAACAGAACCATTGGACTCACCAGCCTCCTCCAAGGCCTAAGCTCTCTAACTCCCCATAGGGAATCTATCCTTCTTGCAACTTTAATCTAAACTGGCTGAGCTACCACCAGCCTCACTATGTATCCCTGTTAAAGCAGCACAACCTGGTGCAGGTGATCACTCTTCCCACCAGACTTAATCCAAGCTCAGCCACCCAGACTCTACTAGACTGGGTCCTCATAAACAGGACGGACCGAGCATTACACACTGGCACCATGGCTGACTCTGTAAGTGATCATTCACCAACCTATCTCCTCTGGTCTTCCAAACTAAAGCGCCCCCCACCCAAATACCTATCTCTAAGAAATTTTAAGCTGCCCAGTCTCCACAAATCTCCTCAAGGAGACCCAGTCCTTGGACTGGTCCATGCTTTTTTCCCTTTCCAATGTAGTTATGGCAGTTTCCACATTTACCCAGACTCTACTAACACTCCAGGACCGCTTTTTCCCATCACTACCAGACAGGACAGAGGTGGGTGCTCGCGCTGGGTCTCTAAAGACCTCCTAACCCTTATGAAGGCCAGAGATCACGCCTGGTCCACTTTCAAAGCAACCCCCTCTCCTACCCTCTGGGATGCTTACAGGCACATGAGGAACAAATGTAAACAACAGGCCAAATTTTTGAAACAGACCCACTTCTGCAACCTGCAAAAGGCCAACCTTGGAGACCCTAGAAAATTCTGGGACTCAATCAGCTTCCTCCTAAACCCCTGCTCCAGCTACGCTGCACCACATCTCAACTCCCAGGATGGGCTGCTGACCGACGCTCATGATGTGGCTAGTGTCTTCAACTGTAAGTTCACCAACTTATCCATGTACCTAAATAAGCTGCCAACTGCCCAACCTCAAAGCCTGGCCCTAATATCCGACACACTGCCATCCTTCTCCAGCTCTGCCACTCACCTGCAAATACCCCCATTCTATTTTAATGCCCTATCCATACATGATACAGTGAAGCTACTCAAACATCTACCTAACCACGGCTCTTCCGGATCTGATGGCCTATCTCCAGTCTTTCTTATGCTGATCTCTTCAGTGATTGCCAAGCCACTCACCTTCATCTTTACCCTTGCCCTTTCCACCTCCTCCATGCCTGACCCATGGAAGATAGCTAAGGTTATCCCCATTCTTAAATTCAGTGACCCCAAATCCTCCAACAATTACCATCCAATATCCATACTCACTCATCTCAGTAAACTACTCGAAAGAGCAGTCCACAATCAGCTCGAGTACATAAGTAAGTACACTCTGTTATGCAACCAACAGCATGGCTTTTGCAAGAATCATTCCACCACCACTGCCCTCATTCTACTGGCAGACCACATCCTCTCTAACATGGATAAAGGTAAAGTCACTGGGGCTGTATTCATTGACCTCTCAAAGGCTTTTGACATGGTTAACCATGCTCTCCTTACATCCAAGCTTAGACTCCTCGGTTGTCCTCAGAAAGTCACAAGCTGGTTCACTAGCTACCTTACTGATCACTCACAATTCGTGTGTATTGGTCAAGTGTTCTCCCCCACCCTGCCTGTTTCTGTGGGGGTCCCTCAAGGCTCAATCCTGGGTCTCCTCCTTTTCTCCTTATTTGTTAATGCACTTCCCTTCGACTGCCTCAACTGTAACTCTCTCCTGTATGCTAATGACCTTGTCCTCTTCCACAGTGACAAATCCACGGCTGCAATTTCCTCAGTTCTCTCACACAACTATGCTGCAGCCCATAGCTGGTTCTCAAAAAACCTCCTCTTAGTAAATTCCAAAAAAACTAAATCCATGCTGTTTGGATCGAAGCCCTTCCTGGCCAAAACTAAAAGCCACACCCCCTTACGTATTCTCACCCCAGATGGTACAGCCCTGGAGGACATCAACACCTACAAATTCTTAGGAGTACTGCTTGACCCCTCCCTCACCTTCACTGAGCATGCAAATTCCCTTGTCAGAAGGTTCCATCAAAAGTTAGGTGCCACCTATAGATTCAGGCAGTACCTTGCCCCTGAAGCTAGACTAGTCATTGTCCAGGGTAATCTTCTCCCTATTCTTGACTACTGCTACCCTATTTATGCCAGGATCTCAGCTACTGCTATGGCTAAACTCTCTGCTGCCTACAACAGTGCCTGCCACTTTGCTTTATTGGCCCTGTTCCCCACCCACCACTGTACCCTATATAATACCCTTGGATGGCTACCGCTGCAAGGTCACTTTGACATAGTCCTTTGCTGCATGGTGGACAATGTCATCCGCATGGCTCCAGAATACCCCTTAACTGCCCTTCTGAAAACCCGAACACTCCTCCACAACCTCCGCTCAAATGGTACTCCCCCTCTAGCTGTTCCTAGGGTATCCACCAACATGGGTAACAGAGCTTGGTCTGCAGCTGCCCCCTTGCAGTGGAACAAACTACCGGCTGAACTCCGTCCCATTGACACACACTCCAGTTTCAAGTTCCACCTTAAAGTCTGGTTCCTGGAAAACTCATCCTGCTGATGCTCCCAGGGGTCTCACACCAACCCACACTAGTCAATTCCCAAGCCTAGGGGTTACCCACCTACCCATACTAGTCAACTCTCTTGCCTACAACTGTTATATTGCATTTTTCACAGTAATATTTGTCTTTCTTGCCTGTAATGTATTGAATATACATTTTTACTGAGTATTCTGTGTATACTTGCTCACTGGATGATGCAGTCTCACATTGTACACACTGTGCCTATGATTTGTTTGTTTGTACCAAGTCTTCTAAGGCCTGATATTGAAACTTGTATTCACTGTTCTCAAATGGACCATGTATCAAACCTGCATATTGTGTCTACTTATTGTTGCTTGTATCAAATCTGCTTCATGTGTATTACTGTTACCTTGTACTCCACTGTCACAATGCACCATTGTAGTGTTATGTATTCGATCGCGCCTTAGAAAGGTCCCTGGGATCAGTGCACTCACCCGGTTATCAAAGTCATAAATAAATCAATAAATGTAAATTCCATTGTCAAAATTTATAAATCAATAATATGTTTGGACAAAATTGTCAATGATTTCAGTGGAGCCATATTTAAGCAATAAGGTATGACCAGGGGTTATGATAATGTTCTAGTTAATCATCCCCTGAGGGCATAATGTGACACCAGGTGCAGCTCAGTGCCATATGCTCCAAGGGTCTGATTAACTTGAACATTAACATAATCCCCTGGGAGTACCTTATTGCTACTATAAAACTAGGTATTCCCAAAGATTAAGCACATAGCTGTTTAATATTTTTTTATTAATTTTAACCAACGTTTATAGTCAAATAGTCCCTCCACAGATTTTCTAGGCTGAGAAGACCTTTTGACAGGCTGTGACTTTATGTGGTGATTGTCCGTATGGATTTCCCTGAAAACAGACTCCCCTTGTCATTTCCCTGGTGACAGGGTTAAGTTGATCATTAAATTCACTGAAGCAGAAAGAAGAGACAGGTCTCCTGTTAGAGAAGTAGAAAAAATCTGCTCTTTTTTTCATTAGTTCTTTGCTAGTGTGTCTGCAATTCTGCAGTTAAGAAGCCCCATGATGCACTGTGCACATGGTCATGGAGTTACAGAGCTGGAGTTACAGAGCTACTCAGCTATGGGCATTGAACAAAACCTGTTTTCACCTTGCAACACATTTTATATTTATTTAAAATTATTTTAAAATTTCGAGCAGCAAGTTCAGTATAGGACAGTAAGTATTTAGGCTCAGTATGGTAGTGGTAGATTGTCATATTAAGAGATTTACACTTGCTTTTTCTATAGCTGCCAAGACCACAGAGAAACCTTTGCAATTATCTGTCATGTTCTGCAGTATGTATTTATGCATTTTGTGACAGTATTTATTGGCATCTGTCTGAGATGTGTCATCATGTCTTATTGCACTTGTGCAGTGACAACTGAAAGAGCCTAAGTGTTAACTAGGGCCGGGACCTTCTCACCTTTGTCTTTTCCAGTTTTGTTGTGATTGTGCATGTGAGTTTCTCTGCCAGACTCATTGCGTGTGGCTGCTTGTTGGGTTTTTAAAATAGTTGATCAAACACAAAGACATACATTTGTTAAAAAGGTAGCATTGCCTCTGTGACCAGGACTGGACTTCAAAGTCTTTACATAGGACCACAGGAGAACCTATGAGATCAGGGTAACTGTAATGGCAGCTAATTTAATTTTACATGTAACTCATGCAGCACAGACATTCTAAAGGGACTCCTTAGGTAGGAGTGCTGCACATATAAACAGGCTGTACAAGTATATTAATTAAAGATTAATGTAAGGGTTGAGGAATGTTGTTGTTCAATCAAAGCATTTCATTTCAGCAACCCTTTTTATAATTATTGATAATTATGAATGACTAGAAGAGATTATTAGTAATAACAATGTATAGAGGAAGAAGCAGCACAGCACTAATAAAACATGGTTTAATAAGGAATATAAATACTCTATTGCTTCCTCAGAGAGACTGGAAAGGTATTCCAGAAAGTATTGATCTAATAGGTCTTGCTTTGCCTTTTTTTGTTTGTTTTGTTTTGCTGTTAACAAAAACGTATAATAAACTGCTAACATGTGTCATAAAAGAAGAATACAAGACATTGTATTAGTTGGAAGCACAATAGTAGTCAGGCATGTAGTAAAAGCAACAATGTGGTAGTAAAAGCAATGATGTATAAATATTGCACAGGATATTTATTATACAGTTTGTGGTATTAACTCATTTGTAAAAAAAAAACAATTGCAGGGAACACATTTAAGGCAACGAAGTCTGAATTTGCAGCAGAAAGAAAGAACAAAGACTCTTCATGGGGTGGAATTGTGAGGGATTAATAATAATGTGAAAGCATAGGATGTGGTGCAAAACTTCCTTAGTAGGCTAGATTTTGGCTGCTACAAACTATGCCCAGTGAGCTCTTCAGAGTAGAATCAGGAATCATGTCTTTGGAGAGTATGGCAGCAGTTTTTGCAGTGGCCTACTGTTGTAAAATTGTGGAAATGTCAGTCTATAGAGAGCTAGCAACTGTTTGCAGGAGGCTATGGAGTACCATCAGAAATATTCTTGGTTCTCAATATTTGAACCAGAAATGAAAACTGATTAGATTGCCTTCAGTGTTCTGGAGTAATAACCCTAGGTAGGCTGAGAACCTCCTGTCACTTGAAAAACACTGAATCAGTGACGTTACCAAACAAGAAGATATCACCAGAATTCTAGGCAAGGTATCTCCTGGTCAGACGAGGATAAAGGCCATAGTTTTTTATTCTGTTTTGAGTAGTGTCAATGTACTGATCATTTCAAAGTTTTTCCACAAGTAAGATTTTAAGATATTTTACTATTGTGAATGAAAACAAAGGTAAAGTTTTTTAAAACACATTTTATTGGATTTTTTAACAAATGCAAAAGGTACATAATAGAAGCATGCATCAAGTCCTGTTATAATGCATTTCTGCATGGTGTGGTTTATACAAAAGACAAATTGCAAAGCTACCTGTATGTTGGATCTCTTGTAAACATTTAAATAATAAACTTTTCAGTTAAGTTCTCAATGAATGTAAGAATGCTAAACTGGAAGGTACCGTACATCTAACATCAGAGGAATAAACTGAGGAGAAGGGGTATGGGGACCAAAGAAAGAAAAAGCAAACTTCAGTGCTTTTCACAGTAAACTTAATTCATTGACCATGGTTGTGTACTGTACGTTTTGTTGTTACAATGTGGCATATTTAATCATTGTATGGAGGTTATGGGATGTTATTTCACTAACTGGCCTGGCATTTCTCTAGACCTAGCCATCTGACATCATGCAAGTCTAGCTTTCTCCTTGATCTGTACTCAGTCCTTCTCCATTTAGGGCACTATGTTAGTTTGCTTAGCCACACTTCACTCGATGGTGGTGTCTCATTTTCCCATTGAGTCAGTATTTCTAGCTTTATGCATATGATTACTATGTACACAAATCATCCAAGGCCTTCTCTAGGTTTCCTAACAATACCATCTGTGCTTCCATTTTGATCTGTATCTGTAGTGTGATGCTGATCACATACTGTATTGCTCCCCAATACTGGATTAGTTTTACACATGTGAACATCATATGCAGCACTGTACCTTTCTCACAATTAACTAGTACACCTTGGGCAAAGCCTGTCATATTGTGGAGAAACTGTTTGCAGTTTGGTTGGTGTGTTGAAAGCTAGGTGTGATGTAAAGTATTGCATGAGTTTAAATTTGCTTTCAAGAGGTATGTACCAGCCCTCTTCCTGAATATCTGCCGTCTTCCTCCAACATGGGTGTACCTACCATTCCTCCCATCTCCCTCTGTAGTCTGTTAGTTTCAGGGATTCTCCAAATAGAATGTGGCTATATAACATTAGATCAGGCCTCTTGTCTCAATGGCCCCATCATGTATTTTAGCAAGTTCAGATGGCTCTATAGTTTGCAGAGATGTAGGCAAGACTAATCTTAAAAAGTGTCTCACCTGTTGGTATTTAAAACTATGATTTCCTAAAATGTCAACTTTTTGCCAAAGTTTTATGAAAGACAACAACCTGCCCTGTTAATATACACATCCAAGTAATGTAATACCCTTCTCTTTCCAGACTTGAAAGCCTGGGTCTTTCAAGAGAGTGGGAAGTAAGTTGTTTCAGAGATCAATAAAGTTGGTAAATTAGGTAGAGACCCCAGTTTTCTATGTATTTTGTGCCATAGTTGCAACAAATTTGAAATCAGTGGGCTCTCCTCTGCTGCTGCCTGATTTTGCTTGGTGGTGCTGTACAGCAGATTGGTGAGGTGCACATTCTGTACTAACTCCCTTTGCAGTAGCATACCTCTACTTCACACTTTTCCAGTAGTATACTTCTTACTTCACATGCTGTGTCATCTCAGCCTGTCAGACCTGCCATCTATTCTACCAAATAATATGTCTCATAGTTGGGGGATCCCAGACTGCTCTTCTCCCAGGGCAATGCTAGCTGGTCTGATTGAATCCTTGGTGTTTTGTGTGCCCATATCCAATTATTTCAGCATGATCTCAGCTATTTTAAGAAAGAGGGTGGCACAGTGGCAGGCAGCACTTCAAATAATTACATACATCTAGGCAAAACTATCATCTTCAATTCATTTGCCCTGCCTATGGGTGAGAGTTTGAGGATATACTGCTTTTTGAGTAGTTTCTTGGTACTCCATAATAATGGAGTATGTTTACCTCCAAATAGCAAATCCCTGTGTATTCCACTGAAACAGGAGTTTGTTTATAAGTCTAGATGGGCACACTGGCAGAGGACCCTGATAACAGACTTAGATTGACTTTATAGCCTGAGGTGACCCCCAAAGGCACTCAACACCTCCTTAAATGCTAGTAGTAAAGTTTCAGATTGAGTGATATTCACCAGTAAATCTTCTGGGTTCGGGGCTGTGGGCACTTGTACTTCTCCCACTTCAATACCTGTAATACTTGGGTGATTTTAAAGACTAGCACCAGTGGCTGTACAGTGATAATGAACAATAATGGTGACAAATTGCATGCCTTCCCGTTTTCTATGCCTGGTATTATTTGCTCTGATAGTCACTGATCAGTCTGTAGTCTTGCTGTGGGGTTGTCATATATTGCCTTGACTAGGATTCTGAAATTTCTGCCCGAAGCCCATTTTTTCCAATGTGCACCAGGGTGGTCCTACTCTATCCGACCAAATGCATTTTTGGCATCGAGCAAGACCTCCACTAGGCATGCAGATCGGTTTGCATGGCCTGTGACCAAAACCTACAAAAGTGTTCTCATATTCATATGAGCCCCTCTATTTCTTACAAAGATTGTTTGGCCTGTGTACAGTAACCTGGACATCACTTTTTCTCACCTACTTGCTAGAATCTTAGCAAAGATCTTAAAATTTGTGTTAAACAACGATAGTGGTCTATATGACGGAAACTGCTCTTTGAGTTTATTGGTCATAAATTCTGTAATTCTAGCTTCCTTAAGGGATCTGAGCAGGGATTTGCTTTTAAATATTGGATGTATAATGTCAATCAGGGGGTTCAGCAGGGTTTCAGCCATTTTCTTATATAGTTTCAGGGGAAGCCCACTGGGGCATGACGATTTGCTGCATGCCATGGAGCACAATGTAACAAGCATCTCCTGCTTTTTTAATGGGTCCCTTGAGCAGTGACTGCTCTTCCTTCTTAAGTTGAGGTCAATTTCTATATCAATCAATGTTACTAGTCTTTGAGTTATTTTGGATTCGCCCGTCCTGTTGTGTAAATGGCTGAGTAGTATATTGCAAATTCCTGATTGATTTCATCCTGCTTAGTAGCCTTGAAACCCTTTTGTGTGTATATCTCTTTAATATGTCTCATGACTTTCCCTTTTTTCAGCTGAGATGCAAGTAGCTTCCTGCTGTTACTGCCTACTGTATGTCATGGTAGCTCACTTTTTGATACGTCAATGCTTGGCCTACCTGCTTTGAGCTGATAGCATTATATTCCATTTTTAGTTTAGCGAACTGGAAGTATTTTCCTTTACTTTGGGTTTGTTTGAGCTTGTCTTTTAGCTGGAAGATTTTAGTCTTTAGCTGTTGCATTTGCTTTTGTAAGTCTCATTTAAGATTTGCAGAGTAAGCAATATTGTGCCCTATCATGAAAGCCTTTACTGAGTTACACACTACCCCCACATCTTCCACTAAGCTTCTGTTATTCCCCCAGAATTCTCTTACTTTTGTTTGTAGCTTTTCTATGAACTTCTCACTGTTCAATAAATTGGGGTCAGTCTCCACACTGTGTTCCCATTATTAGGTTCCCCCAGCTTTCTGTATTTATTTCAGTGGAGTATTGTCTGACAATATGATGGGCAGATAGTCACAGCTCAGCAATCTCCCACCATTATGGTAGACATTTATATGAAGCAATGCAGGTATGTGTTTTATGGACTGGGGAATAGAAGGAGTAATGCTTTGTTATGGAATGCAAATATCTCCAAACTTCTCTCAGCCCCAGATCAGTGGTTTACTTTCAGGGAGGTCTGCTGCAATTATCATAGTTCTCACCATTCATTGGATTTTATTTCCTCTATGATCGTGCTTCTAAACCACAGAGAGAGACCTTAGGTTTAAAGTTTATGTTGGAAGCCTGATAGAGGGGGCATCTGCATAAAGCATCTTTTTGGGATGTTGAGGCATATTTTAAGTAAGCGGCTATTGAATCTCTGTCACTGTCACTTTTGGTGTCATACATGCAGGGTTTTGCTGGCTTAATGTTTCTCGAATTTTCCCATGTCCTCATCTTGGTATGCCACATGTTGCATTCCATGTACTGCAGACCACCCCTGTCATGGTCAAGCACCAAGTCCCCCCATTTTGAACTGTACTGCTCAGCAGTTCATAAGGCAGTGTACAATCCCACATTGAAAATAAAACATATTAGGCAGTACAGTGGGCTTGTGCAGGACAAGGTTTCCCATGGGATACAGAACAGTGATGTCAGACTCATTTAATGCCTCTGCTTTGTTAGGTTTATTTCCCTTTCCCTGTTTGTTTGTTTTCTTGAATACTTTTTCTTAGCACTTATAGTCTTCACTGTCTATTTTAATGTTTTTTCTTTACCATGGTTGACAGAATGGTGGTAATTGTGTTGCCATAGATGTCTGTGTATGTTCATAAAATACCACAAGACATCCCAGGCCCATATTCCATCCCATCTATCCTTTTAAAGTGAAATACAAAATCAGTTAATAATAAGTCTAGCTCCTTGAAGGGCAGGCTGTATAGCTCCCAATTTTCATGTGACTGAGAATTGTAGTTTTTACTATTGTAATATCAATTGCTGTTTCCTGCGGTGTCCTGGCATTTTTCTTTTCATTTCTGAACTGCTGTCTTTCATTCATTTGTTTTCAGAAAATGGGAGCTGCCATTGTTTCTGACCAGTGAGCTGAATTGCTATCTCTGTGACTGAAATAGTGTTAGATATAGAACCAGACAACTTCTGAAGGAAAGAATAGTCGAGTACCTAGAGGCCAGTGGAGCACAGGACCCAAGGCAGCATGGGTGCACAGCGGGAAGGTCATGTCAGATGAATCTAATAGATTTCTTTGACTGGGTGACCAAAGTAGTAGACCAGGGAGGGGCTGTGGACATGGCCTACCTAGACTTCAGCAAGGCATTTGACACAGTCTCACACAAAAGATTAATAGTCAAATTAACCAGCCTGGAGTGGGACCCAGGGTGGTAGCCTGGAAAAAACATTGGCTGGACAACAGGACACAGAAGGTAATTGTAAATGGAGTCCATTCTGAAGAAAGGGGTTACTAGTGGGGCACCAGGGGTTCAGTATTGGTCCAGTCCTTTTAATGTCTCTCATCAGTGATGTTGCAGAGGGACTGGAAGGAAAGTATGCCTTTTGCAGATGACACAAAATCTGCAACAGGGTTGATACACAAGGAGGTGGAAAGGATGAAAAGGGACTTGGCAAGGTTGGAGGAATGGTCAGAAGTATGGCAGCTAGGATTCAATGCAAAGAAGCATGTAATAATTCACCTGGGAAACAAGAACCCAGGGGAGAATACACTGTGGGAGGTAGTAACAACAACAAAAAAGGAAAGGGACCTGGGGGTAATCATATCAGATGACCTTAAGGTTAGCAAGCAATGTGAGAAGGCAGTAGGGAGGGCTGGGGGTATACTGGGATGTATAGGGAGAGGCATCAGCAGCAGAAAACAGGAAGTTGTTATCCCTCTGTACAGACAGTTGGTGAGACCCCATCTGGAGTACTGTGTCCAGTTCTGGAGACCCCATCTCCACAAGGACATAGACAGGATAGAGGCAGTCCAGAGGAGGGCAACTAAAATGGTGCGGGGTCTGCAAGAGAAGCCGTATGAGGAGAGACTAAAGGAGCTTAATATGTATACCCTTGAGGAAAGAAGGAGGGGGACATGATAGAAACTTTTAAGTACCTCAGTGGAATCAACAAAGTCCAAGAGGGTAGCATTTTTCAGAAAAAGAGACTTGCAAGAACAAGGGGACACAATTTAAAGATAGAAGGAGGGCGGTTCAGGGGCAATGTGAGGAAGTATTATTTCACAGAGAGGGCAGTGGATGCATGGAACAGCCTTCCTGAGGAGGTTGTGGGGTCTAAAACTGTGGGAGAATTCAAGAATGCATGGGACAGACATAAGGCAATTCTTGTGGGGGGGTAGGAAGAAATAGGCTGTTGGTTAACTAGGATCTGTGGCCTATCCTGTAGGTAGGGAAATGGGCAGACTAGATGGGCCTAGCGGTCCTTATCTGCCGTCAAAGTCTATGTTTCTATGTTTCTATGTTTCTATGTTTCAAGTAGCTTTGGTGTGAGGGGACAGTGCAGCCAAGTGGTACAAAGAAGAAAAGTTGTTGTGCTTTAGTCGTGATGTCATAAAGTTCTTCAAAGTAGTAGCAACCAAAATCAAGGAAAAATAGGGCCTTTTAGCAGTACAATGAGAGAAATGGACAGGGAGAAATATAGAAACAAACTCAAGGAGGCAGGAAAAGCAATTGTGATTCCCAAAGACCAGATGGAGGAAAGACTACCACAGGGGGTTATGAAGAGAGATACAGCTTTCTATAGATGCATAAGAGAAAAAAGGAAGAGTAAAAGGGAAATAGTCCAACTAGCAACAAGGAGGGCCAGCTGTTAGAGAAGATGAACACAAAGCAGCGTTGTCTTCACAATAGAAGATGGGGCAATGGACCTACACTAAGTAAGACAGAAGCAGGACAGTGGAGGGACAGACATAAGCCCCTTCATGAAGGAAAGGGTCTTAGAAGAGCTAAGCAAACTTAAGATGGATAAAGCCATGGGACCTGATAGTATGCACCTCCAGAATACCAAAAGAGCTTTGGGAAGAAATAACTGCACAGCTGACTGATCTATACAATCAATCATTAGAAAGGGGCAGAGTACCACGAGACAGGAAAAAGGCAACAGTAGTGCCCTTGAACAAAATTGGAAGCAAGGAAGAGGCCGAAAACTGCCACCCAGTCAGCCTGACATGTGTAGTAGGAAAAATTATGGAGACATCACTAAAGGAGAGAACAGTTAACTACCTAAAGAAAACTCTAATCCAAGCAGTATGGCTTCACAGCAGTGTGCTTGTGCCAAGCAAACATTATCAATTTCTTCGATTGGGTTAACAGAACAATGGAACAGCGTGCAGCCATGGATGTGGTGTAGCTAGACTTCAGCAAAACCTTTGATGCTGCCCCCCACAGGAAACTTGCTAGCAAACTAGAACACATAGGAGTCGGACAGAAGATAGTTAACTGGATTAGAAACTAGCTGCAGATTAGGACCCAGAGAGTTCTGGTCAATGGGTCACTATCAAGCAAGTGAGGTATGATCAGTGGCATTCCACAGGGGTCAGTGCTGGGTCCAGTCCTCTTCATCATAATCATCAGTGACATCACTGATAAACTGGAGGGAAAGGTTTGCCTGTTTGCAGATGATAAGAAGCTCTGCAACAGGATAGACACACAAAAGGAAGCATTAGGTATGGAAGCTGACCTAAGGAGACTGGAAGAATAGTCCAGAAATTGGGTGTTTAAGCTTAATGCCAAGAAGTGTAAGGTAATGCACCTGGGAAAGAGGAACCCAGGAAAAAGTAGGTACTGGAAGGGTAACATTTAAAGGAGACAGGGATGGAACAGGATCTAGGTGTGATCATTACCGATGACTTACAGGTAGGAAAACAATGCGAAAAAGCAGAGCAGAAGGTAAATGGTATCTTCGGATGCATAGACAGGGGTATGTCAAGCAGAAAGCAGGAAGTAATCTCGCCACTCTACAGATCCTTGGTGAGGCCACACCTGGAGTATTGTGTCCAGTTCTGGAGGCCTCACCTGAAAAAGGACATCAACCATCTGGAGATGGTGCAGAGAAGGTCTACAAAGATGGTGCAGGGGCTGTACCATAAGCCATACAAGACAAGACTCAAAGCATTGAATTTATTCTCCCTGGAACAGAAAAGAGACAGCCTGGACATGGTAGAAACATTTAGGTAAGTCAAAGGAATTAACACAACTCAGAAGGAAAAACTCTTCCAGGAAAACAGGGAGGCATGTACAAGAGGGCACAACTTGCATCTGGTCAGAGGCAAATTTAAAAGCAACTCTTGAAAGACAGAATGATAGACCCATGGAACAGCCTGTTACTGGAAGTGGTGGCATTGAAGACAGTGAGGGAATTCAAATTCACTTGGGAAAGGCAATGTGGTCAACTTAAGAAAAAAATACAATGGCGGGTAGCCACTTTGAGCAGATTAGATGGACCACACAATCCCCATCTGCAGACACTTTTCTTTTGCTCTCATGTTTGTACAACAGCTTTTTATTACCTTTGAACTATAACACAACAAGAATACTGTCTGTATGGAAATCCATACACAATAGGGACTAACATTATACTATATGTTCATGTAATCTTCTTCTAAGTAGATTTTTTATGATGTACTGTATGCACAACTCAGTGTTCTCTCTGTGTTTATAATGTTGTATTAATATCCCTGTCTGAAGTGTTGTGAAGTGCTGTATCTTGTCTCGAGTTTAGAGATGTTGTGAAGCAAAACTTCACATGTGTATTTCCGTGAAGCATCAAAAATTCACCCTTTGCAGAACTCGTGGATTTCAGACCAACTGTCTGAAATTCAATTTGTGCAAATTTTTTCTTTTTTTTTGCAGTGAAGCACGAAATTAGTGGGTGAAATTTTGCACTTCGCAACTAACTCGTACAATTCATGCGCTATGAATTGCACCAATATCTTTCTGCAAAATACATAAAATCTATGAATTAATTCAAGAAGTGAATTTTGTGGACTTTGCACATCTCTACTTGAGTTTAATATTTGCTATGGCAATATGGATGATGCATATAATGTCAGTGGCAGTGTCAGTGGCTCGTTAGGTAGCACTCTCGCCTCTGAGGCTGGGAGATTAGAGGGCTGTGGGTTCAGTTCCCACATCTGGCACTTGGGTTAATATCCCAGTACTGACACTGTAGTGCAGCATGAGAGGGGTTCTGCACTTCTGAGGTGCCGTCTTTTGGATGAGATGTTAAACGGAGGTCCCATCTGCCTGAATTGGTGGTAGTTCAGGTGGATGTAAAAGATCCCATAGCACTTATCGAAAAGAGTAGGGGAATTTCCCCGGTGTCCTGGCCAAATTTCCCTCATTCACTAAAAATACCACCAACAGTTTCATCTGATTCAAAGTCAGTTGGCATTCATCTGTATCCCCCTCCCCCGGGTCGTGCCTGAAAATAGGCAGGATTTGTCTAGTGCACTTACCCAGTCAACAAAAATGAAATAAATAAAAATTTGAACTTGGAAAAGGTGCAGAGAATAGTATTGTGACAAGCTGCAGTACAGTATCTTACTTCACAGACTAAAAACCTTGATTTTTAATCCCCAAGATTTTCTTTAAAATTTGTTTCTCATTAGAAAAATTTCATCTAACTTAAAGTCAAACAATCTTGATTATCTTGTTAAAAATAACACTTACTTCTTGGTGTGTATTTATTTTATTTTTTATCTAGCTACATAGAAACATAGACTTTGATGGCAGATAAGGACCACTTGGCCCACCCAGTCTGCCCATTTCCCTATCTATTGGATAAGCTGCAGATCCTAGTTAACCAACAGCCTACTTCTTCCTGTTCCCCACCAGAATTGCTTTATGTGTGTTGAATGCATTGTTGAATTCCACCACTGTTTTTGACACCACAACCTCCTCGGGAAGGCCGTTCCATGTGTCCACCACACTCTCTGTGAACAAATACTTCCTCACATTGCCCTGAGCCATTCACTCTGTATCTACAAATTGCACCCCCTTGTTCTTGCACATCTCTTTTTCTGAAAGATGCTACTTTCCTGGACTTTGTTGATTCCCTAGAGGTAACTGAACATTTCTATCATGTCCCCTCCCCTTTACTCAAGGGTATACATATTAAGCTCTTTTAGTCCCTCTTTGTATGGCTTCTGGTGCAGACCCTGCACCATTTTAGTTGCCCACATCTGGACTGCATCAACTGTTGCTTAAAAATGCCTTTTTACAGACTTGTGTTGTTAGATTAAACTTGTTTTAGAATTGTGTTTTTTTGAGTTTCAAGCTTTTCCACTATTTCCAAAGTGGTCTTTTCTCTTGGTTTTTGCTTCTCTCTATTCTACTTACTCTTAACTTTACTCACATTCAGGGTATCCATGGTCTAACAATGCACCATGTACCTAACTGAGGTCATTTTCATTATCATCTTCCACCTGACTCCTTCTACTAATCCAAAGCACAACACCATGGGACATGTGTAATCAGTTGAAGGCAACCTCATCTTACAAATTTTACATGTGGGCATGCAATATTGGCAATTAAAATATTTTCTTTACTTTGACTGCCATAGGGGAAAACTGTATGGCTATTCAAGTCATGTGTGCTACAATAAATCATGCCTTGGGTGGTTGTGCACTTGGCTACTCCATGTGCCTTCAACCAGTCACACTTAATAATTGATCATACAAAGTATTTGATTCCCACCCAAGCTGAGTTGGAGCCAAACCTTCCTCAACCACAACAGGTCGCTCTTTCCAGCCGAGATCAGAACTAGGCTTGCCAAGCCACATTCCTCCCGTTACTAGACTACGGGGACATAATATATAACTCTTCCGCAACCTCAAAACTTAATAAACTGGACATTTTCTATCACCGTGCACTGTGCTTCATTACAAATTCACCTTACCAGACACATCATTGTGACCTGTACTCAGCTGTAGGTTGGACATCCCTTACCACTAGACACATTCTCCATGCCAGTACTTGGACTATGACGCTTCTCCTTAACAAGCGTCCGAGCTACCTAACTTCTATCATCCATACCTGCCACAGTACATATGTACTCAGAAAATTGGATTTTATCTTCCTGGATGTCCCATAGACTCGCACCTCCTTCGGCAAGCACGCCTTCTCTATTTCCCTCCCAGTAATCTGGAATCGGCTACAATCTTCACTGAAGCTATCAAAGCTAGTCGCTGTTAGTCTCTTCAAAAAGTAAATTACAGAAAAAATTAAAGATGTCTGTAGTTGTGATTAAAATTGTTTTTCTATGATTGTATAGCCTACTGTTAGTCATAAGGTCCATATGGACTGTATCTGCACTTTGTGTATGAGTGTGATGAACTACTCTACAAGATATAGAGTAATGCCTGTACATCTGCTACTCATGTACCTTATCAGCACTTGTAATCTCGTTGTGTGCTATTACTGTATGCTTCTGTTAGTCTTCTAGTATATGTATTACAGGACCTCCTTGTGAATGAGCTTGCTCAATGAAGTTTTTTTTTTCCTGCAATAAACTTGAACTTGAACTATGATTCTTATTTAACAACTACAAAAAAATCAGCCCAAATCATTATTTGTAGTATTTAATTTCTAACAAGGTCATTTTTTTTATATGCCATAGATAGCAAGATACGTTGTTGATATCTGTTCAACCTAAACATCATCAATACATAAATCATTATTTTTTAAAATTGTCAAAAGGATTATTTTGGCTTATCTTCTATAATGCTATTTTCAAAAGTGTTAAAAAATGGTGAAGCCACATTAAAACACACAAATTTGCAACAGAGGCATATTTGTGGTGCAAATGTGTGCTGTGTCATAGTTACACCACTTCTGCATCACTAATCTGGATGCAAGTGCAGGTGCAGCAGAATGTGACACAACCATCTTCTAATGGTAGTGCAATGTTCTGATGCAGACACAGGTGCAATTTGCAATGCAGAAGTGACATAACCTGTTGTTTTGGCCATCACAACTCTTTCAAAATAAAGACCATAGCATTTGTTTGTTCCCCGGATATTTAAAATGACCAATAACAATATTCATACAAACATTATCTGATTTTCATAATTGATGTTATCATTATTAGTAAATTCAGTTTATCATTGACATAGCAGCTCCATTTTTGGTCCATGTGACCAAGAACACCAAATCTCACACTTGTTTACGTTATGAACTATTATATTTATGGCTTTTATACTCTGTTGTTAATTGTACGCCACCCTATTATTTCTAAGGTTTGAGTGTAAATAAATTACCAGGCAATGGTGGTTTACACCTCGGTGTTCTTAAAGAAACTGAGCTTACCCCAGTGAAACCACTGGTAGACCTGTTAATCTGCTCCTTAAGAACAGGGGATATGTCAGCAGACTGAAGGGTGACCAGTGTGGACTGCTGTGCAAAAGTGGGACTAGGGATGATGACAGATATTGTTGCTTCTTTGTGTCTGTGCTCACCTTGCTAATTTTAGCACAGATCCACAGGAGTGACAGTTCAGCACGTATGTTCTTTTGTAATATGATGCCAGATATAACAGGCTGTTAAGTCTAAACTCCATTATGGGCAAACTCCTGGTGACTATTATTAAAGAAAGCATAGTAACATTCCAAGGGCCACAGGCTTTACAGGACAAAATAGAGCATAGATCCATTAGAGACAGGTTGTAGCAGCTTATTCTGTTAGGCTTCATCGATTGTGCATTCAAATCAGTGGACAAGAGTCTTATGGTTGCAATCATATACTGTACCTTGATATCAGCAAGGCCTTCGACGGTGTAGCACATGAGAGATTAATCATGAGGTTGGGGATCTGGCAATGAAGATCTGGGAATAAAAGAAACTTGAACAGGTTTATAGGTAACTGGCCACTATGAGGACTTAGTGGTTGATCCTAAATGGTAATTTCTCTGAAGTCAGAGAGAGATAATTGAAAAGCGGAGTCCAGCAGGGCAGGTCTTGGGATCCACACTCTTCAATATGTACAGCTATATCAGACAGAATATGATGCACATGTCACAATTTTCTGCATAAAAAATTGAAGTATTTGCCATTGGATTATATTTGTCACTGCTGTGCTGTATTCTGCAGCAAGTCACTGACAGAAATTGGAATAAGTGTTGTATTCTAGCTGATTCTACTCTACTGTATATTAATGATATAAAAGAGGGAATAAGGTGAAGGTGTTCCTCTTCATTGAAGATAGCAAACTCTGCATGAGGGTGGACACTATGAAAGGGATTGCCAATATGCAAAAGAATGTAGAAGGATTAGAAAATTCCTTAGGCATCTGGCAGCTGAAGTTCAATGCCAAGAAGTGCAAGGTAATGTACATAAGGAAAAACACATTCTAAAATGGATTACTGGATTGATGGCATGAGGATGGGACACTGTGCAGAAGAAAGAGGTTTGTGGGGTTGTCATTAGAGACACTCTGAAGTCAACTTCAGAATGTAGTAAGGCTTACAAGAAAGTCTGTAGCATGTGAGGTGTATAAGTAGGATCTTTACCAGCAGTAGAACAGAAATGATCCCATCTCTGTAAGGTCCCTGTTGAGCATACACCTGGAGTACTGTGTTTAATTACAGGGCCCAAAATTAAAGAAGGACTAGGATAGGTTGGCTTGTAACAATATAAAGAAAGGAGACACAACAGACACAGATCAGAATGGGGAACATAATATTTGGAAAGATTGCAAAGGCTAATCATGTATATCCAAGAGACTAGAAGAGAAAGTGGGGACATGCTAAAAGCATACAATTTCTAATAGGGATGAACAGTATAGACTTATCTGAGCTGTTGAAAAGCAATGAGATTCCATATACAGGAGGCACAATTTCAAATTGTGTGGGAGTTTCAGGAAGGAAGTGAAGAATTACTTCTTCATCAAATGGGTGGTAGCCAAAATGAATGATTAGACTAGCTGTAGCTTTGCTCAAGTTCATCTAGGACAGATTCAGGGGGCATGTGCCAGTAGCAAGAGCTCCAGACTGTAATGAAGTATGAAATACTTTTTCTTTCATTGCAAACTTTCTAATGGATAGAACATTTATTTTAGAAAATGGGCTTAAGTTTTCATGCACTCTAAATGACTGAGCCTCTTGGCAAGGTGGACATTTATGAGACAACAGAGCCAGGGTAAAACAAAATCCAGTGCCAACTGATCCCACAACCAAAAGAAATCACTGACCTCACATAGAATCTTATGTCTACCATTTTTTTCTCTCAGTGAGTGAGAGACTGCCTGCATAAACTGAACTACCTAGCAATTATACCCAAGCTGAGGATATATGAATTGCACATATTTTTTTTCATTGTATACCTTGTTACTCGAGCACCAATCATCACCAACCAAGCACACTTTTTCCTTGTTTCCTCTTCTTGATCACACCTGATCTTTCAGCTGCCCACCTAATTTTCCTTCTGCTGCAAGCCAGCAGTGCATCTCCATCTGTGGGATCCAAAACCAGGAAAATTCCACTGATCTAATCCTCCAGTCATCAATACCTCCATTCACCCAATTGGTACACAAAGGGAGCAGAATGAAAAAACACCAGCAGAAAATGTTCTAAATATACTGCAAACAGATAATGAGGCTGCACAGGGCTGGGGTGCAGGGATAAACAACAAAGTAAGCACAATCACTCAAAATTGTGCACTCACCACCCGAAATCAGAGACTGCTCATACAGTATCCAAGATGTTTCATTTTATTCAACGTGCCAGTGTGCAAATAGGTGTCCTGACACATTTCAGAATTTACATTCCTTCTTCCACTGTGGTAACACCCATGCTTAAAACTGGGGACTTCACCAGTGTGGCCAACTAAAGGCCTATATCTATCCTTTTCCCCTTGTCCAAGGCACTGGAAAAAAATAGCCTCTGACCAACTTGTCTCCTTCTTAAATAAGGATAACCTGATGTGTACACAGAAACACAACTTCAGGAAGTTTCACAACACTGGAACAGCCCTCACTGAGTATAAAAACCATCTGTACATGGCTCTTGACAAAAGGCTGGACACCAGTAGCAGTTGCATAAATATTGTATTGTAAATAACACACACAAGTCCATAAAAGCACAGCACAGCACAGCAACACAGCTGACATGGGGACAGAGCTCCCCTGACAGGTTTCACTCAAGGCTTCCTCGGGGGAGGGGGGGTCTACCCACCACTGGTACTCCATTAAATAGGGCAATCTATTAAAGTGACAGTACACCAATGTGTATACTTTAACAAATATTTCAATATTGCACTCTTACAATGTGAAAAAGCACTAAAAAATACATGATAAAGCACCAAAATGTGACTAAAACAGTAATTTAATTACTATATTTGAAGTATATTGGTGTACAAATATGGAACTGGCAGAACTAAAAAGAAATGGAGAAAAAGAGATTAAGATGAACTCTCCATATTTCATCCATAACTTACATTTAGAATTGTTTTCTGCATATCCATGAGGCTTCCAATTGTAGATGTGGACACCTGAAGCACTAGAGATAAAGAACAAAGAGAGGACTACATTCGTTTCTTACAAAAGACTGGCAAAGATTTTTACAAAATGCATAATATTTTACTATTCATTTTTTGATTTGATCATTTGTTAATTATTTTTTATTTCCTCAGTTTTGCAGTCTATTCTGGCTGATGTTACTGGATTCTATCCTGTCTAGAGTTTATGAAGTTTTACTTTGCTTGCAAAGTTTAGGCGGAGTCACAAAATCCATCTCCCCAAAGCATTTTGCGAAATTGCCACCTGTGGTGGAAACTTTGCCGAAATAGCTTTTCATTTTTTTAAAGTGCAAATGGCACTTAAAAAAATCCCAAAGCAGTCCAACCCCCTCCCAGCCAGCAGTTCTGTGTCCCACAGACTGTCTTCCCTTCTAGATGTCTAGTGCCCTGCCCCGCCAATCATTGGTCACAATAAATCCCATTCCCACCCACTGTGTCTAGTGCCCTCCCTTGCCAATCATTGCATCCAATAT
Source organism: Neoceratodus forsteri (assembly GCA_016271365.2). Lineage (NCBI taxonomy): Eukaryota > Metazoa > Chordata > Ceratodontiformes > Ceratodontidae > Neoceratodus > Neoceratodus forsteri. The sequence continues at coordinate 437,594,293 of CM028137.1, read as the reverse complement.
ATAAAAAATATATATTTTTTCCCTTCCCTGGCGTCTAGTGGCTCCTCCCTCTACCGATAGCCAGCCTGCCCCCACCACCTCCGATTGTCGTCCACTCCTCCCGGTCCATCAAACCCTTTTACCACACACTCAGTCCATATACTTCATAATAAAAAAAAGACACATTTAATTTAATTCCTGGTGTCTAGTGAACCACCCACCACCCCATGCTGTCAGGTAGTGTTCCCCATCCCACTGCCCCCCAAAACTGACCCTGATAAGGCCACTGGCACAGCCCTCTATTCAGCTCCATGGCTGGCAGCCCAAGTGAGTTCAATGGATGAGTGCATGATTGTACAAGCACATGCTCATTTATTGCAGCTCCCAGTCATTTTCTGTAACAGATTTTGGGCTCTACAGAAGCACAGTGGGCTGCTCCAGTGGCAGTATGGGGGGAATGGCATCTCACTCCCCCCGTGGACAACCAGAGCAGTCCCCTTCACTTCTCTAGTACCCCAAAAACTGCCATAGAAAATGACCAATAGCTACAATGAATGAATGAATGTGTGCTTGTACAAGCTTGTGCTCATTTATTGAGCTCAGTTGGGCAGCCAGCTGTGGAGGCGAGTAGAGGGCTATGCCACGGGCCCACTCTGGGTTTTAAAAAGATTTTAAAAAGAGTATTGACCAGTTCATGATAAAAAGTATGGAAAAAGGGGGTTATTTCTGAAAATTATTTTAAATACCCCATTGTAATGCATCCTATTCATGCCACAATATACCTTCTGCAGAAAAAACACAAACATTGGCAGAGCACTCCTGGATGTCCCATTGTAGTGGGGATAGGGTTTGTTACAGTGCCGTTATCAAAATTTGTGGATGGATATATTAAGGAATTAATCAAGACCATACCATCTTACATCCAGAACACCAGGGATATACTTAATTCATAAAATCATATGCAGATTGAGCAGGAATGGTGGCTAGTATTGCTGGATGTTGAATCCCTCTATACTACTATCCCTCACTGTGATGGGTTAGAGGTGCTCTGTTTCTATTTGAGCAGCAAAACTAACTCTAGTGAAAATGTTCAGGATTTTTTGATTAAATGTGCTGAGTATGTTTTACAGTATAATGCTTTTCTTTTACAGTCTGAATATTGGCTACAAATAAAGGGTACTGCTATGGGTGCAACTTTTGCACCCAACTATGCAAACCTCTTCTTGGGAAAATGGGAAACAGAAATTGTCTATGACTCCAAGGTCAACCTTTTTTATGATAGGGTTGACCTCTGGAAGCGTTATACAGATGACATCTTTCTTGTGTGGAGGGGGCAGGAATGAGTTGGACCAGTTTGTACAGTGCTTACAAGACAGCAATGCAAATTTGCAATTCTCCATTCAGGCAAATCAAAATGTGTTACCGTTTTAGATTTAGAGGTAATAAAACAAACTGATGGAACGATGGGCACAAATTTGTACCGAAAAAGAACTGATAGAAATATACTGCTCCACTCATCCAGCTGCCAGCCCAGGCACACTACTGACAATATCCCAAAATCTCAATGCCTGAGAGTATGCTGTAATTGTAGTTATGTTTCTGATTTTGAGTGCAGGAGCCAAGAACAGTACAATGAATTTGAGGACTGAGGCTATAGAACAAACATTCTGAAAAAAAGCATTGAATAGTGCTAGAGAGACAGATAGGGATGCTCTGTTACAACCTAGGGGTCCGACAGATAGTGGAAGTGACCAACATCTTCAGTTCAATTTTATCACTACATTTGTAGATGGAGGTCTACGATCAGAGAGATTGTGCACAAAAATTGGAATGTACTTAGATCTGATCCCATCTTGAGTAGAGATATTGCGAAATTAAATGTTGCCAGCAAAACTGCCACAAAATCAGCAATTTTTGCCCCACAAAATATTTCATGAAATTTTGCCATTCCACAAAATATTTAGCTGGGTGAGAAGTTGCAAATTTTCACCATGGAATGTGGAATTTTGATGCAAAATACACAATTTTTCCTGAAACAGCACAATTTCACCCACATTTTGCCATTCCATGTATGACATTTTGCATTTCTTGGCCAAGATTTTGTGTTTCATAGGTGAAATTTCACATTTCACACCCACAGAATATTTCACGAAATACAGAAATTTCACAAAATATTTTGCATACTGAAATTTCCTAATTTTGCACATCTATAATCTTAAGAAACTGCACCAAAAAAAACAGAATGTTTTTTAAGAGAGGTAAAAATCTACAAGATAGACTAGTACATAGCCTGCAACCAATCCAGAAGCCCAAGTCACCAGTTACTAACTGGCTGCCCCCACTACCCAAAGGAACCTTTACATGTGGCCAAGGCAAATTTTGCCTGAATATAACTAAAATGGCATATTTCACTAGTACAAATGCAACAAAAACACTTGAAATTAGATTTTTCATTAATTGTGACAATTGTGAAAATATTCTATGCTTAGCTACATGTACATGTTCGGCTTTTTATGTAGGAATAATGTGAAGCTCCTTTAAAGTTAGGGTAGGAGAGTATCTTTGCAGGATAGACAAAAGTGACTGTTCTAATGCCTTGGCCCAACACATCAGTTCACAAACAAATCCCCAGTCCCATGTCTTTAGCTTTTGTGGAATAAAAAGGGTTAGGTTGGGGAAAAGAGGTGGTAATTTAAATAATCTCACCCTTGATTGTGAGGATTTATGTATTATACAGTTGGAATCACTTGTAGTTCAAGTGTAGTAATTAAATTAGTGTTTTTGTCACTTGTATTGTGCTTTTTAAGGTAATCTTTAGTGCTTTTTCACATTGTAAGAATGCAATATTGAAATGGTATTTGTTTAAGTATACACATTGGTGTACTGTCACTTTAAGAGATTAACTTATTTAATGGATCACCAGCAGAGGGTAGACAAATCCTCCTCCTAGGATGCCTTGAGCAAAACCGGTCAGGGGAGCTCTGTCCCCACATCTCCTGTGTTGCTGTGCTGTGCTTTTATGGACTCGTGAGTATTATTTACAAAAAATTATTTATGCAACTGCTACTGGTGCCCAGCTTTTCTGTTTGACTGTATACCTACTTGGCTGGAGCACAGAATTCATTGTGGGGTGTCCTTGTTTGAACTAGACCTTGACAAAGGGAACTTGGTTGGAGTCACCTACACTGACCTGACAAAAAAACCTTTGACCTATTAAACCACCCACTACTGCTGGACAAGGTCTCTGGACTGGGTCACTCCTCAGAAACTGTAGCCTGGTTTTGTTGCTACCTCTTTGGCCAGACACAGAGCGTTAGGGATGATGGAGTACTCTTGGATGCTAAAGTGTCACAGTTGGGCTCATTTGGGATCTATACTCAGCCCGCTCCTCTTTTGCTTTTTCATTAACAGACTCCCTGAAGCCTGCCCTCAATCACAGATGGTTCTTTATGCAGTTGATGTAGTGATTTTCAATAGAGTTCACAGCTAGATAAACTCTCACGTGATCTACAAAATAGCTTTAATTCACTAGATGACTGGTTTGAAAGTAATAAACTGGTTTTCAATTATATAAAGACAAAGACCATGCTGTTCACTGGGCCTCACCAGAAGAACAAGGTTCCTTCCCTGATTATCCAAAACAAATATGGTGCTACTCTAGAGCAGGTAGAAACCTTAAAGTATCTGGGTGTCACCCTTTCATTTGCCACACATGTGGATAACATTGCAAATCAGACCAACAGAAAACTAGGAGCGCTCTTTAGGCAATGATTAAACCTTACCACCGAGGCAAGACACCTGACAATCTCCACTACGGTCCTCTCTCTCATTGACTATGGGCTTCTGATATATGGAGCAGCTTGTGAATCAATCCTTGGTGAAGTAAGAGTGGTCCTCAACAAAGGTTGTCATTTCATAAGTGGGGCCGATAGACTCACCCATACTTACACCCTGTATGCGCTCACCAGCTGGTTACCACTCCATGACAGGCTAAAATATCAGTCCTGCCTGATGGCAAAAAAAAAAAAAACCTCCTATGCCTCACCCCAACTGTAATATGTGACCTCTTCTGCCCTGTCAATAACCAATACTCCACAAGGAGTTTGACCAGACTAGCCCTTGATGTCCCCTTTCATAAAACAAGGCTGGGCAGGTGTTCATTTGCAACCCAAGCTGCCTACTGGCTGAATGAACTCCCAGAATCCCTAGTGGGACTCCCAAAATCTCAATATTTAAGACTACCTTAATCAAAGAGCTCTCTATAATATCTGCCTGCTGTTGTTTTAAATGACTGTCAGTTTTAAATGACTAATTACACTCTGCTTCTGTGATACCCTGTGATTGTCAACTACCTAATTTCTCTCCTGCAATACCATTGTTTGTAGCCCTAATTTTTGTACCAGACCGGGCTCGGCTTGAGCTGGGGAATGTAATATATGTATACTAGTTCTCTGTCTTATACTAAGGTGAAACCTTTGAAAAAGAGCACCTGTTCTCAAAGATGCTATCTAAATAATAACTAACTAACTAACTAACTAACTAACTAACTAACTATCTTACTCAATCAAATAAAAGAATCAGAGAAAGAAAGGGAACACTTAAAGCAGGAAACAATGCCGCTTCAAACAAGAAAATGTTTCACACTTCCAGAATACAACTGTAACCACCCAGTCCTCTGGGGGTTACTAGAATCCTATAAGTGTTAGTGTGAGGCAAGCAGAACAGGCAGCTGGTAAGGAGCTCATTAGGGGCTTCTTACACAATGACATCATTGTTTACTCAGCTAGCCTGAGGGAAGAATGATTATGTCATTTACAACTCTCGCAGCCGCATAACTCTTTCTGTGTACAGCTGCTCTGAGGAGACTTAGAATGTTCAGTTAGTTTTAGTGTGGTAGTGAGAGTAGCAGGCACTCTGCCAGTGGGGTCTGTGTCTGTGGCCCTTGATTTCGCACCATAATTTGGATTACAATTGCCAGCTTCTAGTGAACTGGTGGAGACATTTTTTCAGCTGGATTTTCTGATTTTCACTCCAGGAGGGGTGAAAGGGACTGCTAGTTCAGTGGATCCATGGGGCAATCCCATGAAGATCCTTGAGGTTTTCAGCTGCCTTTGAAAAGGACTTTGTAAGATACTGTTCTGACAAGCTACCATGGAAAAGGGTGCTTTTCTGTTTTTTCCCATGCCTAGAGGAAGGGGCAACAAATTTGTGAGTACAGACTGAAAATGTGTTCTAGGGTTGTTTCCATACCTAAGGAAGGAGCAGCTATTTCCATGAGTACTATTTTGGGAGACAGTTTCTCCATTTGGGGGTTTTGTTCTGGGTGTGTGTGCCCATATATAAGGCTAGACCACACCTGTCAGTGCCCCGGTTCTCCAATATATGAAGTACAGTAAAGCTGGAGTCTTTAGCATTTCAGTGGGGAATGGAGGTTTCTATGATGTAACCCTGCAGGAATGGCAGAGACTGTCAGTTGGGGCAAAGGGTGGGAGGAATGCCATCTGGAAGCTTACAAGGCAGGGCTAACTGGTTCATCGAAGGGCACCAGTTGTACCTGAGTAAACAGCTAATGCTGTGGGTTCAGGTGTGTGGTATGGATCCACAAGTATACACCTATTTCAGGGAAAGAAGATGTTCTATGTGTAGCTTAGTTTCACAAAAATAGCACTCTGGAAAATGGAAATGTGTTCAGGTGTGTGGCACAGTCCACGTGCATACTCCATGGGAAAGAGAAAGGAATTGTTGTTTATCTCGAAGTTGTACTGCCTAGCAAGGAGAGTTTTGGAACTTTGTACTTGTTGGGGGATCCTCCTAACCACGCTCTGCTATGGGCTTGTAGCCTTTGCACCGGTACCGAATGCCAATCTTGCAAAATGGGATACAACCTATAACAACATATGTTGTTTCACCCTCTCTGAGCCTCGCCTTATGCATCGGTGTGACCTCTATGCCCAACTGGAGTGGCTCCCCCATGAAAAACACCATGCCTTTGTCCTCAGGAACATGGTCCATACTATAGTCTAAACTGCCTGCCCCTCCGCTCTTGCCCTTCCTTTCAAACACTGCACCCCGGCCTATCAACTTAGGTCCAGCTCGACTCAGGTTTGCTTGGTCCTGAGGACCTGCTCTCTTACTGGTGATCGGGCCTTCTCCACCTATGCCCTGAGACTTTGGAACTCCCTTCCTGCCCTTGTCCGGGCCGCCCCTTCCACCCTGGCTTCAAAACATCCCTTTGGAAGTTCCTCAAAGCAGCCTCCACCTGTCTTTGTGCCAACTAGTTGCTGGGAGTCTCTCCCTCTCCCCTTACACCTCTCCCACAAGCTGAATTCAGCCTCTGCATCTCTCCACTATAGCACTTCCCACCCTCCTCTGTGAAGCGCCCCCTTACCCACTTACCTATTAGCTCCCTCCCTTGTAGCACTTAGATGAACCCACATTATTCTTGCCCTGCCCTCTGGGCTCCCAACTGTAGGGCAGTACTCTCCCTGCAGTTTGAGCCAGTCTTCGTCATGGTGGTCCTCCGGCTGTTTCCTCCCCCTCTCTGTACCCACTAGTACCCTGCTGGCCTACTACACTGGTTACTCTCTGCCTTGCCTATTACCTTGACAATCACCCGGATTGTGCATTGCTTATGCCTCCCCCCTTGGTTACCTGTTAATCTCCTGCCTCCCCATGCTCCCATGTTACCCTGTGGTTATAACGCCTTCCTTATCATATAGACAAGATGCAATGTCCTCTCTACCTTTTAATTCTAGTTGTAGTTGTATTCATGTTTGCCATCTACCATGTCTATATTTTGCACTCTGGCCCCACCTGTATGTGGGCACATATGTTACCTTGACAATGTACCATGTTCTCTGTATTGAAATCTCTCTGGCCCCACCTGTATTGTGGGCTTGTATGCTACCATGACAATGTACCATGTGTTCTGTACTGTAACCTCCTGGGTCACACCTGAAAATAGGCACTTGTTGACTAGTGTGCTTACCTGGTTAACAAAAACAAATAAATAAATAATCGATCCGTGATGATCCATTGATGCTTTAGCAACATCTATTGAACAAAGTCATACTGCAAAATCCCAGCTGCTGCCCTGGGCATTCACATTCTTGCTTCTGTGTGGAATTATTGGAGCCCCCTTAGCAGTTAGATCTAGCATATGCCTAGCATCCTCTACCCTGGACCTGGTTGTAGTTACAGAGGTTCATTTTGTTGTTCTTGTACCCCTACCCCCTTCCTCTAGATATTGAGCCTGGTATACATTCTAATGCCAAGGATGGTACCAATCTTGATTTCTGCTAAAGGTTAATGGTATGCCGTATGTGGGTACTAGTCCTGTTTTATGGGGGGTGTCCAACTTATTAAAAGCGGCATGGGGGTTACAAAAAATTGGGGTTCACCCAAAGGGATATGTTTTGGGTGAGAGATAAATGTTAAGGGTATGTCTAGGATCTTTCTATCTGGTGGTGATGCACCCAAACAGAAGATCGTTGCCAGAAAAGCAAGGTATGTTACAAGAAAAATGTCACTTGAGGATACTTTGCTGCCTATGTTTCTGTGAAAGAAAGTGAAAAAATGTGCTGCTTTTGGGTGTAAAATGGAGAAAATGGACTGTTAAGCTGAGCAATGATTGTCTTTGCCTTGTCATTAAAGTGCTTATGAAAACTGTTGAAAGTTGCAAATTCCTGGACAAAAGTATTGTGGACTTTAATTCTATGTTTTTCTAAGTGCTCAGAAGGTTTCATGTGTGTACACTGAAAATTGGGGGAGTTGCTAAGGAAAATTCACCAAGAACTGTGTAATAAAGCTTTAAAAATGCATGCCTCACTGATATTGCCAGCCGAGGAAAAAAGTGGTAATTTGTATTTTAAATGTTGCCTTCTCAATGATCACAGAGCAAGAGTGCGGTTGAGAGAGAGACAGAGAGAGCTCATTTGCATGGAGTCATGTGACTGGTCCAGTGAATCTAAGTTCAGCCCTTTGCCTGAGTCTCAGAGATGTGGAGCATTTGAGGAGGAGCAGCCAGCAGTCTGCGAGCAGCATGGTACTTTATGCAACAGCAGAAGAAATCGTTAACAGTGATAAGCTTTTCTAAACCAGCAATTTTTTCAAGCTTTTCACAGTAAAACTGGGCTCAACCCATTTTCCAACCAACAGTAGCCACAATCGCAGTGCTTTTGTGACTGATCTGTGAGGTCTGCCAGCCTGATCATCAGAAAGGCCTACAAAACTGGCAACAGATCGTTTTACATCAACAGAGGGAACCAGCTACTGCCTAGTAAGTACCCTGTGCAAAAGTAAATGGACTGTGGTGCTAAAAGCCAGAAAACTGTAAGAACTATAATAAGCAAATGCAGCAAAGTAACTGAGACAGAGTTTTGTGAACTTTGAATTTGGACTCTGTGCGAAAGAACTGTTTCAAAGAGAGTAAGCTCTAATACAGAACAATCCATCGGGTCCAAAAGGAATGTTGTGACAGTATAAATGTGCTGGATTGATCAAAAGTAATAGTAAAGTTGTGCTTTGAGAAAATCAGTTAATATGTAAAAGATCTAAAAAGATTTCTAGCAATTTTGAACTGTGAGTGTAATGGAAAAGTTGCAACTATCATTTTGGGGTCTAGTCAGCAATGTAAACAATGCAGTGGCATTTTGAACAGTGTTTAAAATGCAAACAAAGTGTCAAGTGATGTGCAAAATGTTGTGGAACACAAAGTAAAAGCCAGGCAGCCTGTTAATGGACTGTACCAGTGTGTTAAAGCAAATCTCAATGTGATTGCAAAAGTAGTAACTTGGGACTTGTGTGTTTATTTACAGAAAATGGCACAGTAGAAACTTCATTATCCTCTTCATGGCAGGCCTGGGTTACCCAGCAAGAACAAGAATTAGCTCACTTTGAACATCTTTAAAATTGTGAGTCAGCATCATCCGATGTAGCATTACTGGATTTTCTGGTTAATGTGTGTATTGTGTCTATGAAGCCAGGGGAGATGTTCTGTCAATTCCGTGTTGCACAGACTGTCAAAAGAAATTTGGAATGAGTGAGTCAGGTGGCATAATGGTAGCTAAAACAACACTCATCCATTTAGCTCCAACTTGGATATTGGCAGGGGACTCGCTCAGATTAGAGCAGCAGCAGTCTGGGTGCAGTCAGAGAGACCCCACTGAGTTTTTCAAGGAGTTTTTTGAACATGTCTGTGTAGTTTCTTTGCAAGGCCAGGAAGACATGGAATGTTCCAGACCACAGAGGTTGGATATGAACACTGCAGATACAGGTTCTATAGATCCTTGGGTGGAAGGCCCAAGCCCAAGCCTCATGGGAGAGTCTGAGATAGAAGAAGCATTGTGTTGAGAGGCCAGTGCCTCTGGGTGCAATGAAGACTGGACACTTTCAGGAGCTGGTGCAACTGCCAGTTCCTGGGAGGAAACTGTGGAATAAGAAGAAGAAGCTGAAATGGCTATGGTGGGACCCTGTGAGTTGCCATTAGCATTAGCTTCAGTGGAGCCTCTCAAGACAGAAATGGTGGTGGGCTCCAGACATGTGCCAACAAATGCAGAAGTGGACTGCCTTTACTCTGCATTGTGTGTTTGAAACTGGCTCAGCCAAGAATGGCCACCCCAAGCTGTGCCATAGGTTTGGAGCTGGTCAAATGCAGCAAAGAAGAGAGAATTGCTTGAAGACATGCTGTGGCCTATTATGGACAGACTTACTCTTTCTTCGCTCACAAAATCTGGTAAGAAATTGAGGAAAACAGGCATGCCTGGTTGTGGGAGGAAGCTTGTGCCAACCTGCATCTGAAAGTAAACAAATTCATCACAGTAAAAGTGTGTAAAGAAAGTCTTCAATTCTGGAAGCATGGCAGGACTTTGTTAATTGATGCAGTGAGAGTTGTGGACAAGTCTGGCCAAGAGACATTTTACAATGTCCCTATGGTTCGAACAGATGGGGAAACAGTCTATGCCCCACTCATGAGTGGTAGTGCCCCTGAATGGTGCCACTCATCAGTCATTGTGCCCGCTCACCAAGTAAATGCAGCAATGCCAGCCCAGCAATCTAACACCAAAGAGGCAGAAACACAGGAAGTGGTGTCTTTCTTCTGGTGTTCCAGGTTCACCTGCAGCAACATCCAGATTTATCAGCCCAGCAATAGCAGAAGATTTCTCATCCAGGTCCAGTTGGAGGTCATGGAAGCATCTGATCCAAAGATCTCATCTGTCCAGCATCCTAAGATTATCATGCAGTAGGTCAAGAGTGGTGATGTAGACATCCATTTGTAGCCTAGGGATTGGTAAGATGCATTTTACATTTTAACTTGACTGTTTTCCCTGTCATTGAGGATGTCCTTGGAACTTTATTCACCTATAGACTTTTCTCGAACTGGACTGCAGTGCTAGCAGCTTTTGTACCTGTCCAAGAACTGTTTTTCAGCAGGCTTCGGCTTAGAAGAGACTCTATTTGTAGTGCCTTAGCACTCTGAACTCCTCTCTAGAATATTGGACTAGTAGGGTTTCCCTCCCAAACATTTTGTAAAAGTTTTCATGATTTCTATTTTTGTACTTTTATAGAAAAAATCCTTTTAAAAATGCTTTTTGTGATTTTGCAGTATTTTCAGTGGGAATGTTTTGGTCACTGTTACAAGTTGTGTTGTTGCAGTATGTGTTTTGAAGTGCTTTCTTTTGCAGGTGTTCCTGAAAGAAGACAAGAAGACCAGAAGAGGATTTTTGAGACTCATTGGAGTCCTCTTGTTTAGAGTTGTTAGGTTTTGTGTAACTGTGTTGTACAATGTGCAAACCATTTTTTTCTGCTTTGTAGGTATAACGTGTTTTTATAGTTCTTAGATTTGGGAAATGTAATACAATGCATGTTTCTAAATGTGGGCTACAGTTCTTTTGGTGTAAAATGGTTTTGGGTTTGGGCACCTGGTAGGTACCATAGGTCAGATAGATTTTCCTTAGAAGGCTGGGGGGAGGATAGGTTCATGGTCCTGATTCTAGATAGGGGTCACCAATGCTGTCTGTTAGGACATGCTTCAGGCAGTTTCTTGGAGCCACTGAAAATCCATGGATAGTACAGTAGTAGGACAGGAACTGAAGTTTCTTCAGTTGGCCTCTATCCTTTAGTGTTACCTGCTTGTGCCTGGCACATGGTAGGGCAGGATCTGATCAACCCTACCCATAGGGAACATGGAGGAAGGATGGCCTGGTAATAAGCCATAATCTGGCTGTTGAAAGCCAGTGGTCTGGTTGCGGTGCTCTGGGGTCCACCCAGTCCTCTGGGGTTGCTAGAATCTTATCAGTGTTTGGGTGAGGCAGGCAGAACAGGCAGCTGGTAAGAAGCCCATTAGTGGCTTCTTACACAATGGCATCACTGTTTACTCAGCTAGCCTGAGGGAAGAATGATTATGTCTTTTGCATCTCTCGCAGCAGCATAACCCTCTCTGTGAACAGCTGCTCTGGGGAGCCTTAGAATGTTCAGTTAGTCTAACTGTGGTAGTGAGAGTGACAGGAGCCCTGCCAGTTGGATCTGTGTCTAGGGTCCTGAATTTCTCACCCTAGTTTCGATTACAATTGCCAACTTCCAGTGAAGTGGTAGAGAACTTTTTTCTGCAGGATTTCCTGATTTTCACTCCAGGAGGGGTGAAAGGGACTGCTAGTTCAGTGGATCCAAGGGGTAATCCCCAAAAAGGTCCTCGTGTTTTACAGCTGCCTTTGAAAATGACTTTGTAAGATACTGTCCTGACAAGCTACCAAGGGAAAAAAGTGCTTTTCTGGCTGTTCCCATGCCTAGAGGAAGGGGCTACAAGTTCATGAGTACAAACTGAAAATGTGTCCTGGGGTTGTTTCCATGTCTAGAGGAAGGAGCAACTGTCTTGTGGAAAAGGGTACTTCATGTGTTCTTTTTAGAGATGCAGTGAATTTAATTTCCACCGGCATAGTGGTTAATTTTGCCGCGTGGAGTAATTTGTGAAATTTTCTGCATTAGGTGGAATTTCGCCTAGGCAAAATTTTGCCTAATGCAGGCAAAATTTCACCTACCACGGGGAAATTTCACCATTTCGCTTGGTAACATTTCGTATTTCACTCCACAAAACAGGCAGAATTTTGCGGATTACACCCAAAGCAAATTTTGCTCACTTCACCCACCACTAGTTGTTTTCCATTTCTGGCAGAAGGAGCAGCTATTTCCCTGAGTACTATTTTGGGAGACAGAGTCTCCATTTAGGGATTTTGTTCTGGGGTGCGTTTGCCCATAGATAAGGCTAAATCACACCTGTCAGTGCCCCTGGTTTACCAAGTGTGTGAAGTACAATAAAGTTGGAGTGTTTATCATTTCAGTGGAGAATGGTGGCTTCTGTGGTGTAACCCTGAATGAATGGCAGTGATGGTCAGTAGGGGCAAAGGGTAGGAGGAACACTATCTGGAAGCTTACAAGGCAGGGCTAACTGGTTCATGAAAGGGTGCCAGTTTTACCTGCGCAAAGGGCCAATGCTGCAGGTTCCAGTGTGTGGTATGGATCCACAAATATACACCTATTTCTGGGAAAGAAGATGTTCTGAGTGTGTGGCTTAGTTTCACAAAAATTGCACTCTGGGAAAATGGAAATGTGTTTGAGTGTGTGGCAAAGTCCACATGCATACACCATGGGAAACAAAAAGGAATTGTTGTTTCTCTGGAAAATTGCACTACCTAGCAAGGAGAGTTTTGGAACTTTGTACCTGTTTGTCATGACCAATCCATGGGGGTCCATTGATGCTTTAGTAACATCTGTTGAATAAAGTTATACTGCAACATCCCAGCTGCTGCTCTGGACATTCAAATCCTTGCTTCTGTGTGAAATTACTGGCGCCTTTCAGCAGTTAGGTCTAGCATACACCTAGCATCCTTTACTCTGCACCTGGCTGTAGTTACAGAGGTTCCTTTTGTTGTTCTTGTTCCCACATCTCCCTAGATAATGAGCCTGGTATACATCCTAACACCAAGGGTGGTACCAGTATTGAATTCCGCTAAAAGTTAATGGTATGCCATATGTGTGTGCTAGTCCTATTTTATGGGGGGGTGGGGTGTCCAACCTACTAAAAGTGGCATGGGGGTTACAACACTTAATTTGCATATTAAAATGAACATGCCAAACATTAACCTATATAAATAACCACAATAATATTACCTATTGTACTATAGTTTTGAATTGATACAGATAATGTGTTAAAGAAAAGTAATGGTCTGAGAACAAAGAAATCATAACATGTGAACTCATCCTCAGCTAATAGGGTTTCCTTGTTGTACAATATAAATAACAAGATGTAATTTCATTAAGCAGGACATGAAGAGAAGAAAAAACATTCCCTTGTATGATGAGAACTGTTTCATCCTGTATTTGTTAATTAACACTAATATGCTTATTAATTTGATGGCAATTGTGGGTAAGATATGTTAATAAAAGTAGTTGTAATTCCACTCTACAGTAAGATTGTTGAAAATATTTAATTTGCTTATACACAATATCTTAAACTAAGCTCATAAAATATGAGTATGGTCTTTGTTTAACATTTTAAGATAAGACATGTCGTCTTAAGATAAGACCTAATCTCTTGAAACAAGATATTGCAAAATTCTTAAAATATTCATATTTTAGGATTTATTGCCTTGTTTTATGAGATAGTCAAATTCCAAAGATAATTATTACAGTGGATGATGTAAATGCTACTTTGATGAACATTTAAACTAGCCAAGGGGGTGGGAGAAGGAATTAGAGTGTTAGAAACTGCTCCACTCCCCAGAAAGCTGAAGTAGAGATTAAGGAGAACCTGAGAGGTGAGGAATTACCAGAGTGCAAATTAATGAAGGAACCAGGGTGGTAGAGATAAAGAGGGAAAAGAAGAGGAGCATAAAAAAAGATGGGAGAAGATGGAGTGCAAAAAGGGAAAAAAGGGGGCAGCAAGCAGGGTGGAAATGTTAGAAGTCTAGGAAATAAAATTCTGGACCTAGAGGCCATCATGTCAGAGGCTGACCTGGATACTGTGGCCATTATCAAGTGATGGTGCACTGAAAACCATGACTGGGACATGGCCATACTGGGTTATACTCTGTTCAGAAAGGACTGAGTGGGAAGAAAAGGAGTGACTGTGGTGCTATATGTGAGGGAAAGCATAAAAATGATGGATATACAGGGAGTACATGGAATAGAGGGGGAGGCAGAGATACAGTGGGTCACCATGAAGACAGGGAATGGAGCCACAATTCACACTGAAGTGATCTACAGACCTCCAGCATAGGGGGAGGAATTAGATAGGGTACTGGTGGCAGTCAATGGCAAAATGGCAGAAAAGGGGCAGTGCTGTTGGTGGGGGACTTCAAACTGCCAGGTGTAGATTGGAGTCTCCCAGCAGTGGCTTCAGCTGGAAGCAGGGACATCCTGGACTGCAGGGGGCATTCCAGAGGCAACTAGTCAGTGAACCCACTCATGATGGGGCAATACTGAGCCTTGTACTCATTAACAGAGACAGTGTTGCAGTGTTAGGGAGGCAGTATAGCACAGTGGTTTAAGGCTCTGAGCTGCAAATCTGATGACATCCAGCAGACCAGAACTGGGTTTGAATCCCACAGCTTCTACTTGCATACTGTGTGACCCTAAGCAAGTCACTTAACTTCCATGTGCTCCCAGGTCGCACCTGTAAAAAAGCTTTCAGCTTAGTGTGCTACTCCTGGTTAAACACCTAAAAAAAAATATAAAAAAAATAACATCAAGGTGGGACTCGGGATGCCACTTGGGGACCAGTGATCACCTTATGTTGTGGTTCAATAAAAGAATAGCTGCAGAATCGAACCACACAAGGATGAGGGTCCTGGGATTCAGGAAGGCAGATAGTATAAAGATGGGTGAATGCTTCATGGATGACCAGGTGGGGGGGGATGGCCTGGATGGGGTGAAGGAAGAATTGTTGAAGATAAAAGGGAGCATAGTATAGGCAACAAAACCCTGCATCAAACAAATGAGCAAAAGCAAGAGGAAAAATATACCACTATGATTCTCAAAAGAGATACATAGATACATAGATACATAGACAGTGTCGGCAGATAAGGGCCTATGGCCCACCCAGTCTGCCCATTTGAGCTTTTAAGTTCAGTTTGTTTTCCTAGAAGTCTGTTGCACCTTACCCCTGACCTCCAGAATTCCTTTATGTCTATCCCATGCATTCTTAAATCCCGTGATTGTTTCAGCCCCCACCACTTCCTCTGGCAGCGTGTTCCACTTGTCCACCACCTGTTCTGTGAAGAAATTCTTTCTCATGTTTCCTCTGAATCGTCCTACCTCCAACTTCATCCCATGCCCTCTAGTCCTGGAACATCTTTTTCGCTTAAAAATAGTGTTTTCCTGCACCCTGTTCCTCCCTGTAAGATACTTGTATGTCTCAATCATATCCCCTCTCTCCCTCCTCTCCTCCAGGGAGTACATGTTCAGTTCCTTCCACCTGTCTTCATAGGACTTGTGATGCAATCCATGCACCATCCTTGTTGCTCTCCTCTGAACCTTCTCTACCCTGTCTATGTCCTTACGTAGGTATGGTCTCCAGAACTGTACACTGGACTCCAGGTGGGGCCTCACTAGTGTCTTGTATAGCGGAATTATGACCTCCCTTTTCCTGCTGGTAATGCCCCTGCCTATACATCCCAGCATCCATTTGCTTTACCTGCTGCCTTGTTACACTGTTTCCCTACCTTGAGGTCATCAGAGATGATAACCCCAAGATCCCTTTCCTACTTAGTGCATGCTATATCCTCACCCCCCAACTGATATATTGTGCCAGGGTTTTTGTGCCCCATATGCATTATCTTGCACTTCTTTGCATTGAATTTCAACTGCCAAACCCCTGACCATTCTTCAAGTTTCTGCAGGTCTCTTCTCATTCTGTCTACACCCTCTGGTGTGTCTGCTCTGTTACAGAGCTTTGTGTCATCAGCGAACCGTGAAATTCTGCCTTCTAGGTCCTGCGCCATGTCACTGATGGCTGAAAAGGTAAAGGCTAAAAGAGTAGCATTTAGAAAGTATAAGGAGATACAGGAAGAGGATAGGGAGGTTTATTAGGGGAAATGGAGGGAAGCAGGGAAAGCAGTAAGGAGCACAAAGGTACAAATGGAAGAGAAAATAGTCCAGGAGATAACGAAAGGGGACAAGACATTTTATAGGGATATAAGTGAAAAGAAGAAGACCGGGATGGAATCATAAGGTTAAAAAGGGAAGAGGGGACCATGCAGAGAAAAAACAAGAAAAGGCAGACATCCAGAACAAATACTTTTGTCCAGTGCCTACAGAGGAAAGAGAATGGGAATGGCCACAAAAAAAACAAAAGCTTTGGCGAAAAGGAGATGAACCCTAGTCTATTTTGGAGGTGAGATTCCTGAAGGGAATTGGTAATATGAAGGTGGACAAAGCAATAGGCCAGATGAGGTGCATCCAAGGGTATTAAGGGGGCTAAGGAAAACACTAACTACACCTCTGACAGTTCTATTTAATAGCTCACTGGAAACAGTAGTAGTTCCGGATGACTGTTGGAGGGTGGATGTAGTCCTACTACAAAAAAGTGGTAGCAGGGAAGAGGCTGGCAATTATAGGCCAGTCAGCCTGACATAGATGGTAGGAATGTTAATGGAATCACTGCTGAAGAAAAGGATAGTGGAGTATCTTGAATGCACTGAGTTACAAGACCCGAGGCAGCTTCATTCATGGGGGTGGGGGTGGGGTCATATCAAACAAATCTGATAGAGTTCTTTGACTGGGTGACCAAGATGACCAAGGAACTAGATCATGGTGGAACGGTGGACGTGGCCCACCTAGATTTCAGTAAGGCTTTCCACACTGTTCCACATAGGAAACTAGTAAGCAAGCTTGGTAGCTTAGGAGTGGGTTCAAAGGTGGTAGAGAAGATAAGAAATTGGTTACAAGATAGGTGACAGGGGGTGGTGGTAAACAGAGTTCACTCCAAGAAAGGGAGGGTGACAAAAGGTGCCTCAGGAATCAGTTCTAGGACTGGTCCTGTTTAAAATCTTTGTAAGTGACATTGCAGAACAGTTAGAAGTGAAGGGAAGGTCTGCCTCTTTGCGGATGACACCAAAATCTGCAATAGGGTGGACACTCAAGGGGGATGGAAAGAATGAGCAGAGACCTGAGAAAACTAGAGGAGTGGTCAAGGGTATGGTAGCTGGATTTCTATGAACAAAAGTGCAAAATAATGCACTTAGGGCAAGGAAACCCAGGGGCAGAGTCCAAAATGGGTGGAGTGGTACTGACAACCACCAAGCAGAAAACAGATCTGGGGGTAATCATATCAGATGACCTAAAGGTGGCCAGTCAGTGTGACTAGGCATTAGGGAGGGCTAGTGGAATGCTGGGGTGCATAGGGAGAGGCATCACCAGTAGAAAGAGGGAGGTGATGTTTTCTTTTTATAGCTCACTGGTAGGATCACACATAGAGTACTGTGTCCTGTTCTTGAGACTACATCTCCAGAAGGTCATAGACAGAGTGGAGGTAGTCCAGATGAGGGCAAATAAAATGGTGCAGGGTCTGCATCAGACACCATACTAAGAGAAACTAAAGGACCTCAATGCATACACCCTGGAACACAGGGGGGGAGGGGGATATGATAGAGACCTTTAAATAACTCATGGGGGTAAATAAGGTACAAGAGGGAAGATTTTTCAGAAGAAAGGGTATTCAAAAGAAGTGGATGTGCTATGAAGCTGGAGGGGGTTAAATTCAGGAGAGATGTGAGGCAGTACTTCTTCACAGAAAGAATGGAGAATTCTTGGAACAGCCTTCCAGCAGAGGTGCTAGGGGTGAAAACAGTACTGGGGTTCAAGAATGCATTTGGTAAGCACAAGAAAATCACACTGAAAAGGAAGGGAGAGGGAGAAAGAGCTGTAGATCAGGTACGGTCTGTTGTAATAGTGTAGGTAGGGAGAAATGGGCAGACTGGATGGGCCATGTGGTCCTAATCTGTCATCAGACTCTAGATTTCTGTGTTTCTTTTAAATTTTAATACTAATCAACGTCTCGTAAAGATAATTATCCTGCCTCATCCAGTTTGTTTTAAAAATAAAATATTTTATTTCAAATTTTAAGATGTTAACTTTTTGCAATGTAGAACTTACAAAGAGCCATGTAAACCTCCACAAGTTAAATCTTGTCAACACTGCCCATGAGACTAGGTAGTCTGCTTAGTTTTGAAATAGTTAGGCATGGTTCAACTGAAGAAAACTCTTTGTTGGAGTTCAGATGTACTGGAAGAGTATTTCCTTTCTGCCAGGGCACATCAGTTAGCAAAGTTAGCAGAATGGTAGAAAGCATCCTATGGTGAGCTCTGCAGGTTCCAGAAATGATGTCTTCATCACTGACGTGGTATGACAGAACATGGATAAACACAGCAGCCATTCAGTGTTGCCCACAAAATTAAATGGTTATGTTGCACAAAAAAGCAAAAAAAAAAAAAAAGCAGAAGATGATGAAGGCTACTGGCTCCATAAATCTACAAATCAATCAAAAAATCAAAATGTTTATTCAGATTGGAAAAGGAGTAAGCACTGAACAAGGTTCATTTACAATGGTATTTCATTGGCGTACATTCAGCAGGTACTTTATAACAAGATTACAGTAAACATAAAGGTTGCATTAGATTACATAGAGAACAACTGAAAAATGAACATGACAGTTTACATTGTTCACTTAATGCATTCAAGTACAGCGACACCAGCCAGGATATAACCATCACCAGGTGATCAAAGCCACAATTGTTTTGCATCCCCTGCTGCCGCACAACCCTTGGTCAATGATCTTTCTCCTACAGGGCCCCCACTTGGTTTAATGGTCCTGCCTATGATACTAACAATACCACTTGTCTAGGTGCCTTCAAATCCAGGCTCCGTAACACCCTTGTCGCTTCCAGCACCTGCGACTGCCATGGATAACTACTATACACCACTCCTCCACTGCTCTCATCTACCAGGCCCAATGCCCATCGCGCTTGCCTTAGTAGGCCACTGCCCCTCCCACACTTCTACAATTGACAATGCCACCTAGCTGCCTCTCACCTCCCCATACCCCTTCCAACCCCCCACCCTACCATCCTCTCCTCCCTCCTCCTCCTTGACTCCTGTTACTGCCCCTTTATCCTCCTACCTCCCTTCCGATTTTCAACCTTTGTAAAAGAGCCCTGGACTCAAAGGTAAACTTGTAATCCTAGAACGAATAAATAAATAAAAATAACGCAGTACCTTGCAGTATGCAAAATGCTGCTGTATACCACAGAGAACAGTGTACTGTAATTCAATGCAGTGTTTTGTGACATGTCATTTAGTGTGCAGTGGCACATGGTATCCTGGCTGTCTCTACTGTAACTTAAAATGGAAACTGTAAAAGGATGGTCTTTATGACCAGCACAACAATGCTTTTTGAGGCTAGGATTACATTGGAACTAGACATTTAATTACTCCATTGAGGGACTGTGTCTTCTGCAGGGTCACTATGCTGCTGGTAATGAGTTCTAAATATGTGGGCCAGTAAAAATAGAATGTCTGCCCTGACTGCTCTTGACCATAGAAAACCGGTACTCTACAATAACTGAAGATCTAATATCAGATCTGGATAAGTTGTATTTTATCATACTAGAAATGTAGGTAGGAACATTTTCATTGGCCTATTCATGTGCTTTATTGCATAGATGGTCATGTGATCTAAAATAGAGTTCTAATCAAGTTTGCTGCAGATGAAGTGGTGTAAATCTCTGGGGATTAGAAAAAATAAAACAGTTGAATTCATTATACATAATATCAAGTGTCCTTAAGTAAATTACAACTGTGTTGGCATGCAGTACACATACTCACCATAGTGAATTAGTGGAATGACTAGCGTATATAGAGAATACTCGATGGGCAACTATGCATAACCAGTTTATTCTGCCACAGAGGCATTCTGATTCCTTCTGATCTAGAGATCGAAGCTCAAGAGATCAGTGGGAATCAGAACCCCGAGGTGGCAGAACACACTGGTTTTGCAAAAAGTTGCTCATCCTGTATTTTTATAGTGTATAGTATTATGTGAAATGAGTGCATTGTGGTTCTTTTGCTTTCAAGTCAAAACTGACTTGTGGTCCGGCAAGCTGGCACAGCTGTAGCCTTACTGCTTACAGCACCGATGACCCAGGGACAGGAGAGACCTCGGGAGTTGGTGGGTCAGCCGGGGCTGGGGGGATACCCAACTGTATTTACCGCAGAGGGGGTATTGCTAAGATCAGAGGAGATAAGGGTGTGTGTGAGGAGAAGGACCATGTAAAAGCATCTATCCTAAATAGATACTTCTGCTCAGTATTTAATGAAGAGAAGGTAGGGCAGGGCCCACAGCTCAGCACCATGGACAAAGGGGGGGGAGGGAGGTGTGCACTAGTCCCTTCACAAAAGAAAGGGTCCTACAAGAGCTCAATAAACTCAGGGTGGACAAGACAATGGGATCTGGGGCATATATCCCAGCGTACTAAAGGAGCTAAGGGTGGAACCATCAGAGCCATTATCAGAACTGTTTAGTGAGTCTCTGAGCACAGGAGAGGTCCCAGAAGACTGGAGAAGGGCTCATGTGATCCCGCTCCACAAGAGTGGTAGCAGGGAGGAGGCAGAGAACTACAGACCAGTCAGTCTTACCTCAGTTGTGGGCAAAATTATGGAGGCACTCCTTAAGGAAAGGATCGTGCAACACCTGGGAATCCATAGGAGCACAGGCTCCAAGACAGCAAGGGTTTATAAAAGGAAGGTCCTGTCAAACTAATCTCATAGATTTCTTTGACTGGGTAACCAGAGTGATGGACCAAGGAGGAGCAGCTGATGTCACGTACCTTGACTCCAGCAAAGCTTTCAATACTGTTCCACATAGAAGATTGATTAAAAAGCTGGGTAGGCTCAGGGTGGGTCAGAAGTTGGTCAAATGGATGGCAAACTGGTTGATGGACAGAAAGCAGAGAGTGGTGGTAAATGGTATGCAGTCAGAAGAGATGCAAGTCACAAGTGGGGTACCTCAGGGATCAGTCCTGAGCCAGTCCTCTTCAATATCTTCATAACTGACATTGCAGATGGACTGGAGGGTAACGTTTGTCTGTTTGCAGATGACACTAAGATCTGCAACAAAGTAAATGATCCAGATGGGGTGGGCAGCATGAGAAGAGTTCTGGATGAACTAGCAAAATGGTCAGAAGAGTGGCAACTTGGGTTTAATGCAAAGAAGTGCAAGATCATGCACATAAGGAAGAGAAACCCTGAAGCCACCTATAGGCTGGGAGTGGAGTTGCTGGCAGTCACAAGGGAAGAAAGAGACTTGAGCATCATCATCACCGATGACCTGAAATCATCCAAGCAGACCACTAAAGCAGTAGGTAAGGCTATGGGGATATTGGGGTGTATTAGTAGGGGTATCACAGTCAGAAGAGGGAGGAAATAACCCCTCTTTTCAAGACACTGGTTAGGCTCCATCTGGAGTACTGCATGCAGTACTGGAAGCCACATCTTCACAAGGACATTAACCAAATTGAGGCGGTCCAGAGAAGGGTAACCAACATGGTGCAGGGACTGCATCAGAAAACATACGAGGACAGATTAATGGAGCTCAATATGTATACCCTAGACAAAGGATGGAGAGAGGTGATATGATTGAAACATTCAAACACCTTTAGGGCATTAACAAGGTGAAAGAGTCTAACACGTTTCAATATAAGAAAAATAGCAGGATAAGAGAACACAGCATGAGATTAGAGGGAGGCCGATTAAGGGGTAATGTGAGGAAGTTTTTTTTCACAGAAAGGGTGGTGGATGCATGGAACAGCCTACCTCAGGAAGTGGTGGATATGAATACAGTGCAGGGCTTCAGACAAGCATGGGATAGGCATAAGGGAGCAATGCAAAGAAGTATGAATAGATAGGCCATTGACAGAGCAAAGGCCAATGTCACATTTATAAGATAGAAAAAGAAATGGGCAGACTGGATGGGCCTTGCGGTCCTTGTCTGCTGTCAACTTCTACGTTTCTATGTTTTTTTTCCTTTCCCCCAGAACACTCAATGCCATGGAAGTGCTTAACAACTGCCTAGCCGAGATCAATGACTGAATGTCCTCCAGCTGGTTGTGACTTTGCTCGGATAAGATGAAGGTACTGATGATTGAGCATGATTAACTGGCATGATGGGTGTGCTTTCGGCGTAGGTGCTGGATTGTTTCTGAGATCCGCTCCATTGATGGCTTCCCTTAGGGTGGGGAATCTTGGTATTACCCTGGATAGCAGATTGACACTTTAAGCTTAGATGTCATCTGTGGTCAAATGTGTTTTTTACCACTTAAGGAACAGCGACAGAATTAAGCCCCTAGTTCCGCCCAAAGACCTGTCATCACTGATTCATGCCTTTGTTACATCAAGGCTCGATTACTGTAATACTCTATACTTCGGGGTCAATGGAGGGACTCTCCATCAACTGCAGCTTATGCAGAACACAGCAGCTCAGTTACTGATGGGCCAGGTTTGGTCCAGTCATGTGACCCCAGTCCTGTGGGCACTGTACTGGCTGCGGGTTAGGTGGAAGGTTATCTTCAAGATGGGTTTGCTCACCTATAAGGCCCTATATGGGCTGGGCCTTGGCTATCTGGCTGCTTCAAGTGCCTTTTATGAAGAGAAAACACACCTCACATGGCTGATCTCTTCACACCTGCCACCTCAGTCCATTCCCTCCGGTCTTCGACAGGAGCCTCCTTGATGTTCCCAGGGTCAGTCTTAAAACATCTGATGACCACACTTTTAGTTTCACTGGGTCGACCCTGTGGAACACCTTTCCAGCTGCTGGCAGGAGGGGACCCTACAGTCGAGGCCTTTAAAAAGGGACTAAAGGCAGACCTGTTTTCCTTGACCTTCCCTAGTGATGAAGACTGATCTGCACTGACCACTTGTGGTTTTATTTATTCTGAGATTTATTGACAGTTTTAATTGCTGTTTACAAATTTTTTTTATAGAGATTTATTGTTTCCACCTAACCTGTTTTAATACATGGCTCCCAGAGCCACAGGGATTGGGTGGCTCTATGATGCCAGTTCGACAACCCTTTTGTCGACTGGCATCTCACTGACTGGAATCATGTCAACCACAAGTTGCAGTTTACATGATTTCAGTGTGTCTCCTGTCCATTTTTTCTATCAGGGGGCTTCGATCCCCCCAAAACCCCATGTGGGGGTCTCTGCCCCCACCCCCCCATCTATAGGATTCTCAACTCGAGTCGGAGTTGATTCAAGGTGGGGGTGAAGGACAGGGAGACAGTGTGCCCCTGTCTCAGGCACACTAACACAGTGACCTGTCAGCAAAGTGTCGATTTTGCTGTCAGGGATGTAGTTCGCTGTGTTGGTGTTGACGGATGTGGGGCATACCAGATTGGGCACCCTAGAAATAAAATTGCCTTGCCTTGCCACATATCACTAAGTGTTCTGTGACCACAGCTACAGAAGTCTGCATCACTGTTAGTAGTAAGAAAAAAGGGGTCAAGATGTGCCCCCACTGCTCAACAGGGATCATGGCAATTAGTCTTACAGAAAATAGGGTCTATACCTGCAGCAAAGAGACTTGTTACTTCCAGGCAAGAGATGACTACTGAATAGCACTTAAGATCTGCTAAAACAGAATTAAGAATACAAAACATGGTCTGGAAACCAGGAGAGCAGTAGGAGTTGTAGATGACACCATTTTTTCTCATGCATGAATGGAAAGAATAATGTGAGGAGGATGGGATTGAGCTAGAGAAAAAGGGAGCATGGGATGAACCTGTATAAGAGCCAGTGACATCGGATATGTAAATGAATGTTGCACTTTAGTGTTTATGAAAGGGCCGGGGGGTTGCTCTTTGTGTAGGCACATGGCATTGAGGGTAACCATCATTTAATATGCAGACATCCTACCTTCCCTGTAGGCTAACTATTTGGCAAAATCAAGCCAGGTAAATTACAGAGGGGCAGATGGGATACAACATAGGATCTTAATGGAGCTAAAGAAAGAATTGGCAATGCCTCTCGTGGTAATCAGTCAGAGGTCTGTCTTTACAGGTTTGGCGCCGGAAGAGACGAATGTGCCCAATGTGTTCCCAGTCTTCAAGAAAGGGAGGACAAGGTAGGGCCCAGGTAACTATAGGCTTTATAGCCAAACATTAGTGCTCGGCAAGATCCTGGTGACACTAAGCAGATCGAAGTGGTAGACTCCCTTGAAGATGGGGACACACATCAGGACTACCTGAACAAGATGGGCGACTACTAGAGTTTTTGATTAATTGTTGCAAAATGCAAGGTGCTACAGTTGGAGAGGAGAAAGCAGAAATGGAACCTAATGAGCATACTAAGGGATCCTGATGTAGCAGATGAAGAAAAAATACCTCAAGGTCATAATAAACATTTGGATAAGGCATAATAAGCATTGCATGGCTGCTGTCAAGAAGACTGGAAAAACATTGGGGTGCATTAAAAGTGGGGGATGAAGGTAGATCAGAGAAAGTTATCCTAACACTTTACAAGGCACTGGTCACACCTCACCTGGAGCACTGTATGTAGTTATTGGCTTGTCATTACATAAAAGAAATTGAGGCAATAGAGAAAGGGCCACACAGGACAAACAAAATTGTTATGGAAGATAAAAGGTATGAGAAGAGACATGAGGCCCTTAGCATATAGTTGCAGCCATAAATACATTCAGATATTCCAGATGTTTCACAGTAACTCTAGGAGAGTCCCTTTGGTGTCCCACAATGATACTACAAGTAGGCATGGAATTTCTATAGCGATATCACAGAAATTTCAGGAAATATTCACTCTAGAGAGAATGAGACTGTGTGGGACATGATCACAGACTTATTCTGAAGGGTATTAACAAGGCTGAAAACACAGCTTTCTTTGATATGATGTTGTCTAGTAGAACACTTGGACAGGCTTTGAACCTCAAAGGATGTAAATTCTGGGGAGGCATTAGGAGGCACTTCTTCTCCTGTTGAGTGGTTAACCTGTGGAACAACCTACTGGTGGAGAAGGTGAAATGAAGACAGTACATGTGTTCTAGTTAAGCTTTGACAAATTTTTACTTGGTATGTAAATCAAAGTGCAAGTGCACTCTGGGCAGTACAGAGTCCCAAAAATTACTGAGCAACGACTTGAAGCAATAATGAGCATGGACCAAAATTGACTTTGTTGTAGTTAGAGCTTTTATTGATTAGCTCTAGTGATGTAAACCACATGATGCCAAAACAGTATTTTACAGTGGTCTCATAGCAAACATAGTCAATGCAACAAATTCATTGATGGTGCTGAAATGGATCACTAGACATTCCCTTAAACTGACACTCTTAGCCCTGGCCATTAGACTCTAACAGAGTCTTTGTCAGGGGGCATAGCTAAGAAAAGGCATTACTGCTTTTTACTCATGGCACCTGATGATGTCAGCACAGTCATTCAGGCCAACATACTGCATTTGCTAAAGTAACAGAATATATATAATAATCACTCAAAATGTAAGAGTGAGTAGTTACTGAATACAAATAAAAATTAAAAAAAAATTTAAAAGTCACTCAGAGCACTTTAAATGCACTATTACAGGGTGTGAATGTAAAAGGTTGACTGACTATTTTTACACATTTGTATTTAGTAACACATGTTTTTTAGACTAATGCAGCAAAACTCCAAGTAGCTAATGACAGAGACAATGTCTGGGAATCATAAAATTACTTATTGAACTTTCTAAAAGGCTCTGTCCTTCTGTTACCGATTCCAATAGCAAGAGTCAGAATATAGAATTCCCATGTAATGATCCTGGCTTCTGACTGTAGTCCTTCGATTAGAGGTGTGTGAAAAAAAATTCAGCTGGTAG
Source organism: Neoceratodus forsteri (assembly GCA_016271365.2). Classification (NCBI taxonomy): domain Eukaryota; kingdom Metazoa; phylum Chordata; order Ceratodontiformes; family Ceratodontidae; genus Neoceratodus; species Neoceratodus forsteri. Next base: position 437,568,403 of record CM028137.1, on the reverse strand, counting down.
AATTTCCATGAAAGCTGGACTTCCCCTTCTGTGGAATGTTCAGAAATAATTTTGGCAACTTTCACTGAAATTCTGCCTTAATCAATCAATCAAAATCTTTTTTTATCCAGGCGAACATCATTGAGCAGAGCTCTTTTGCAAGATGGGCCTGGTTAGAACAAGGTCAGGGTATCATTCAACATACAAAACATATAAATACATGTATATAAGTATGTAAACACATTCATATTGGTGCGATATAGGTGATTCAATGACAAAGGAAGGGAGACAAGGAAGAACCATAACAGAAGAAGATCCAAATTACAAGGGGTCAGGTCCACCATTGATAACTTAATTACATAAATACAACTTCATATAATCCATGTTCGCTGTAGAGAAATACAAGATAGACCAATTACCAGGGGCAATCACAGGGACCAGCCATGAAGATGGCATAAGGGAACCACCAACCAATGGCAGATGTGGGTACCAGGAGGGGTATGTAATGTATGAATGAAGGATAACCTAGTGAGATGTGTAGTCCCATGGATAGGAGAATAAAATAGAGGGGGTGGCAGGGGCCTACAGGAAGGGGGAGGGGACAGTAGGAATATTATAGTTTGATTGCATGTAAATGATGGAAATATTCTGTAAGATTGTGAAAATAAAAGGCTGGATAAAGCGGGAAAGTAGCCCAGCATTAAGAAGGAGGACAGAGACATCACAATGTTATAGGTTAGCATGATGACAGACCGGGGTCAAGGAAAAAAGAAAAACAGTTGCACTATTCATTTCTGGTACAATGGTACAGATTAGCATGATGACAAACCAGGGTCATGGAAAACAATTGCACTGATCTTTTCTGAGATGAGAATATAGGAGCTTGAAGGCTAAGATGCTGATGGGTGATCTTAATTTCAGCTTTTTTTGTAGTTTGTTCCACAAGGAGGACGGCATAAAGCTTATAGCAGCCCTGCCAAATCAAGAGTTAACTCTGGAAACCTTCAGTAAGATAGATGTGCAACTTCTCAGGGCATAGTTGCCTATTGGCTTTAGAGGAAGGCAGTCTGTAATATATTGGGGAAGTTTTTTGGAGATGGCTTTCAGGGTCCATAAGGCTGCATTTCTATCACACCTGTATTGAAGAGAACTCCACCCCACTGCTTGATATAAGGAGCAGTGATGAGTGGAGTAAGGCAAGCCTGTAATGAACCTCAGAGCTCTATGATATAGTGTGTCAAGTTTGGTGAGGTAGGTAGTGGGACAGTGACTATACAGGATGTCAGCATAGTCTAGCAAAGATAGAAAGGTTGATTGGATCAGCTGCAGTTTAGCATCTCTAGTTAAAAAGTGGGCTATCCTAAAGAACAGGCCAAGTCTCTGTTGTAGTTTTTTGAGTAATTCTTCAATGTGATCTATAAAGGAGAGCCTATGGTCCAGCCATACCCCCAGGTATTTGAATTTAGAGATGAATTCCAGTTTTTCACCAAGAATAGTACTAATCTGTGGCACAGGATCTGATAGGGCTAGCTTTACCATTCGAGCAGAGGGAGAAAAGAGCATTGCTTTTGTTTTCTTGGCATTAAGTAATAGTTTTTTATTTAGAAGTTGATGTTGCAGCAGGTTGAACTCAGATTGAAGCTCATTACATGCAGATTGTAATGACAGGCGACTTACGTAAAGAACTGAATCATCTGCAAATAGATGTATGTTGGCCTTAGTTATGATTTCATCAATGTTGTTGATGTAGATTGCGAATAAAAGGGGTCCTAAGATAGAACCCTGGGGAAGGCCTCTTAGGAGAGGTTTGATGGTTAAAAGATCTCCTTCCGCTTTCACCCACTGAAATCGATCAGAGAGGTATTTGTTGAACCACTGTAAAGATAATGGGTCTGCACCTAGCGAGGTCAGAGAAGAGAGTAGCAGCGAATGGTCAGCAGTGTCAAAGGCCTTATTCAGGTCCAAGAACACAGCACAAGTGTAATTCCTGTTGTCAAGCTCTCTTTGCCAGTCATTTGTCACTTTGGCAAGTGCTATGATGGTGCTATATTTCACTCTGAACCCTGATTGGACAGGATTTGGTAGGTTCTTGACTTCTAGATACTGCCTCAGCTGGTTACTTACAACTTTTTCCAGTAATTTCGACAACACCGGGAGAATTGAAATCAGTCTGTAATTATTTAGATCAGAGGGATTTCCGGACTTGAACAGGGGTATGATGATGTGCGCTGTTTTCCATATTGAGGGAATGGATCCTTGAGTCAGTGATAGGTTGAATAAATGGGTTATGGGCACGGCTAGCACATGGATGGCCACTTTCAGAAAATATGGGTCCAGGGTATCCGCACCAGCACTTTTTTTACGTCTAATTTTAGCAATGGATCTTCAACTTCTTTCAGAGTAATAGGACGCAAGGAGAAGACTGAATCAGTGATGCTGGGATCAGCACATTGATTATCCACGTGGGAGCGCATCAAATTCGCAGGGGAATTGTCGAAAGCTAAGCCTGCAGTCACAAAATGATTATTGAAGGCATTCAGAATTTCCAATCTATCACTAGTGGTGTTATTGTTAAAAGAGTTTTCATCGGGTAATAAGCCCCCGGACATGTGACCAGACAAATCCTAGATGGTTTTCCAAAATTTAGTTGGATTCTTGGAGGCAGAGAGAAATTCAGAATGATAGTAAGCGGCTTTTGTATCTCTAACCATTCTAGTACATGAGTTTATTGCCCTCTTAAACTGGCACCAGTCCGTAGCGGACTAAGTTTTGCATGCTTTCTTCCATAGGTTGTCTGTCTTGGTCAATGCAGATTTTAACAGTGGTGTGAACCAGTGACATGCATTTTTTGCTACTTGCACCTTAACTATGGGGGCTTATTTATTTAAGGCATCTAGGATAATTTTGCAGAATATGTCAAATACTGATTGCATGTTTTTTGCCAAGTAGAACTCTTGCCAATGCAAGGAGTGTTTTAGTTCATTGGTGTAGTTAGAGAGATCAAAGTACCACCTAGATCTCTTAGTAGCAAACTTCAGTGTGGCAGTTGGTTTGTTACTTGATCTTAAGCAAGCAATAAAGGAATGATCACTGATATCATTGAATAAGGTGCCGGTATAAGAGAAAAGATTTGGTTTGTTCACTAGGATAACATCTAGCATGGAGCTATTATCCATGTTCTTTTTATTTATTCATGTTGGTTCGATGATGAGTTGTGATAATCCATGAGTGTCACAGAAGGCTATGAGAGGTGCAGCAGTTTTAGATAGCCAGTATAAATTAAGATCCCTAAGAATAATCACTTCTGAGGATTGTTGTTCGAGGATATTACTTAGATGAGTTAACAATAGTAGATCGGCAGAAGGAGGTCTATAGCACCCTGTAACAGATAATGATGAAGTATGCGAGATAGTGACTTGGAGTGACAGACATTCATAAGCATTTGCAACTGATGGTGAACTCAGATAGGATGCTATATACGTATCCTTAACATACATGGCAACCCCTCCACCCCTTGAATGTCTATCTATTCTAAATAGTGTATATAGTTAGGGATATTGACCTCCCTATCAGAGGTGGCTGGTCTAAGCCAGGTTTCCGAAATCACTAGGATATCTGGTAGAGGGTGGAGAACATAGGCCTGGATCATGGAGAACTTTTTTAACAGACTGCATTCATTAATGTGGAGGAAACTCATGCATTTCAGTGTGGCAAGGTCAGAGGGTGATGTGATTGCAGCTGGTGGCCCCGGATTGAGCTCCACATTTCCCGAACACAAGAAAAGAAGGAGAAATAATTTTCTTAGGGCAGCAATAGTAAGCTTCGTACTTCTATCCCCTTTACTTTGTCATGGAGCATTGTCCTGGGGTGGTCCGCCCCAACACTTTGTGCCCTTACCACTGAGGGTGACAGAGACGAGTACTCTGACTGCTATCTGTAGTGGTGAAGCCTCTGTGATGTTGGTGGAAGTCATAAGCTGTGATGGTAATTCACTTCGTGTACCAGCGTTAATGGTAATTTGAATACAGATCTGGAGAATTAGAGAATTCAAAAAACATTCATCAACGTAGGGACAGGAACTAGTTACAGAGCAGATCAGATCAGTATCCACAATAATGAAGGCTCGAGGTGGCTAGTATTATCCGTATGATGTAAGATAGAAGAAGAACCAGAATAGAATCCACAATTTTACACACATACTGGAATAAGGATGCGGTGGGGGGGGGGGGGCTAGAGAAAAGAAAGTGAATGAAAACTGGTACAAGGAAAAATTGTGTGAGATAGTTGTGGAATAGGTAAACAGCAGTGTAATATGTAAGAACAAGGATAAGGCATGTGAATACTGGCAAATCAGCAGTGTGTCATGAGTCAGAGAAGCTGTAATCTTAATAGCAGGGGACCTCTGCTACCAATGTGTGGGTGTGACTAAAAAAGGAGGGGAGAATTTGATGAACAGCAGTGTATTGAATGTATTGAAAAGGGAGGGCATGAGTATAGGAGAGGGGCGTGGTGAGGGAGTATTTAATAAGTGCTGAAGGTGGGGTATGGGTGGATGGGCGCGAATTTGCAGCTTTAGCAGTACCTTGTGCCGCCGAGTGTCTGCTCTTCTGGTATAGGGCTGCGGCTGTGGAAGTGCCATCTGCCTGCTGGCTGAGTGTCCCTTGGCTCAAGCTGTGAGCCTTGTTGCAGCTGCTCCTCGGCTGGGAAAGCAAGAGAAGAAAGGAGGTTTAAATGCCTGCTGAAGACAAAAGGTCTGTGGAATAAATGTATGAACAGCTGGTTAATGTATTAAGCTGCTGGAAGAAAACTCAACAGAACTGATAACTGTCAGTGGTCAGTTCTGAGGCCTTTTCCCTGGAGTTTAATACATTAATCCCTTCCCCCGCTGATCACTACCAGCTGCAGTGCCCTGCTGATCACCAGCCCCACAAAAAAACAAAAAAGTTGTTTCCCCCACCCGCCAATCACCATCCCCATATAAAAAAAATGCCTGGTGTCTTGTGGTCCCCTCACCCACCCACTGATCCCTGGCCCCATATAAAAAAATTAACTGGTGTCTAGTGATCCCCCCCCACCTACCGATCGCAGGCCCCAAGTCATAAAATCCCTGTTGTCTACTGGTTCCCCTCCAACTGCCAGTTGCAGGCACAATGTAAGAAAAAAAACAATAACAAAAAATGTTTTAATAATTTTCCTTCCTTGCCCTGGTGTCTAGTGGACCCCCTTCCTATCCCTGATCCCCTTAGTGAACCATTTCCTTTATTCCCTGGTGTCACACGGACCCCCCCCACCCTGGCAGATAGTCACCCGCCACCCCACTCCCCCTATCTTGACCCCGATCAGGCAATCAGCAGAACCCTCCTCTCTTCTCTGTGGCTGGCTGCCCACTGAGTTGTCAATGCATGAAAGCACACGTTCATTCATTGACAGCTCCAACTCTCTGGTATTATCACACTTCATGGGGTGGCAGACAACAGTGGAGAGCTGTTCCGATAGCCTGTGTGGGGTTGGGATAGGGGGAAATGGTATAGTGGACTTTCCTGGGGGTCCACCATGCCATTCTCCCCCATCCCAACCCCCTGACGGCCATCAAAACAGCCCTCTGATCTGGTCTGCCACCCCACAGAGTGTGATAATTCCTGTGGGCAGGAGCTGAAATGTCAGTGAATGAGCATGTGCTTGTACAAGCACGTGCTCATTCATTGACAGCTCAGTGGATACTAGCAATGAAGGAGAAAGGAGGGTTGTGCGGTTTGCTCATTCGGGATTAGGATGGGGGCTGGATGGTTGGGAAAAACCTGCCAGGGTGGGGGGGTCCACTTGACACCAGGGAATGAGGGGAGATATTTTACCAAGGAGATCGGTGATGGGGGGGGGGGTCCACTAGACAGCAGGGCAGGGTGGTAAAATTATTTAAATGCTTTTTTTTTGTTTTTTACATTAGGCCCACAATTGGTGGGTGGGCAACGGACCACTAGACACCAGGGATTGTATCCCTTGGGGCCAGCGGTCGGTGTGTGAGAGGGGACCATTACACACCAGGGATGTTTTTTTTTAATTTGGGGCCAGTGATCGATGGGTTGGGGGGACCACTAGACACCAGGTATTTTTTTTTATATGTGGCCAGAGATCGGCAGGTGGGGGGAAACACTAGACACCAGGGAATGGGATTATTTTTAATATGAGGCCAGCAATCAGCAGCTGGGGGGACCACTAGACACCAGATTTTTATTTGTTTACTTGGGGCAGCAGTCGGTGGGGCGGGCCACTAGACACCAGGTGCTGTGGGAATTTACAGGAGGCTGGGAATCTGTGAAGGGGATGCTGTATTACAAAACAATACATGAAACTGTGGATGGAGTAAATTCTGCAGTTGAATGTAATATTTCTCAGTTCAGCCAAAAGAAGTCCACAAAACAGGGCAAAAATCCATGAAACATGTTCAGAAGTTTCTAGTCTCGCCAATGACAAAAGTGTGAAAAGCTTACTGAAATTTCCAAAATTCTGCCAAAGTTCTGCCAAAGTGGAATTCGCAACTTTCACACATCTCTACTTTTGATGGATCTTATGGAAGGGGTTCTGCATGGAATACAAACACAGCTTTGAGAGAGACAATTAATGCAGAATCTGAAAGAAATTAACAACAAGAATTATTCATTATATCACGCAACAGTACAATCAGTCATTTCATATCTAAACAAGTACATAAAAAATTATGCTGGCAAATTTTATACTTCTACAGGAGACCCACCTGTCGCATCCAGGACATCAAAAGCTAACCAAATTCAGTTACAGGCAGGTGCTCTCATCCTCCTGTAAAAAAGGGTGAAGGAGGGGGGTGGCAAGGCAAGCCAAGGCACGTTTATTTATATGGCACCCAACTCCTGAGGCTGTGGGCACCTTACATAAAAACAGGTAGGGTGATACAAATAAATACAAGAAACACATACAGTGTGCAAGGAATATTAAAACAATAAATATAGTAATATAATATCTAAAATTAAACTAGCTCTGGTCAGTCAAGTTCATCAGGGAAGGCCAAGCAGAATAAATAAGCCTTTAGACCCTTTTAAACATCTCGACCATCGGGGCCTTCCTGACAGTGACTGGAAAGGATTTCCAAAAGGCAGGTCTGGTGTCATCAAAGGCATGGTCACTGGACATTTTTAATCTGGCACTTAGAACAATAAATAGGCCCCTAGTACGGGAGTGAAGGTAGTGGAATGAGGTTGCAGGTGTCAAAAGATCACTCAGATAGCCAGGGGTCAATCCACATAGGGCCTTGTAGGTGAGCAAGCCCACCTTGAAGATGATCCTCCACCTGACAGCCAGCCAGTGCGGAGCTCACAGGACCAGGGTCATATGAGAAAATTTAGACAGACCCGTCATCAACCAGGCCGCTGTGTTCTGTACCAGTTGCAGCTGGTGGAGGGTCCCTCAAGTGGCCCCGAAGTAAAGAGCATTACAGTAATCAAGCCTGGATGTAACAGGCATGTTCCAGTGATGGCAGGTCCTTGGGCGGAACTAGGGGTTTAATCCTGGTGATTTTCCTTAAGTGGTAGAAACTGCTTTGGACCACAGATGACACCTGAGCTTCAAATGTCAATATGTCATCCAGGATAACACCAAGATCCTACACCCCAGGGGAGGCCATCAAGTGAGCAGATCCCAGGAACAATTATGTAGCCACTCCAGAAGCACCCCCATTATACCCAGAACCTGGCTCAATCACCAGAACCTCCATCTTGACAGGGTTCAGTCACAACCAATTAGAAGACATCCAGTCTTTGATCTCAGCCAGGCAGTTGTTAATCACTTCCATGGCATCCTGTGTTCCAGGGGCAAAGGACATATACAGTTGTGTATCATCTGCATAGCAGTAAAACCCACACTGTAATGTCTAATGAGCTCTCCAAGGGGCAGCATGTACACCACAAATAACACTGATGACAAGATCGAGCTCTGAGGCACTCCACATGGCAGGAGCTTCAGGGAGGAGAAATTCCCCATCACCACCCATTGCTTCCTGCCAGAAAGATAGGACTCAAACCAGTTGATGGCAGTACCAGTGTGTCCACAATATTCTCTAAGGTGATCAAGAAGCACAACGTGATCCATGGTGCTAAATGCTGATGAGAGATCGAGGAGCACAAGAATTGACCTGTCTCATATCTCTAGACCTGAGGAGGTCATTGTGCACCCTAACTAACACCATTTCATTGCTATGCATGACCCTGAAGCTTGACTGGAATGGCTTATAGATATCAAAGATCATGAGGTGTTCCTTGAGCTGCTGGGCCACTATTTTCTCAACAATCTTTCCTAAAAATGGAAGGTTGGCAATCAGACAGTAATTTGCCAGGACATCAGGGTCGAGAGATGGCTTCTTCAAGAGGGGCCTCATCAGAGCCTCTTTTAAGGCATCTGGAAATCAGCTGTAGATGCCAGTTTGACAACTAAGTTGTCAACTGCCATCACAGTGATGGATTTATGTTGACTGCAACTTGTAGTTGACATAAATCTGATTGGAGACCCTAGTTGTTTACTTATCTGGGGCATCACGCCCCGAACACCCCATGCAGGGGGCCCTGCCCCCCACACACCCTGATCTGAAGGATTCTAACTCCGAGTCGGATTTGGATTGGGGAGGAGGTGCGGGACCGGAAGAGAGAGCGCCGGGGTGTTGGGTGGACTGTCACAGTGAAAACGTTGATGTTGCCAGCATCAATGTTTTTGCTGTAATAGTGTCGCTGTCCTGGGGGCATACCCTGAAAAGACTCCCTCCAACAACAAATACTGGACAATCCCAGTGAACACTGAGCCAATGGTCCTGACACATCTCATCAAGAAATGAGTCAAGGCTGGGTCCACTTCACAATAAGTGTGCCTAATCTTTGAGATCACCTCAGTGACCTCAGCCACTTCCAATGGTTTAAACTCCCCCCAGACAATTGGGGCACCTCTTCTCCCTCCCAGGCCAATCACTGTGAGGCAAATTTGCCTCACTGATGAGATCTCTGACCAGACAGAGGTCAGTCTGTCAAAGAAGACTTGAGCAAACTCGTTGCATAATGTGGTTGAAAAGGCTTTTTTCGGCTGTAGACAGACTGGATGCACAATCATACATGTCGCATCTACACTAGATAAATCAGCTACTACCAGTAGTCCCTCTGGGGAAAATCCTCATAAAAGGCAATAGTTAATTATCTGAACAGGGGAGGGACTTTCGGGGGGCCCCAGAAAAGAACTTCAACATGGCAGTACTGATACCTAATAAAACCTCATTTGAAACCACCAAGGTTATTGCAGATAAGGAGGGGGATATGTCATCCTAAAGAGGAAATACAATGGGCAAATGTTCCCTTTGGTCTCAGTATATGCCCCCCGCCATTCTTTTTGACTTTTATACAACACTACTAACTTTACTAGCAGAAAAGATGGTGGGGATACTGATCTGTGGCTGAGACCTTAACCGCACACTTACTGTACACCGCAGCTAGTTAGTACCTCGGGAATTCCCCAAAAGGAACATCAAGTAGCCAAAAGCATGAAACATATAATTAAAGAATTAGGACATACTGTTGTTTGGAGGCACCTACAAGGCACTAGCAGGGAATATACTTTTTTCTCCCAGGTCCACCAACTGTTCTGTAGAATTGATCTATTTTGACACAAAAAGAAATGTCAAATAATCTGAAACTTACCTATGTTGGTCCCATAGGGATATCAGATCATGAACCCCTTTATCTAGAAGTTAAACTAGACAATTTGAGAAAGTCATCATTCTGGAGACTTAATGTCTCCCTACTTCAAAATAAGGACATCAGAGATCAGATTTCAAAACTTACTCAACAAACAGTCCAAGAAAACTCCAGCCAGGAGATCTTTGCAGGGATATTGTAGGATACAGTAAAGATTGCGGTAAGGGGGAAACTAATAGCCATAGCTGCGGGTAAGAAAAAGCAGAGGATAAAAAAGCAAAAAGAGAAAACAAAATAGAATTGCTGACAAAATGACAGCAAATAAAGCTAGATAAGAAGAGAGGAAAGGAACAACTCTGAAAAAAAGACTTACATAAAATCCTAGACTATACTGTGGAACAAAACCTCAAATACTTAAGACAGAGATATTATGAAGGAGGACCATGTGTTCTGAAGATGCTGGTGTGTACATTAAGAACTAGAGGACCAGACATGTATCCCCAAAATAAGGCTCCCAGATATGAGACAATATGTCTCCATAACAGAACAGGTGGTAGAAGCCTTCAAAAGTTATTACACAGCCCTTTATAAAAAGAGGTCTGGACAAACCACAGAGCAACTTGATAGTTATCTTGTCCAGGGTCCGATGGTCTTATAGTACATTGGAGTTCTATAAGAGGTTGTTGGAAGAAACAGTCCCTGTTCTGAAAGCAGCTTATCAGGACTCATTGGCAAAGGAGTGCAAACTACCTCCCTTATGGAACTATGCAGTAATACTGGTGATACCCAAGCCAGACAAAGACCCCATGCAATGCCCTTCTTATAGGCCTATTTCAATTTTAAATTTAGGCTATAAATTTCTTATGGCCATTGTTTCCAAAAGACTGGAGAAAATAATACCAAATATAATCAATAAAGACCAAACAGGCTTCATGGCAGAATGACAGATGGCAAACAATGTCAAGAAGAACTATAAATATAATTGATCATGTTAATTTTCAGAAAATCCACACTATCATCATGAGTATGGATGCTGAAAAAGCATTTCATCAGGTCAGCTGGAGTTACCTCTATGGGGTGCTTGACTGGCTTAGCTTTTCCCTATCCTTTGTTAAACTTATACAAACTCTATATCAGGCCACATAAGCCTATTCTGGAGCCAATGGCCATCTTTCCACCAAATTTAAGCTACATTGCGGAACAAGACAGGATTGCCCTCTGTCCCCCATCCTCTTTGTCCTATATACAAAACCCCTTGCACAAAGAATTAGGAAGGAATTAAAAATTAAGGGTATACCAATTGGCCCAACAGAACATAAAATTGCACTTTGTGCTAATGATGTGCTCTTATACCTTAGAGATCCAGAAAGCTCACTAGATAAAGTAATAGCTCTGATAATAGAATTCTTTGTATTTTCAGGATATACCCTTAATTAGTCAAAGACAGAAATATTGACAATAAACTATACCCCCCCCCCAAGGACTGCAAGATAGACATCAAATGAAATGGGGCCTACAGAAATTAAACTATCTTGGGTATTTTTGAAACCAAATAATGCCAGGCTTTAAAAAGACAATTACTCCCAATTACTACAGACAATAAGAGATGACTACCAGAGATGGTCTATCTTCCCATCTCCAATGTACTCCAGAATACAAAGAATAAAAATGAACCTACTTCCCAGATATTTGTATTTATTTCAATGTGTACCTGTACCCTTAACAAAACAATGACTCATAGAAGAACAGAGTAAGTTTTATAGATTCACATGGGCTGCTCGCCATCCAAGGATAAAAAGCTCATTACTCCTAGCCAGAAGGGAGAGGATGTAGAACTCTATTGGATAGCCACTCAGATGAAAATAGTGTTACAATGGCAGATTGGCCACTATGAATCTCATTGGAAAACAATGGAGAGCTTCATAGTGGATGATTTTCCTTTAACAGCCCTCCTCTTCGATGACTCCCTCCGATGATCGAGGGATAAAACATAATTACAAGCCTTAGAGCTCACTTTACAGGCCTGGGACAGAGTAGCCAGACAGGCAAGAATAAGAGACTAGACCTGGAAATATTGATGGCTAACATGGAACTGTTATTTTGCACCCAACAAAATGGACCTCTAGTACAAAAGACAAAGCAGAATAGGATTACAGTTCCCCATCTAGTGCCTCGGGGTGATACATGCAAGACATTTGAAGAGCTAGAAATTGACTTCAGGTGGCAAAATACAGGTAGATTCCATTACTTTCAAGTCTGGGATTTTGTTTATAGAGCCTCAGACAACAAAGGGGAAGTAGTCAGTTGGGCTTGGAAGAGGCCATAACACTGGATACAGTCATTACCAACCTCCAAAAAAGGAGCAATTTTACTTCTGTATCAATTCCTCCTACAAGACATGCAGCAAATAGCAACAGCTATAGAAAATAAATGGGAATGGGAACTTTCTATACAGCTCTCACAGAAAGAATGGGAGAGAATTTGGAAAAATTAATTTAAAACAGCTTCTACACCAAGATGCATGGATTTGTCTGAAAAGTTAGTTATATATTTTGAAGTCTCTGCTGTCACCATTAAATGAGCACTGCCCCTACAGGGGAGTGTTGGAGAGAGTGTGGAGAAAGAATGGGGAACTAAGCACATATATTTTGATCCTGTGAGAATCTGAAACCCTTTTGGTATGAGATTAAACACAGATTAAGTAATATTTGTGGTACAAGAGGAAATAACAGCAATACATTTGATTCTAGGTCTCAAACCTAGAGTCATAACAGGAAAAGAATCTCGCTACCTTTGGAATATATTAGTGGGGGTAGTCTTAAAAGCCATCACATGACAATGATTACAGAAAACACCTCTGACAATTCAAGAATGGGGGGGAAGTAGTAGAAGAAATTTGCAGAGTGGGAAAGGATTACTTTTCAAGTCCAGGATAGAGGGGAAGTATATCTCAACAGGTGGACTAGATGGATTATGACAAAAGAGGACCAGAAGGTGACTAATGCAGAACATAGAGATTCAACTGATGATATATGCTGCCGGTTTAAAACAGTAGTGGTCCTTGTAGCTCACCCCATCCATCCAGCTGCTGTTGGCCCATTAAAAATACTTAAAATAACAAAAGGGGAAAGGAGGAATTGTTTAACCAGGAGAGGTGCACTAAGCCAAAGCTTATTTCCAGGTGCAATCTGGGAGCACAAGCATGTTAAGTAACTTGCTCAGGGTCAGACAGTATCCAAGTGGGGGCTTGGGATTCAAACCCAAGTATCCAGGTTTGCAGCTCAGTGCCCTTAACCACTGAGCTATAATGCCTCCCACTTCCTCCCCACAAAGAAATGACAGAAACACATAGATGGACTCAAAAGGTGTATTCAAACCTTTAAATTCTGTGGTTCTTTGACTTGGTTAACTTGTATGTGTTAAAAAATGTTTGCATGTATTATTGTCTATAAACTTAAAAAAAGAGAGGAAATAGATCCAGAATGGTTTAAGATTGCAGGTGAATAACAGAACATGAAGATTTAAGAACATAATTCTGGAGATAAGAAATTTGTAAAATGTGATGTGAAATTTTATAAAGTATAAAAAAAATATGCTGGCAATAACACATGAAAATAATATCACTATTCAAAGATTTAAAAAAACTACACAACCAAAATAAGGGGATCATGAAAATCTGAGTCTAAAGAAATGACTTTATGTTCCATAGTTTTTTTGAATCTGTGGGACTGATTGTTTAATTTATAAAACTATGTACTCTCTTTTTGCAATAAAACTTTGAATCTGTCCGCTCTCCTTTCAAGAGGTGGGTACCCTCTCAACACCTATTAATTTATGATCATGCTGATTGGAACTATGTTTTCAAGAATGTGGCAGTTGGCTGGGGTATCCATTTTCTAATTAATTATTGAGCAAATATGCTTTTGTATGTGGCTTTTGAGGCTACGCACTCTCCTGCCCTCATGTACCACGCTACAAGTTTATCATAATGTGTATATGATAAAATTTATATTGCAATGTATGAATTGTCTGATGTTAACATCTCCCTCATCCCTCCTCTGATGGGTGAATCTTTTGCCTGGAACCACATAGCTGCAAATATTGCACATGTGAAAGCCATTCAATTTGATAGGTAGTTAATATAGGTTACTTCTCAAGTGGCAGTGAACTAATTAATCTTGTATGCTAGCAGCTTTGCTAAATGTTATTCTGGGCTACCCTGGGCAGTACTGGGTGAAAAATCCTTTAAAATTAGTACATGTTTGCACAATATTTTTGTTGGTCACTATTTCTGAAGCAGCAATGGTGGACTAGAACCTAGAGTCCCTTCTGAATTCAAATAATGTTTCCAATGTGTATATGTTAACATACTAAAACTCCCCACTCGGAACCTACAGTATGTATTCCTGTCTGGTGCTAACATTAATGGAAGCCTTGGCTGAGGTACTCTACACAGCACCATCTCACAATAAATAACTGTACAATTTTGTGGCTGTGATAGTGGAATAATCTGCTATGTACTGATCTATAGTATTCAGATAGTCAGGGTCACTGTAAAAGTAGGCTTGTTCAGGAGTGGGTACATGGGTGATCACAGATTGACCAAGAATGGTGTGTTTATGAGGCACAAAGCAGAAATTAGGAATGTCAACACAAGTGAGATGTCCATAAGAAATGTTCTTGATGCTTGTCATAACATAATATTGCCCATCCATATTGTATGCTATTTTGACTTGTTGTTGAGTTGTACTGGACACATGACAGAGGCAAAGATCTGGAGATATCCATGTTGCCGGCTGTTGGTTAGTTGGATGAAGTCTTCTATAGCATTGGTTAATTGAGTAGCATTTGCAGAGAAGAATTGCTCTGTAGAGGTTTCAGATGCATTTGGTTTATGTAACCCAAATATGAAATAACCACACACAGAGGTGTTGCTATGTAGAACACAATATATCTGCACAGGTACCTGTCTCCCTTCACTTAACAACAGTCAGTATGAGGCACAAATCAGGCTTATAGATGAGGGTGAAATGCCACCAGTGCAGGAAGGTTGATTTGTTGCTTATAGATGTCTAATGGAGTGCACACATGCCAGTCTGTGGAAGACTGAAGAGTCCTTCTTAAACACTGGAAAAGACACAATAAATGAAACATACATGGCTTCTTGGATGAAGCAATGGAGAGTTTAATAGCATGGTCCTTGATTAAGGTGTGGTGTGACACAATTTAAATTTCTGGCATTTGTAAGAGAAAAAGTGACGGACTTGGCCAAACACTTGTTAGTGAAGGCAGATGTCCGACAATGAGGACATTACAATTTGGACATCCGTGAATCCTTGACAAGGTCAGAGATATGCCCTGCTTCCTGGGGTATACTTACCTTATCCTGAAGCTCACTATCTCGACAACCAGTATCCTGGTCAGCATTGCCCGATAGACAGGATATCCCGATGGTAGTAAACCTGATGGTATTCCTCTCAATGGGGTAAGGTAGTGGATGTGATGGAATGCTATCTTACCCCTTCTACAGTATGGGAAAGGATGGCTATATGGGGTTGCTGACCAAGCTGCCCCGGTGGTGTGGAGGGGTATACCACTGGTAGGTCAGCCAGCATGCTGTGTGTGACCCTTATTCTGGTCTGGGTCACGTCATTTTACACACTTCGCTCCCCATAACTACTTAACATTTTACTCCGGGGTCCACTCTCCCTCAGAGTTCTATATTGTAGTTTCGGGTGTGTGGGGGCACCGTCCCTCACATGGGGTGTGCGGGAGGTGAATCTCCCACATTTTTCACTTATTTTCCACATAATGCCCCAAATTTACCTGTCAGGCAAAGGATCCATTTGGGGCTGTGGATTTCAGGTCATTGTACTCAGTATGCCAAGCGTCAGCATACCGAGTTTAAGTATATCATAGTATATCCCTTCCAGGTCTCAAAAGAGGTTAATGACAGTGGTCAAATCTGATTTACCTGCATCTGTGCTTCTGAGTGGTGAAGATTAACTCGTTAATCTTGACCTGTGTTTCATTAATAAGTGTGCAATTCATACATGTTACACACCATGAGCCTTTTTTTCATGGTTACTGTAAGTCATCAATACCATGTAGCATGGGCTTTAATACATTTTCAGCTTGTAAATTGTGAAAATAACTAATATATCTCTTTATTAAAATTATTGTTGAGTTCTGCAGGTCCTTTTCATGATACCCCATCAGGAACCATCGTATCTTGAATTTGATAAATCATGTGAAACTCATCTGTGCCTGGAAAAGTGAATATGTGTGCCCAAGCTATCAGCAGCCTTTTGCCTTTTGGCCAGTCAAAGTATTCTGTGTTGTTCTGACAAGACAAAGAAGAACTAGGTGAAGATACACCCCCCCCAGCTCAGTAAGTCACTTACTAGGGGCTGTCAGAGCCCTTATACAGTTTGAACTGACTGGCATTAGAACAACTTGTCAATAGGTGTCCTGCGGTTTGGCAACTACACTTGGTAAACAGATGGGCTGAGTTTGTTCACAATGTTAAAGTACATTTTAGACTTTTGTTGGGCATTGCCCAAGGTTTGATCAGCAAATTTGTGAATTTCAATCACATTTTCCTTTAACTGTTTTACATAATGTAGGTATTCTGGCAGTCTCATTTGCCAACCAGTCATCACCTCAAGGGTGTATACTGAGTAGATAATGATGGGGTAACCCTAATTGCCATTAGGAATATGGATAACAAAGTATCCCAATGCTTGCATTCTCATTAACAAACTGTAACAACATTGCCTTAATCTGCTTGCTGATTCTTTGTACAGCACCAGAAGACTGAGGATGGTAAGTAGGCTATCCATGGATGTCATTCCAGGAATGGCAAACCTCATAACTTTCAACAAGGCATCCTCTGTGGACAGAGACAATGTTATCACTGATAGGCATCTTCATATTTCAGAAAGTGAAAAGAAAAACAAAGTGGAGGGTCTCATGCTCCTCCCTCTTTAGTATGTTAGTCTTGACCTCTTAAAATGTTGATGCATTATGTTTATAGTGAAGTGTGCTTTTGGGAGTATTGTCCAAAATCTGCTGCTACCACTGCGAAATGTGCCATGGGCAGGGTTGGAACGTAAATAATCCTGTGGCTGCCAGCCACACATTACTTGATTTCTGAAAAACAAAACACACACACACACAAAAAAGAGAAACTATGTCCTCTTCCTCATTGGTAGGTTAGAAAACAGTTTCAACCAATTTACATGAAATCTTGATCAATGCTATGCATCCTACTTCTAGTTTTATTTCATGGCATTTGTTTATGAACATTTTATTTCCACATTGAGTTACACTAATGTTGGTAGCAAAAAAGAAAAGGTTAACATTAACATCCACACCTACACTCACACTCTCTAGTGAACCATGAAAGAGCCTTCTACCTCAGTGAGTTTGTTTTGCATTCAAGGATATCAACTTAGACCTTGTAGTGGACAAAGGAAATAGTTTTAAAGTGAGTTTTTCCTATTTTAGACAGTTAAACTGCACAGTAAATGGTCTCACTTTGTTTTTCAGAGCAGCTGTTACATGTTGCATAGTTATACGGAATGTCCATACTCCTCCCCTCAGTCTCCTTGCCTGTCATTGCAAGGAGACTGGCTTGGCATAGTCATTACAAAAGGGAATGCTTCGGAGTGAGCTTTCGCCATGTAGTCCCATTTACATGAAATCAACTGACCATAAAAATAGCCAGAAAACAACATTGTACACACTACAGATGCACAAGATAGATGTTTACATAACACAGGAGAACCTCATGCATGATAACATTGTAAAAACCTTGAAATTAAAGCTAATTTCTCTGTTGAGTTAAGGCTGTCATTCCTGAAAGGAAAGGGTGTTTGACTACAGTGTGCATCATCCCAGCCAGTCATTTCCTCTTCAGTGAAGGCTGAAATACAGTAAGACTGAGAAGGCAAATTCATACCGTCTCAGTCATTTTTCCTTCCTTTTTGAGATTTCCCTTAACAGAAAGTTGCCCAACCCCCTTGTTAGAGAAGGTGGATAAAGGAAAACCCAAAATGTTAGACCTCTGATGCTTAACTTGCAGTATGGCATCAGAAAACATTGTGCTTTACACAATAGGGGCATACAAAGTTGGGACTCCCTTGTAACTGAGATGGCACAAACTGTGCCGTTGAAACAAACAACCAACAAGTAACTTCAAATAAGCAAACATCAATAGACTAAGGGAAGCCTTATTATTTCTGCACCCCCTTCTCCTTAACAAATTCAAATCAGTTAAGGCATTTTGATTGCTGCCTGGACTCCAAACACATTTATAAGCTATGTAGAGTAATTCTACATTCTGTCATTCTGTCATTCTGCATGCAAACCATTCCTAATTCCATTACTCTAAGATCTTCACCTTTTAAACTTAGACTACAAAACACATTCATACTCACATGCACAAATCTTTAATCTCACATACAAATTCAATCTTGCCATCAGTTCTTCCAGACTAACATACTGTAATTATTTCTGAAGACATCTTTGTATATTGGGAGTCTTCCCCCATATATTTTCTAGAAATTGCATTTATGAAAGGGATTAAAACCACGTTGCAAAATATGTAAGTAACCTCTTTTTTTTCTGTTCCATGCTATGTAAGCCAAACAATTGTAAAAGCAGTTTTCAGCCCACCCCCTCTCAAAGAATTAGAAACATTTTTTTTTCTCTGTGCTGTTTAATCTCAGAAGCAGCTTGTTGAGACCTTGGATCATTACATTACACAGCCTCACTGCTGTGATCAATGAAAGGAGAAAAATAATATTAACAGTTTAAATTCACATAGCACACTGTAGGACAGCAGATTCACACAATATATGATTTAGTTCATAGTATTTACTCTATCCACTGCTGGAAAGAGGTGTTGCATTATGTCTGCAGTCAGTGCTTCCATTCTTTTTACCTTTTTCAGAGTTAGACCTGGTCCTTCTGGGTCTCATGTCTGTTTCTGCCCTTGGGCTTCTCCAGTGCCCCAATGCTGGCTATCAGGCTCACTATCTTCCTCCAAAGACAACAATTCTGATGGTAGAGCAAACAGCATATACAGTATTTCACATGACCCCTCAGTACTGCCAATAGCTGATGTGAATTTGTCATTTTAATCCTACACATTTAATGAATCACACTGCCTTTAACTTGTCCCTTACAAACCTGATCCAGATTGCAATTTTACCTATGCTGCTTTCCAATTCATTCTGCAGTTTCTCAGTCTCTTGTTCCAACTCTTCATACTCACTCTTAAACAATCTCTTACTTTCTTTCTGCAACCTAAGGATTTCTTTATTGTCTTCCTGCCTAGCACATTCAAGTCCCTCATGTTCTCTTTCTTAATCTTTTCAATTTCTCTTTCCAAACCCTTCTGCTGCTCGCACACTTCCCTGCATTTGGAGGCTAACTCTTTTCTCAGAGCCAAATTCTTGGACTCCACTGCTTGAAATAAAGCATACAGTGTGGCAAATATAACACTTTTCTGGTCTTGTTTCTTGGCTGCAGACTTTGTCTCCATGTACAGTCTGCTGACATATTGTACCAGATCAGTCTGCAATTTTGCATCCAGCTCAAAATCAATCCAACTTCCACGAGAAGCCAGAAAGTTTAAGACGCATAGTTTGAACTCAGTATTAATGGCCATTGTTGGAAGCTTCCCTTGACTGCACTAACTGAGAATCCCAGGCTTACTGGTTCACCTAGAATCCTGCAGCTAGACAGCTGCACCTTCTGGATGCAGAGGCACCCATTGGTGACCCTCCACAAGTTGAATGATGGGCAAAGGCTCCAACACCTACCATGATCCCTATCCCATTCACCAGCTATGCACCATTTGGTGGTTCTGTCCAAACAGGCCCTACCTATGGTTGCCAGTTTGTTAGCTGGCAGGATTCCAGACCAGTTGTCAAAACATGAAACAGAAGCTCAGATGTTGCATAGGAAAGTTTACTCCAGAGAATACAGAAAAAACAGCATACCTGCAGGGAGTTTGGAAACCTCTGAACACCGTGGTGTCATCATGCAAACTCAGTGAAAAACAGTCTAACAGACATTCTTATACCATAGATAAGAAAAACACATTACTAGGTGACAGCCTGCTAGATAAGGTAAAATCACAAAACATAGAAGTCTTATTGGTATAGAGTCAGCTCAGAAGACAGTGAACTCATCCCTCTGTTTCTGTGCATACTTACTGATATGAATAAACTAGCTAGAACTAGCTTTGGGTTACAATACAAAAGATGCTTAGTATTGCACAAAAATAAAGATATGTTAGCTGCATGGCTTGGAAAAATAACTGTGCCATGAGGCCTGCATAAGCAATGCTAATACTGTTAGGGTCAGAGGTTGTTAACACATAGCCTTGTTAGGATACTACAATATTAAGCACATGACTATTATATAAGCACATAGTACTTCACTATATCCTACCTTGCTAAGCACAATGGGGCCTATGAATGAATGGGTGGGAATTACATGCCAGAGGTGTGTGTCCAACCCATGTAGCTCCACACCTGTGGATATATGCACACAGGACATATTCCCAATGGCCACCACCTGTCCACAACACCATCCTCCAGGCATGCACGACTGTGTAGGGTGGCAAGGGGCAGAGTAGTGGACCAAGTCAGGTATCAAATCCCATCCTGGGCCCTGAGTGGATCACTTGCATGTCATGGCACAGTTCTGGGTGTGTGAATAGCACCAGCAGACACCCGGGCCCACGCAGTCACATTCACCATAGTCTCCCTGACTGTGATCCTTGGGCACTGTAATCCCTATAGGCAATTCTCCTCCCGACTTCTGCAGCCCCACCTCATATGTCCAGGGACTCCCCCACCCCAACACAGTGCTGACTCTTCCCTGCTCCTGTCAGTAACACCCCCAGCACAAGGCAGCTCTTACCATGGGTCAGTGGTGCAAGCGCCCTCCCAACACCAACACGTGGCAGACCCGGCCCTGGTGCTGTACAGAAACCTCCACAACCACCAGTGCATCCCTGTCTGTGGTGTACCACCTTCCAGAGCAGGGCATCCACACCTAGCACTGCCCAGTACTGCACACCCTACCCTCTGCCCAATCCCTGTTGCCCTGTCCCAGCATTGGTGGTCATCAGATTCCCCCCCTCGGAACCAACAGCACAGCCCCCCCATCCTTCATACCATCCCATTGGTGCTGTGGCTAGGAAAGGCCAGCAGCACAGCTCCTCACACACTCTGTCAACTGCCAGCCATCTAAATGATGCTGGGAGCATGCCCCTATAATAGGCAGCATTCTCCCAGCAGCAGTCAGATGGCCAGCTGCCAAGGAGGTGTGAGGAGGGCTGTGCTGCTGGCCTTCCTGGCCATGCCACTGAAGGTATATGTCAGAGGGGGTGTCAGTGCCATGATGGGTGGGGGGACTACTTACCACCAGTGTGGGGATGGAAATGGGCTGCTATGGATGGGGCACCTATGTGTGCAGGGGGGTATGTGTACATCACAGGAACAGGAGCAGCTATGTGTGTTGGGGGATGGCATGCATGACAGGGGACCAGACTGACACCTTTGGGGGTATGAGTGGTGCTACTGCTGTGGAATGGGACTACAGCAGTCAGGATTTGGGGGTATGTATCCTGCAAATGGGAAACCTGGCAGCTACATATTAGGAGTGGTGTTTTGGGCCACGCATTGTGGTCAGGCCACCTTGCAGTCAGGCAGGGTGTGTCTCCTGCATGGAGGGGGGCTGGCATCTGGCCTGTGTGAGTAGCTGGACATGTTGGGGGCATCTCTAACTCCTGCAGTGGCATGTGCAGGTTACTGCTGTGTGTGGGGCTGGGTGCATAGGGTGATTATGACAGGGTCTCTCCTAGCATAAACGGAACCCTCCAATACCCCCAGTGCATAGCACTATGTGCCATAGGGCATGATGCGTAGTGCCAGCATGCCCCCGCCTGCCACTGGCATGTTGCTGTCTGCATGGCTGGGGGATTGGGTGTATATGGGCTCCATGCCCCGTTTTATATACTTCGCTTGGGGGGCACAGGACCTCCTTGTGAATGAGCTTGCTCAATGGAGTTTTTCTGCAATAAACTTGAACTTGAACTTGAACAATGGGTGTGGAGTGGCTACGTGCTGTGGATCCACACCTCATAGGCACGCCACACCATTGTGCATAGGCCCCAGTATGAATAATGTATGTGTACCATATGCTGCACTAAGTATAGGGTTGTGTGGTGGTTCATGTCTACATGGCCACCCTTTTAAATTATGGAGATTGCATAATGTCCTAAGTATAGACAGACAGAATGATCACTTGGAACATTACTCTAGAAGAAGAGATTGTCCTTGCTCAAGAAATGTATATTATGTTTCTAAGACTCTGATGTGTATTTCCGGACACAATTTGGTTGTGTAATTAACTGAGTTAGGTGCCGATATCAAATGGGTTTTAGATATTTTGTTTTTGAATTGTCTAACTACTTTATATTGCAGTATCTGACAATGATAAATGCATGATTCAATATTCAACAAACTGTTCCAAGGGAGATGTGTTTTTATAGCATTAACATTTGCATCATTGTTAGTTGTGTCTATGGCTCAGTACTCAAAAACAAAGATCCTGAAAACAATTTTGCAGATCCCTCTCCTTGCAGCCAGTTAGAAACAGGAGAAGAGCTATTGTGGACAATACTGATGATGTCCAGTATGTAAGTGGACAGGTACTCTAGCTACCAAAAATAAAACTAAAATTACTGATATGCTGCTTGATTGCCCATTTGAAAAAGCTTTACTCCAAACTTTGGTAATGGTCTGACACCCCTGCTGCTTTGCTTTGTTCTGAGGCTTTTCTGGGAGGGATGGGTTAGATGTAAAGCATATTATTTTTAGAAGATTTAATGGTACAGCTTCTGACAAAAGTTATGTTGTACTCACAGTGGCTCCTATGCACGAATTGGGTGTAGGTATGCATGAAATGCACATACCCCACACATGGAGCTGAACACCCATGGACAGGTTCGCTGGAACTGGCATTCACTAATGCTGGCCACCTGTCTGTGGCTCCACCCCCCCGGTGCACAGGTGTGAAGAGGGGTGTTACCAGACCAGGGCACATCTAATGGGATGCCCAGACCCGGTCAATGAATGGATCACTTGCACCCAAGGGGCATGGTTACCAATGAAGGGTGCAATGCACACTGCAAGCTCGGGGTGGGGGGTGCCCGATCCACTGCACCAGCCCTCTGTGCTGATCCATGGGCTGGGGTGAACTGTGGGATTGATATACCATGCTCCTACATCCACTCTGCTGCCAGCGGCAACATCCTCAGATGGCACATATCTCTTACAGCTGGGTGTTATCCAGCATAGGGTGCACCCCCTTCACCCAGCACTCCACACCTTTGTGAGAGGTGTTAGTGTGGGCATGCCCCTGGCAAGTTGTTATTCACACAGCTGGGGATTGGTACATACATATCCTGCACCCTCCCATAGTGAATGCTGCTTACCCCACTACGCGGCATTTGGACTTAGCTATGCCAATGTGCTCAGATTAAATGGCACCTTGGCACAGTGCATAGGGCCCAGTATGTGGGCACTAACATGATCAATAAGATTATAGTATATGGTTAGGGTTTATTGTAGATAGAAATCAGTGGCTTTTCAAATCTTGTTGTAGGACAGTTCAAAGGTCAGAAAAGTTGTTGTACTATCTTTCTGACATCACATCAATAGTATAACAACTTTTCAGCCTTGTCCTACCTCCTGATTGGCTGAGTCAAATAGCTGCATCATAAAAGGAAAGAAAAAAAATGGTGGAGTGATTAAGCGGGTGCAGAGTGGCAAAGCAGTAGATCTTACTCCTCCTCACACAAATAGCCTCAGACGGCTTTGTGTCGTAGAACAATTTTTTTTTTTTGTAGTTTAATTTCTAAAAATGAAAACTGCCATTGTGAGAGCGAGCGAGCGGGAGTGACGAGAAGCCCCAGCCAGCGGAAACGCAGTGAACCTGAAATGAGTGGCAGTGATGATGTTGAGTGGGAGCAGGAACAGTGAGGTAAGCAACAGTTTTCAAAAAAACAATAAGCTCTAACCATATTTTATAAGAAACAGTGGATATTCGCCAATCTGCATCTAAGGCTGTGTTTCCCTTT
This sequence comes from Neoceratodus forsteri, assembly GCA_016271365.2. Lineage (NCBI taxonomy): Eukaryota > Metazoa > Chordata > Ceratodontiformes > Ceratodontidae > Neoceratodus > Neoceratodus forsteri. The sequence goes on along the minus strand of CM028137.1, from coordinate 437,544,559 downwards.
TGGGATGTTGATGACCTCAGTGAGACCTCTCAAGCCAAGCTTCACTATCAAGGTCTCTGTGATGTCATCAACATCCCTCGAGGGAAACACAGCCTTGTTGTGAATGGTCACCCAGCCACTATTCTATACAATCTACTCCTTCTGGCATAATGTATGATTTCAGATGGGAATTATACCACAAGAGGATATCTTGGATATTTTACTCGTCTCATATCATATATTTGTCAAATATTTAAACTGTCAGAAAAACAACTTTAAAATATATGTGACAGTTAAACATTTCACAGAAATCAATTCTTGTCACCACTGAGGCAATCTAAATAAGTTTAGAAAATGGGTCCAAAAATCCTACACTTCTGATTGGCTACGATACCAATGTCAGTGGGCCGGTATTTTTCAATAGATGCCCGTTTGAAAACAAGTTCCTATTCGGGGTGCCATATTGCTTGGGATATTTGTGGGCACCCCGAATCTTCAAGCTTCCCAACTGCCATTTTCTACTGCTCAGTAAGCAAACGATCGAATGAGGCCACGATGTCCCTCGCCCCCCCCTCACACACACACACACACACACACACACACACACACACACAAAACCCAACAGAAGCCCAGTACTCATCATAAAAAACTTAAAAAAACAATAACATCTACCAGCAAACAGCTAAAACAAAATGCTGTGTTCCATCATCTCTCAAAGACTTGGTAATACATTACCAGGCGAAAGCCAGCAGCACATCTCCATTCACAGGCACTGCAAGTCAGGAAAGCGCAACTCACAAAATTCAAAAACAAATGCCACAAGTCCTGCTACTGCATTTACTAACCACGCTTCTCTACCAAACTACTGGCAGACACAGAGTAGCATAGAAAAAAAAAAACTCTCTTCACCGAGCGGTCACCCAGTATCCCGATCGCATATTCAGAGCCCTCCTGCACCTGGCAGCTCCTGTCACAAACTGCATGCCAGCAAAGTCCCCTCCCACACTATGGAGTCCCCAGTAGTACAAAAATCAAAACAGCCAGAGGGATTACTTTATCACAAAACTTATTCGAAGCTATTTTGTACTTTTATATATATTTTTTAATAACATTTCTTTTCCTTTTTTTTCCTTGACAGTGCCCATTTTCTAAGCACAATAATACCCTCCAGGGTGGGCAGTATAGGGAAATACTGGACCTTCCAGAGGCTATAAGGCCCTCCGCCTATGGCATTGGGCTTCATTACGCTCATTACTAAGGTTAATCCCTTCTTAATTTTTAGTTCTTTTCCTGTTATGCAGTTTTAACGAGAGATGTGAGATGCCCAGAGAATGAGTGTAATGATTGTGAATGAACAACACTGTACAGTACCAGGAAAAAATGAATATTTATTATTGCTTACATAGGTCCTTTATACTCACTTTCCTCAATTTGAACACATCGCAAATTAACCCTAAGAAATGGAAAAACAGAGCAGCTAGGACAATGCCTGATATTGACATCATAATGTTATCTGCTGCACTTAAAACAGAGGAATAAAATCTAGCAGGAGCAGTCATTCTAACATGTAAATTCATTTTGAAATGTTTTCAACTACAGAATATAAATGTGATTGCATATACAGTATCTTAGGAGCAGGTATCACAGAATAAATATACTCAATCTATGGTCTAGGACCCCACAAGAAAAAGTGTTGGTGGATAGGTGTTGCCCAGCATTATCTACTTGGACATACACTTTATGGGCATGCCACTGTGTGAAAGACATCACCTGCCCCAACCTACTTATTTCAATTTATGACATGCCTCAGGAGGAAAAAAACTATAGAGAAAAGTAAAGTGTAATTGAATGAGCAAGTTTCTCACACAGTACTGAAAGTTATTCAGACACAGACAAGGTGTATTTGTTTTTGTTTTTGTCACACAGTACTGAAAGTTATTCAAACACAGAAAATAAAGTCATGTTTTATTCTTGCCTGGGCTACCAGAGGAAAGCTGGGAAGTGTTCATTATGGCATGCATATTGACCTGGTAGGATTGGTGCCACTCTATACCGCCAAAGCTATACAGGTTGGGCATCAGGTGGCTATGAAAACCACAGTTTGTGTGTGTGTGTGTGTGTGTGTGTGTGTGTGTGTATGTGTCCATACCTAGTTGGCCATGGGCATAGGCCATTACAGGTGCCTGCCATGGTTAGGAAAGCAAGCTGTGGGAGAAAAATATAGGAAAAACAAACTGGCATGCAACCAAGCATCAGCAAAGTTGTACACTGTTGACCACTAGTATACAAATGAACGCGGTACCATCTTTCTAGATAGGAGGGACTGGGGAGCATACAGGGCACACAGGGCCAGGGCCATTGACTGCTAACACCAGCTGAACCTCAGCTAGCTGCAATACACCAACCTACACTGTCTTACTATCTCCCATTCATTATTATATCACTGTACAATACATAATATATTTTCTTAAAATATTTTCCAGATACACCCTCTTATTTTTGACAGCTCTCTCTGTGACGGCCTGACCAGCATAATTCAGTCTGCTTTGCAGTATTCATTTTTTCCTGGCACTGTACACTGTTACTCAGTCACAACCATTACACTCATTCTCTGGGCATCTCATATCTCTCTTTAAAACTGCATAACAGAAAAAGAACTAAAAATTAAGAAGGGATTAACCTTAGCTAGGGTATGGTTTTACTTCAGCTGGGGGAGAGATTTTCAGCAGTCCAGGGAACCTTTTCAGTAGTCATTCCCATGTTAGCTGATTTTTGGGGAGAGGATACTTCATGGAGTGAGGAAGGGTGTCCAAACTAAAACTTAAAAACTATATGAAACCCTAAATTCAAGAAGTATTTGAAAGTAAACATTATTCAAGTCTACTAAAGGTTCAGTTGAGCCATTTTGCATGGCACAATAAGACCTTAGTGCTGTACTGAGGAATTCTGGTGATGTTCTCACACTGATTTCCTCCATGAGATGTACTGTAGGTAATAAATCCAAAATATTGAAAGAAAATGCATTCTGTCATATCTTATTGCATAACTGATGAATGAAAGAAATACATTTGTTAACACTCAGCACTAGTAATTTTCCTCTGATATTTCTGTCAACCTGCCAACATGGTGGCACCAATGATGATTTCAATCATATGGCACTCTTGGCACTGTAAATCCAACATATACTTCAATTACTTGTGGGTCCATGAAGGTCTCTCTATCTCACTACTTGCAGCTAATGTAATTTTGCTCTAGATTTTGTCATTCAAAAATCCCAACTTATTTGCACCATAAAGATCACCTGCATGCTTATTGACTTCTTTAATAAAGATACTGATCTCCTCTGCCAGAAGTGGTAGTTCAGGAGTCTCACGGGCCATGCCCATAGCCTGTGTACCCTCTTCAAAAAAAGAAAAGAAAATTAACATAGCTTCAAAAGTTTTGAAAACTTTTTAAACCTTTTTTTAAATGCTGCATGTCTCACAGTTTTAGACTGACACTTTAAACAGAGTGACAATCAAAAAGTAAACTATGTACACTAGCCAAAATTGTGGAATTGAGCATCATTGCTAAACTAACTTTCTGAAATATACATATTGTATGTTTGCACATTGATGATTTGTGAAATCACATTCCAGAACTTTTGATTGTATCATTCAAATGTGCTCTTCTGGTGATCAGTGGAACAGAAAATCATAGAACTTAATCTGCACAATTACAGTCTGCAGATAACCTCTGAATTACTTGAATTTACTGCAGTGTTTTTTTTTTCCATTCTAGCCAGCAAGCTGGCTTCATGAACCCACAGGTAAATGTTGCAGGGCCATCAGGGAGAGTATTCTCAACTAAATTTACTGACTTGATTCCATAGAAACTGAGTATAACAGCAGAACAACTATCTTCAGAATGAATGCATATCAGCAGAATGCTGTTCCACTGATATGTTGATTCAAGTTTTGATTGTTTACAGAATTCTGCAGTATGAACTGAGAAATTCTGATATCCATTCCACTTCCACTTGGAGGCAGTATAGCACAGTGGGTTAAGGGTCTGAGCTGCAGATCTGGATCCCACAGCTACCTAGATGCATACTGTGTGATCCTGAGCAACTCACTTAACGTCCTTGTGCTCCCAGGTCACATCTGGAAACAAGCTTTTGCTTAGTGTGCTACTCCTGGTTAAACAATTTTCCCTTCCCTTCCCTTCCTTGGTGGAATGGCCATTTAGTCAGCGAATTCTGCATTCTTCACAGCCCCATATGTGAAGGTTATAGAAGCCTGATCACAAATAAACCTTTCAAGAACTATAGAAGAGGAGAAAGCCAAGATAATGATAATTCATTTTGGGTCAATGTTGAGTCACCAACTTTAATTTTCGGACCACAACAGCTATAGATGCCAACTATGGGGGGGGGGGGGTTGAGGGCTTGATGCCCCCAGGAATATTAGGTAGGGGCTCTGCACCCCCCAGAATTATGTAATGCAGTTCAGCACTACTATGGGCAGCCCAGATTTACATAATTGCAAACTACGCTTGTGCATAGTGCCTTGTGTTCTGTGGGGCCCTGTTAAGAGGAACATGGGTCCACCTCTCCCAAAGACTATTGTGCTGTATCCCCCGTCTGTGTGGTTTTGTGTATTGTCTTTCTTCCATGATCACTGTACTTATAATATTGTATCATTTTTTGTATACATAACTTCCATTACTTATTTTCTGTCTTGTTTCTATTACCTGAACACTGTACTGTTTAATACCATATGTAAGTCCTTATTGTTATTTGACCTGGAGCCTTTGTAAAGGAGTCTATGACTCAAAGGGTTGTAAAAAAAAAAGCTACAGCAGCACATTGCTTTCTTTTTGTATTGCTCACATTGGGCCAGGAGATCTCTGAGTTAGTGAGTGACTAGGGGGTCCATTGTCAGCACTTGCCACTGTCTCGCCAGCCTGAGTAGCTTCCGCCAATGGTTGTGCCACCGTACTAACAAGTAACAATGTTCCCTCCCAAGCCCCACCTTGTTTTTCTCCATCCTACCTGCCCACCTCAACTGAATTGTGAAAGTGGTGTGCCATGCATGTGTCTACCACAAAGATGACTGATGTTAGCAGTTACTACATTTTAACACCATTCACCATGCCAGTCAAGTCATGATGGCCTGTGGTTTTAAGATTATGTTACTAAAGCCAACTAACCAAGGCCAGAAGAACATGAACCCAAAAGATCCAGGACAGGGCACCACACACGAGCAAGGCAAGGGAGGCAGTAAGTCTAGAGGGCTCATTTACCATCAGGCCAAACAGTGGTCAACTGTCCAGATGGAGGAGGGAGCAGACCCACATCAACCACTCAACACTTGGAGGCAAGTAGGAGAAGAATCTGACCCACCCATGACCTAACACTCAGAGGAAAGGTAGTAGGAAGTGAATTCCACACTGCTGCTATGGTGGGCCTTAGACAGCTTTAGACTGGCTCCAGATCAATCAAAGACATTAGGTCACACAGCATTAGATAGGTCAGTAGCAGCAATCATGCCTGTCTTTGGTGTGTTTGGTTTGGGGAGGCTGGCGGGTCATCAGCTGCCAGCCAGGCCCAGACCCTGGGTTATATTGATGAAGAGGGCAGGTGGCTGATTTGTGTTTGAGCTGAGGGACAGGTAGGCTGAGAGGGGCAAACAGAACAGCTGGAGCAATCTGTGTTACTTTGCCCTTGTGATAGGAAGTGTGAAATGTGTGATAAAATGATTTATCACATATTTCACAAATTCTGTCTTAAGGACTGTAAAACAGTTTACTCCAAATTAAAATGTGGGAAACCGCAAATCATAGAAAACAAGTGATTCTGTAATGAGAACTTGTCTTGACTAACAAATGTGGCTGGCATTATCTTGTGGTTTAAATAGACACTCCTCAGTGACAAAAAATACCAAAGTTAGGAGGGATAGGGAACATTTTGAGACAAAATCAGTGTCAGTTGAGGGGTTTACTATCAGCTGTCTGTTACAGAATATGAATCGCTCATTTTATCTTTGCAGAATCTTATGATACAAAGGTAGGTAGGCAAAATAGTATTCATTGTTACATAAACATGTAGAAAAACATGATTAATCCCCATTGAGCTACAAGCTCATTTTCAGTGGGTACCATTTACGTGCAATACCTGGATATAGTAGAAAAATTTAAATGTACAAGTTAATAGAATTAAAACATTCAAGTTTAGTATGTAGATTCACATAATACAATATAATCATTAGTACAACAATAACATAATTGGATATTAAAACATATCATGTAGTCCAACAAATAACAGACCCCCTTAATACACTTTAAAATTTTACCAGCAGTCACCAATGCTAGCTATCTCTCAATGTATTATAGATGTTTTTAATTTAGCCATATTCAAGGCTATTGCAACAAGTCAAAGGTTGGCCAGCTTGTTTTATTAACAAGCTTCATACCCTGTATTTCTCTAAAATATAAAGGTTTTATCATTGGTCTAAGATGTATGAGAGTGGAGTTCCAGTTAGAGGGTCCCCCGTACAAGAGAGATGATATTCCCTCTTTCAAATTCATGTTTGATGTCTGAAATTCAATACCTTCTGATGATCTTAAGTTTCACTTATTAGACTTTATAAACTCCTTTTCTAGTATATAGTTTGGAAGGGACTTTATATAAGCCTTATACATAAAACTGAGTATATGAAGTTTTCTATTGTCATCTAGTTCCACCATTTTAATTCTGTGTACTGGACTCAATGATGCTACCTACCTGGGCCACCGAGTATATAATGAGCAAACCTGTTATGCAGTACACTAATTCTGTGTAGTTTGATGCCTGGCACACCCCCATACAAAATATCTCCATAATCAATAATTGGGATAATCATTGCTTCGACAATTTTTAATCTGTCCTCTTTTGGAATATTAGCACAAATACTGTACAACATTCCTAACTTCGGATTAAGTTTTTTAGTCATTTTAAGACATGGGCAAGGTGTCATTCTACTCTCTAGATTGTGACTTCAAAACAGAAATTCATTTATACCCTAAGCATGTTCTACACAGCTTCTGGAGATGATATTACAAATTATGGTTATTGTCCAAACATTTCAAGCATTGTCCCTGGTTTGTGCTGACACAGGAGGTTGACAAGTATGGGGGCGATAACTGAATGAGGCTGGAATAGAATTATAATGCTGGGTAAATGGTGGGGCTGTTTTTTTCTTGTTTTTTTTTCAACTCTATTTTAGTCACTGGTGACATGGGCATCTCTCAGAAGCGCCTACCCAGCCTACCACCTCTACTCCCAACCCAAAACCACCTTAACCACCCAGGATACATGTTGCTGAGCCCCCTCCCAGACCATGAAACTGCTTAGCCCCCAGGATCACCCCCGGGGGAGGTCCTGCCTCTCCTTACCTGGTGGCCTGTTCTGATTATCAGAAGAATGGTCCTGGTCCAGTTGAGGAGCCTGGGAGAGCCTGTGGTAAGACTGATCCAGCTGTGGAATGTAGGTGGTAGCTCCTGAGGCCTTCAGGGCTCCCTCCAGTCCATAGCCACTGAAATCTGCTGTCATTCCACCCCCAGCTGTGTTCCTGCATACTGTGCATCCTTCAGTCTCCACCAGAGGCTGCAAGAGAGCCAAGAACTCCCTCTAGCCCACCCTGGGAGAGAAAAGCAGTCCTCCGGATGCCTGATCCTCTCCCTCCCCTGCCAACCCCCAATGGCCCCAGCTCATTCCTGAACCCAGGTTGCCGGCGTGGTGCAAGGTGTGGCATCCAGTGCCTCAACCCTCAGGACCACTGGGCTGCTGGGGGGGCCAGTTTGAGTGGGACATTATACTAGCAGTCGGGATACAAGGAAAACTCATAGTCTTGCATTACTCTGGCACTGAGTAAAGGGAGGCCAGGTCTGTATGGGGTATTGCCTGAGCTGTTTGAAGGGTGTGTTTTTCAGTGAGCTAAGATTGCAATCCATAGCACTTGATTTACAATTCCAGGATCTATTCTTTCTTCTCTTGGTACTCTTCATATATAATTAGACTCTGATTTGTTTATAAAGAATTGCCAGAGTTTAATTAAAAAGACATGTAGAAACTGGTCCATAAAACAGTTGTGTTATTTTATCTAGTGCAAATGAAGGTTTTAGCTGACGTTGGAACTCTGTCTGTAGTTGGGCCTAGTGGGTAACAGATGAAGTGCAGTCAGTGGAGTAAATCCAAGTACTGGGGGAATGGGAGAAAGACTTATGAGAGACGATAGTGAGGGACCACATTTATTTATCACCAGGCTCCAAAAATGTGTGTGAATACATCAAAAAAGCAAAAAAAAAAGAAGTAAATAGGTTGCTTTTGCTTTAGCTTCTGCTTAGCTAGCTTATGGCATAAAGTAATAGTATGGACAAATAAAATAAAAATCAATCAGTTTAAGTATCTTAAAGCTATACTTGGAAGTAAGCAGAACCAACATAATACAGGCAAATTTGGATAATATGCTAGAATTTAAATGGTGTCTGTTATGCTTTGCTGTCTGTTCCATAAGATCCTCAAAATGCACTACAGAACACCAAAACCCCAGAGCTTCTGGGGGCCTTGGCAGCCCCCAGACCCACACCCATTTGTTGACCTCCTAAGAAAAATAAAAGTTGGCTCCCATGATAGCTGTTTGTTTTTCTGCTTGAGGCAAGGTGCCAAATCTAAAGGAGCAATTAAATAACTTTAAAGTGTGCATGGCCACTTCCTGTACTGCAAAATTTACCAACATTAGATCAATACCACAAAAATCATTCCTATATTTAGGATCCATTTTTGTAAAGTATTTAAGAACATCCTCAGAAGTTAGTATCTAAAAGCAGAATTTTAGTAGAGAAATCTAGGAAAGAGTTGCTCTCATTACCTTCTGCAATCAAAATGAGGATAATGCATTCAATCTTGATTAATACACAGTTGTAAACTTTGGATGTACATCTGCCATGGGGGTGTTTGGGAGTCAAGAAGGCTTGTACATTACCAGACAACCCTCCTTCCAGGCACAGAAGTGTCAGACTGGTCTTATGTACAAGAGGCTAGGTGAGTGAGCAGTCCAAGATTCCATACAGGACAGTGGTTGTTGAGCTGATGTTTATAGAGCAGTGGTTCCATGTCTGTTTTGGTGTTTGATTTTGGGATAAGCTCCACAGGGGATTGAACAAGTATAAAATAAAGAGTGATACTGTAGAAGTCCTAGGGAAGAACAGATAAAACATGGTGGGAGGGACTCGTTTAAGGAAAAACGCATATAGACAGAAAAAAAAGATAATATGATATGTAAACAATGCCCTCAGATCAATAAACTAAGTTCATGCATGCAATTGCTTGTCCAAATCTCAGCAGTCTGAGAATGCTGACACACAGCAATGTGGTGGTGTAGGGGAATAGTGTTATATAAGCAGAGGAGCCTGGTAAGACAAGAAGTGAGACTGTCACACAGTAGGGTTTCTGTGCTTGAATTAACCCCTTACCCTACATAACACTGGAAGACAGTTGAACAAAACAAATAAAGTGACTTGAAATGTAGCACTTTAAAGGGATAGGGTGGTTGCTTTATTA